>CM055125.1:120383240-121583240 GCA_029206835.1 Rana muscosa
AAAAACTTTCCACAGCCCCCTGCGTATAACACACATGCACAGTTTACCCTCTATTTTCAGGGTAAAATAGTAAGTGTTATACACCATTAAATACAGTAGGTTATTTTTGGTGGCAGCACTGCCACCATAAATTTTGCTATGCAGCGGTGTGCCACTTGCCATATTCACTGACTTGGGTGGTAAACTGCGATTCAACCACCTGTTACCACCTATCACCTGCCTGTGTAAATAAGGCATATATACATATATATATATATATATATATATAGATACAGTTGAGCTTATTTTATGAAGTGTCACATGCAAATGAAAACTCAGAATAACCAATTGGAAGTTATCTCTAGCCCTGCTGAAATGCTTGTTATGATATTGTGTTTTAAAAAGTTATTTTTTTTTTAATCAAGAAATAAAAAGTTATTTTTAAACCATTTTCCACATTTTGACATGCAGAGGGGAAGAAAATAAAATGTGTCTGGGATAAGTTCTATTTCAACGGGTGTCATTGGTCATAGCAACCAATCAGCTTCTATTTTTTTTTTTTAAAAGATGATTGGTTGTGCTCTAGCTCAGTGAAAGTTAAAATAGAGTTATCTCACCACCCTAGAGCTTCTAAATATCTAAAAAACTGTTCTTTGTAGTTCTTTAGTTACCTATCTCAAGCTTAGCTAAGTAGATAATACATTTGTTATAACGAATTTAGCAACAGGTTGATGGGTCTTCGCCTACAGTTTGTTCCCAATATGGGGTGGGCGAGACCTACTAACTTGGAAAATGAAAATATTGGTTAATTGATTACCTTTATATTTTCGGAAGCTACAGTAAAATATTTATATTCTTATAATGTTGATTAAGTAGGTCATATGTGATGTGTGGAACACTGACATGAGCAGCTGCTCTTATTTATTTATGTATTTACTTATTTATTTTTCATATGTATGTATGTGTGTATGTGTGTGTATATGTGTATATATATATATATATATATATGTGTATGTATGTATGTGTATGTGTGTGTGTATATATATATATATATATATATATATATATATATATTTATTTTTTCATGCCTTTTCTTTCTTTCTGTGTGTTGTGTTATAGAAAATTATAAATAAAGAGTTTAAAAAAAAAATAGAGTTATCTCAGACGTTTTGTTATAAATTTTTATTACATCCTCCCGCATTGCCATTTATATCGGTGAAGGATGCAGACCAGAAACTGGTGCATGCATGGTTATTCCACAGTACAATCCTAGAACTCATACATGTGAATTATATCATTGGATAAGGTGGTGTAGTTCTGATTTGTAGATTTAAAAAAAAAAAATGTGGCATTGCACTAAAGTGTCTTTATATGAATGAGACCATAACGTCCTATGCTAGAATAAAGTGTAACATGATTGCTGTAATGTGGGTCATTACACTTACCATATCTGGTCATTGCATATATTTTTTTTTTTAAATAAATGCACCCATGGTTATTCACCTATATCTTAAAGTAGAACTAAAACTAATAGGGCTGTTACTGATTAACAATTTTGTGTTCGATTAATCGTTTTTTTTTAAATCGATTAATCGACTAATTTCGATTAATTATAACACACCTACAGATCCAACTACTTTTAGCTGATCTCCTTGCAGGCTGATTCCCAGTGCAGCTACCAACCACTGGAAAAATGGATAGCAGGATACAAAAAACACACAAAGGCAGCGCTCGATGGCAATAGCATTAAAACTTTTATAGTCTTCAAGTAGGTAACAAAATAAATATTGCACTGGAGATAAAATCAATGTAGCTACATAAACTGTAAAAATGGTGCGAGGAATATGAAACGGTAGCAAAAGCAGTCATAAAAACATGTAGCTAAGTATGATACTGGTATAAAAATGTGTACAACGATACCACTGCTGAATCCAGAGGAGGAGGGGTTAACATCAGTCCGTCGGCATGTAGATGTCCCGTGAAGGGAACTATCACAACTCCCAGTGGATGGCTGTAGAATCCCAGGTTGATAGAGGGAAGTGATAGAGGGAAGTGTAACAGCCCTTGCGTGTGGCAGATAGTAAGGTCCCGCCAGAATGCAGATATGAGGGCACAGCAAAGGAGCCCTTCAGATGGACACGGCATGTCCGTGACGTCACCGGATCTCAGACGGAACTCCTTGAAGACCCGGAAGCCGGCGGAGAGGTGAGTACCGATCAAAATAATTTTGATCGATCAAAAACATTAATCGATTAATCGAGGAATTAATAGTTAATTTCCACAGCCCTAAAAACTAACATCCTTTTTTTCATTTTGGACAGTCTAAAGCAGTGATTCTCAACCAGGGTTCCGGGGAACCCTAGGGTTCCTCCAGAGGTTACTAGGGGTTCCTTCAGCATTGGGCAATTTCTGCCTCTCAAATAATTTCCTACTGACACCATTGATCTTTTTAGCTATCTGTAAGGAGGTAATTCTTCCCAATGACCACAAGTGTAAGGACCATTCTTCCCACTGACCATCACACAAAGGTATCATGAATTGTAGATTTCTAATTTTTAGCAGGGGTCCCCCGAGACCGGAGAACTATTTCAAGGGTTCCTCTGTGTTGAAAAGGTTGAGAAAGGCTGGTCTAAAGGGTGGGTTTTAACCTCTGTCACGTTTTTTTTTTCAAGTCACTTTCTGTCTTATAGCCAAAATAGTGAGGGAATCACTGGTTGTCATCAGGGTCATCAGAACTAGTGTCCCCATTGGAATATTTCCTCTCTGCTCAGAGGACAACCCAAAATTTGTCATTTTCTTTCACTTTCAGACTTTGTGATCTGAGTATGTACACTGGCTTAAAAATCACTGCACCTACAGGAGTTTTGTGTTCTTCCTGTAGAAGCAGCTCAATGTTATCCTATATGTCCATGCACATTAGGATGATTAGAGGCATATTTTAAACTCAGCGTTTAGAGGCAGTAAAAAAAAAAAAATCCTTCTGGTTTGCTTTTTTGATTGTAGCTTTCTGGCAAAAAAAACAAAAAACGCAAAACTCGTCTAACTGTGTACAAAAACGCTCTATATAGATCCTGTATAATAATAATAAAAACCCTTGTGAGGCTTTTATTGCTGTCAGTGCTTCTTTTGATGCTTAAAAGTGCATGTATTAGCAAAACATTTTTTTTATAGATTGTTTTTATTGCTGTCTTTGTCTCCATTAGGAAAATTCCCCAAATCTTTTTGTCCCCATGACTACTGTCAAAGAAACAGAAATTTAGGGTTAATCCAAAATTTTCCGAATTATCACCAAAACAAAAGATAAGGGAAAATCTTCCAGTGGGGACATGTTGACAACTCCTCCAAGTCCTCCAATATTAGGAAGCTTTTATGGCACTTCCTGTTGCATTCTTGGACACAAAGTGAAGGAAAATCTTGAAATCTTCCTAATGTCCCTAACAGGGACAGCAACAAATAACCTTACTGGATCAAACTACTACTGTTCTCTTTGTGACATAGAAGTTATGGAAGTCAGAGACAGCCAGGTAACTAGCATTTTTAGAAGAAGTGCAGCATTGGCAGCCTCTATAATTTTAGAGGTAACCTTTGCAAATGGGTATCATTAAAAAAATGTGTGAGATTGTGAAAAAAGTGAGATTAAAAAGTGAGTTTGTCAAAGAAGTCAATAAAGTGGATTCTTCTTTTATGGCAAAGTGTACATATACTATATATATATATATATATATATATATATATATATATATATATACAGGCACACATATAATAAAGTTTGTATGTGACTTTATGTTAAATTTAAAAATGACAGCTTGCAGTGTACAGCTCTTGAATAGGAATGACATAGCGGGCAGGAGAAACACATGACACCCCCATTGGATGTTTTTTATGCTAAATGAAAATGAGAGTTTTCTGGCAGTTGACCACAATCTCTCCTGCTCATCAGACCCCTCAGTGCTTTTCTCAATAGCCTTTCACAAAGCAGAGATTGTTCTCATTACGGAAGAAAACGGCACTAGTGGCCAAATATCTTAATTAGGAAGTTCCTTAACACTGGTCATTCAGGTGTTCACCAGGAATTTGTTTATTAGGTTTGGACAAACTGATCCTCTAGTAATCCCCTTGCAGTAATAGGGCCAGCAGTAGGGGATGTATTGCAAAGACACGGCTGCTTGTTAATAAGGATTTTTTCTTAAACAAGCTACTAATTATCAGTGTTGTAAAGAAGACCACCAGTACTGAGCAACCTAGCAAGACGGGGTGCTGAGAAGGACAGTGAGGATGTTACAGGCAATCACAGGCCAGACATCAGCAATTAGATAGAGAGAGAGCTTCTCAAGGTTATTAGGAATGACATTCAGCCTTCAGTAATTGCCAAGAAGAGGGCCAAAGAAGTGTCCTGAGGAAATACAGTACATTGGCTAAGTAACCAGAATGCAGAACAGAGTACATAGGATTAACCTAAAAATGTTTTCCCCTTGTTTTATAAAGTTTGTGTACACTGCCATTAAGTAATTGAAAAGACATCCATATATGAGCACAAAGAATTGTCTGAGCCTATCTTTGATGGCTATCTGTATACAGATAAGTTCAAAGGACAAATTGGAGAATTGGCTGTGATTTATTTTTATTTTTTTATCATCAGGCCATGATAGTGTATTATTGTAGGTATTTATATAGTGCTGACAATTTGTCCAGCACTTTACATATATTTTACATTTACTTCAGTCCCTGATCGCAACAAGCTTTCAATCTAAGGCCATGCTAGGGCCAAATTAAAGAGCTAATGACCAATACCAGACTCTCTGGAGGGAACCCACATAAGCACAGGGTTAACATGCAAATTTCATTCAGGTAGTGACGTGGTTTGGATTTGAACCAACAATTCTAGTGCTACAAGGCAGTAGTGCTAACCATTAGGCTGCTATTCTGCCCTTAGTGTAGGGAGAAGGAGATTACTACTAACGGCATCTGGTTGTTTACTGATATCTACATCCTCTAGGAGACTAATTCAATGATTTCAGTGTATGTATAACAAGAAATAGGAATGGGTACCCTTAAGCTGATCTACAGGTTTTATTTAACTTTAAAGTGGAGCTCCACCCAAAAGGGAAACCTCCGCTGCCACATTTGGCACCTGTGAGCCAGAATTTCGGCACCCCCCTCCACCACAGCCGGCCCGTTGAGAAAGCCTAGCACGTTTCGCAGTAGAAAACCGGGAAAGAAGCCGCAAGGCTTCACTGCCAGTTTCCATTAGCCAAGAATCGGCTTGGGTGAGGACACCGCTGGATGCCTGGACAGGTATGTACACTAATAGTAAAAGTCAGCAGCTACAGAATTTGTAGCTACTGACTTTTTATTTTTATTTTGGGAGGGGGGACGCTCCTCTTTAAATAGTTCATTTGGATCAAGTTGGTCTAAAGCAGGGGTCTAAAACTGGCGGCCCTCCAGCTGTTGCGAAACTACAAGTCCCATCATGCCTCTGCCTGTGGGAGTCATGCTTGTAACTGTCAGCCTTGCAATGCCTCATGGGACTTGTGGTTTTGCAACAGCTGGAGGGCCACCAGTTTGAGACCCCTGGTCTAAAGGAACTATTTATTTCTCAGTTGCCGTGTTTGGGAGCGCTGTGTTCCAACAGCAGGATGAGACCTTCCTATTCTGATCTGGAAGAAAAAATTGAGACAGGATGAGCACTGCTCCACCATTCAGAGGAAGCAGTAAATTAATACAAAGCTTCTTCTGACTGGCTGAGGCAGAGTTCATGATGTCATCAGCTTGCTTCTATACCTTAGCCAATCAGAGGAAGCTTTGTATTTATTCATAGAATACAAAGCTTACTCTAAATGGCTGAGCAGTGCTCAGCCTGACTTGATTTTGTTTCAGGACCGGGATGGGGAGGTCTCATCCCTCTGCCAGGAAAACAGCACTGTAAAAAGTATCTAGCTGAGACTACATACAGTGTATACAGCACTCCCAGCCCCTGCAACTGTTAGTGAAGCTTGGTCCAAAAAAACTAGGTTGGCTACTGATGGAAGGCTAGCTTAAGCCAGTTTTCCCAAAACGTGGCTTCAGTTCCCACCAACAGGTTATGTTTCGTCGATATGTACACAGCTATGCTCCTCAGCAAGGTGGCCACTACTGATGGGTCTTGAGGACAGATTAGGTTTGGCATGCCGGTAAGCACTGTTCCTATTTGAACTGTGGGGTAAATCAACATGAGTTAATTTATGAAAAATATTCCTAACCTAAAACTATTCAGATATTCACTTTAAAAGGTCAGTCCACCCAACACTAAGTACATATTTTCTAGTTATAGGGGCGGCCATAGCTTACATCTTTTTGTAAATGCTAGTTGCCTAACTGTTATATTGACTCAGTACTGAGTTTTAGACCTGGTACCAGTTAGCACATAAAGGAAGTCAGATTAAAGTCAGAACCTCATATCTGTGCATTAGTTGCTCAAAGAACAGAAGTAAGGGGGTTGGGATGACAACCAGGAAACTAGCATTGCAATTGAAATATAGCACTGGTAGTGTCTGTTTTTTTCCAAAGGAAAGGTTTTCTTTAGTCTTCCACAATTTTTTACATTGCTGAGGGATTCCACTGGCAGATCACTCCGGTAGAAAAATCTGCCCCATCATTGAGTTATACTCTTCCATCCAGCAATCAGAGGGGTCTCAATCATACATTGGTAACTCAATATAACAAGGATATAATCCGATATCTGTGCCAAATTGTGGCAGATTTTAAAACCTGACTTTCTGGGAAATATAAGAAATTTGTTACAGCGCAATTAGCCAAAACAGGTATACCAGCTTTGGGTGGACCAAACTTTTAACACACTTGATGCTGATTAACATTTTCAGTATTGTCCCAAAGCCACCAGTTAAGGAAATGTTGCTTGCTTAGAATCTCAAAGTTTAAATCTGGAAGGTATCTGTAGAGAAACAAAACACAATTCTGACAATTTGATACATAAGTCTCATAAAATCTAAAACTACCTACAGATTTGTGAGAGCAAAATCCCAACCTGGACATTTCAGGTAGATCAATCAATCCTGTCATGTCTATAGGGGACCCTTTCTTGCTATTCATTTCAGCTGCTATCTGGTGGATCAATCAATTAGCTAGGTTACAAAACCTGTCCCTGAAACTATATTCTGCTTCTTCCCATCTACATAAATGTAAAGGTATGGTTCAGCCACATGTTTGTATTAATGGGCTCCATCAATGAGAATGAGGCCTCAGAGTCGTTGGTTTGTAGCAGCATGAAAGTCTATCACCCTAGGAAGTTTCTGCTATTGAAATGAGTAGTGCTCTCATATAGAGCAATGTTATACATAAACATAAACCAGGCTATATATTTCAATAACCAGTTGTCTAAAACCTAATTGTTTTCATATTTATTATGAAATGCAGTATCCTTGGATTAGCGAGTCTTAATGTATATTAAAGTATTCTACTCTATGAAGTAATTTTTTTATGTATTGCATCTTTTTGGACAGTCGTGCCATATAGTGTGGGGCATAACAAAGACTATCATTTCCTCAGAGGAATTCATAAATTAAATCTGTTGCCTATTGGTCACTCTACTTTACACATTGTCTTGATCTTGGTCATGGCATTACCTGTTTATACTGAATAAGCCTGATAATACAGATAATATGTTTTTAATCTGATCTTGTTATAGATCTAGAAGTCTCAGAATACTCTGCTCAACAAAATTTCATAGACAGCTATGAGATTGACCCATTCCTGGTCAATAAGCATGTCTGTATTCCATGGTTGTTGATTTTGCCTCATGTGATATTTAACTACAGTATGGCGCAGGTAGAGGATTTTCCCTCTTATTTATGGAATAATTCTAGGCAAGCTTGTGACTAGATTTTCCATATCCTATAGACTGGGAACCTGGATATGAAATGCTGAAATATGCTCGATGGCTTGTGAGTATGACACCATGAGATTGATTTACTAAGAGCAAATGGGCTTAGCTTAGTGAATGAAGTGACTTCCATCATCCTATCAAATGCAAGCAAAAATATATATATATATTTTTAACTTTCCTCAGACGTGATTTAGTTATTATATGCAAATTAAATTTTCCCCACTTTCATTAGGCTAATGCCGCGTACACACGATCAGAATTTCCATCGGAAAAACCTTGGATGGTTTTTCCGATGGAATTCCGCTCAAGCTTGGCTTGCATACACACGGTCACACAAAAGTTCTCAGAACTTTCGACTGTCAAGAACGCGGTGATGTACAACACTACGACAAGCCGAGAAAATGAAGTTCAATGCTTCCGAGCATGCGTCAAATTGTTTCCGAGCATGCGTAGGAATTTTGCGCGTCAGAATTGCTACAGACGATCAGAATTTCCGATCTGAATTTTTTTTTGGTAGGAAAATTTGAGAACCAGCTCTCAAATTTTTCTTCTCAGAAATTCCGACAGGAAAAGTCAGATGGAGCCTACACACGGTCGGAATTTCCGACGAAAAGCTCACATCAAACTTTTCTTGTCGGAAATGTACGCGGCATAAGAGAAAATTTCCTTGACAAGTGAACAGCCTATTTGCATTTAGCAAAACAACCTCAATGTACTGTATGTCTAATGTACTTTGTCAGTTGATTGTCAAGAACAACAAAAGCTTAAATATTTAACAGTTCAATTTGCTTAAACATATTTTATTTTTACTTATCAGGAGCATGTTGCAGTATGAAAGTTGGACTAAAAGTAAATGACTAAACAGTGTAAAGTCAGGTGTTTTATTTCTTTTTTTTTTCCTCTTCAGGTCACGTACATACATAGCAAGACTTTAAAAACGTAATTGCAGTTTTTTACCTGTTGCTCTATTGTTGAAAATTACACCGACTTTTTTTTTTTTTAAACTCTTTATTTATAATTTTCTATAACACAACATACAGAAAGAAAGAAAAGGCATGAAAGAAAAATAAATATATACATATATATATATATATATATATATACATACACACATACACATACATACATACACACATATATATATATACATATACACATATACACACACATGCACATACACACATACATACATATGAAAAATAAATAAGTAAATACATAAATAAATAAATAAATAAATAAGAGCAGCTGCTCATGTCAATGTTCCACACATCACATATGACCTACTTAATCAACATTATAAGAATATAAATATTTTACTGTAGCTTCCGAAAATATAAAGGTAATCAATTAACCAATATTTTCATTTTCCAAGTTAGTAGGTCTCGCCCACCCCATATTGGGAACAAACTGTAGGCGAAGACCCATCAACCTGTTGCTAAATTCGTTATAACAAATGTATTATCTACTTAGCTAAGCTTGAGATAGGTAACTAAAGAACTACAAAGAACAGTTTTATAGATATTTAGAAGCTCTAGGGTGGACCATCCAATTTTGCCATTTTTCTTTAAAGTTATCTGTGTTGTAATTTTTGTATGCCAACATCAGTTCATATTGAGCTTGAATATTCAGTCTAATTATGACATTGGTTAGGTTTGGAGTTTCAAAGGATTTCCATAGACTGGATATTGTGAGTCTGGCTGCTATCAGTGTATGGGCTACAATAGTTCTATACATTATAGGGTATATGTCTAGATTTATTCCTAGAAGGGCCATGGCAGGGGTGAGATCCAGCAAATTGCCAGTGAGATCCGCTAAAAACACTGAGACAGAATTCCAGAAACTGTGTATATTTTTACAGCTCCATAGGGTATGATGAAGATTCCCTATTTGCTCATTGCATCTCCAACAGATCGGTGAAGCTGTGGGATATATCTTTGATAGTCTATATGGCGTCATATACCATCTGTTTAAAATTTTTTGGGAGTTATCCCAGTGATCAGTACAAGAGGAAGCCTTCCTGAATATTAAAATTGCTTTCCTCCATTGGGTACCTGTGAACGTCTCAGATAAATCTTTTTCCCACTTGAGCATATGGGGGTTTTTGTAGTCTGTGGGGTATGTGGTGAGAAGGTCATAAAATAAAGAGATACCCCTCACTTTTTGGTCTTTATTGTTTGTTAAATAATGCCAAATTGAGGCCGGAATATTTATATTGTTATGGGGAAGGAAGTTTTTTAGTCTAGAACATTTTGCTATTTTACCCATTACCAACTCTTTATAGCTTACAGGTAGTTCATTATAAATGTTGTATCCCTGTTTGACCCATTCTTTTGATGTAATGCGGATTTTGCAGTAATCTATTATTTTCACTGGTATTTGTACTGTAACATTATTGTCCCAAGTTTTTGTTTTGGATAAAACGTGTTTCCATGCTATCAAGGTGGCTCTAATACTAATTAGGTTGGGGATGTTGATTTTTTTAAGTAAGTGGCTAGCCATAGAAAGTGCATACAGGTCGTATCCTAGTGTTGCCTCCCTTTCAATAGTTGCCCATAATTTATCCTCTGAAGGGGAGAACCAGTGTTTCATTTGATCTAGTAGTGAGGCGTAATAGTAACTTTTTACTTCCGGTAATCCCATTCCTCCCACTGTTTTATTGGAAGTCAGTATGGAAAATGCCACTCTAGGTTTTTTCCCATTCCAGATAAAATTTTTGAGTTTCTTATTAATTTGTGTGAAAAATTTATTGGGAATAATAGTAGGGAGGGAGCGGAAATAATATAATATTTTGGGTAGTGTTTGCATTTTAAAGGCTGCTATTCTCCCTACCCATGTGAGTTGAGTTTTTTGTATATTTTGAAGATCTTTTTGTACTATTTCTAGGAGTGTGGGGAAGTTAATTTCATACATTTTGGAGGGCGGGTAAGTAAGTTTAATCCCTAAATATGATAAAGAAGTTGTATCACAGCCATAATGGTCTAGTATATTTTGTGCAGCAGGTAATGATGCGTCTGGGTTAGTTAATGATAATATGATATCGTCCGCAAATAGTCCGATTTTGTGTTCGTATTGTCCTATTTTTATACCTTTAATGTATGGGTTTATTCGTATGGATTCTGCCAAAGGCTCTATCGCTAATGAAAATATCAGGGGGGATAGAGGGCACCCTTGTCTAGTTCCGTTAGTGAGATTAAATCTTTTAGAGATTGAGCCTGATGTAGATACTCTGGCTGAAGGTTGTGTATAGAGTGACATAATAGCAGTATGTATAAATCCCTTGAATCCAAATTTTGTTAATGCCTTAGATATGTAGTCCCAGTGCATTCTATCAAATGCCTTTTCGGCGTCTATAGCTAATAGAAGGGAAGGTGTTCTTTCGTTATCTATCTGGTTAATCAGGTTTAGAATTCTTCTCGTACCATCTGGTGCTTGTCTGCCCTTAATAAATCCTACTTGGTCAGGTTTAATGAGATAGGGGGTAGTTTCTAGCAGTCTATTTGCCAATATTTTAGCGTAAATTTTCAGGTCTGTATTCAATAACGAAATGGGACGGTAGTTAATGGGGGATGTAGGGTCTTTTTCTGTTTTAGGTATTGTAATTATGATTGCCTCTAACATTTCCTTAGGAAATTGACTGGTATTTGCTACATGGTTAAATAGATTGGTTAGACATGGAACTAAAATATCCACACAGGCTTTATAATATTCTGCTGATAAACCATCACTACCTGGCGCTTTATTTATGGGTAAATGTTTGATAACATTGAAAATTTCTATTCGCGATATTGGTTCATTGAGTTTTTCAAGGGTGGTAGGGTCAATTTCAGGAAGGTTTACTGATTTCAGGAAGTCAGAAATACTCTCGGGAGTAGGTTGAAAGGTATTTTTGTCCTCCCGAAGGTTATATAGAGAAGTATAATAATCTGCCAGTGAATCTGCTATTTCTTGGGGGTTATAATGGGTATTTCCTGTTTTATGGTGTATTATTTTAGATATTTTATTATTGTTTTGTCGTTGACGTAGTAGATTTGCTAATAGTCTACCAGCTTTATTATTCTGGGAATAATAATTTAGTTTTATTCTTTTTAGGTATCTGTCATGGTCTTCTAGCAAGGCACATCTCAGTTCTAACCTGAGTTTGGTTAATTGTTGTATCAAATTGGAATCTTTGGGTTTTTTTTTTATGAATTTCTTCCACACTTGCTATATCTTTTAATAAATTATTTATAATATTTTGTTTCTTTTTTTTTTCCCTTGCTGCTACCTGTATAAGAATCCCTCTAACAAAAGCTTTATGGGTACACCATAAATTTGCAATATTCAGAGATTCACCTTTATGGATATCAAAAAATTCAGTTAAATTCAGTTAAATTCCTTTTTATTACAGACAGGTTCCTCTTTTGAGATAGAATGAACGTATTGTTTCTCCATAAGGAATTATTAGGACAGGTACCTCCTGTCTGGATTTCTAGTGTAATTGGTGCATGGTCAGACCAGGTTATATTATGTATTTTGGCATCTATTACTCTTTGTAGCAGGTGTTTGTCTGTAATAAAATAGTCTATCCTGGAAAATGATTTATGAACCTGTGAAAAAAAAAGTGTAGTCTCTTTCAGTTGTGTGTAGACATCTCCAGGGGTCATAGAGGTCTTCATCTTGAAGCATCTTGTTCAGTCCATATCTGGTGGAATTTTCTTTTTTGGAAGTGTCCATAATGGGATCCAGAGGTGCATTAAAGTCCCCGCAGAGAATAAGTGGTCCTTTTTGTAGTTTCCTTGCAACCGTTATTATTTTCCGTATAAATCTTTGTGGGTGTTTATTTGGAGCATATATATTTATAATTGTATAATCTGAGTTGTTAATGGTTGCTACCAGGATTATATATCTACCTTGGTTGTCCATTTTAAGGTCCAATAGTTGAAAGGTGACCGTATCTTTAATTGCAATTACAACTCCTTTTTTCTTCTTCTTATTGTTAGAAGTAAAAATTTTTGGGAACTTATGATGTGAGAATTTGGGAATTTTGTCTTTTGCAAAATGCGATTCCTGTATACACACTATATCGCTTTTGTGTTTTAGTGCGTCAGTCCAGAGAGCTCTTCTTTTATATGGGCTATTGAGACCTTTGGTGTTGATTGACAGCAGTTTAAGGCCCATATTGAAGGAATTTGGTGCTTATTAATTTTGACTTGTCATTATGCGATAAGAATATTATCTCAATACTGTTATTCTTACTGATACCTTTCTTGTCCAGTAGATGGTGGTAATGCATCTGAAAACTTATGAAGTGAAAACGCAACAATAAAACAAACAGTTTTAACAAAAAATAAAAATAAGAAATTTGGAGTTGGTATGCAACTCCTGTGTACATTGTGAATGTACCCTTTATCCTTAGGGAGGGGGAGTAACAAGACCTCCCAGACTTAGGGCCCCCCCCCTGGATTTGAATCCCTGAGAATAGGATTTGGTATATATAGTGAACTGGAAATGGAGCATTTCTGTGTAAGTGAAATATATTTTTCAGTCAAAAGTTTCCTTGGCGGCAGCGGCCAAGGTTCTTCCTTGGTTAGTATGCCTTTGGGTCATTTTCCCTGATGGGGGATTATCCGAGATGTCCTCACTGTCGGTAGGAAGTATCCCCCATAGCTGTACAGTTTTTAGACCCTCCTCCAGGGTATGTATGGAATGCATCTTGCCCTCACGTTCTATCAGTAATTTTGTGGGGAAACCCCATCTATAAAGTATTTTATGGTTTCGGAGAATTTTTGTTATCGGGTTCAAGTTCTTGCGTGCCAATAATGTAGCTTGCGATAGGTCTGAGTAAAGTTTGATTCCTGCATATGGGTCAGGTAGCGGTAAGTGGTGACGTGCATACTGCATTACTTGGTCCTTCACTTGGAAAAAATGTATTTTTGCAATTACATCTCTGGGTAAGTGCTCTGGTATATGCGAGGGCTTAGGCAATCTGTGTGCCCGATCAATTGACAGTTCATGTTGAGGGACCATTGGTAATAGTGCTGTTATCATGCCTTTTATAAATGTCTTCAATTCCTGGGGCTTAACACTTTCTGGTATACCACGAAATTTAACATTGTTCCTTCTACTTCTGTCTTCAAGGTCTGAGATCTTTAATTTTAGGTTTTTTAATTCCTCTTCCACATCAAAGTGGGCTTCAACTAGGTCATTGTGTGCCTCAGTAAAGTCGCACATCTTATTTTCTATGTAGTCTACTCTGTCACCAATTGCGTCAAAATCTCGCTTGGACTGTTGCATGAAATTAAACATATCTTGTTGCAGAGCCCCCCTTAATGACATGACTATCTCTTTAAGTGTGGAGTCTGAGACAGGCTGACCTGAGGTGGGAATGGCATGCAGTTTTTCATCAAATGGATTGTTGCATACTGTCATGTCAAAGTTATGAGGAGATTCACTTACATTCTCTTCTGAATTGTCTAATCTTCTTTTCTGAGAAGGAGGGCTGTGAATTTCAGCTTGTGAGAGAGTGCTGTTTGGAAGCTGTATTTCCATAGCTGATTTCTGCTTATTCTCCTGAAGTGCAGAGTAGCGCCTTAAATTGTGCTGAGAGGCTGAGGGACCTGCGCCATCTTGTTTTCCCCGAGTCCTGTCAGGGCTCAGGAAATCACTCAATTTAAGGGGTTTCTCCTTCTTCTTTTTGTTCCCCATCTGCACCTTATGTTCTCCGCCGCTACCAGAGCTTATCTGGGTTCTCAGGGCTGCTTTTTGTTTGCTTCTAGCCGCTCAGGGGATTCCCGTTATCCTGGAGCAGGTTACAGAGCGACCATTCTCCCTCACCTCAGGCCACGCCCCCAAATTACACCGACTTTTACTAGCTTAAAATGATGTGCAAAAGTACACTGCCTCAGTGTTGTTATTGTTAGAATAAAGTAATATTTGCCAATCTTAGAAAATTTGAGAACGTTTAATAAAAGGGCTAATTTTTAATAAAGTGAAATATTTACAAAATGGCTTTTGTTTCAATTATGTATATTATATATATATATATATATATATATATATATATATATATATATATTTTATGAAATTAGAGTTTTTCTTTAAAATAAATCTGTTAAATGTGTGACAAGTAAACAACACTGAAGAGCAGATTAAGAATGATTTTTAATCATTTATATTTTAAAGATATGATATATGTATATGAGAATTAGTCAGCATGGTCATGCCCACATTACACGTTTAAAATAAATTTGAACTGACTGACTTTATAAAAATATTTCATTTTTTTATAGTGAAATATTATATGCATGTCCAACACTCTGTTACTTGCCTTTATGTATATACAGCGGTAGGTAATAGAAAGTGCTAATCTCAGATAAAATTAAAAATAATCATGTACAGCCCATTACTAGATAAATAATGTTATTACCAAAACAGCATTAATAATGGTATTATTATATATATATATATATATACACACACCATGTATATACACTTGGCAAATAAACATCATTATGAAAAAATAAAATTTATAATAGGCTTTCATGGTGTTGGAAATGTAGGTAAATAAATAGAAAGATAGATGGTTAGATAGATGCACAGCTGGTCGGTGTTATTTAAAAAACAAATATAAGTTTAATAATAGACTGTACACACAATTTAATACTGAATTATTTAAACAAAACCTTTTTTCTTGTTTTACTATAAAATAAGTTGTAGAACATCATGGATTGCATGTAATTTACAATTTAAATTTCTTTTGTCTGGAAAAGCAAAATTAGCTGTTTTTCTCTATAAATGATTGCAGATTGCACCCCCTTTAGAATTGTCGCCTCAAAGTCCCTAATTAGTTTAGAATAACACCTTCATTAGTATTAATTTAAAAAAAAAAAATAACACATTGACCACACCATCAGAAATCTAATTTCACATTATAAGCTCTTATAGAGTTAATAATAATATCTAAGGCTTACTAATTCAGGGTTCTAAAGGGCTTTATAGGATAAATAATGAAATTATATTCTGTGTTAATTGACAGTATAAAAGCACAAATGAGCTTTTTCCTTTGGAAAGGCATAACAGTTTCTAAATAAAGCATGCGAGCCTCGGAAAAGAGGTTTCAGGCAAATGAATAGTCATTACTACCTTCAATGATGTGGGTCTTTTGATCAGAAAGAAATTAGCTCCACAGAACAGACAATGCAAGCCTGTCCTGGAAGAGGGAGAAAATTAGACAGCCAGGCTTACTTTGCACCTATGTCTATAAGCTATAGAGCGCCCTGCTTTTCAATTACAGCTGTTCACTTGTAGAGAGCTTGGAGGACATGTGACTGATGGGAACTCTGCTGCATTGACCTTTCAATACAGCACAGACATTTTGTACATGTGTAAATATGAGCATATATGGTACAGTATATATTCTCATTTCCTTTGTCTATACAAAATAAATTATAGATGGATAGAATCTTCTATAAAAATACATCTAGAGTCCATATAAATCTTGTTTTTTTTATATTTGGTATCCAGTCATGTTCCATAAGCAAATAATAGGTTATTTATATTTTATTTATATGTTTGTGGTTAAAACGGTTAAACCCTGTACACACGATCGGATATCCTATGGATTCTAATCCGATGGTTTTCTCCATCGGAAATCCGATGAAACTGTCTTCCATCAGTCTTGTCCACACACCATCAGTCAAAAAACCGACCGTTTCAAACGCGGTGACGTAAAACACCCCGATGAGCCGAGAAAAATTAAGTTCAATGCTTCTGAGCATGCGTCAACTTGATTCTGAGCATGCGTGGGTTTTTTATCCGATGGAGTTCCCCACAGACAATAGTAATTTGCTATCGGTTTTTTAACCATCGGATAAATTTTAAACATGTTCTATTTTTAAACACCGTTGGAAAAAAGACCGATGGGGCCCATACACGATCGGTTTGTCTGATGAAAACAGTCCATCGGATTGTTTTCATCGGTAAAACCTATCGTGTGTACACGGCTTAAGAAACTGCCTCATGATGGTAGCATGCTGGAGAGTTGGACCACTCAGTGGTCCAGGTCTCTTGTAGTCTACACCCCCCCGTAGTGCTCCAGTTGAAAATGCTGCTCAAGGATTGGGGTTACTTTTGAAATGTTATCCTATAATTACACCCCTCCCTCCATAGTCTTAAGCCTCGTACACACGATCAAATTTTCAGACGGAAATTGTGTGATGACAGGCTAATGGCGGAAAATCTGACCCTTTGTATGCTCCATCGGACAGTTGTCGGATTTTCTGCCAGACAAATGTTGGAAAGGCAGTTTATCATTGGGCTGCATGAAAGATGGTCCCTAGTAATGAATGGGATTTTGTGTGCGTATGTACAGGACACTTTGGGACTAACCAAAAATAAACTTCCAATGGCATCTTTTTATCTGCCAGTATCAAGATGGTGGGGAGTCATTTCAAGAATCAAAATCCAGTTATTCTTTTTATGCCCTAATACATAGCAAAGCATTAAAGTGTCAAAATAAAATGGAATTGTGCGCATCAATGTAATTAAAGCTCTGTTTTAGGTTTTTCTTTTTTGAGTGTTAAATTGCCCATTTGTTGAAATGAATGTACACTGGGAAGCTTACAGTGTTACTAAGCCCAGGACCCTGCATTCACTATATCTGGTTTTCCACAGTACACAGAATATGGAAATGCAATTATTGTAGTAAATATAAACTGCTAAATACCATTTCTCATCAGCAGTATATAGCAGTCTTGTGACTTCTATGAGTGTCTGGTTAAAGTTTGTAGTAAGAGTTTTCATTCTCCTCTGACTGTCCTATGAAGCTGCAGGACCCCTGACCCTTGACCCTCAGGCTAGACAGTGCTGATTGGCCCTGTGCTGATCACATGTACCCCAAGATTTTTTTTTCTAGCAATACACACCAAACTGAACACGTACAGAGTGCCTCCATGGCTCTCTTCTATCAGGAGATGGGTTGGGGACTGTGGAAGAGGGGGAGGATCATAGAAGACAGGATCGAACAGCCTTGTGGAGGATTACCTCCTTCCACAGTGAGTATAACAAGCATTCTTTACTGCATATACAGACTGATTTTACTGTTTTGGGTTTAATAACACTTTAAGACATGATGAGCAATATCAAATAGCTATAAAACTAGCAGATTTACAGTGAATTTCAGTGACTACAAGTTTTGAATGGTATTACAATGTTTTATTTAACCACTTAAGGACCAAGCCTCTTTCTGAGATTTGTTGTTTACAAGTTAAAAAAAATTTTTTTGCTAGAAAATTACTTAGAACCCCAAACATTATAATAAATAAAATGGCGGTCGTTGCAATACTTTGTCACACCGTATTTGCGCAGCGGTCTTACAAGTGCACTTTTTTTGGGAAAAACTACACTTTTTTGAAATAAAAAATAAGACAACAGTAAAATTAGCAGAATTTTTTCATATTGTGAAAGATAATGTTACGCCGAGTAAATTGATACCCAACATGTCACGCTTCATGCTCGTGGAATGGCGACAAACTTTTATCCTTAAAAATCTCCATTGGCGGCGTTTAAAAAATTCTACAGGTTGCATGTTTTGAGTTACAGAGGAGGTCTAGGGCTAGAATTATTGCTCTCGCTCTACCGATCACGGTGATACCTCACATGTGTGGTGTGAATACCGTTTTCATATGCAGGCGCTATTCACGTATGCGTTCGCTTCTGCACGTGAGCTCGGTGGGACGGGGCGCGTTTTAAATTATTATTTTTTTCTTATTTATTTTTTATTTTATTTTTTTATTTTTAAACTGTTCTTTTTAAAAAAAAATGTGTCACTTTTATTCCTATTACAAGGAATGTAAACATCCCTTGTAATAGAAAAAAAGCATGACAGGACCTCTTAAATATGAGATCTGGGGTCAAAAAGACCTCAGATCTAATATTAACAAAAAAATGCAATAACATTTTTTTGTCATTTGAAAAAATAAATATAAAAAAAATGGTAATTTAAGAGCTATGGGCGGAAGCGACATTTTGACGCCGCTTCCGCTCTGCAATGGTATGGAGACGGGTGGGGGCCATCTTCCCCTCACTCGTCTCAATACCTAACAGCAGAGAGGACCCGATCATCTCCGCAGCTTCCGACGACGCCGGTAAGATAAAAGTGATCTTGTGGTGAATCGGCCGCAGAGACCACTATTATCGGAACCTGGAACGCCCGCTGAAGAAGAGGATACCGGGGTTATGGCAGCTAGCTGCTGCTGCCATAACAAAGATATCCCTCTTCCAACAGCCGACGTATATTGGCGTGCGGCGGTACGGAAGTGGTTAAACTAATATTTGATGTGAGATTTTATTTGCTTGATATGTCAAATTTTCATTATGTTGTTTCAGCTATAGGATTTCTCTAGTAGCTAGCTCTACGTAAGATCTAATCAGCACTTTTGCTGAACAATTGCTGAGAGAAAATCAATAACCTGATATAGCCATATAGATATAATTGTTTTCAGTTAATCTGAACTGGACTGGTTGCAGATGAACTTATTGGCTCAATGCCTCCCACAATATAGCAATGCAGGCATTTCTCTAGGAGTTGATAATAGGTTTAGCAATCGTTGAACCTGTTCATTATCACACAACATGATTTTTCATCTTGGTGGGAAATCTCTGTGCGGTGAGGCAAATGCTTCCTTTTTCCATGAAGTGTTTAAATGCATATGTGCTTTCTCTGCTCAGTAGCCAACTACACTTCTGGGGGCAGCTGTCTCACTGCCTGTCATTTTTAGTGAGACATTTACTAGCTATAGACCTCTATTGAATATTAAGTACAGAAAAGCCCAATCACTATTCTGTATTACAGATCAGTAATGATTAAAGTGGAACTAAAGTTTTCATCATGGAGGGTGGGCTTTGGTCATAATGTGCAAGTATGCAGCAGATTAACCTTGCAAAGTCCACACTCCCCGTCGTCGCTGGCACTTCCATCTTCTCCTAGTTTTGTTCTTCCAGGTCTAGAGTCTTTGAACATCTTGATTGGCTGGACCAGGATGTTAGAGCTCTAGTGTATGTGCATGGGAGTTACTTTGTCCCAGCACTTGACATTTGAACGCCTGAAAATAAGTATACTGAACTGAACTGAACTTGCACAGCTATCAGTGTACAATTTGTAAAAACAGGGGAAGAAATTTTATGGAAAAAAAAAGACATATAAGATTTCTTCTACCATCCATAATATCTAGCAATTTGTTATTTTACAAATTTAGTTCTGCTTTAACATGAATGTGCACCTAGGTGTGCACATTACTGTGTACTGTATACTTACTGTATACTTGCTGAGAACAAGCTGATGTTATGGCCACAATGAAAACATTGACTCCTACTCAATGATCTAAATCATTTGATCATGATAACTAGACAAATTTCCATTACTAAAATATTGCTTTGTCATATAAATCTCTAGGCCTTACTCTCTATGTCTATGGTATAGAAAGGTGGGCTTGCTATACTGGACCAGAACACACTGTAGCTGATGCGAAAAAGCCAAGTTCCAGCCAATATGTTCCTTTAGTTTTAGATAAGGTGGAGAGGATGAGAGCCTCTGCCAGGTTTTAAATCTGGTCAGCGTTTCGTTCGAGGTAATTTTCCTTTACTTCCTGTCTGACACCTATGACCTGGCCAGGAGGGAAGGATAAATATTCCTAACAGAGATACAATTGGAAATAAAAATCTGACAGAGGTTATAACAGAGACAAAGTCATTGACTTTAATGGGGCTCTCACCTTAGAATAGAGACACCCTGTAGATTTTCTTGTAGAAGTCTGTTAGAACTTACATGCAAGCATGGCCAGTAGTAAGGAAGATTCTGGCATTACTGGGGTGTACTTTATAATAGGAGGGCTAAGCAGGCTGGGTGCGATGTGTACTTTTTTAAAAGCGAGCTTAATCTGTACAGTAAAAATTGACAATTCAAACTAATTTTATAACAAAAAAATGCAGAGGTAGAGATAATCTTTAGAGAGAACTATGGGGGTAATTTACTAAAACTGAGTGCAAAATCTGGTGCAACTGTGCATGGTAGCCAATCAGCTTCTAACTTCAACTTGTTTAATTAAAGCAGAGTTCCACCCACTTTTACATCTTGGTCTTAAAGGAGGACCCCTAGTTTTTGTATAACATTTTTTTTTCTTTCTTATATTTTCTGAAGTACATAGTGTACTTCCATCCTAGCTCGGCCGCGGGCCAGTGCGTCATTTCCTCCTTCTTCCCCACTGCCTTCTGGGACCTGTGTGTGTCCCAGAAGACGGCGGGGCCATTCAGAAAGCGGCGCGCAACTCACGCATGTGCATTAGGAAACTGGCTCCACTGCCGGTTTCCCTTAGTTACAATGGCGGTGCCTATGGATGGATCCGCCTCGGATGGGGGGCGACATCGCAGGCTCCCTGGACAGGTAAGTGTCCTCAATAAAAGTCAGCAGCTACAGTGTTTGTAGCTGCTGACTTTCAAAAAAAAAATATTTGCGGCTTAGAAAAAAAAAAGAAGAAAAAAAAAAAGAGGCTGACTGGTTTCTATGCAGAGCTGTACCAGATTTTTCACTCTCCAGTTTTAGTAAATCAACCCCAATGTGTCAGAATATTCACTTGAATCAGAGATATAGGCAGTGGAATTTAAAAAAAGAAAACGCTAGTACACACTATAAGAAAATCAGGCAAACATTTTCGTCCGATTTTCGTATAGCGTGTACACAACTTTCGACAGCCGATTCCGAATTTCCTTACGAAAATTCTCGAAGGGACAAACTCCAAAAAATTTCTCGTATGGGAACAGAATGAACCATTTTCGTTTAATATGTACTGTTGGTCGGTAAGGTTTCTATCATAGTAAAGGCCAATAAGGAAAACTGCGGGGAAGAAAGGGGGTATGCCAAACGCAACTTGTGCAGTTACGTTTCTAAATTTACATACAACTTCAGTCTTTTTCTGTGGGTATACTGATTGTCATGTAGCTTTCTCTGAAGGTAACTTATGCTTTTACGTTTCTCATCAATGTTGAGTTTGAATTAGTAAAGTTTGTTACAAAAAAAAAGAATAAGAAGTAAATAACTAAGAGCAAACTGTGGAGAAATATGGCGAAAGTTCCCTACTGGATTAAGTAGACAGCAAGAAAGTGATATATTTGTAATTTCATTTTTTAGTTTCTCTTTGATAAGACCATGAACCTTATTTCCTAAAGGATTTAAGAATCATGTGAAAAGCAAATTTCTGTTTACTTATTTTGTCTTCACATGATTAGATATTTTCTTTTAGGTTGGCACTACGGCTTCACTAAAAAAAGTCTAGATATTTTTTCAATGCATTTTAAACATCCTTAGACTACAAAATCTAAATCTTAAAAAAGAAAAGTCACTGCAATTTTTACTGACTTCTGTCGCTCTACAGCACCCAAGGGCAGATGACTTTGGAAGGACACTATAACAACCTTTTGCAGCATAAAATGACCTTTCAAGACAAACCAGAAACCTGTGGCATCAAGGTTACGGATACCTTTTTGCTGCGCAGATGTGACATTGATGTGATGACTAGAATAGATCAATATTAAAATGTAACCGCAGTATCATGTAAAGAAGTCTTTAAAATTCACATGAGCAACACCTGTGGGCATGGACCATGTTCATATTTCCAAAATATTGAATGACAAGATGGTCGGCAGGTCGTTAAAATGTCACATGACACCTTTGCATGACATTGACAGGAGACATCAAACTGGAAGGAAACGTTTCCAAGCTCTGGGCTTTGACTTGGCTACTTAATTATTTGTTATCCGATAGGGTTTCCTTCTATTACATTACATTTCATTTGAAATTAACAATCTATTGAAGCCAAGTTTTTCTTTGTTGCAAAGGCCAAAAAAACAAGCTAGGAAAATTTCAACACCACTCTTGTAGAAATGAAACCATGCAGTTGTGTATGTAACAAATATTAGCCCAATATACTATAGAAAGAGAACAATTATGACTTTGTTTCTATAGTAAAGGGAATGTGTAGTTCTTTTAATCTTTTTAGGCCCCATGCACACGAGACGCAGGTGCAAACTCTGCTGAACACACGTTTTTAAACGCTGAAACCGGCGTTTATAAACGCGCGTTTTGCCGCGTTTGCGGCCGCGTTTAGCGGCGTTTAACCGCGTTTGCGTTTATAAGCGTTTCATCATAGACCCTCCCTAAGCTCAAAAAAGAGTAAATTTTAACCATTTCAGACAGTTTGTGAGACCAGAGTGAGTAGCAGCAGCTGAGAGAGCAGCAGTGTACTTGTATTTAGCGTATCACTTGCCACATCATCTGCCACAAGTTGTGGATTGTCCACTTGCCACGTCACCTGCCACGTCACCTGGCCACGTCACCTGGCCACGTCACCTGCCACAAGTTGTGGATTGTCCACTTGCCACGTCACCTGGCCACATCACGTGCCACGTCACCTGCCACAAGTTGTGGATTGTCCACTTGCCACGTTACCTGGCCACGTCACCTGGCCATGTTACCTGCCACGTTACCTGGCCACGTTACCTGCCACGTCAGCTGGCCACGTCACCTGCCACAAGTTGTGGATTGTCCACTTGCCACGTCACCTGCCACGTCACCTGGCCACGTCACCTGCCACAAGTTGTGGATTGTCCACTTGCCATGTCACCTGGCCACATCACGTGCCACGTCACCTGGCCACGTCACCTGCCACAAGTTGTGAATTGTCCACTTGCCACGTCACCTGCCACGTCACCTAGCCATGTTACCTGCCCACATTACCTGCCACGTCACCTGCCACGTCACCTGCCACAAGTTGTGGATTGTCCACTTTCCACGTCACCTGACCACATCACGTGCCACGTCACCTGCCACAAGTTGTGAATTGTCCACTTGCCACATCACCTGCCACGTCACCTGGCCACGTTACCTGCCACGTCACCTGGCCACGTCACCTGCCACGTCACCTGGCCACGTCACCTGCCACAAGCTGTGGATTGTCCACTTGCCACGTCACCTGGCCACGTCACCTGGCCACATCACCTGACACAAGTTGTTGATTGTCCACTTGCCACGTTACCTGCCACAAGTTGTGGATTGTCCACAATGCAATGCAAGCAATTACAGTTTTCTTTTATATTTTTTAATAGTTTTTCATCATTTGCCATCATTTTTGAGATTTCTAATGTTAAAAAATAGGTCACCTTTAAAAACGCTTATAAACACAAACGCGGCAAAACGCCGGTACCGCGTTTAGCCGCGTTTAGCCGCGTTTAGCAGCGTTTAGCGTCTGAAACGTGGAAAACTTTTGCGTCTGAACCCATTTTTTTGCTTCTGGAAAAACGAGGTTAAACGCAACTGCTTGTAAACACCAAAAAACGAGAGTGTGTGCATGGACACATAGGATAACATTGAATGGGTTCAGGAGCAGTTGAAAAAAGCGTCCAACTGCCTCTGAACGCGCGTTCAACAGCAAATAACAGCGTCTCGTGTGCATGGGGCCTAATAGATGTAGATGTAAAAGAGGTCAGCTTAATGTAAATAATCTTATCAATGGGTGCTTATTTTCTTCTTCTGCTATTCTAAATAAACACAACAATATCTCAAATACATGATTACTAAAAATGCTGAAAGCATGCTTCACTAATTTTAAAGTGACCTTGTGTTACTACAAGGTTTAAACTTAATTAAACCTGTTAAATAAGATGTTATATACTGTATAGTTTTTAAACTACGAACAGTTAATGTCAATCTGCAGAGCATTTTGGGCTTTCCAAATATAGAGCCATGTTCTTCCATGCTTGTTGGCAGCCTATGTAAACTGACTCATAAAAACAGTCCCATTTCAGTTAGTAATGAGGGAGAGGTGTGTGTCCCTCCTCTGAATCATTCAGGTCACTATGAATCCTTGCACAAACACATCACACAACTTACAAGTATACACAGGGTTGTGCATACATGCAAACATTTGGCTGAGTAAATTATTATCTGATGGTGTAAACCTTCAAATAATTCAGTAAATCATTTAAAAAAAAACTGTAAATCTTTCAATCATTAAGCTAGATTAAATCATCCAGGTTTGTTGCAATTCCTGACTGTGCAATATTGTAAATGTCACTATACCTTATTTATTACCATCAATATTAGAGGTCGAGGGGCCTAGCCAACCTTTGGGAAAGGAATGCAAAATGTAAATGTATATTTCTCACCGGTGCTACTCAGTCTTTGAATCATGTTTTTATGTCTTAATTTTAGATAAATTATTTACATTTTAAACAGTTTGTTGTAGTGTTTCCTAAAAAAAGTAAATTTTCTTCTTGGAATCACATATTGGGCCTGTAAATCATTCAGTATAGAATGCATGTAGGACATTCAGTTTGCAAAGCATGCCGAGTTTCTAAATATTAAAGACCAGCAGTTGCATGTTGTGGACAGCCTATGTACCAATCAACAAAGATGGTCCCTTGTCTGCTAGAAATGAGACTCCATTGAGTCATTCAAGACTATTTTTAGTAGAACAGTTCTAGAAAAAGACATGTGGTGATGTCCTGCTTTTACTGGCTACAGATGGAAGTATTTTTTAGCACTGGACATAATAATAATAATTCATATATACATATTTTTTTTTAATTTTATAAAGCCTGCCTTATTTATTAGTAGTTATTTTCCATTACCACATTTTACTCAAATATAAGTGAGAGCCATTAAAAACCGTACATCATGTCGGGGTTCAGCTTCAGGCACTGAACAAATAAAAGACAGTCTTTTCATCAACCATTGAGTTCAGGAATATTTATTTATCAGCAAAGTCTTTACAGCTATTTTCATCTCAGGCAGTGACTCTGTCTATTAGCTGCAACCTCTCCACCCACCTGTACACTTGCTCCCAAGTATATAAGCATTTACAAGCTTGAGCTCTGTCTCTCTCTCTGCACATATATGCTCTATCTTTATTAAACCACTTGTGGCTTCCTTCAGGACAGAAAAAACCTGCAGCTAACTGCATGGTGTGGCGGCCAAATAACCTACTCTTTCTCATGTCAGACTCCAGAGCCTTCCCTCCATAGTAATCAGGACTCAGCACTGTGTTTTCAGCAGTAGCAGAGAGTATATATATATATATATATATATATATATATATATATATATATATATATATAATATAATTTCTTGTATTTATTATTTTAAAACTATTGTCCTTTATTCAGCCTATTTCTCTAGAACATCTCTCTGTGCTTGCCACCCAGGGGATCCATTGTGTGCAGGCTTGTTCATATCCGCATTTGTTTGTAGTGAGTATTTCCATCTCACTTAATTGTTTTGTAGCAAACAAACAATATTGCAACTGAACATTACTTGCATTATACGTGCAAAAAATAATAACTAGGGAATTGAATAGCTGCAAAAGAGCACAAAGTAGCATGCCCATGCAGGGGCAATATATCGTGCATCAAATAGGAGCTAAATGAGTATAAATATGGAACAGCTTTCTAAACAGCATGGAGTTGAGTCGTTACAAAGGCATCCAGAAAAAACAATAAGTTAACATAAAAGACAGATAATCAAATTAAGTTGTCATATTTGCACTCTTAATGAGCACCGAAAGCCTGTTATGCCTGAAATCGTTGGCTCATTTATAATGCCAAAGGATAGATAAAGCAGTGGTAATGAGAGAGGGCCAAGCGCATAGAAAAACAAAATTTGTAAACAGGAAGCAAGATAGTAAGAAGGGAAGAGTGAAGAAGAGAAAGAAGGTGTACCACAGAGGTATTACCCAGGATCGAGACATATATTAAAGATAAAATAAAACTTTGGTAGTTGGGATATTTCTGCAGAGGGTCTTAAAAGTTGTGAGAAATTTTGGGGAATTGTGGTTCTTCAACAGTGATTCCACAAAGTGGTGGAGTTGCAAGTAGCAAAAAAATTCCCTGGATGGGGTCTGATGAGATTCCCGGATTTTTTCTCATTAGCGGACTCCTATGTCGGTCAGTGGTGAGTAAACTGTCATAAATACTTGAGATCCACCAATGAAACACATGTTTGTCCGTCATGCTGGGAGGAAATAAAAGGCAAACAAAAGCAAGATAGTAAGAAGGTAAAAGTGAAGAAGAGAAAGAAGACTGTGTACCATAGAGGTATTACCCCAGGATCGAGGAATATATTAAAGATATAACACCTTTGGTAGTTTTAATATTTCTGCAGAGGGTCTTGAAAGCTATGAGGGATTTTGAGAATTGTGGTTCTTCAATAGGGATTCCACAAAGTGGTGGAGTTGCAAGTAGCACAAAAACTCCCTGGATGGAGTCTGATGAGATTCCCAGATTGGTTCACATGATCAAACTTCTCTATTAGTCCGTATTGAATAAACTGTCATGAATCCTTGAGAGATTCACCAATGAAACTCATTTTTGTTCATCATGTTGGCAGGGAATAAAAGGCAATAAAAAAAAGTGGTTTAAAAGCAAATGGGGCAACACCAATCTCGCTGAATACTTCACTGAATCCAAAACATGCAGTGTATGAGCTAGGACCGGGTTAAGGGTCTTGGGTCTTGATGTAGGTGGAAGCCATATGAGAGAAGGTAATGGGTAGTGATGAGCCGAACACCCCCGGGTTCGGTTCGCACCAGAACCCGCGAACGGACCGAAAGTTCGTACGAACATTAGAACCCTATTAAATACAATGGATGCGAACGTTCGAATTCTAAAGTGCTAATTATAACGACTATTATGCATGTTATTGTCCTAAAAAGGGTTTGGGAACCCGGGTTCTGCACCAGGGGACATGTATCAATGCAAAAAGAAGTTTTAAAAACGGTCGTTTTTCGGGAGCAGTCATTTTAATGATGCATAAAGTGAAAAAAAAAATCAAATATTCCTTTAAATATCGTACCTGGGGGGTGTCTAAAGTATGCCTGTGAAGTGCCACGTGTTTCCCGTGTTTAGAACTGTCCCTGCACAAAATGACACTTCTAAAGGAAAAAAAAGCCATTTAAAACTGCTTGCGGCTTTAATGTAATGTCTGGTCCCGGGAATATGGATGAAAATCTTTAAGAAAAATGGCATAGCTACCCCATGACCCCCCCCCCCCCTACCCCAGCCCATTACCAGCCCCTTTGGGTCTTGTATGGATATTAAGGGGAACCCCGCACATAAAATAAAAAAGGCCCTATATACTCTGAACAGCCGTATACAGGCGGTGCATACAAGACAGGGACTGTAGGTTTGTTCTTATGTAGAATCTGTTTGTAATTTTGAACAGGTACATTGTTTAAGTGTAGCTCCAGCCCAAAAATCTATTTTTAAACTTTTTGGAAAACATAGGTAAGGGTTATCACCCCTGTAACATTTGTTTTGCTGTCTGTGCCCCTGTTCAGAACATTTCACCTCACTTTCCGTCCCAATGACAACTGTTTTTGAAATGTGGTGTTTTTCTTGAAACAAGGATTGGTGATAAAGCATCAGTACAGAGGAGACACCTTTCTCCCATATTAATTCTTACAGGAGAGAATTTTCCTTCCTAGGGGTAGATTTCCTCTCACTTCCTGTTGTCTTCTTGCGTTTGCAAGTAGGAGTCGTTTGTAAGTTGGATGTTTGAAAGTAGGGACCTGCCGTATATACTCTGCAGAAATAGGCCCCTTAGTTGTTGGTGTTGGCACAACACTGTAAGCACTCACAGTTACTCTTGGTTGGTGCTGGAACGCCCTGCTGTCAACTATTATATCAGGAATTGTAATTACATATAATTGTTGAACAGTGGTAGTAAAAATTGGGCCTTTGATGGTGGTGCTGGTGCCACAACACTGTAAGCCCTGACAGTTACTCTTGGTGGGTGCAGCAATGGGCCCTGCTGTGAATTATTAGATCAAGAATTGTAATTGCATGCCCCTGTTGAACAGGGGCTGAAAAATTGGGCCTTTGGTGGTGGTGGTGGTGGTGTTGCCACAACACTGTAAGCCCTCAGAGTTACTCTTGGTGGGTGCAGGAATGGGCCCTGCTGTGAATTATTAGATCAAGAATTGTAATTACATGCCCCTTTTTAACAGGGGCTGAAAAATTGGGCCTTTCGTGGTGGTGGTGGTGGTGGCGTTGCCACAACACTGTAAGCCCTCAGAGTTACTCTTGGTGGGTGCAGCAATGGGCCCTGCTGTGAATTATTAGATCAAGAATTGTAATTACATGCCCCTGTTGAACAGGGGCTGAAAAATTGGGCCTTAGGCACTGGTGGCACAACACTGCAACCCCTCACAGATACTGTACTTGGAGCACAGCAATGAGCCCTGTTGCAAAGTATTGCTTCAAAAATTGTAATTACACGCCCCTGTTAAACAGGGGCTGAAAAATTTGGCGTTAGGCACTGGTGGCGGCACCCATAAACAAAAATGATCTTCCAAGCTATCATCATCAATCGTATCATTGAGGACTCGGAGGAGGAGGATAGCCAGTCAACATAACAGCACAGGCACTCAGCATCAGCATCAGTCTTGAAGGGATGTGACATGTTAAAATCAATTAGTCTGTTATATCAGCATCAGGTGTGTGGTAGCTGGTGGTGATCCAAGACTGGTTCATCTTGATGAAAGTCAGTCGATCAACCGAGTCGGTGGACAGGCGCACCCTGTGATCCGTGACAAATCCTCCAGCAGCACTGAATGTGCGTTCCGAAAGAACGCTGGATGCAGGACAGGCCAGTAGCTCAATTGCATACTGTGCAAGCTCTGGCCAGTGATCCATCCTCAAGACCCAGTAAGCCAGAGGATTTTCGGTGGGGAAGGTGTCCAAGTCTGACCTTGCCCCTAGATATTCCTGCACCATGTTTATCAGACGCTGGCGATGGTTGCTGGAACCGATCATACTTTGGGGCTGCGGACTAAAGAATTGTCTGAACGCATCGGTCAGACGGCCACCTTCCCCACCGCTTTTTCTTTGACTGGCCGAAGCCTCAGCAACTCGTTGTCCAGGACCAGGAGTTTGTAACCTCCCAGTCTCTGGGAACGCGTTGCACAGACCTTTCTGCAAGGCCTCCCGGAGTTGTCTCATCCTCTGCTCCCTCTGCGACGGTAACATAAGGTCCGCAACCTTACCCTTGTACCGTGGATCAAGGAGAGTGGCCAGCCAGTAATGGTCCCTCTCCTTGATCCGAAGAATACGAGGATCCTTCCGCAGACTTTGCAGGATCAGGGAGGCCATGCAGCGTAGGTTAGCTGAGGCATTCGGTCCGGAGTCCTCTGGGTCACTAAGGACGACATGATCCGCAGCCACCTCCTCCCAGCCACGTACAAGTCCACGGGTTTCTTGGGACTGTAAATCATCCCTAAAAGACTGCTGCTGTTGATGCTGCTGGGTGCCAGGCTCCACCTCCATGCTGACACAATCCTCCTCCTCCTCCTCCTCCTCGTCCTCTTCCTGTGCGATGGGTGGGACAGAAGGAACACTGTCTGGGTAAAGGGGGCCTTGAGAGGCAAGGAAGTCCTCCTCTTCCTGCCTCTGTTCTGCCTCAAGTGCCCTGTCCATTATTCCACGCAGCGTGTGCTCCAACAGGTGGACAAGAGGTACATTGTCACTGATGCATGCACTGTCACTGCTCACCATCCTCGTGGCCTCCTCAAATGGTGCCAGGACAGTGCATGCATCCCTGATCATGCCCCACTGGCGTGGAGAAAAAAAACCAAGCTCCCCTGACCCTGTCCTGGTGCCGTAGTCGCACAGGTACTCATTGATGGCCCTCTGCTGCGTGTGCAGCCACTGCAGCATGGCCAACGTTGAGTTCCACCTGGTGGGCATGTCACATATAAGGCGGTTCTTGGGCAGGTTCAACTCATTTTGCAGCTCAGCCAGGCGAGCACTGGCATTATAAGATCTGCGGAAATGCACACAGACTTTCCTGGCCTGCCTCAGGACATCCTGTAAGCCCGGGTACCTGCCCAAGAACCGCTGCACCACCAGGTTAAGGACGTGAGCCACACAGGGCACATGGGTCAGTTGTCCCTGTCGGAGGGCGGAGAGGAGGTTGTCGCAAACCACCATTCCTGGCTTAAGCTGGCGTGGCGTAAACCACCTCTCGGCCTGGCCCTGCAGAGCAGACAGGACCTCTGCCCCAGTGTGGCTTCTGTCCCCCAAACACACCAGCGCAAGCACGGCATGGCATCTTTTTGCCTGCGTACTTGCGTAGCCCCTTGAACGCCTACGGAGCACCGCTGGTTCAGAGGACAAAGCACAGGAAGAGGCCATGGAGGAAGAAGAAGAGGAGGGGGTGGAGGAGAGAGGTGTGTCACAACCAGTAGTAGCATTTTGGAGGCATGGCGGTGGAACAACCTCCAACACTACTGCACCTTGTCCTGCATCCTTCCCAGCTGCCAAAAGAGTGACCCAATGGGCCGTGAAAGAAAGGTAACGTCCCTGTCCATGCCTGCTGGACCATGAGTCAGCGGTAATATGCACCTTACCGCTGACCGCCCTGTCCAGCGAGGCCAAGACATTGCCTTCCACATGTCGGTAGAGAGCCGGAATAGCCTTCCGTGAGAAAAAGTGGCGTTTGGGAACCTGCCACTGAGGAACCGCACATTGCACAAACTCACGGAAGGGGGCCGAGTCTACCAACTGAAAAGGCAGCAGTTGAAGCGCTAGCAATTTAGCCAAGCTAGCATTCAACCGCTGGCCATGTGGATGGCTGGGAGTGAACTTCTTTCGACGGTCCAGCAGCTGGGGCAGGGAAATTTGCCTGCTAGAATCGGACGTCGGTATACTGCTAGCAGAGTGGCCGCAAGTACTTGGCTGTGACACACCTAATTCTACACCTTCATTCCTCTCAGTGCATGTTTCAGAGAGGACTGAAGTTATAGTGGGGTTGGAGATCCCAGCTGATGCGGTGCAAGGAGAGGTCCGCTTTGTTCTTTGGTGTGGGTCTTTGAGGTAGGCTTGCCAACGAGCTGCATGGCAGGTCAACATATGTCTGGTCAGGCATGTGGTACCCAAGCGGCTGATGTTTTGGCCACGCGATATACGCTTGAGACATATGTTGCAAACAGCAGCTGTGCGATCTGATGCACTAGCCTCAAAAAAGGCCCACACCAAAGAACTTTTTGAATGACGGGCAGAGGCAGCGCCCTGCACAGGCGGAGCTCTGCGGTGTGATTCCGTCGGTGTACTGCCCTTACGCTGGCCACCAAAGGGCATCCTGCCTCGTTGGAGATGTGCCTCCTCCTCATCCTCCTCCTCCTCCTCTCTCCTATTAGGCACCCACGTGGAGTCAGTGACCTCATCATCCCCTCCCTCCTCATCACTGGAGCCAATCTGGCAGTATGCTGCAGCTGCTAGAACATGACTGCCAGATTGGTGTCCTTCTTGAGCATCCCCTCTGTCTACTCTCACGCTACTGCCTTCCTCTAGCTGGGTTTCATCATCAGACCCTTCGAAACGCTGGGCATCCTCCTGGAGCATGTACCCAACACTGTGCTCAAACAGTTCGGGGGACTCCTCAGGAGGAGGACATGGTGGGTCTAGGGAAGGAGTGACTGATGATGAGTCTGACATTGATACCAGGGAAGAGGACGCTTTGGCAGCTGCTTTGCCAGTACCCTGAGCCTGGGTGAGAGAGGATGAGGAGGAGGAGGAGGGCTTGGTCATCCACTCTACCAAGTCTTCGGCATGATGTGGCTCAACATGTCCAGCTGCCGAAAAGAAGGACAAGCGTGTCCCATGGCCATGTGCTGATGACAATGCACCGCGTCCACGACCAGCACTGTTGCCCCCAGACACAGAGCCTGCTTGCCCTCTTTTATTGCCTCCTGACTGTCTGCCTCTCCTTGTTTGCCTTCCAGACATTCTAATGGATGGCCTGCAGGGAGATGGGAAAAAAAGCAATAAGGGCTACCTTCAGGTGTCCTTCTCTGTCCCTTTACTTAAGGATTTCTAAATATGGTTGAGGATGATTGCTTTCGCACAGAATAGCACAATGACAATTTCCCTGACTGTCCAAAAAACAAGGATTTCAAAGATGGTTGATGAGGAATGCTTTAGCACAGTATAGCACAATCAGAATTTCCCTCTCTGTCCTTCCCTGTCCCTACAAACAAGGTTTAGCACAGTAAAACACACTGACACTCTCCCTACCTATAGTTTTCTGTCCCTATAAAAAATGTTTTTTTAAAGATGGTTGATGAGGAATGCTTTAGCACAGTATAGCACAATGAGAATTTCGCTCACTGTCCTTCCCTGTCCCTACAAACAAGGTTTAGCACAGTAAAACACACTGACACTCTCCCTACCTATAGTTTTCTGTCCCTATAATTTTTTTTTTTTTAAAGATGGTTGATGAGGAATGCTTTAGCACAGTATAGCACAATGAGAATTTCACTCACTGTCCTTCCCTGTCCCTACAAACAAGGTTTAGCACAGTAAAACACACTGACACTCTCCCTACCTATAGTTTTCTGTCCCTATAAAAAATGTTTTTTTAAAGATGCTTGATGAGGAATGCTTTAGCACAGTATAGCACAATGAGAATTTCCCTCACTGTCCTTCCCTGTCCCTACAAACAAGGTTTAGCACAGTAAAACAAACTGACACTCTCCCTACCTATAGTTTTCTGTCCCTATAAAAAATTTTTTTTTAAAAGATGGTTGATGAGGAATGCTTTAGCACAGTATAGCACAATGAGAATTTCCCTCACTGTCCTTCCCTGTCCCTACAAACAAGGTTTAGCACAGTAAAACACACTGACACTCTCCCTACCTATAGTTTTCTGTCCCTATAAAAAATGTTTTTTTAAAGATGGTTGATGAGGAATGCTTTAGCACAGTATAGCACAATGAGAATTTCCCTCACTGTCCTTCCCTGTCCCTACAAACAAGGTTTAGCACAGTAAAACACACTGACACTCTCCCTACCTATAGTTTTCTGTCCCTATAAATTTTTTTTTTTTAAAGATGGTTGATGAGGAATGCTTTAGCACAGTATAGCACAATGAGAATTTCCCTCACTGTCCTTCCCTGTCCCTACAAACAAGGTTTAGCACAGTAAAACACACTGACACTCTCCCTACCTATAGTTTTCTGTCCCTATAAAAAATGTTTTTTTAAAGATGGTTGATGAGGAATGCTTTAGCACAGTATAGCACAATGAGAATTTCCCTCACTGTCCTTCCCTGTCCCTACAAACAAGGTTTAGCACAGTAAAACACACTGACACTCTCCCTACCTATAGTTTTCTGTCCCTATAATTTTTTTTTTTTAAAGATGGTTGATGAGGAATGCTTTAGCACAGTATAGCACAATGAGAATTTCCCTCACTGTCCTTCCCTGTCCCTACAAACAAGGTTTAGCACAGTAAAACACACTGACACTCTCCCTACCTATAGTTTTCTGTCCCTATAAAATTTTTTTTTTAAAGATGGTTGATGAGGAATGCTTTAGCACAGTATAGCACAATGAGAATTTCCCTCACTGTCCTTCCCTGTCCCTGCAAACAAGGTTTATCACAGTAAAACACACTGACACTCTCCCTACCTATAGTTTTCTGTCCCTATAAAAAAATTTTTTTTTAAAGATGGTTGATGAGGAATGCTTTAGCACAGTATAGCACAATGAGAATTTCCCTCACTGTCCTTCCCTGTCCCTACAAACAAGGTTTAGCACAGTAAAACACACTGACACTCTCCCTACCTATAGTTTTCTGTCCCTATAATTTTTTTTTTTTTTAAAGATGGTTGATGAGGAATGCTTTAGCACAGTATAGCACAATGAGAATTTCCCTCACTGTCCTTCCCTGTCCCTACAAACAAGGTTTAGCACAGTAAAACAGACTGACACTCTCCCTACCTATCCTTCTCTTTCCCTAAACGAAAGGAATCCAGGTTAAGCAAGAAAAAAAAAATGTCACTGTCCCTGCCTATGCTTCTCTTTCCCTGCTCCGGAACACACTACAATAGGCCGCCGTGCTGGCGACCTTTTATAGTGTGGGGCGTGTACTAAACACCCTCAGCAATAATTGGCCACAGGCATCCTGCCTGTGGCCAATCATTGCTCTCCTCGCTGCCGGCGCTGTGATTGGCCAAGCATGTCGAATGTATGTTCGACTCGAACACGAAGCTCATCCCTAGTAATGGGATAGAATGTATATCCATTTTATCAAGAAACATCCAGAGTGGTAGGTCATAATCAGCATACAGCAGAACCCATGGGGTAATTTGAGGCGCTATATAATAGTGATGTATATTAGATACCCCCAGGCCCCCTTGGACTCTGGGTTTGCATTTATTTAAAGGATACAAAGATCTTTGTTGTTTTAATTATATATATATTGTAATTGCTATGTATAATTTATAGTTTTTGCTTTCATCTTTCTTTGTGGAAATGTTACACCTCCCTCTCTCCTGAAGAATTAGATGAAATCCTGTGTACCATGCAGAGTTTACAGGATTACCCCTTGGGTAATCAACTAACATTGCTGGGCAGCACTGTACCAAATAAGTTGATAAAACATCAAGAGTGATTGATTTGATGGATATAGTATATATTGAGAGTACTGTATCTTCAAGGGGGTAGAACTGCATAAGGGATTGTTGGTATTCCTGTTAATACATGATACAGAGGAATGTTTTTAACTGTATAATGATTTTATTGATTTGGTTTAAATAAAATTTGTATACATTTAATTTAAATTTTGGGTTGCAGTGGATCCTTGAGCACCAGAAAAGTCCAATCATTCTAAACAATTTGTACATATCAATTCACAGTATGTGGTGCTTGGTTATATAACCACCATCCTCTTATGTCATAAATTGCTAAGAAACAGGACTCCTCTCAAAGGCAAGCTTCCACTGGCGCCAATTACCATGCATACCACTTCTCTGTCATAATAATTATATGCTTTTTGTTGTAATCGTGGACTTTTCTCATACCAACTCTACACAGTAGAGTATTTGTTACAATGTATAAAACCAGCAATACTTGCACTTTTCCCCTTTTTCAGTTTTGTAAATGCCCCCAATACTGCTTGTTATACAGTATATCTCAGAGGTAAGACATAACAAAGTACTAGTTCTTCCTTTGCACTGAGCTGAGAACTGTAGGGTGGTCTTGGAAAATAAATCAGTGGGGATTTTGGTATGTTTGGGAGTTGACATGAAGAGAGGCCACAGTCTTGTCAGTGGTGTGTGCATTACTTAAGAACCTAACTGCATTGTTTGTTGTAGAGATAGGGCAGAAACCATGTTGGCAGGAATGTAGCATAGAAAGTACAGAAAATTCCTGGTGGGTGGATTGGAAATCTTTAAAGGTGGAGTAAGAAGATCACCCTTTTATAATTTTACCAACATCTGGTGGAAAAGAAACTGCAACTTTCTTGCAGTCCAGATAGAGTGAAGATCTGTCATTTGTTTATTAGTGAGACTTGTCAGTTAGTTCCACAATTTGATTTTATAGTATGAAATTGTTTAAATATTGTGTATTATTTCAGTGGAATGTGTGCTCACAACTTTATCTTCTGTAGAGTTGTTGTTTTCCTTGTTAGTAGTCTTCAGTAATGCCTTCATTATGAATCCAGCATCCTTCATCATGGTGATTGTAAATAGAGATTGTAAATAGAACACTCACCGGTTTGATTTGGAGCAGAACTTTGGAACATTGCAAAAGTTTGGAGCCGAACAACGAACCCTAGTAAAGTCTATGGAACATGAACTGGAAAAAATAAAAGTGCCCATTTTGAAGACTGATATGCAAGTTATTGGGCATACAAAGTGTATTGGAGTCCGGGTACTGCCCTGGGGGACATGTATGAATGCAACAAAAAGTTTTAAAAAAAGATCATTTTTAAATAAGCAGTGATTTAATGATGCGTACAGTGAAACAATAAAAATAAAAAATATTTTAAATATAGTGCCTGAGGGATCCCCTATAGTCTGCCTGTAAAGTGGCACATCTGTACCGTGTATAGAACCTGCTGTAGCAAAAATGACATTTATCAAAAAAATAAATAAATTCCCTTCAGGCTTGGTTCACACAGGGGCAACACGACTTCCAGCGCGACTTTGAGAGGCAACTCAGACACGACTTGAGCATGAATCACAGGGCGACCTCAGCGTGACTTGTGGTTATTTACAACACGACTTGAAGTCGCTTCCAGGACAGGAGACATTCCAGTGGCCAATAAAACAAGAATCAGCTCTGTGGGAGGGAGGGGGGAGGCAGGGGTTTGCCTGAAAAATATGTGTTCTCTTCCTGGAGAGTTGCTCCTGTTAAGACAGGGAATACAACTTCTGAGCGACTTCCATTGAAATCAAGGGGTACAGGTCGCCTAGCAGTCGCCTAGGAGTCGGATTGAAGTAGTACAGGGACCTTTTTTGAAGTCGGAGCGACCGCAGTCGTGTACATTAAAACATCTCCATTGACTTCAATTAGTTTTAAAAATAGCGTGACTTGGAGCAACTCGGGGCGACCTGAAGTCGCGTCCGGAGTCGCCCCTGTGTGAACCGAGCCTCACGCTTTCTTTATTTTGTAAACAACGGATTGGGGAACCAGTTTGTATGATGAGGCCACAATTTAGTACACTTGGAACAAGATTCAAGATTTTTTTTGATAAATTCTGGTGTCTTTTTTTGCAGACTTTGGAAAGAAGTAACAGATGCAGAAAAATTGGGCTTTGGGTGTTGGTGGTGCCTTCACACCATAACCCTCTATAGGTACTCTTGATGAAAGCAAGAATTGGCCTTGCTGTAAAAAACTAAAATGATATGCACCTGTCAAACAGGTTTGGAAAAACTAGTCCTTGGGTGTTAATTGTGCCCATATAACCTATACTAAAAAAATTCCTCCAGATAAAATCAATACCCAGAAAGCTGGGCAGCCTAGACAGTCTTGCAGAGATTCCACATCCCAAAAACACTTAATTGGCGACATCGGCATAAGGGACTTGATAGCTGCTGCTAATCCTGGGATGATTAATTTTGATGAATGTCAGCCGGTCAACGGAATCTGTGGACAGACGCACTCTTTTATCTGTCACAAACCCTCCGGCAGTGCTGAATGTCCATTCGGAAAGCACGTTGGATGCAGGACAGCCCAAAAGCTCAATTGCATACTGGGCAAGTTTTGGCCAGAGGTCTACTCTTATGACCCAGTAAAACAGTGGATCGTCGACTGGAAAGCTCCTAGATAATCTTCCACCATATCATGCAGACACTGCCGATGGGATGTGTAAGGTGACAGGCCTGGGCGCTAAACATTTTTTTAATTGCATCACTGAGGCGGCCCCTTCTCCACTGCTCCTCCTTTGACCAACAGAAACCTCAAAAGAAGCTTTTCCATGAGACTGTAACCTACCAGAGTCTGAAAAAGTGTTACATAAACTCTTCTTTAAGGTGTCCTCAAGATATTTGATCCTCTGCTCCCTCTGTGGGGACAGGATGAGTTCCGAGACTTTACCCTTGTAATGGTGGTCAAGGAGGGTTGCCAACCAATAATGATCCTTCTTCTTGATGCCACAAATTCCCAGGTCCTGTCACAGGCTTTGAAGAATAAGGGAGCCCATGCACCGCAAGTTTGCAGAGGCATGAGAAGAGTCCTCGAGGTCACTGAGGATTACAGTATCTGAAACTGCCTCTTCCAAGCCACACACTACTCCCAAGGGTTCTGGGGACGGAAAACCATCTCTTAAGGTTTGATGTATGCTTTCCTCTGCTTTAATGCCTCCAAAACCAGCCAGAATCCTCCTCCTTCCTCACCTCTTGTGTGTTCTGTGGCTTTGCAAGAATGGTGTCTGCATAAAGTCCTCCTCTTTTCCCGCTTCTCTGCCTCAAGTTCTGTGTCCATAATGCTCCAGCAGGAACACAACAGGGATTGTGTCACTGATGCATGCATTGTCGTGGATCACTATCCTTGTGGCCTCCCCAAATGGTGATAGTACAGTGCATGCATCCTTTATCAGCAGCCATTGGCATGGAAAAAAGGCCAAGCCGCCTTAAGCTTGTCGTTGTGCCATACTCACACAAGTACTCTGTGCCGGCCCTCTGCTGTATGTGTAGCCGCTGCAGCATTGCCAAAGTTGAGTTCCACCTGGTGGGTATGTCATAAATCAGGCAGTTTATGGGCAGGTGGAATTCCCGCTGAATTTCAGCCAACCGAACACTGTCTGTGTATGACCGCCTGAAACAGCTACAGACTCTTCTTGCCTGCTTTGGACGATCTTGCAACTCTGAGTACCTGTTTAAGAAATGCTGCACCACCAAATTGAGGACATGTGCCAGGCATTGCACATGTGTCAACTTTCCCTGTCTAACTGCGGACAGGATGCTAGTGCCATTATCGCACACCACCATTCCTGGCTCCAGATGGCGTGGCATGAACCATCTGGGCCTGCCCCTGCAGAGCTGAAAAATCTCTGCTCTGGTGTGGCTCCTGTCCCCTAGACAGATCAGCTGAAGAACTGCATGGCATCTTTTAGCCTGACTCATTGAATAGCCCCTTGAATGCTTAGGGGGTACTAGTGATTTATAGGACAATTCAGCAGAGGAGCGCATGGAGGAGGAGGAGGGGGTGGAGATGACAAATCTCACATCATTACCACCAGCTGAAAGGAGACGTGGCAGCAAAACAAACTCCATCACTGAGCCCTGTCCTGCATCTTTCCTAGTTGCAAGCAGAGTTACTCAGTGTGCTGTGAACAAAATATAGCATCCCTGACCATGCTTGCTGGACCACATGTCAGCAGTAACGTGGACCTTGCTGCTGATTGCCTTGCCCAACGATGCCACAACAGTGCATTCCATGCAATGGGAAAGAGCTGGAAAAGCCTTAAATAAAAAAGAAAATAGCGACTGGGAACCTGCCTTTGTGGTACAGGACATTCTGCAAATTCACAGAAGGGGGCATAATCCATCACACAGAAAGGCATAATTTGTAAAGCCAGCAGCTTGAACAAGCTGGGATTTAGACACTGGGCATGTGGGTGACAGTGACTATTTTTTTCCCGCTGCAGCAGATGGGGCAGAGAAATTTGCCTGCTATACTCTACAGCTGGTGGTGTGTTGCTGGCAGATGTGCTACAAGGACCTGTGACACCCTTCGCTATACCATCATCTCTATCAGTGGAGGCTGCTGAGAGGTCATGAGATATAGCGGGGTAGACCTGAAAGGTGAGGACTGAGGAAGAAAAGAATTGCGTCCCTTTTGTGTGGCTTTCAGGTGCTCTTGCCAATGGGCTGAACAGTGGGAGGTCAAATGCCTTGTCAAGCATGTGGTACCCAAATGGCTAGTGTTTTTGCCATGCTTGATCTGCTTGAGGCAAAGTTTTCAAAATTGCAACAGTGCAAATGTGCTAAAAAAGGCCCAGACAGCTGAGCTGTGGGAAGTGGGCTGGGAGATAACAGCTCCACAATCGGACGGAATAGAGTGGCTGCTCTCTACTCTTCCATGATGGCTGCCTCTGGAGGACATCCAGCCTCATTGGGGTTGTGCCTCACCCTCACTTTCCACCTCTGCTCTATCCGGCACCCAAGTCATGTCAGTGACCTCATCATCATCCCGTCCATCCTTATCATCACTGGAGCCAACTTGGCAATACGCTGTGGCTCGGGGAACATGACTGCAAATTTGTTGTTTATCAGTGTTCTCCCCTCTCTTTAGGCTCATGTTCTTACCTTCCTCAACCTCAGAACCAACATCAGAATAATGTAATGCCTGTGCATCGTCAAGAAGCAAGTGGCTGACACTGTGTTCAAATAACTCCATGCAAGCTGCTGGGGCAGAATAAGCCTCTCTGGCAGCTGTGGTGAACTGCGCACTAGTCTCTGCTTGGGTGATAGAGGATTAGGATGGTTTAGTAAGCCAGTTCACCACCTGCTTTGCATGCTGATGCTGGATAGCACAGGCAACATCATTAAACAGAGAAAATGGTGCCCTGCTTGAGGACAGAACACGATCACCTTTGCCTGTGGACAAATACGCTGCTGACCCCCTCACAGTGGCATGGGAATGTCTGCTTCTCCTTGTTGGCCTCCCAGACATGATGGGGGAGGGGTTTATTACCGACATGTAATAGAGACAGGGAAATGTGTAATTGGATGCACTTTAATTAATATAAAATGGTGTTTGGTGCACTTTAACTTGAGAACTGCTGCTGACAGAAATGTCAAAACTTTAAAAAAATAAAAAAGGGGGAACAACAACACCGCAGTCAAAAATCTGCAGCTCACAATTTAAAAAGGGGGGGCAGGCAAGGGACAAAAAAAACAACATGCAGCAACCCAAAAAAAAAGTGGGGGGTATACAGCACTGTATACAGCATTAAATGTTATACAATGCTGTGTAAAACACTGCACTACACAGACACACTCTACTGACACACTACAATATACTGCAGTAAAACTGCATTGACACACTTCAATATACTTCAGCAAAACTGCACTGATGCACTACAATATAATGCAGTAAAACTACACTGACGCACTTCAATATACTGCAGTAAATTCCCTGACACACTACACTGACACACTTCAATATACCACAGTAAAACACAATAGAATCGCTGTAAGCACACTAACTATCTCCATTCCAACATCACACTGCACATAGCTCCTCTGGGAAGAAACCTATTATAGTGGGGGTTGGATCTATGAGTAATGAGCCATAATTAGGCTAAGTCATCATGACTTTCTTCACTCATGGCTCTGACAGTGCTCTGTGCCCTTATTGGGCAAAGCCTTCATTGCTTCAGCCAACCAGGGCTTAGAATGCACTGTGAGGCATGAACACCCTGCCAAATCAGGTGTTCACTGAACGTGCAAACAGCCAATGTTCGGGCTGAACTTTTGATTGGCCCGAACCATTCGCCTAACACTGAATGTAAATGATCACCCTGTAAAACAAGCCATTCAGTTTAGAATTGAAATAAAAGGGAAAACATTTGTATATAGATATGAAAAAAATTCTAAATATATTTTTTTCCCTTTTTTTATCAGTGATCACATTCCCTCTATTCTCAGCTGCATAAGAGCTGGGGGAGGAGAAGAAACAGTACACCAAACTTTCCAGTGAATGGCTGTGCAGGGGGGGGGGCATGTCAGGACAAGTCTGATCATTGGAGAAGAGCACACAACATAGCTAGATCACTCTGGGAAAATCTACCCCTCAGTTCTCTTTGAATGCTGCTTATCTTACAGCAGTAAGGTAAGAAGTTAGTACACCTGCGGGTGTCATTTTGCACCAAAGATTCACAAGCACTTAAAGTCACAACACCACTTGTTGAATGCCAGTTTGAACCTTATGGTTTGCACCTTGCACTTCTCCATGGTTGGAAGATTACGTTACTTCCGGATTGTGACTTTTATTTGCACTATTTGCACTTTCATATACATGGACTTTTGTTGAATTTTTACTCAGAACTTTACCTTGTTTATGCATTTTAAATTTTTGGTATATTTATTTAAACACTACAGTCACCTATTTTCAATTTTACGGCACTGTATTTGATCACCAGTTTCATATTTTATCTTGAAGCATTGGATTTCTATATATTATTTGTCAGTTTTTACTGGAATTAATATTTACTGTCACTTGTTTTAGCACTTTATATTTTGGAGCGCAACATCAATCCTTGATTTTTTTCACATATCTTATCTTGGGTAGTGTTTGACCCATACGGTGGCTGCTGCACCATAAGAATTGTTAAATTATACTCCATAGGAGCGCGGGAATACTCACTTTACCAGGTTATTTTATGCTTTTATGTATGTCTCAGAGTTTACTTTAATATACCCTATTACTCTGTTGACCTACAAATCCAGACATATTCACATATTTGGCAGTTCCTGATCTAGATCAAAGAGACATCATCAGCTGAGATAAACAATGACAACTCGCTAGTCCACTGTAAAAAAGAGGCAACTATTTTTTTGCGCTAATCACCACTTTGGTGAGTTGTCATCAGTGAGCAATGATTTAAATTACACGCATGTAATCACTCTACCATAAAAAAACATGTCTTGACAGATAGTTTGTTTGCTTTAATAGTTCAAAACCAAAACCATTGCTGTCTGAATCTTCTCTCATCCTAAATGTTTAATTAAGCACTGTGAGACTTGTCACTACTGATATGCTTCTTTCCAGTACATTAAACACCCTAATCCTTTACATTCCTTTTCTGTCTTCATTGCCAAGTCAAAAATCTATCCCTTAATACCATATCCCACTTCCTGTTTGAGCACGGTCTACAGAATGAATTGGTAATAACAGGATTTATTACGCTTCTTCATCATTGCCAATTACATGTCAAAAAACATACTGCATTTCAAAGCTTAGAAATTATTTCATTAGTGAGATGTAGGAAGTGGAAGAGGGATAAGCACCACCCTGCAAATGGGATAATTGGGATTCTGGGAACCAAGCTTCCTGCATCTAACAGAGCCCAACTGCCTGAGGTTGTGCTAAACCTCCTAGGAAATGTTTTGCTTCTGGGAAGGCCGATATATGAATTCTAGAAAATTACTAGTCTTGTAAATCCTATGGTCCTCACTGTACTATATAGTGCCCTTTCACACTGCCAGCACCCGAAAAACGCTGGTAAAGCGCCGCTAAAACTAGCAGCGCTTTACAGGCGTTTTTTGGGCACTAGCGGGGCGCTTTTAATCCCTGCTAGTGGCCGAATAAAGGGTTAAAAGCGCCCACAAAGCGCCGCTGCCAAGGCGCTTTGCAGGCGCTTTGCAGGCACTTCCTATTGATTTCAATGGGAAGGGGCGCTTTAGGAGCGGTGTATTCACCGCTCCTAAAGCGCTGCAAAGAAGCTGCTTGCAGAACTTTTTTTGATGCCCTGCCAGCACAGCACTCGGGCTTTCACATTGGGATTGCAGATAAGGCTTCTTTCAGGCACTTTACAAGTGCTATTTTTAGAGCTAAATCGCCTGAAAAACACCCCCGTGTGAAAGGGGTCTTAATGCTAGAGTATAATCTGCTCATATTTTGCCTTCCCTGGTTCCCCCTTTCCTCCTTCAACATCATGCTAACAACATTTTTAAATAAAACCTTTTTTGTTTTCGTTACATAGCTTATTTTAGACTCTGTCTGTCTATCTATCTGTCTGTCTATCTTTGTACGTATTCTTTTGGAATGTACTTTTTTTGTGATAAGTGTTGACATTTAAATCCCTGTATTGTTTTCTTGCGTACCATATTGGCAGAAATTTCATTACAGGAGAGGAGCCTGTACAACATTGCAAGACTGAAGGTAATATTTGAGTTTAGCTTCAAGCTGGTCATGCAAAGGCCAGCTGCCCCTTGATGCAAATTTTCACAAGACAGTTTCTTATATATACAAAAATTGGTGTAGATCCGCACTAGGGCAAACATTTATGCAGCTGCTGTGCATAAATCATGTGTTCTGATACAAAACACTTAAATTATGGTAAAGCATTATTGCAGTGATCTAGTGCTCAAATAACACAGGCAATTGAACTTTAGTAATTCATAAAGTAAAAAAAGTGAAAAAAGTGAAATATTAAAAGTGACCGAAGTCCAGAAAAAATAGAAAACATAAATTTTAGTGATCCCACAGCCATGATGGAAACAAAAGACTCCAAGAAAGCCAGGGGACACCCTTCACTCTCATGCTTTGCTTACCAGAGTGTGACCCACCTAATAAAAGTGGTCAACATGCGCTCTTATTACAAAGCCAATCCAGCATCTCCTGCAGGCAGGGAGGTCCCTCTCAGAATGGCGACCAAAACAGCTCCAACAACCAGGCAGTGGCAATAAAGGCTTACACATCCGTTCCAGAACGGCACCAAGCTTTACTGTTTAGTGTGTCTGCTTTGACCAGCATTAACTGAAATGAAATGTTTCTGGTAACTGTTGACTAGTCCTGCTTGGAGGAATTACAGGGAAAAGTAGCTCTGCATAGTGTTGGTATTGACTCAAAACATCTTTGTAGGATATTCATGGCTGTTACCATTGGCAACAGGGAATCCATTGCCATTTGCCTGATGGTAACAATACTTTGGAACAGGAACCTGGAAGGCAGTCCCCTTGGAGCCTCAGGCCATCCATGAAAATCCTACAAAGATGTTTTGAGTCAATACCAATACTATGCAGAGTAATTCCTCCAAGCAGGACTAGTCAACAGTTACCAGAAACATTTCATTTCAGTTAATGCTGGTCAAAGAGGACACACTAACCAGTGAAGCTTGGTGCCGTTCTGGAACGGATGTGTAAGCCTTCATTGCCGCTGCCTGGTTGCTGGAGCTGTTTTGGTCGCCATTCTGAGAGGGAACTCCCTGCCTGCCAGACACGCAGAGCCCAAATGGCTTTGTAATAAGAGCGCATGTTGACCACTCATATTAGGGGTCACACTCCGTCCGGTAAGCAGAGCATGAAAGTGAAGGGTGTCACCTGGCTTTCTTGGAGACTTTTGTTTCCATCACGGCTGTGGGATCACTGAAATTGAGATTTTCTATTTTTTCTGGACTTTGTTTGATCACTTTTAGGCCGGGTTCACACCTATGCAAATTGGTTGCTGCTTACACCTCATCCAAATCGCATAAAATTTTAAAATACATTGATTTCAATGAGGCTGGTTCACATATGTGCGATGCATTCGCACTGCGCATTGCCAAAAAAAGTGTGCGTTTTCTAGGCATTGCGGTGCGGCTCAGGTGCAAATTCAGGTCCATTATCTTCTACGGGCACGCATCTGATTCGCAGATGTGTTCAGTTCTCATCAGGATTTCTCTCCTTCTCCTCACTACACTTCCCCCCTCCCCCTCCTCTCTCCCAGGTCACCAGATTCACAGCTAAAACAGAGATGATCTGCTGAACAGTTCTATTATCTTTTTGCAGAGATAAGAGAGCTGGAATTCGCACCGCACAAGTGTGAACCCAGCCTCAATATTTCACTTTTTTACTTTATAGATTACCAATTTATTATACATGTAGTATGTATTCATGTCTAGGCAGAGCACGGGAGACTTTTTTATAAAATGTTTTGCTACTTATCTCATTCTTCTATGACTGGATAGACTGTTGAACGAGCCATTGTGCCATCTGGGAGATTTTAAAATATTACTTCTTTCTTAATGAAAACTGTAAAAATATGAATTTATTTACATATGGCCCTAGACAACTGTACTCAGTCCGTTGCAGCTAACTTTAGCATTTTATTTATATGTATATATTGTGAGGGGGTTAGCTCGGCAGCGGGTGTGTGTGACCCCCGGGATGGGCTCCCCACACAAAAACAGGCCCAGCAAACGGAGGTTGTGGTTTTCAAAATCAAAAAAGGTGCGGTTTATTTTCTATTTACAGTGACAAAACACAGCAAAGCCAAAAGAAACATAAACAAAATAAATCCTGGTCAACTTGACCTCTGACTAAACATACAGGTTTCCTAACTAACAACTGGGATCAGCCTAGTGCTGTCCTAGTCCCTAAGTCCCTGGTTTTAAATGTCCAAGCAAATAGCCACACAGGCTTTGTCTCACCGCACAGGGGTTCACTCTCCCTAGACAGTCCACACAGGTCTGGGTCCAGGCATGAGCTAACATCTAATGAAGCTGGGAGTTCTTATAGAGGCCTAAATGAGCTGACAAGCTTCAGCTGGTCTCATCAACTCCCTGTCTGCACGACGCCCCACACTCTCCCTAGAGGTATGAGTCATCCATGAGCCCACTAGCCTCAGCTGGGCTTATACAACTCTCCACCTAGTTGTATAAGTCGGCGTAAAGCCTGAATCTGGGCGAAATATATCTACCCCCCTGGATGCAACCAGGTGACTTTACCTTCCTGCTGTCACATACCCCCCCCTCTTGTTTTAACCTCGGGGTTGGAACACCAGCAATCAGGCATTCATGTACTCGAGACAAAGCATCCACATTCCCCATTTGAACGCCAGGGCGATGCTTTACTGTGAAGTTGAATTCCTGGAGGGCCAGGAACCACCTATTCACTCTTCTATTTGTTTCCTTGTTTTGAGCCATCCACTTTAACGGAGCGTGATCCGTAACCATGTCAAAGTGCCTACCTAGCAGGTAGTACCGAAGGGAATCTAGAGCCCACTTCACCGCTAAACACTCCTTTTCAACGGTGGCGTAATTTACCTCATGGGACTTCAACTTCCTGCTGAGGTAAATGACTGGGTGCTCTTCCCCGTTCCAGACCTGGGACAATACTGCTCCTAACCCCACATCTGACGCATCACTTTGTACGACAAAGTCTTTAGAGAAGTCGGGTGAGTACAACACTGGCTGGCTACATAAGGCTTGTTTCAAGAATTGGAATGCTGCCTCAGCCTCGGGGGTCCATTTAATCATGACCGACCCTTTCCCCTTCGTTAGGTTGGTTAGGGGCACAGCCTTAGAAGCAAAGTGGGGAATGAATCGCCGATAATACCCAGCGATTCCCAGAAAGGCTCGTACCTGCTTCTTGCTGTTGGGACGTGGCCAACTCTGGATGGCCTCGACTTTGTTGAGTTGGGGTTTTATTACTCCCCTCCCAATGGTGTACCCAAGATATTTGGCCTCCTCCTGCCCAATGGTACACTTCTTGGGGTTAGCCGTAAACCCCGCTTCCCGAACAGAGTCCAGGACTGCTTGCACTTTTGGCAGGTGTGAGGCCCAATCTGTGCTATGGACAATTACGTCATCCAGGTAAGCCGCAGCATACTTCCGATGGGGCCTCAGCATCTGGTCCATTTTCCGCTGGAATGTGGCCGGCGCATTCTGTAACCCGAACGGCATTCTTTTATATTGGAACGCCCCGTCTGGGGTTACAAATGCGGTTTTCTCTTTGGCCAATTTGGCCAGGGGGATTTGCCAATACCCTTTTGTGAGGTCAAGAGTCGTCATGTATCGGGCTGTTCCCAGCCGGTCGATCAACTCATCTATACGTGGCATGGGGTAGGTGTCAAATTTTGTAACTTTGTTCAACTGACGAAAATCGTTACAAAATCGCCAGCTCCCATCCGGTTTAGGCACCAACACAATGGGACTAGACCAATCACTTTGGGACTCCTCTATCACCCCTAAGTTCAGCATTTTCTGTACTTCCTCCCGTATTGCCTCCCGTCGGGCCTCTGGGATCCGATAGGGTTTTAACTTCACCCTTTCACCGGGCGGGGTAATGATGTCATGCTCTACCCCAGATGTTTGTCCCGGCAGCTCAGAGAATACCTCCTTGTTGCGAAGCACAAACTCCTTAACCTCCTGTTGTTGGGGTTGTGACAAGGTGGCTGCTATTCCAACCTCAGGAATCACGCAACCAGTTTGAGCTGGTGACCAAGTGTCTGCGACTAGGGACTCTCTATCCCTCCAGGCTTTCAACAGATTAACGTGATAGATCTGTTCGGGCTTTCGCCTTCCTGGTTGTCTGACCTTGTAATTCACTTCGCTCACTTTTTCTATTATCTCGTAGGGGCCTTGCCATTTGGCAAGGAATTTACTTTCAACCGTAGGGACAAGTACCAGTATCCTATCCCCCGGGGAAAAGGTACGGGTCTTGGCTCCACGGTTGTACACTCTCTGCTGTGCTAACTGCGCTTGGGCCAAATGTTCCTTCACGATGGGCATTACCTGTGCAATTCGGTCTTGCATCAGGGCGACATGCTCAATCACACTCCTGTGGGGAGAACTCTCACTTTCCCAAGTTTCCTTGGCAATATCCAACAGCCCTCTTGGGTGTCTCCCATACAGTAACTCAAAGGGGGAGAATCCCGTAGAGGATTGGGGCACCTCCCTAATAGCAAACATCAGATAAGGAAGTAGACAGTCCCAATCCTTTCCATCTCTATCCACCACTTTCTTCAACATTTGTTTTAGGGTTTTGTTGAATCTTTCAACCAGCCCATCGGTTTGGGGGTGATACACAGATGTACGTAATTGCGTCACTTTGAACAATTTACACAGCTCCTTCATAACCCGGGACATAAAGGGTGTACCTTGGTCCGTAAGCAGTTCTTTACAAATACCCACCCGGCTAAACACAAGAGATAGCTCTTTGGCTATGGTTTTGGCCGAGGTATTTCGGAGAGGGATCGCTTCTGGATAACGGGTGGCATAGTCCATTATAACTAATATGTACTGGTGCCCCCTAGCGGACTTGATTATAGGACCTACCAAATCCATGGCGATCCTCTCAAACGGGACCTCAATGATGGGTAGAGGGACCAGCGGGCTACGGAAATGTGGCATCGGGGCCGACCTCTGACACACAGGGCAGGAGGAACAATAATTTTCTATGTCCTTCATCACCCCCGGCCAATAGAATCTCTGTAATACCCTCTCTCGGGTTTTCTCTGTCCCCAGATGACCTCCAAGAATGTGCCCATGGGCCAACTCCAACACCAACTTCCTGTAAGGTTTGGGCACCACAAGCTGCTCAACGGTTTCTTCTGCCCTTTTTGCCACCCGATACAGTAGGTCCTTCTCTACGCTGAAGTATGGGTAAGTGCAGGTATTATCTGGGTTCACTAACTCGCCATCTATTTTCACTACGTTTTCCCGTGCCTTTATTAGAGCGGGGTCTTTCAACTGTTCTGTGGCAAAGTTTTCCCTGTGAACCTCAAGATCAGAAAACTCCACAGACGGTAGGTTTTCGTCTGAGGAGGTGGGCTCCTCTCCAGTTTCTTGAGTCTCCCCTGCCAATACTGATAAGGGAAATTCCGGAGAGTCCTCACCACTCTCAGGGGAGTTCTGGCTATCACATTCCTGGTACATAGGGGCACCAGTGGGGGGCTCAGGATCATCCCACAGTTCCCAGAACTTCGGAAAATCCCTTCCCACAATGGCGTCATGCGGTAACTGAGATACTAAGCCCACTGGATGAGAGAGGGTACCTTTGGGGGTCTCGAAACACACTGTAGTCACTGGATACTCTTGGGTGTCCCCATGCACACAAATAACAGCTACCTTGCTATTCCCAGAGACCTCTGTTTTAACTAACTCAGCCTTTATCAGGGTCACAAGGCTACCTGAATCCAGCAATACCACAACATTTCTACCATTAACACACATTTTGCATAAATGTTTCTCAGTTCCTCGAATGGCAGTGCATGCGACTGTCACACACAGCGACTGACGTCTGCCCGTCAGAAAGTCACACTGCATGGGTTCCTCCACAACCGGGCAATTGGCTGCAATATGTCCCGCTTGCCGGCAGCGGTAGCAAACGATCCTTCTAGCCGCCTCTTGAGCCGCTGATTTCCCAGGCTGTTCTCGCCAAACTTGGGGTAGAGCTCCCACCCTCTCACTCTCTCCACCCTCACCCCTTGGAATCCTCTTATCCGCCCCTGGGGATGGTCTGGTCTTAGGGTGGAAAGTCCGAGTGTCTCTGGAAGAGGCCGTCAGGTTCTCTGTAGCAAAGTATTTCTCCACACGATCCACAAGACCATCGGCCGTCTCTGGGTCTCCATGGCTTACCCACTTTTGGATGGCAGTAGGAAGAGCTCTCAAAAACCGATCCATTACAACACGTTCCACAATCTTTGGTGCGGACAAAGTCTCTGGCTGTAGCCACTTTCTGCTCAGGTGAATGAGATCATACATTTGAGACCTGGGGGGTTTTCCAAGCTGGAAAGTCCAGTTATGCACACGCTGAGCCCGGACAGCCTGGGTGACACCCAGCCTTGCCAATATTTCAGCTTTTAGCATCACATAGTCTTTTGCTTGGTCAGGCTCTAGGTCATAGTAAGCCTTCTGCGATTCACCAGTTAACAGAGGAGCCACCAGTCCAGCCCACTGCTCCTCAGGCCACTTTTCTCTTTCAGCAGTCCTTTCAAATGTGGTCAAAAATACCTCTGGATCATCCTCTCCAGTCATTTTTGTCAATAAACGACTCACCCCAAAGGACGCGGTATTAGTGGGACGGCTTTCCTCACTGGTCTGCGGACGTTGCTGCATTACTGCTTCCATTTGTTGTAGTCTCTGCTCTTGCTTCTGTAACAGGTCTATGAAGCGGGCCTCAGATTGCTGCTGGGCTTGTTGCTGAGCTTCCAGACTCTGTTGGTGAGCTTGCTGCTGGGCTGCAAGGCTCTGTTGATGAGCTTGCTGCTGGGCTGCGAAGTTCTGTTGTTGAGCTGCAAGGCTCTGTTGATGAGCTGCAAGGCTCTTTTGCAAACCTGCATTTGTCTGCTGTTGATTGGCATTTGCTAGAGCCAGCTGCTTCAGTATCTCCTCCATGCTGGCTTAAAAAAAAACTGCCACTGGTTCTCCACCAACTGTGAGGGGGTTAGCTCGGCAGCGGGTGTGTGTGACCCCCGGGATGGGCTCCCCACACAAAAACAGGCCCAGCAAACGGAGGTTGTGGTTTTCAAAAATCAAAAAAGGTGCGGTTTATTTTCTATTTACAGTGACAAAACACAGCAAAGCCAAAAGAAACATAAACAAAATAAATCCTGGTCAACTTGACCTCTGACTAAACATACAGGTTTCCTAACTAACAACTGGGATCAGCCTAGTGCTGTCCTAGTCCCTAAGTCCCTGGTTTTAAATGTCCAAGCAAATAGCCACACAGGCTTTGTCTCACCGCACAGGGGTTCACTCTCCCTAGACAGTCCACACAGGTCTGGGTCCAGGCATGAGCTAACATCTAATGAAGCTGGGAGTTCTTATAGAGGCCTAAATGAGCTGACAAGCTTCAGCTGGTCTCATCAACTCCCTGTCTGCACGACGCCCCACACTCTCCCTAGAGGTATGAGTCATCCATGAGCCCACTAGCCTCAGCTGGGCTTATACAACTCTCCACCTAGTTGTATAAGTCGGCGTAAAGCCTGAATCTGGGCGAAATATATCTACCCCCCTGGATGCAACCAGGTGACTTTACCTTCCTGCTGTCACAATATATATATATATATATATATATATATATATATATATATATTGATTAATAAGTAAAAAAACCTTGCGCCAGTTGAAAAAAAATATATATATATATGCTAATTAAGCTGCACCCCTGAAAAACTTAATGGATACCCATAAAGTGCAATGTGGAATTATATAACAAGGGGGCGCTAGTGAATGTATAAATTATAACTAATATATAAACAATCACATATGGAATGCTAAATCAAATAATAAATAAAAGTACATGAATTAACAATAATAAAAACATCAACTATTGATGTAACTTTGAATAAATGAAACAAATCGGATGTGATCTCAGCAAATGAACCCAATATAATGTAAAAAACATCCAGTGAGTGAATCGTGACTAATCCATAATAAAGTCCATAAAATGTGTTCCAGTATGTTCTTTGCAGTGAACCTTCACCAATACAAATACAACACCCAAAGTGCTATGGATGGATGGCCGCTTACCCCAAGATGTTGACCCTTTTAACTAAAAAAGGGTCAGATATCGCTTATCGCAAGATGCCACTTGCTAGTGAAAGGATTGAAATCCCAAGTCCATTCGACTCCCCAGGATAGATGCGATTGGAATATGCAGATGAAACGAATAATACCAAAAATAGTGTAATCCCATTTATTAAAATATAAATCAAATAATAGAAAAGGCCAAATGGCTCCTTACATTACGTGGTGCCTTAACCCGGCACTGAGGCTGAAAGGCATGTAGAAGCCAATTCGTTCCGTCCGTCCGTGTGGAGAGCTGGCGTGCGTTCCACCTGCTACAGCGGCTAACCAACGAGGACCGGAAGTAAGGTAAAAAACGTGACCAAGTACCGCCTGAGGCGGTAAAAGGGTCAACATCTTAACAGGGTCAACATCTTGGGGTAAGCGGCCATCCATCCATAGCACTTTGGGTGTTGTATTTGTATTGGTGAAGGTTCACTGCAAAGAACATACTGGAACACATTTTATGGACTTTATTATGGATTAGTCACGATTCACTCACTGGATGTTTTTTACATTATATTGGGTTCATTTGCTGAGATCACATCCGATTTGTTCCATTTATTCAAAGTTACATCAATAGTTGATGTTTTTATTATTGTTAATTCATGTACTTTTATTTATTATTTGATTTAGCATTCCATATGTGATTGTTTATATATTAGTTATAATTTATACATTCACTAGCGCCCCCTTGTTATATAATTCCATATATATATTGATATATTGATATATACTATACATAAGCTAATGCTATGGACTATTTCACAGTGTACAAATGTCTGTTTCCTGATGTACACTGGCACAGTGGTTGGCTGTGCCAGTGGTTGACTGTTGCTTCCACAGGCATTCCTATATATTTATAGTTACCAAGTAAGTGGGGGGGGGGGTTCATGGAAGAATCTATGTAACTATGCTGAAGGCATGTCAAATAACTTGCACCTAGGCATCAAAGAAGAGGGCTTGAGCAGGTACTTATCATGCCTGCCAAGTGCTACCAGTCAACTCCATGGTGTGCTGTATTAGGAAAATTATGTTCATAAAAGCATGCTTTTTTTGGGCTCAAATGATTCATTAGTGCTCTCAAAAGTGGACAAAAATAGTACCAAAGGAACAACAGCATCTGTCAGGCACACGCTGCCCACTTCAGGAAATTTAAGGACTGGTGTCTGAAGTTATTCTTGAACTATTGTGAGATTCTGTGGGGATCTTCAGCCTCAGTCATCAGAGTTTGAATCAACTATAGTTATGCATCTAGTGTGTATGTATGCATGTTTGTATTAGGGATAAGCAAATTTGCGAAGGGAATTATTGAATTTTGCTTGAAATCCATAAAAAATGAACCTAGAATGAAATTCAATTGAGGTATATAGGCGGCAAATATTGATAAAAAATCCTGGGCATTTGCAAAGGTAATAGGTAAGATATTGTCAAAAAGGGCACAGAGAGTGAAGCCTCGTACACACGGCCGAGAATCTCGTCAAGAAAAAACACGTTGTTTTTCTTGAAGAGATTCTTGGACAAGAAACTTGTCCCGGCTGAGTGTACACACGATCCATTCAAAGAACCCGCGGTTCTTTGAATGGAGCGAACGCGGTGACGTAATCGACTACGACGAGCGTGCGCTCGTCACATTCAATACCGTCGCCGCCATCTTGCTACACCCTACCTATGCCTAGGAAGCTACCGCGCATGCGTCAAAGTCATTTCGAGCATGCGCGGGCTTCCTGGGAGGACAGGTAAGTGTACACACACACACACACACACACACACACACTTTTCTCGTCGAGAAACCTGCTGACAAGAATCTCGACGAGAAAAAAGAGAGCAGGTTCTCTATTTTTCTCGTCGAGATTCTTGTCGGTTTTCTTGACGAGAAACATGATAGCCGCATACACACGACCGATTTACTCGGCAAGAAAGCTCTGCCAGCAAGTTTCTTGCTGGTTCTTGCTGAGAAACTCGGTCGTGTGTACGAGGCTTGAGAAACTGCCATAGGTGGCATTTAACAAAGCCATAAAAAATCAAAAAAATATGTAGAGGGTCCATTTTAATGCAACTTCTGGGGAGATATGGGAGATGCATTTAACCACTTTAGCCCCGGAAGGATTTACCCCCTTAATAACCAGGCCATTTTTTTCGTTTCGGCACTGTATTGTATTAACTGACAATTTCATTGTCATGCGACCCTGGTCCCCAAACAAAATTGATGTCCTTTTTTCCCACAAATAGAACTTTCTTTTGGTGGTGTTTGATCACCTCTGCGGTTTTTATTTTTTGGGCTATAAACAAAAAAAGAGCAACAATTTAGAAAAAATAAATACTTTTTACTTTCTGCTATAACACATATAAAAAAAATGTAAAAAAAACAAATTTATTCCTCAGTTTAGGCCAATAAATATTCAGCTACCTATTTTGGGTAAAAAAATCCCAATAAACTAATATTGATTGATTTGCACAAAAGTTGAAGCATCTACAAAATAGGGGATAGAGTTAGGAACTTCATTTTTTTAAATAGTTTTTACTAGTGATGACGGCGAGCTGTGATTTTTAGTGGGACTGTGACATTTTGGCGGACAAATCTGACCCTAAAGCCCTGTACACACGATAGGTTTTAACGATGAAAACAGTCCGATGGACTTTTTTCATCGGACAAACCGATCGTGTATGGGCCCCATCGGTCTTTTTTCCATCGGTGTTTAAAAATAGAACATGTTTTAAATTTATCCGATGGTTAAAAAACCGATAGCAAATTACTATCGTCTGTGGGGAACTCCATCGGATAAAAAACCCACGCATGCTCAGAATCAAGTCGACGCATGCTCAGAAGCATCAAACTTAATTTTTCTCGGCTCATCTGAGTGTTTTACGTCACCGCGTTTGGAACGGTCGGTTTTTTGACTGATGGTGTGTAGGCAGGACTGATGGAAGTCAGCTTCATCGGAAAAATCCATCGGTTTAAAAACCATAGGAAATCCGATCGTGTGTACAGGGCTTAAGTGACACTTTTTGGGGACTAGTGACACCAATACAGTGCTAAAAAAAATGCACTGATCAATGTAGAAATGACACTGGCAGGGAAGCGGTTAACACTAGGGGGCGATCAAAGGGTTAACCGTGTTCCCTGGGTGTGTTCTAACTGTGTGGGGGTTGGGCTCACTGGGACAACACAGAGATAGCTGTTCCTGATAACTAGGAACAGCAGATCTCATTGTTGTCCTCTGTCAGAACAGGGATCTGCCTTACATAGGCAGATGCATGTTATGCCTCGCTGTACTAATATATCGAGTCCACCGGACCCATGTGCCTACTCCCCTGGCGTGCAGTGGGCACGCGCGCATGCCCACAGTATCTAATGCACGAGACGATGTATAGGTACATCGTTTCAAGCAGCCAGGCCGCTCTGCCGCAGTGTATGTGCGGTTGGCGGTCTGGAAGTGGTTAAACTGCATGTGATGCTACAGAACAATAAAATGTTCATGGACAGTATGAGCGACACAGTTTTCTGTCATTACATATTTAGTTGATTTTTTAACTTTTAACCGGAATGATTAATGACCCTTAATGACCAGGCCATTTTATTGTGATTCGGCACTGCATTACTTTAACTGACATTTGCGCGGTCGTGAGACGCTGTACCCAAAAAAAATTGTCATCCTTTTTTCCCACAAATAGAGCTTTCTTTTGGTGGTATTTCATTACCTCTGTGTTTTTTTTTTTTTGCGCTATAAACAAAAATTTTAATTTAAATTTAAAAAAAAACAATACTTTTTACTTTTTGCTATAATAAATATTCCCCCAAAAATATTTCTTCTTCAGTTTAGACCAATATGTATTCTTCTACATATTTTTGGTAAAAAAAATCCCAATAAGCATATATTGATTTATTTGTGCAAAAGTGGATGCGTCTACAAAAATCGCAATAAGCGTATATAGATGGGTATGCGCAAAAGTTATAGCATCTACAAAAAAGGTTATAGATTTATGGAATTTTTTTATTATTATTTTTTTTTACTAGTAATGGCGGTGATCAGCGATTTTTAGCGGGACTACAACATTGCAGCGGACAGATAAGCCACTTTTTCCACTTTTTTGGGAGCAGTGTCATTTATACAGCGATCAGTGCTATAAAAATGCACTGATTACTGTATAAATGACACTGACAGGGAAGGGATTAACACTAGGGGTGATCAAGGGGTTAAATGTGTTCCCTGGGAGGTGTTTCTAACTGTAGGGGAGGGGACTGACTGGGAGTACAGAGTGATTGCTTTTCCTAATCACTAGGAACAGACAATCAATCTGTACTGCTCTTTCAGAAAAGGGATCTGTTTGTTTACATTGAAAGATCCCCGATCTGGCTCTCTGTGGAGCGATCGGGGGTGGTTGGTGGACATCGCGGCTGCTGGCCACGCGCATCAGCTCCCCCGCGCCTGCTATACCTGTTAAAGGGACCGACATACAGCTACAGCGATTCACGGGAACGAGCTGACCTGCCACTGTATAATGACGCCGGCTGGTCAGCAAGCGGTTAGGATGACCATACATGATATACCAGAAGCTGGAGAGGCTGGGCAGAGTTCAGACATTCCCTGGTATATGTAAGCTATATGAGAAATTAAGGAAGCACTTAGGGAATTTGGGCGGGTTCAGTCTAAGGCAGGACCAGTGGGGGCCCCTTCCCCCCTTTTTTTTTTTCTTCTTGTGATTCACGAGGTGGATTAGTGGGTAATGGGGGGAATTCTTGTCCCCTCATAAATAAAGTTTAAAATATTGATGTCACAGAAGTTAAGATAAAGGATAGGGATATTTGAAATTTGTCACAAACCACTTTAATATAAATGGGTAGGGAGGGGGATAGGGTTTTTTTTTTTGAGACATTGAATGACACTCTCGCTCCCTTCACAATTTTAAATTAATTTAAAACATATTGAAATCACACCTATTAAAGGATAAGATACGAGGAATTGGGTATATAGCGCACTTTAAATATTAAAGGTGGAAGGAAGGGTGAGGTAGTGGGATTTACATTTATTTTTTCCCTTTTTTTTTCTTCTGAGGGGGATGGGGGGAAAGCTGCGGTAGAAGAGAGAAGGAAAAATAGGAGGATGTAGGAAAGACCCATATTGTTATTTTCTATTAATGTATTGATGTGTTTTGTGTTATAAATGTATTTTAAATATGCTTGTTGGAAATGTAATGAAAGTTATATTTGTGTATAAAAAATTGAATAAAACAAATTTAAACAAGGATGACCATACATGGATCAAATTTCAGCCGGTTCAGCAGGAACCGGCCAAATTTTGATCCATGTATGGGCACTGAGGTTATAGTCTGCAACGCTGATCAGTGTATTGTGACAGTGAAGAAGTCCTCCCACTGTCAGAATACAATAGCTCAGAGGGAAGGATTCCCCCATCCACACCGCTGAAATAACGAAAAAAAAAATGTATCATCTATGGGCTGCCTTACATTTGGCTTGGCTGAAAAACAGCAGCAGCTGCCCGCTCTGATTAATCTCAACTTGAAAAAAGGGGTTTTACCCAGTTTTGCCATGTGATTTTTTATCAAGTGTAGAAGGTCTGAATTGACTAAGTTATTACCTTAATCTGATATTTAACCACTGAAGGACCAAGCCTATTTCTGACATTTGTTGTTTACAAGTTAAAATCAGTATTTTTTTGCTAGAAAAGTACTTAGAACCCCTAAACATTACATATATATATATATATATATATATATATATATATATATACAGTGCTGTATTATGGCCTAGGCCAACAAAGCCCAGGCCTAGGGCGGCACTTTGCGGGGGGCGGCGAAAAAGCCGCCCCCGCAAAACCCCCCTCCTCCCGCACGGAGAGCCGCACAGCGGAATCCCGGAGCTCAGTGCCACGACAAGTTTCGGCACTGAGCTCCGGTAATTGGTCAGTCTAGGATGCGCTGGCGCGGTCACCCGGGACATCTGCCACCCGGGGTCCCGCAGCGCCGATCAGCTTTACAGAGCAGCTGTCCCTCTCTCTTCAGCTCCTCCCCCTCTCGGCTCAATGTTCCTGTGTACACAGCAGGAGGAGGAGCCGAGGAGAGACACAACTACAGTCAATGAGAGAGCCGAGAGTGCTGCGCTGCTGATATGTGAGACAACTTCAGTGAGAGATGACACAGTAATCAGGAGGGAAGGAGGGGGGGGGAGGCAGATAAGAGGTGAACTAATGAAGTGATGGGAGGGGAGAGGGGGGTATGGGGATATGTGCTGGGGAGTGATTTGAGAGGGAAGAAGATATGTGCTAGTGGGGGGTTCTGATTCACCCCCCCCCACTAGCACATATCCTCTCCCCTCCCAAATCACTCCCCAGCACATATCCCCATACCCCCCTCTCCCCCCAAATTAAAAGATGAGTTAGGGACCTTAGATTGTAAGCTCCTTGAGGGTAGGGACCGATGTGAATGTACAATGTATATGTAAGGCACTGCGTAAATTGACGGCGCTATATAAGTACCTAAATAATAATAAAAATGCTCTGCCCCTCCCCACCCTGTCCCCCTGTCCTCATCCCACCCTGTCCCTCTGTCCTCATCCCACCCTGTCCCTCTGTCCTCATCCCACCCTGTCCCCCTGTCCTCATCCCACCCTGTCCCCCTGTCCTCATTCCACCCTGTCCCCCTGTCCTCATCCCACCCTGTCCCTCTGTCCTCATCCCACCCTGTCCCTCTTTCCTCATCCCACCCTGTCCCTCTGTCCTCATCCCACCCTGTCCCTCTGTCCTCATCCCACCCTGTCCCCCTGTCCTCATCCCAGCCTGTCCCTCTGTCCTCATCCCACCCTGTCCCCCTGTCCTCATCCCAGCCTGTCCCCCTGTCCTCATCCCACCCTGTCCCCCTGTCCTCATCCCACCCCATCCCTCTGTCCTCCTCCCATGAAAATGACAGGGCGGGTCTTAAAAAGGAAGGGGTGTAGTCTTGACAGGAAGGAGTGCGTCATATATAAAGTAGGGGGTGCACGAGTTTCGTCAGGCCTAGGGCAGCACAGAACCTAAATACACCACTATATATATATATATATTGTGAGGGGGTTAGCTCGGCAGCGGGTGTGTGTGACCCCCGGGATGGGCTCCCCACCCAAAAACAGGCCCAGCAAACGGAGGTTGTGGTTTTCAAAATCAAAAAAAGGTGCGGTTTATTTTCTATTTACAGTGACAAAACACAGCAAAGCCAAAAGAAACATAAACAAAATAAATCCTGGTCAACTTGACCTCTGACTAAACATACAGGTTTCCTAACTAACAACTGGGATCAGCCTAGTGCTGTCCTAGTCCCTAAGCCCCTGGTTTTAAATGTCCAAGCAAAGAGCCACACAGGCTTTGTCTCACCGCACAGGGGTTCACTCTCCCTAGACAGTCCACACAGGTCTGGGTCCAGGCATGAGCTAACATCTAATGAAGCTGGGAGTTCTTATAGAGGCCTAAATGAGCTGACAAGCTTCAGCTGGTCTCATCAACTCCCTGTCTGCACGACGCCCCACACTCTCCCTAGAGGTATGAGTCATCCATGAGCCCACTAGCCTCAGCTGGGCTTATACAACACTCCACCTAGTTGTATAAGTCGGCGTAAAGCCTGAATCTGGGCGAAATATATCTACCCCCCTGGATGCAACCAGGTGACTTTACCTTCCTGCTGTCACATACCCCCCCCCTCTTGTTTTAACCTCGGGGTTGGAACACCAGCAATCAGGCATTCATGTACTCGAGACAAAGCATCCACATTCCCCATTTGAACGCCAGGGCGATGCTTTACTGTGAAGTTGAATTCCTGGAGGGCCAGGAACCACCTATTCACTCTTCTATTTGTTTCCTTGTTTTGAGCCATCCACTTTAACGGAGCGTGATCCGTAACCATGTCAAAGTGCCTACCTAGCAGGTAGTACCGAAGGGAATCTAGAGCCCACTTCACCGCTAAACACTCCTTTTCAACGGTGGCGTAATTTACCTCATGGGACTTCAACTTCCTGCTGAGGTAAATGACTGGGTGCTCTTCCCCGTTCCAGACCTGGGACAATACTGCTCCTAACCCCACATCTGACGCATCACTTTGTACGACAAAGTCTTTAGAGAAGTCGGGTGAGTACAACACTGGCTGGCTACATAAGGCTTGTTTCAAGAATTGGAACGCTGCCTCAGCCTCGGGGGTCCATTTAATCATGACCGACCCTTTCCCCTTCGTTAGGTTGGTTAGGGGCACAGCCTTAGAAGCAAAGTGGGGAATGAATCGCCGATAATACCCAGCGATTCCCAGAAAGGCTCGTACCTGCTTCTTGCTGTTGGGACGTGGCCAACTCTGGATGGCCTCGACTTTGTTGAGTTGGGGTTTTATTACTCCCCTCCCAATGGTGTACCCAAGATATTTGGCCTCCTCCTGCCCAATGGTACACTTCTTGGGGTTAGCCGTAAACCCCGCTTCCCGAACAGAGTCCAGGACTGCTTGCACTTTTGGCAGATGTGAGGCCCAATCTGTGCTATGGACAATTACGTCATCCAGGTAAGCCGCAGCATACTTCCGATGGGGCCTCAGCATCTGGTCCATTTTCCGCTGGAATGTGGCCGGCGCATTCTGTAACCCGAACGGCATTCTTTTATATTGGAACGCCCCGTCTGGGGTTACAAATGCGGTTTTCTCTTTGGCCAATTTGGCCAGGGGGATTTGCCAATACCCTTTTGTGAGGTCAAGAGTCGTCATGTATCGGGCTGTTCCCAGCCGGTCGATCAACTCATCTATACGTGGCATGGGGTAGGTGTCAAATTTTGTAACTTTGTTCAACTGACGAAAATCGTTACAAAATCGCCAGCTCCCATCCGGTTTATGCACCAACACAATGGGACTAGACCAATCACTTTGGGACTCCTCTATCACCCCTAAGTTCAGCATTTTCTGTACTTCCTCCCGTATTGCCTCCCGTCGGGCCTCTGGGATCCGATAGGGTTTTAACTTCACCCTTTCACCGGGCGGGGTAATGATGTCATGCTCTACCCCAAATGTTTGTCCCGGCAGCTCAGAGAATACCTCCTTGTTGCGAAGCACAAACTCCTTAACCTCCTGTTGTTGGGGTTGTGACAAGGTGGCTGCTATTCCAACCTCAGGAATCACGCAACCAGTTTGAGCTGGTGACCAAGTGTCTGCGACTAGGGACTCTCTATCCCTCCAGGCTTTCAACAGATTAACGTGATAGATCTGTTCGGGCTTTCGCCTTCCTGGTTGTCTGACCTTGTAATTCACTTCGCTCACTTTTTCCATTATCTCGTAGGGGCCTTGCCATTTGGCAAGGAATTTACTTTCAACCGTAGGGACAAGTACCAGTATCCTATCCCCCGGGGAAAAGGTACGGGTCTTGGCTCCACGGTTGTACACTCTCTGCTGTGCTAACTGCGCTTGGGCCAAATGTTCCTTCACGATGGGCATTACCTGTGCAATTCGGTCTTGCATCAGGGCGACATGCTCAATCACACTCCTGTGGGGAGAACTCTCACTTTCCCAAGTTTCCTTGGCAATATCCAACAGCCCTCTTGGGTGTCTCCCATACAGTAACTCAAAGGGGAGAATCCCGTAGAGGATTGGGGCACCTCCCTAATAGCAAACATCAGATAAGGAAGTAGACAGTCCCAATCCTTTCCATCTCTATCCACCACTTTCTTCAACATTTGTTTTAGGGTTTTGTTGAATCTTTCAACCAGCCCATCGGTTTGGGGGTGATACACAGATGTACGTAATTGCGTCACTTTGAACAATTTACACAGCTCCTTCATAACCCGGGACATAAAGGGTGTACCTTGGTCCGTAAGCAGTTCTTTACAAATACCCACCCGGCTAAACACAACAGATAGCTCTTTGGCTATGGTTTTGGCCGAGGTATTTCGGAGAGGGATCGCTTCTGGATAACGGGTGGCATAGTCCATTATAACTAATATGTACTGGTGCCCCCTAGCGGACTTGATTATAGGACCTACCAAATCCATGGCGATCCTCTCAAACGGGACCTCAATGATGGGTAGAGGGACCAGCGGGCTACGGAAATGTGGCATCGGGGCCGACCTCTGACACACAGGGCAGGAGGAACAATAATTTTCTATGTCCTTCATCACCCCCGGCCAATAGAATCTCTGTAATACCCTCTCTCGGGTTTTCTCTGTCCCCAGATGACCTCCAAGAATGTGCCCATGGGCCAACTCCAACACCAACTTCCTGTAAGGTTTGGGCACCACAAGCTGCTCAACGGTTTCTTCTGCCCTTTTTGCCACCCGATACAGTAGGTCCTTCTCTACGCTGAAGTATGGGTAAGTGCAGGTATTATCTGGGTTCACTAACTCGCCATCTATTTTCACTACGTTTTCCCGTGCCTTTATTAGGGCGGGGTCTTTCAACTGTTCTGTGGCAAAGTTTTCCCTGTGAACCTCAAGATCAGAAAACTCCACAGACGGTAGGTTTTCGTCTGAGGAGGTGGGCTCCTCTCCAGTTTCTTGAGTCTCCCCTGCCAATACTGATAAGGGAAATTCCGGAGAGTCCTCACCACTCTCAGGGGAGTTCTGGCTATCACATTCCTGGTACATAGGGGCACCAGTGGGGGGCTCAGGATCATCCCACAGTTCCCAGAACTTCGGAAAATCCCTTCCCACAATGGCGTCATACGGTAACTGAGATACTAAGCCCACTGGATGAGAGAGGGTACCTTTGGGGGTCTCGAAACACACTGTAGTCACTGGATACTCTCGGGTGTCCCCATGCACACAAATAACAGCTACCTTGCTATTCCCAGAGACCTCTGTTTTAACTAACTCAGCCTTTATCAGGGTCACAAGGCTACCTGAATCCAGCAATACCACAACATTTCTACCATTAACACACATTTTGCATAAATGTTTCTCAGTTCCTCAAATGGCAGTGCATGCGACTGTCGCACACAGCGACTGACGTCTGCCCGTCAGAAAGTCACACTGCATGGGTTCCTCCACAACCGGGCAATTGGCTGCAATATGTCCCACTTGCCGGCAGCGGTAGCAAACGATCCTTCTTGCCGCCTCTTGAGCCGCTGATTTCCCAGGCTGTTCTCGCCAAACTTGGGGTAGAGCTCCCACCCTCTCACTCTCTCCACCCTTACCCCTTGGAATCCTCTTATCCGCCCCTGGGGATGGTCTGGTCTTAGGGTGGAAAGTCCGAGTGTCTCTGGAAGAGGCCGTCAGGTTCTCTGTAGCCAAGTATTTCTCCACACGATCCACAAGACCATCGGCCGTCTCTGGGTCTCCATGGCTTACCCACTTTTGGATGGCAGTAGGAAGAGCTCTCAAAAACCGATCCATTACAACACGTTCCACAATCTTTGGTGCGGACAAAGTCTCTGGCCGTAGCCACTTTCTGCTCAGGTGAATGAGATCATACATTTGAGACCTGGGGGGTTTTCCAAGCTGGAAAGTCCAGTTATGCACACGCTGAGCCCGGACAGCCTGGGTGACACCCAGCCTTGCCAATATCTCAGCTTTTAGCATCACATAGTCTTTTGCTTGGTCAGGCTCTAGGTCATAGTAAGCCTTCTGCGATTCACCAGTTAACAGAGGAGCCACCAGTCCAGCCCACTGCTCCTCAGGCCACTTTTCTCTTTCAGCAGTCCTTTCAAATGTGGTCAAAAATACCTCTGGATCATCCTCTCCAGTCATTTTTGTCAATAAACGACTCACCCCAAAGGACGCGGTATTAGTGGGACGGCTTTCCTCACTGGTCTGCGGACGTTGCTGCATTACTGCTTCCATTTGTTGTAGTCTCTGCTCTTGCTTCTGTAACAGGTCTATGAAGCGGGCCTCAGATTGCTGCTGGGCTTGTTGCTGAGCTTCCAGACTCTGTTGGTGAGCTTGCTGCTGGGCTGCAAGGCTCTGTTGATGAGCTTGCTGCTGGGCTGCAAAGTTCTGTTGTTGAGCTGCAAGGCTCTTTTGCAAACCTGCATTTGTCTGCTGTTGATTGGCATTTGCTAGAGCCAGCTGCTTCAGTATCTCCTCCATGCTGGCTTAAAAAAAACTGCCCGCATTCTCCACCAACTGTGAGGGGGTTAGCTCGGCAGCGGGTGTGTGTGACCCCCGGGATGGGCTCCCCACCCAAAAACAGGCCCAGCAAACGGAGGTTGTGGTTTTCAAAATCAAAAAAAGGTGCGGTTTATTTTCTATTTACAGTGACAAAACACAGCAAAGCCAAAAGAAACATAAACAAAATAAATCCTGGTCAACTTGACCTCTGACTAAACATACAGGTTTCCTAACTAACAACTGGGATCAGCCTAGTGCTGTCCTAGTCCCTAAGCCCCTGGTTTTAAATGTCCAAGCAAAGAGCCACACAGGCTTTGTCTCACCGCACAGGGGTTCACTCTCCCTAGACAGTCCACACAGGTCTGGGTCCAGGCATGAGCTAACATCTAATGAAGCTGGGAGTTCTTATAGAGGCCTAAATGAGCTGACAAGCTTCAGCGGGTCTCATCAACTCCCTGTCTGCACGACGCCCCACACTCTCCCTAGAGGTATGAGTCATCCATGAGCCCACTAGCCTCAGCTGGGCTTATACAACACTCCACCTAGTTGTATAAGTCGGCGTAAAGCCTGAATCTGGGCGAAATATATCTACCCCCCTGGATGCAACCAGGTGACTTTACCTTCCTGCTGTCACAATATATATATATATATATATATATATATATATACACAGTAAATATATATATATATATATTTTTTAGCAGAGACCCTAAAACATAAAATGGAGGTTGTTGCAATATTTTACGTCACACCGTATTTGCGCAGTGGTCTTACAAAGGCATCTTTTTTAAAATACACTTTTTTAATTAAAAAATAAGACAACAGTAAAGTTAGCAATTTGTTTTGTATAGTGTGAAAGATGATGTTATGCCGAGTAAATTGATACCTAACATGTCATACTTTAAAATTGCGCACGCTCGTGGAATGGTGACAAACTACGGTACTTAAAAATCTCCATAGGCGACGCTTGAATTTTTTTTGCATGTTACCTGTTTAGAGTTACAGAGGAGGTCTAATGCTCTTGCTCTAATGATAGCGGCGATGCCTCACATGTGTGGTTTAAAAACTGTTTACATAAGTGGGTGCGACTTGCGTATGCGGTCGCTTCTGCGTGTGAGCTCAGAGGGACGGGGCACTTTACATTTTTTTTTCTTATTTGTTTTCCTTTTTATTTTTTATTTTTACACTGTCTGTTTAAAAAAAAAAAATTTGATCACTTTTAATCCTAAAACAAGAAATGTAAACATCCTTGTAATAGAAATAAGCATGGACATGGCCTCTTTAATGGAAGAGCTGGGGTCAAAAAGACCTCAGATCTCTCATTTATATTTAAAAGCAAAAAAATAAAATAAAAATGTACTGTAACACAAAAAAAAAGGCCCTTTTAAGGCCGTTTGTGGCGTTTGACTTTGCTCCGGTCCTCCAAGGCCATAGAATCAAGCGGGGCCATCTTGTCCTAACTCGACTTCTTGCCCATCGCTATAGGGGATTGGATCGTTTCCCCCCTTTACCGACATCTCTGGTAATCAGGAAATCATCTGGAAAGCGGCGGGAGGGGTTGGCATCTCTCCCGCCGCCTATAAAAGTGATCCCGTGATGAATCTGTCGCTGGGACCACTTTTATTGGACAGCGGATGGCCTGCTCTATAAAAAAAATACCAGGATTATGGCAGCTAACTTCTGCCAAAACCCCCGGTATTTAACGCCAAACTAATGATGTATATATGAGGTGGGTGGTCTGGAATGGTGTAAGTGATGTGTTGAGCTGTACAAGGTTTGCTGTTTCAAGTGTATTGCTGTTTTAGATACATAGTTTACCAAAAGGACATAGATCAAGTGAAGGAGTAGCAAATAACAGCAAAGTTTTGAAATTAATCTATAATATTATAGTGCAGGGGCTGTGTTTGCTGTAAGTGGACTAAAATTGCTGCAAAAATGCAGAAATAGTTGTGAGAGGGCTGGGTGAGGCTTCCCCTGTAAAGTGTAGTTCCAAAATAAAAGCATACTTAAAGAAATACCAAGGGATAAGTGAACAGGGTTAAAACCTTTAGCACAGGGGCGTTGCTAGGTGGCAAAAAGACCAGGGGCTTCAGCCCGAAGGCCGAGTCCGGCATCGGGGGGGGTGTGACCTACCTGACGCGCACTGACCTACCTGACATACACTGACCCGCAGTGACCTACCTGATGCGCACTGACCTACCTGACACACACTACTGACCTACCTGACCAGACTTCAGGTGACGTGGCCTCCTCCTGCAGCTCAGCCGTAGTGTGCGGCACGCCCATCACAGTAGAGTAGACAGCAGGCACTCCAGGCAGCCAGGTCCAGAGCCATGACAGGACACAGGAGAGGAGAGCCGCCTGCCTGAGCGCCTAGTGGGGATCTTGTCACAGTGACGTGGCGAGGCGGCCGCATTGTAATTCCCACCTTCTGGAGCCTGCAGCGCACATGATAGACGTCACGCGTCCCACGGTCCCAGCATTGGACCAGTGGGACGTCCATCATAGACGCTGCAGGCTCCAGAAGGCGGGACCTGCTATGTCACTCTGGGTCAGATCGGTCCCTGCTCGGCGGCGGCGCTAGGGGTCGGGGCTAATAACAGAATTGTGCATGCCCGAGACTCAGGGCTTTTTGGGGAACCACTCAGGGCTCCAGTACCTGTCAGGGATCGGATGGGAGACTGAATTGACGAGGTCGGCCTCTCTTATATTTCCTGTCCTGGCTCCGCTGGAAGTGAGACAGAGGAAGCCGAAGGACAAGAGGGACACGAGTGCCTGGAGCAGGAGGTCCCGGGAGAACAGTTTGGCAGGGTTCAGCAGACTGGAGTAGGCTGTGAAGTGCTGAGCAGGAACAGGTAACAGCCAGACAGGTACCCGGGGGTTAACAGCAACCAGGAACAAAGACAGGAGCAAGGTCTCAGGAATAGCCAGGTTCGTCAGCAGGTGGGCAGTGAGGTACAAAATCATAGACAGAGCCAGAGTCGGGAACGGAGCCTGGTCAGAGATGGACATCAGTACAGGAACAAGGTCAAGAGCAAGCCGGGTCAAAATACTGGGGAGACACACAGAATCAGAGCAGGATTCAGGAACACAGCTGAGATCAGTCAGCAAAGCACAAGAGCCCAGACTCCCTTTAAATAGGCTGTCTGGCGCCAAGGGAGAATTAGGCTTGTGCGTGCATGCGCGCGCCTGGTTGCCATTCTATGGCAAAGACTATGTGCTTGTGCACGTCTGTGTGCAAAACATCTCACAGGAATTCCCTGACATTGCCCCCCCCTTAGGGGCAGCCTCCGGATGCCCACAAGAGACCGTTTTTCGGGGTGAAGCTGGAGGTAGGCCTGTATTAACCGGGGAGCATGAACATTAGAGGCTGGTTCCCAGGAATTGTCCTCAGGGCCATAACCCTTCCATTTAATGAGGAACTGAGTTTGACCACCCCTCTTCCTACAGTCCAGAACAGCCTCAACCTCGTATTCTTCACTTCCTTCAACCAGTAGTGGGGCAGGGGCTTCAGTGCCACGATTTGGGAAGGGGTTAGAGACCGTAGGCTTGAGCAGCGAAATGTGGAACACGGGATGAATCTTTAAACTGATTGGCAAGGATAATTCAAAAGCCACAGGATTGATCCGTTTTTTAATTGAAAAAGGATCCAAGAATTTTGGGCCAAGTTTCTTCGAAGGGCATTTCAATTTTAGGTTAGCTGTGGACAGAAAAACTCTGTCTCCTGGCTTCAAGTTCAGGTTCCCTCTTCTCTTCCTATCAAAAAATTTCTTGTTAGCCGCCTGTGACTTTAGGATAGTCTCTCGCAAGAGCAGATTATTGGTGTTGAAAAAGTCCAGTCTCTCTTGCACAGCTGGTACAGAAGACTCCGTGGGTACATCGGGTAGAAAGGAAGGGTGATACCCATAGTTAACATAGAAGGGTGACTATTTGATTGCCGAATGAACAGAATTATTATATGCAAATTCTGCCAAGGGGTGTAGAGACACTCAATCATCCTGAGAGAAGGATGAGAAACATCTTAAGTATTGCTCCAAGGACTGATTTGTCCTTTCGATCTGACCATTGGTCTGCGGGTGATAAGCAGACGAAAGGCATAGTTCAATCCTCAAAGCTTTACATAGGGCCCTTCAAAATTTGGAGGTAAACTGTACTCCACGATCTGAGGTTATGTTTGCTGGAATGCCATGCAATCTTACAATCTCCTTAATAAATACAGAAGCGGTTTCAAAGGTACAAAATGAGCCATTTTTGAAAAACGATCCACTATAACAAAGATGGTGGTGAATCCTTCAGATTGGGGGAGTTCCACAATAAAATCTAAGGAAATCATGTTCCAAGGTTTTTCAGGTACAGGAAGAGATTCTAACAACCCCCAGGTCTTGGCACGATCAGACTTGTTTCTGAGACATACGGGGCAGGACCTGACATAATCTCTACAATCCTTCAATAAATCAGGCCACTAAAAGGAACGGGACACTAGGTCAGAGGTCTTGTGAATTCCAAAGTGCCCGGTAAGGGGGTGGTCATGGCATTTCTTGAGGATGTGGACCCTAAACTGCTCAGGAATAAAAATGTGCTCCTTGTGGAAGAAGAGTTCATCTCTTGGTTGAAGGTGCAGATCCAGAGGAGGAGGATGATTAGCAACTGCCTCCTTGATTTGGGACATCACATCTGCCTGTAAGAGTAGAAAGTTCTTGGCAGGTAAGATAGTGTCAGGTTCAGGAAGTGGGGTTGATTCAGAGAACATGCGTGAGAGCGCATTAGGTTTACCGTTCTTGCATCCGGGGCGGAAGGTAAGATGAAAAGTGAAACGTGAAAAGAATAGTGCCCATCTGGCTTGTCGGGGTCTTAGGCGCTTGGCAGTTCTTAAGTATTCCAAGTTTTTATGATCAGTGAAAATAAGGATAGGATGTGCAGCCCCTTCCAACAGATAGCGCCATTCCTCTAGGGCAGCTTTGATAGCTAATAGTTCACAATCCCCCACGTCATAATTCTTTTCAGAAGAGTTCAGTTTCCTAGAGAAGAAGGCAATTGGATGAAGTAAGGATTAAGCCCCCTGTCTTTGAGATAGAATAGCCCCAACTGCCGTTTCAGAAGCGTCTATCTCGAGTACGTAGGCCAGGGTGTCTTAGAATGGGTGCAGAGGTGAACAAGGTCTTTAATTTTTCAAAAGCATCCTGAGCCTCAGGGGTCCATTTGAAAGAAGCATGCTGTTTAGTTAACTGGGTGACAGGAGCAATGATGCCGGAAAAGTTTTAAATGAATTTTCTGTAAAAATTGGCAAAGCCTACAAAATGTTGAATGGCTTTCTTGTCCTCAGGAGCAGGCCAATCAAGCACAGCAGCAAATTTCTGCGGGTCCATAGAGATGCCTTCTGCAGAAATAACAAGTCCTAAGAATTGGATAGAAGATCTTTCAAAGTCGCATTTCTCAGCTTTAGCGTAAAGATGGTGTTGTCGCAGTCTTTCAAGTACCTTCGTTACATGACCCCTGTGAAGATCAAGAGAGCTGGAGAATATAAGAATATCGTCCAAGTAGATGATAATGAACAGATCTAAGTAGTCCCGGAAGATGTCATTGACCAGATGTTGAAATGTGGCAGGGACATTGCAGAGGCCAAATGGCATGACAAGATATTCATAGTGCCCAAAGCGTGTTCAGAATACGGTCTTCCATTCTTCCCCGTTACGAATTCTGACTAAGTTGTATGCACCCCTCAGATCTAGTTTAGAAAACACTTGTGCCCCTCGCAATCTTTGGAAAAGTTCTGGGATCAGAGGAAGTGGATACCGATTCTTAACCGTTATCGTATTAAGATCTCGATAATCCACACAGGGTCTGAGAGTATGATCCTTCTTTTCGACGAAGAAGATGCCTGCCCCTGCAGGAGATGTGGAATGTCGGATAAAGCCTTTCTCCAAATTTTCGTCAATGTAGTGAAAAAGGGCTTCTAATTCGGGCTCAGAAAGAGGGTAGATACGGCCAAACGGAATCTCAGCTCCGGGCAACAGTTCTATGGGGCAATCATAGGCCCGGTGAGGAGGGAGAGAGTCTGCATTCTTTTTGTTGAAAACATTGAGAAAGTCGTGGTAAACTGCAAGAACAAGTTTTGAGGTTTCCAGATCAGACTGGATGGCCAGGAGAGGTGTAGTGGTGCGTACCTCATGCGGAACACAGTGTACCAGGCAGTAAGGTGAAGAGAAAAGGACCTCTCCTGTAAGCCAATTGATGCTGGGATTGTGTGCCTTCAGCCAGGGCATACCCAAGCTGATGGGGAACATGGGTGACGAGATGACATCTAGACGTAGGAACTCTCGATGACTGGCAGAAGAAAGGCAGAGGATGGGGACCGTTTCTTGTGTTACTGGGCCAGACTTGATACCGGAGCCATCAGCGAGGTGTACCACAAACCCTTGTTTCTTGGTACAAAGAGGGAGGTCGTGCCGGGCTGCGAAACCAGCGTCCACAAAGCAGCTGCAGGCACCAGAGTCTATGATTGCAGAGACATAAATGGTTTTCTCAGCAAGCTGTAGGTGGCAAGGAAGGGTTAGGTGAACCCGATCAGGTCCAGGTGGATGCATTGTGTGGATCCAGTTGGTAGGAGATTTGTGTGGTCGTACTGGACAGCTTTGCAGATAGTGACCGGCATCACCACAGTAGAGACAGAAGTTAGAGTGCTGGCGACGAAGGCGTTCGGCTGCAGACAGAGGGGACCTCAAAAAACTTTTCCGAAAAGGAGCTCGGGGTGAGCTAGTCATGTCACTGGAAAGACAGGTAATGGCATTCTTGGTTCTGTGATGAGGAGAGTCTCTGTGGGTCCTCTCTGACTGGCGTTCCCGTAACCGTCGGTCAATCAAAATGACAAGATTAATCAGGTCCTCCAGAACCGAGGGTACCTCCACTCTGGCGAGTTCATCTTTAATAGAGTCAGATAGACCAAGACGGAACTGGTAATGAAGGGCTGCTTGATTCCACTCTGTATCGGTACTCCAGAGGCGAAAATCGGTTACGTAATCCTCCACAGGTCTCTGACCCTGCTGTAGTTTGCTGAGTTCTTGTTCGGCAGTCTGTCTACAGAAGGGGTCTGCGTACAGCTGGGACATGGCAGAGAAAAAAGAGTCCATAGAGGCTAGAGCTGGGTCAAGCTGCTCACGAAGCTGAAAGGCCCAGGATTGGGGCTCATCCAGAAGGAGGGAGATAACAAATCCCACCCTGACATCTTGCATAGAGAAAGTTTGTGGGAGGAGAGAAAAATAAAGTTTGCATGAATTACAAAAAGTCCAAAATTTCCTGCGATCTCCAGAAAAGCGTTCGGGGATAGGCACTCGGGGTTCAAGAATAGGGTAGGTTCCACTGGATGTGTAGGTCTCTGTCTGAGTAGCTACATCTGTAGCAGCAGAGGAATCTAAAAGTGGCAAAGTCACTGTGTCGGTTGATAATTGATCTTCCATGCGACTTAGATCTGCTTGCAACTTTTGCACGATGTGTGTTAGTGCAGAGATTGATTGTGAAAAGTCCTTAGATGGAGAGGCCTCCCTTTCAGCTTCCATTATTGGCTGACTGATACTGTCAGAGATCGGATGGGAGACTGAATTGACGAGGTCGGCCTCTCTTATATCTCCTGTCCTGGCTCTGCTGGAGGTGAGACAGAGGGAGCCGAAGGACAAGAGGGACATGAGTGCCTGGAGCAGGAGGTCCCAGGAGAACAGTTTGGCAGGGTTCAGCAGACTGGAGTAGGCTGTGTTGTGCTGAGCAGGAACAGGTAACAGCCAGGCAGGTAGCCGGGGGTTAACAGCAACCAGGAACAAAGACAGGAGCAAGGTCTCAGGAATAGCCAGGTTCGTCAGAATGCGGGCAGCGAGGTACAAAATCATAGACAGAGCCAGAGTCGGGAACGGAGCCGGGTCAGAGATGGACATCAGTACAGGAACAAGGTCAAGAGCAAGCCGGGTCAAAATACTGGGGAGACACACAGGATCAGAGCAGGATTCAGGAACACAGCTGAGATCAGTCAGAAAAGCACAAGAGCCCAGACTCCCTTTAAATAGGCTGTCTGGCGCCAAAGGAGAATTAGGCTCGTGCGCACGCGCGATTACAGGCTCTGGCGCGCATGCGTGCGCCTGTTTGCCATTCTATGGCAAAGACTATGTGCTTGTGCACGTCTGTGTGCAAAACATCTCACAGGAATTCCCTGACAGTACCCCTCAGCCCCCCTCCCAATGCCACTGCTTTAGCATTATTGTAAGTAGTAGCACGGTTCTAAATTTTAAACTATTCCCATAAAAATAGAGATAACCATGTCTTCTCAGATTGGCAATGTGATTTAGTGGACATCCTGCACTATGTATTCATAAATTGAACAATTGATCGAGGTCAAACACTGTTGTGCAAGATGTGAGCAAGTTTGGTGTTTGAAAGTTCAGATCCTGGATCTAAAGAATCAGCTGGTAATACTGCGAAGCATTAAGAACTTGGAGAGGAGTTTGGCACTTCACTTACTTATCAGGTACTGACTGGGGCTGGTATATAAAGGGGTGGAGAGGTATACAGAGAGGTGGAGAGGTAAGGGTCAGCAGTAGGTAACTATGTTACAGTTAGAAGATGGAAGGGAAAGGATGGTAGAGGGAAAAGTTTTAGAGAGGCTAGTCCTGAGTTGGTGTATCCCAATAAATATGCCCGTCTTCAGAAGTTCCTAGTCCTAGGGAACGAAACATGTAATCTCTTGGGAGCAGCACCCCCTTTTTGCACCCTATACCGAGTCGCCCTCATTATGGCTTCAAGGAGATTTTTCTTGTAGCTGCTATTACCGTCGTCTGGAGGATGTCACATGAGATCTAGCTGATTGATTCAGAATGATGATTCCACACAGATCCACTCTGTAACAACCCTGGATTGGAGTTGATATTTAACTCAGTAAGACTTTATCCACAGCCCTACTAACATATCAAGCTCACTTGTTTGCTTTTAAGTCGTCTGACTCATATATTATGGATATATATGTACCGATAACCATTCGTGTGAGAGACGCCTAGCCCACAAAACAGTGAGTGCCACACACTTAATTGTGTGAATAACTGCCTGGAACTTTGCTACAATTATTCATCTACTAGGATCACATCCAGTTATGTGGATACACATGCTTACATGACATCTACCAGTTCCAATACCAGCAAATTATGAGCCTAATAAATGCATATGAATATTATAGATGATAATTACCCACAGTCTTCGGGATATCAATCTATCTGGCCATAATAAACCATCTGGTTTTACTGCAGTTATTCAGTTGATTTTTGGCGCTGGATATACCTTGAATAAAAAGAAAATTTTTTGATAGCGCATGATATGCTATATGTTTACAGTATACCATCTTCAAGTTTTCGGATAACTCACTGAGTTTACATTTATTATTGAAGGCAATCATCTGTGGCCTCAACGGATATTTCATTATCAATTTTTGCTATACATTGGAGCTGTGACTGGCTTATTTAATGATAATAATTTTCCTCTCCTAGTGTTTGTTACTACAGTGGATTTATTATCACCCATTACATGTATATATTTCTTCCAGCGTACGGGTTCCATCCAGGGAGAGTGTAATATAGCACCCTATTTAGGGATACACTGCTCTGGATAGGAACACTGTGAGTGTTCTACTTAGATAGAGATTCGGTCATTGCCACAGGTGCATTTGGGGGTGTTTAATTTGGGGGAGGGTGGGTGTGCATGCTACTTCTTTTGTCTCTCCTTCAGGGAGGCCTATTCCAGCTAGTTAGTTGTTGATGCCATCACTGTATATATATGGGGAATGTTCAGGTTCTATTAGATAGGTGATTGTTGATTTTTAGATTTTATATGTCTATTTTTACCTTTTTATACATATATTAGTGTTTAATAAAATATGCAGTTCACTCTTTAGGGTGTGTACTAATGATACTGACAGGGAAGGGGTTAACATCAGGAGCGATCAAAGGGTTAAATGTGTTCCTTGGGAGTGCTTTCTAACTTTGTGGGGGATGCTTTAACAGTAAGAAGACAGAGATCTGTGTTCCTGCTTAGGAGAAACACAAGATCTCTTTTTTTTTAATAGCAGACCACCGTTCTGCCTCTCTACGAATGATCACTGGGTTACCGGTGGATATTGTGTCCGACGGATCTGCTGATTGGCTCACGCTGTGTCCAATCACAGCGGAAGTGGGTCTCCAGTGGTGCGCGCGTGCGCCCCAGACCTGGAAGAAGGAATCATGTACAGGTATGTGATTTTGCACTTAAGGGCCGCCCTGCCACAGTAAATGTACATGGAGAAGTCCTTAAGCGGTTGAACAAATGCAGTCATTATATTCCACACATAAAATAACAAAATTACAACCTGTGTGGGTAAATTGGAATGTAAAAACAAACAAATAACTGACAAAAAAACAGGCCTATAAAAAAGGACAAAGTAGAAGAGAAACCATCAAAATTATAGATTTACAAGGAATGCATCAAGAAATGCAAGGGAGCAATCAGGGTGGATAAGGTAGAATGCAAAAAACACAATCCTAGAGCAAGTAAAATAAATCCATTTTTTTCAATATATCAATAGTGAAAAGGTTATGAAAGAACAGATAGGTCCCATACACAGAGAATTTGTATGAAATTATTATTTTTTATTCAGTTTCTACAAATGAACAAAATATGTTTGTTAGTCATAACTGTAATACTAATGATGTTTCAGCGAGGGTACCTCTCTGAGAGAAAGTTAGGTACAAAAGAGACAATAGGAACTTGTGAATAAATTACCGGGTTCAGATGGCTTACACCCACGGGTCCTTAGAGAACTCAGGTTTGGTTACGGCCAAGCCGCTATTTCAGATTTTTAGGGACACCTTACTTAGTGGAATGGTACCAACTGCCTGGTGTAGAGTAAATGTGATACTAATATACAAAAAAAGATTGAGATGTATAACAGGAACCTACAGACCAGTCAGTCTAACATCAATAGCATGTAAGGTATTTGAGGGAATAAGGGACTCAAAAAAGTTGTCTGTAATAAAGGTATTATAAAGGACGACCAGTATGGATTTATGAAAGATCATTCTTGTCCCACCAACCTGTTATCCTTTTATGATGATACAGAGGTTAGAATTAGGAGCTCAAATTCAGTGTTTGCTGATGCAAAATATGAAGGAAATATATTTAGAACAGTACATAGCATCATTGTAGGAAGACCTTGATAAAATATGGGATGGGGAAGCTACATGACAAATGAGGTTCAATATTGAGAAATTTAAAGTTATGCCCTTGGGTGCCAAAAATACACATGAAAAACACATTAGAAGGGGCTTCCCTGGAAGAATCAATGGGGCTGCTTGTAGATCACATACTTAGCAATATCACCTGTAGCTAAAAAAGGTAACAAAATACTGCCATGCATTAAAAAGGGCATATATTCAAGAGATAAATCAATAGTTCTACTTCTTTACAAAACGCTGATTCAGCCTAATCTTGAATATGCCATTCGGTTTTGGTCACCAATCCTCAGAAAAGACATTGTTTAATTAGAAAAAGTTCAGAGAAGGGAAACAAAATTATTAAAGGGGATGAAGAATTTCAGCTATGAGAATTGTTTATATAGATTACCATTATTCACTCGGGAGAAGAGGCACTTAAGAGGGGATATGATGACATAGTACAAACATACTGTATCAAACATGACATTAGTAGCAGTAATGATCTGTTTACACTAAGGTACCTGAAGAAGAGGACAGGTGGGCACAATTTGAGTTTAGCAGATAGGAGATTTAAGCTTAGATTGCAGAAAGAGTTCTTTGCTGTTAGAGCAGTAAAAGTATGAGACTCCCTACCCCGCAAAGTGATACAAGTTGGGAGTATCGGCAACTTAAAAAAATGCTTAAATGTCTTCCTCAAGAAACAGAAATATACAGGTCTATGGGATTTGTTTGAGAATAAAAATCACATACACATATAGTATGTTTACCTGGATGGACCTGTGTCTTTTTTTAACCTTATGAACTATGGGGGAGGAGGGAAGGGACAGATACAGAAACGGTAACCAAAGTTGGCACAGTTGGCACAGACACACACAAAAAGGTAGTAGTGTTGGGTCTTTAAATTGTAAGCATGGAAGGAAGACTTGTAGCTCACCACACTGCAATCCCCAGTAATTTAACACAATATAGCACAGTATGCTACTTTATAGCAACAAACTCTCCTTGCACAAACTGTTAATCTCCCTAAAATACTCTAAAACCAGCCGACATTGGGCCTGTGTGTATGGCAGCCAGTCCAACAGAAGCTGACCACCTGGCTCCCAATCAGCATTCTCATCCAATGCCTGAGCGCGCTGACCGAGGAGGAGGCATCCCGCTGTCATAACACAATAGAACAGCAGGGGAGATCACTGTACTAACATTGAATTGTTAGTACAGCAGCTCCGACCTGAGCTGTTTTTTTCCATTTAACCCTGCTAGTGGTGTGTACCAGGCTTAACACAAATTGACAAATGGTCTTTTTATAGTGAGGGGGTTGGCATATAATCTATTTTATATTATAAACCTGTATAATATAAATCCTGTATAATATTAATAATAATATGTCGATTATATTAATATAATATTATTAATAATATTAAAATAACAAAGCCCCATTATTGGCCCTTCTAAGCCAGCTGACCTAAGTTCAAAGGTCAGATCAAAGGTCAGACAGCGCATTATTACAAAGAATTGGGTCTGTCGAATTACAGCATTAATTTACTAGGATTGTGAACCTTGACACAAAGGATTTATCTAGAGCACATGGTGGCGGTGAATGTGGACCTCATCCCTAGTATGTATGCATGTATGTACTATCTAACTCTGCTCCAAACTTTGTTTTTACATTCTGGATAGGCTGGGAAAGTCTTATAACCATGGTAAGAACATAAAACAATTACTGCATGTGTTCCCCCATAGAACACAGCTTTCTATGGGGCACACCCAAAAGAGGAGGAATGGAGAGCGCAGGCTGGGTACCCCAGAAGAGGAGGTAAGCATCTACTTTGTGCAATACTATTGCATGCAGCAGGTAAGTAAAAACCTCTTAGTTATTTTGATTAAACATATTTGACTTTACAACCACTTTAAGTGGCCAAGTCCAATTAGTTTCTCTGCTGCCACTGGAAACTTCTGTGATCAACACCTAGGTACAGTCTGTAGCACTTAGAACCCCACATTGTGTAGAGGAACTAGTGATGGTGAACATTCTTGCTCAAAATTTTACAAACTTTTTCACATTATTATAGTCAAATTGCTGAGATTGCAAAAACTAAGATACAAAAAACACCTGTTATATGGCCATTAAGGTGAATGACCCTAAAAAAGAAACAACATGTAAAATGCCTATATGGCCATTTTATTTTTCTTTACCTTTTCAAAGGTAAGTGACCTAAAAAAAGGAAACACTTGACATGCCTTTAAGATTTGTTTCATGCTGCTTTTTCCAGCAAGAATTTCCCTCTTCTCTAATTGAATTCCCTGAAAAAGAGGCATATCTGCTTGTTGGCTGACCTAGAGAGAGTCTTGTGACTCATCTTGGTTGATGCTTTATTTCCTCTCTGCTTCAGTTTTTCTATGGTTTTAAAGTGAATCTTTCATGAGAAAGTAAAGAGCTGCTGTTGCTCACCCCCTTCTAAAAATATCTTATTTTATTTTTGCTGTGACCAATTTGAAAACTTTTTGAGTCAGACCCAGAATATGCATGCTGTAAATTGGTGTCAGAAAAGGATCAGAACCACTTCTCTCTCTACTTGCACAGGTCAGTGACTCAGAACACGTTGAAGCCAATGGCTCCCTATGCCAGTCAGACATCTAGTATTTTTAGAAGAAATGTCCTGAAATGACACCCTCCTTGAAAACATTAGCGGACATTATTCCGGTTGGTCCCTCCCTCTGCTTTCTCCAAACTTGTTGTGTATGTACAATGGCCTAGTGGTGTTTTTAGAACAATTATAACCCTGTTAAAATTAGTGTAAACCTAACAGATATTTAATTTTTATATAGACATGTTCACAACATAATATACCGTACCTACCCTTTCACAGGCATGTGCCTGTCTGGGAGTAAAAGGCTCTTTGAAGTTTGATTACTGCAGTTTATCTTTCATGAACCACTTTAAGACTCTTCTCCTAGATTGCAGTATTGACAACTGATGCCCATGTATCAGAAAAAAAGCTTACTAGCTACATTTCCCATAGTGATGCAAATTAATAACATTTCTCTAGCACTTGCCAAAAACAGCAGTCTTTCCAACAGACTAGGCACAACATTTCACATTAAATCAGCATGCAAATCATTTACCAGCAGATGCTGTTGACATGAACCCGATGTAATCTCTTTAACCTTATCCCGCAAGGAACGCACAAGTCATGACCATATAACTCACATTAAATTAAATGTAATATGTTGATAGAAAAACCTATGTCCATCTTTAGTTAAATAAAATCCTGGCTATTTAATAAAAATAAATATCAAAATGTATACTTGCACAATAAAAAGGATTTGTTTTATCATAATCTCTTAAAGAAGGGGGTTCCAGTTTTAAGAAGAAAGTAGAACACCCTCTGACTAGTGGGCCTATGTAAAGAGACAATTTTTGACTCAGCTTATACTCTAGAACCCTTTAAATCTCACCTAAAAGTTTTAGTAAGGTTTTCTTTGCGTCCAATTATCTATGGACAGCTGTTGATATTAAATTGTAATTCCAAATGTTACCACAGATATTGGGCATTTTAGTCTTGAAGGTAAAACTTTTTTTTATAAATGTATCTCCAGGAAAACATAGTTTCGTCTTATTCAACTTTAATTTAGTTTATTGTTTATAAACATTTGATTACTAGAATATTGTATTTTTTTTTGTTTTCTGTTACTTTGTCAAGAGAGTAATATGTGTTACAAGGAATAACTGGTAGATATGACAAATATTGGTAATAAGAAGGGGATTAAACAAGTCAGGAGAATTTTTAGTGTAATGAGAATAAGAAGAGGTCAATAGAGCGACAAATATACAAGATATGCCAATTTCTAGCATCACATGTCATTTGGACACAGCAAAAGTGAAGGATATTTGAGGAGATTCTCTGCAGATAACATTATACATTGCCTGCTTTGAGGACAAGAAGATCTTGTAGTCATCAGTTCTACCCATATGTGAGCAGCCCTACACTTAAAACTTTACAATTCCATGATCAGCAAAATAGATTTTTGGTTATGTAACTGTATGATCAAAAAGGTTTATTTATTTTTTTTTATTACAATAAAAAAAATCATAAAAAATGACATTAGGAGCAACATTTGATTGAGCAATATGGTAGAAATTTGTCTAAGAATAATATAATTTTTTTTTTTTAAAGAAAAAAATATGCAAATTGTAACTAAGCCCAACGTGACTCAATTTGTTTCAGATTTGCATTCTATTTATTGATTTATTTATTCATATACTGGCAAGTTAGAATATACTTTCAGTTTTAAAATGTAAAAACAAACATCAAACTTTTTTCTGTTCAACTCCAGTAAAGAAATATGGCGTCAACTTCAACTTGATTAATAGAAAGAAGTTGTTATCTAACTCTGTCACCAATATTAATATACAAAGAAACCTTTTTAGCAAATTAAAAGCCAAGTGGTAGCGTTGGTACGCAATGCTGTATAGCCTAATTAAAGACTTGAACTTATTAGGTAAAAAAGAAAAACTAACAAACAAGTCTAATTTCTTCTATTAATTTAGTAGGCTGTCCTAGTTAATCAAATGATAATATTTGTTGACAATGATAGATATCCATGTCGGTGTAGGTATGATGTAAAAGATAAAGGTCATATATTTTCACTCCACCAAAGGTCTTGCTGAAAGGACCTTAATTACACAATGTAGTGATGAAACATTAATTAAGTTCTGTCAAAAATAATTAGGTTCACGTTTAAAATGATTTAATTAAACATTTTGCCTCCTTAGTAGGAAAACTAAACTTACTATCAAATCACTGGCAGGAAAATTGATATTAGTCCTACTTTAACCTTGGCTACATTTCCATAAAGTGAAAGAGCATAACAAAGAAACCTAAGCCTTCAATTCTATGTGTTTTCATAAATACAATTGTAAAATCTATAGAATCTCTATATAAAAAGGAAATATATATATATTAGAGAGCATTCTTTTTTTTTTTTAGAGATTTTTATTACATTTTTTAAGTTCATTTCTATAGGACCCCAATCAAAAAGAAAAAAAAGATTGTACTGTTGTTAAGAATGATATGCTGAACATATTGTACAAATGCATTATAGTAATTCTATGTATTTGTATGTTTTATATTACACATATATCCTCTGTTTTTTTTTTAAACTAGTTTATTGTTGCATGATAGGTGTTCAATTTATATCCTGTAATGGATTTAAATAAAACTATAACATTCATTGTTATGTTAATTTAAGTTATGCAGGAATGTAAAATATTTGGACAACAGGAGATATTAAAAATAAATAAATGTGTTTATTATTTTAAAATACTTTTTTATTTATTTTTTCCTTTTCCCATAAAAGACAAGAAAATTAGGCGTATGTTAAGTATTTATATTTAAATATTTTGTTGTAAGAATGTTTGTATGGTAATGTGTATACATTTGCATTTAAATATTTTCATTATGTAAATTTGAATGCTTGTAGAAGTTATTTCAGCTTTACATAAAATCAAATGTTATTCAATTACATTTAATTAACAAATTAAAAAAAATATTATTCCAGTAAAATAAAAAAAACCATAATAGATCAAAATGAAAAAGACAAGCTTCAAGATCTTGATCATTGTGGGGGATAAAATGCTACATGTTCACTTACTGAAGGCTGCACTTACCTTTATGCCTTGGCTAATAGAGGTCCTGGGAGGTTGGACAGTCAGTGCTGCAGCTTTAACCTAATGAGAGAGATAGAATTTGTTCCATTATCAGTCACGCACATTCAAGCAGGATCCTGTGCAGCACAGTAGATATAACCATAAGCTCTGGGACCTTCTCATTGAGCTAAGATTGCTTCATACAAAAGTTGACAATACACTACTGAAAGCCATTGTTGATATTCAACATTTTTTAAATAGCTCAACAGAATAGACAATAAGGCCTGCAGGAAAACTTGGTCAGGATGGAAACTGAACTGGAGTCTCGATTTCAGAAAGAATACATCTATGAAATATTTCCAAAAAGTATAACATTACATTTACCAAATTTTAGGAACTGCCATAATTAAAAAAAATGCTGTATGGAAATTTGATCTATACCAGTGCCAATTTTTAGAGATTTATTTTCCACTCTTTTGTTAATCATATTGTGCATATAAAATATACATAGATGCTTAAGTTCTATAAGCTTATTTTTTACTGCAGTTTCTTTTTTTTTGTACAGAAAGACTATTTGTTCTTAACAAAAGAAGGCATACTATATTTCACTAATATAGTATACTATCATGTTTCCAGGAAGTCTGGCATTTTAGGAATACATTTTACAAATACATTATATATCTTTCTCTGGGTGTGGCTATTTTGAATAGCTGTCTGCATTGTCTAGGCACAGAGTCTCTTTCTGTTACAGGGCTGGATACTAAATAAAGCTGAAACCTCAGATTTTCCACTGCTGATTACTTGCCAGGACCAGAACATGAACTCGATTTCTATCCTATTTCAATCTGCTCCACTCGGTGACCTTGTAAGCTTCATATATTAAAATTTACCTTGAAATTTGAAAAAGTATGTTTCATGGTAGTTCTCATTAAGACAATGCAAGATAATTATAGTTATTCTGATGATGGTACTCTATTTTCCAATGAGGTACTCTATTTCCCAACGAGACATTAATGCAATAGTCTTGCAAAATTCCTGTTTTTTGCGCAGTATTAGGAGGGTTACAAATCCAAGCAGTTATCTGTTAAAACTTTTGCTTAACCACTTGAGTACAATCATGTAATACCTCTTCATTACAAGGCCATTTCTCAGCTTTCAGTGCTGTGACACTTTGGCAATTACTCATGCAATGCTGTGCCCAAAGGAATTTTATATAATTTTTTAGACTGAAAGAGCCTTCTGTCAGTGGTATTTAATAAACAGTTGTTCTTTTCAAAATTGGTCTTTTTCCTTTATATACGAATTACTTCCATTACTTTGTGTGAAAATAAGGACAATGTGAAACCCCCAAAATGAACTCTGTTTAGAAAGAAGACACCCCAACAAAATCACATTTTTTTGTCAAGAATTTTTATAAATGAAGAAGTATGCTGGTATACAGATCGTACACAGAGGGAGGAGAAGATAAAGGGTTAATGTACAGGTCACAGTGGGAGAATGGAGATTATGCTCTTGCCTACCAGGGCAATTTTCAATTTTTTGTACACGTTAAAATCTGTATTTTTTTGCTAGAAATTATTTGACCCTCCCCACAAAAAATTGTATATATTTTCTGAAAGTAGAAGCCCTGGAAAATTAAATGGTGGTAGTTTCAATTTTTTATGACATATTTTTGCAGTTATTTATCAAATGTATATTTTCAGAAAAAAAACATCTATTAAAATACAATTCAGTTCAAACAAACACAATATTATATTTTTTGCTAAAATATAAAAAAAATGGGTTGCATTGAATGGATACAAAAAATGCATTAAAAGCCTTTATAGGTCATTAGTTCCGAGTTAACTGTAAATTATGGGCCTAGAATAATTGCTCTCACACTGATGTTTGTGATGATACCTCACATGGGTGGTGCTATTGACATTTACAGTGGGTGCGGAAAGTATTCAGACCCCGTTAAATTTTTCACTCTTTTTTATATTGCAGCCATTTGCTAAAATCGTTTAAGTTCATTTTTTTCCTCATTAATTTACACACAGCACCCCATATCGACAGAAAAACACAGAATTGTTGACAATTTTGCAGATTTATTAAAAAAGAAAAACTGAAATATCACATGATCCTAAGTATTCAGACCCTTTGCTCAGTATTTAGTAGAAGCACTCTTTTGATCTAATACAGCCATGAGTCTTTTTGGGAAATATGCAACAAGTTTTTCACACCTGGATTTGGGGATCCTCTGCCATTCCTCCTTGCAGATCCTATGCAGTTCTGTCAGGTTGGATGGTAAATGTTGGTGGACAGCCATTTTTAGGTCTCTCCAGAGATGCTCAATTGGGTTTAAGTCGGGGCTCTGGCTGGGCCATTCAAGAACAGTCAGGGAGTTGTTGTGAAGCCACTCCTTCATTATTTTAGCTGTGTGCTTAATTTTATTGTCTTGTTGGAAGGTAAACCTTCAGGCCCAGTCTGAGGTCCTGAGCACTCTGGAGAAGGTTTTCGTCCAGGATATCCCTGTACTTGGCCGCATTCATCTTTCCCTCGATTCCAACCAGTCGTCCTGTCCCTGCAGCTGAAAAATTAAAGTGGTTGTAAACCCACATTTAGTTTTTTTTTTTTCCCCCACCTGTAAGAGAAAGGCATAATGAGCTAGTATGACATATTAGCTCATTATGTACCACTTACCTTAGATCGGGGCCCCCGAAGCCGTCCGCGTCCCTCCATCTAGCCGCAATAGCTGGAAGGTTACTTCCGGGTATCGCCGCTGCAGCCAATCACAGCGCCGCTCCGGCGCTGTGATTGGCCGGAGCGGCGGTGACGTCACTCTGCGCATGTGCGCAAGAGCCGTCACAATCGGCTACGCCCAGCTATTGCTGGGAAGTAGCCGATTTTGTGAATGGGATTAACCCCATGAATGCGCCGTTCTCTACGGCGCGCATGCGCCGTAGACACGGAGCAATGTCATTTTTACTAAATATCTCCTAAACCGTGTAGGTTTAGGAGATATTTCTTGCACCTACAGGTAAGCCTTAATCTAGGCTTACCTGTAGGTGCAAGTTGAAAAAGTGGGTTTACAACCACTTTAAGGAAAAAAAGTTTCTATCTGGGTCTCATCAGACCAGAGAATCTTATTTCTCACCATTTTGGAGTCCTTCAGATGTTTTTTAGCAAACTCCATGCAGGCTTTCATGTGTCTTGCACTGAGGAGAGGCTTCCGTCGGGCCACTCTGCCATAAAGCCCCGACTGGTGGAGGGCTGCAGTGATGGTTGACTTTCTACAACTTTCTCCCATCTCCCGATAGCATATCTGGAGCTCAGCCACAGTGATCTTTGGGTTCTTCTTCTTCCTCTCTCACCAAGGCTCTTCTCCCCCGATAGCTCAGTTTGGCCAGACGGCCAGCTCTAGGAAGGGTTCTGGTCGTCCCAAACGTGTTCCATTTAAGGATTATGGAGGCCACTGTGCTCTTAGTAACCTTAAGTGCAGCAGAAATTTGTTTGTAACCTTGGCCAGATCTGTGCCTTGCCACAATTCTGTCGCTGAGCTCTTCAGGCAGTTCCTTTGACCTCATGACTCTCATTTGCTCTGACATGCACTGTGAGCTGTAAGGTCTTATATAGACAGGTGTATGGCTTTCCTAATCAAGTCCAATCAGTATAATCAAACACAGCTGGACTCAAATGAAGAAGAAGCAGAGGATTGCTGAGAGCTTAAAGGGGCCTGCCTTAGAGGCCATACGCAACCTTAAGATGAGCAAGAAAGACTGTGTTGCGCAGGACTATCTGGACATTCTGCAGAATGTGTTTGGAGGAACAGAAAAGATCACTGAGCTTACCTACCAACTAGAGCACTGCTACCAGAAGGCAGGGGAGAATCTATCAGAGTTCATGATGCGCCTAGATAAAATACTGCACAAGATGATCCTAAAGAAGGGGATTGACCCGAAGAAGGTGGATGAGGCCCGGGTCCAGCAGGTCTTGAGAGTATCTCAACCCCTGGATCCCATCGCACTGGCGCTACGTACAAGACAGGACGGGAAGAGCCTGGAATACCCTGACTTGATCCGAGTAGTCAGAGAAGAACAAGCTATACTGGAGGAGAAGAAAAGGAGCCAACCAGTCGAGCTGGTGCAGCCCCCTCCAGTGATGGTCAGGGCCGCCACGACCTTAGAAAGAGACGCAGAGGTGGATACCTTAAAGTCACAGATGTCCCAAGTGCTGGGAATGTTGACCTCCCTGATGGAAAAGGAGTCAAGGGCGCCTGAGAGGAACAGCCCAAGGAAGGAGTTGTTTCCAAATACTTCAGCACCCGCATCCCTGGAAGATAGGGGGGATATGATCTGTTTCAACTGTGGAGGAGTTGGTCACGCGGCCAGAGTGTGTTCCAGTCCCAAAAAGAGGAAGATGAACAACTGCAAGCCGCCGGAAAACTTCAGCGGGCCCCGGTGAAGGAGTCAACCGGGTGGCCATCATCCTTACGGAGCTCCATACTGAATGAGAAGCGCATGAAAGAAGGAAGCAGGACCCCGCAAGGGAAATCAAGGGTTCCTCAGAAGGAACGCACTCCAAAGAAATATAGTAATGTCCCTCAGCGGGTAGCTACACCCAGACAGAGGAGGGAAATCAGTGCATACCAGGCCCAGGAGAGACTTAGGTCCAAGGACAAACGGAGGAAGGAAAGTCAGAGAGGGAAATGCAAAGATCAAAGGAAGCAGACCTGTCAGGGTTGTACGCACCTGATCAGCGAGTCCGTTAGAGCAGAGAGAGGTCACCCGTACGGATCCGACTCGCGGGCCCCTGGTAGTGCAGACAGGAGGCACGGGAGTGCGGAAGGGTAAGAGAGCCTGAGAGTGGTTCCTGGAAGGCGGCTCCGGATCCTGGGTTCAGGAGGGTAGCTGAGCCAGGCAGGCTGCAGGCTGGCAGGTAGGCAGGCAGGTGTATAGAGCAGCGCAGCTGGGCAGGTGCAGAGGGAGCGGTCAGACAAGCAGGGTTCGGCAACGTTCAGGCAGTATGGTACAGCGGGGTAGGCAGGTTCAGGGTCAAAGACAGGCCGAGGTTAGGTGCAGGCGGATAGCAGGGAAAGTCCAGTAACAAGCCGGGTGGTCAGAAGATCAGGTTTTGGGCAATCAACAGGAGCAGGATACACAGGGGACTGTAGATCAGACAGCACCGGTCTGAAGTGTTCCAGGAGTTTAAATAGGCAAACCGGCATGCGTCGGCACGCGCAATGGCGCATCGGCGTGCGCAACGGCGCATGCGCGCGCGCGCCCGCAATGCGCGCACATGCACCCGCACGCACAGGCACACCAACGCGCACAGGCACGCGCGCCCGCGGTCTGGGAAGTGCACCAGCGCGGACAGGAACATGCCCAACATCAGCGCGCATCGGCGTGCGCGAACGCACACCAAAGCGACCACCAACACGCCCGGCAAGGTACGTTCTCTGACAGTGCCTCCCCCTTAAGGGCAGTCTCCGGATGCCCAATTGAGCGATCTTCGCGGCATGAGACCTCCTGAAAGCTTGCATGAGTTCCTCCGCATGTATGCCGCTTTCGGGTTCCCAGGAGTTATCTTCTGGGCCGTAACCCCTCCACTTAATTAGATATTGCACCTGGTTGTGTCTTTTCCTACAGTCCAGGATTGCCTCCACCTCAAATTCCTCCTCGTTGTCAATCAAAACAGGTTCCGGTGGGCCAGTGTTATGGCCAGCGAAGGGGTTAGGGACAACCGGCTTTAACAGAGTCACATGAAAGACTGGGTGGACCTACAGGGAGTTAGGCAAGTCGAGCTCATATGCCACATTGTTGATTCTCCTCTTTACCGAGAAAGGTCCCATGAACTTAGGGCCCAACTTCCTGGACGGACAGGCCATCTTTAGGTTAATTGTGGATAACCACACCTGGTTGCCAGGCTCCAGAATGAGTTCCCCTCTCCTTTTCCTATCAAACATCCTCTTGTTGTACTCCTGGGTCTTAGACATGGTCTCCTGTAGAAGTTTGTTATTGGAGATGAAGAAGTCCATTGTAGTGATGAGCCGAACACCCCCGGGTTCGGTTCGCACCAGAACCCGCGAACGGACCGAAAGTTCGTACGAACATTAGAACCCTATTAAATACAATGGATGCGAACGTTCGAATTCTAAAGTGCTAATTATAACGACTATTATGCATGTTATTGTCCTAAAAAGGGTTTGGGAACCCGGGTTCTGCACCAGGGGACATGTATCAATGCAAAAAGAAGTTTTAACCACTTAACGACCGCTCACTGTATATATACGTCGGCAGAATGGCACCGACAGGCACAATCACGTAGAGTGTACGTGATTGCCTTTGTACAGTTGGGGGGTCCAATCGGACCCCCCTTCTATACAGTGAGCGGTGGCTAAGTGTCCGGGAGCGTTCCGGGATGAGGGGGCAGCCATTCGTTTCTGGCCACCCCCTCGCGATCGCTCCCGGCGAATGGAAATGCCCCCTCTGTCAGACAGAGGGAGCAGGAGGAAGTGATGTCATCTCTGGTGCGGCGCTCACATATACCGAGCGCCGTACAAGAGAAGATATCAGGTCAGTGCACACAGCACTACACTGACACCAGGACACATAGGGACATAAATCGCCCCCCCAGGCCCCCCCAGACACCCCAGATCACCCCCCAGATCACCCCCCCAGCCCCCAGTCACAGTGTCACTGATTGCAGTGACCATTTATTTAGTGATCACTGCAATCAGTGACATTTGTGACTGTAAAAGTGTCACCAAAGTTTAGTCTTAGGTCCAGTGTAGCCCCCTAACCCCCCCCCAATAAAGGTTTAACCCCCTGATCACCCCCCAGATAACCCTTTCACCCCCTATCACCACTGTCGCTTAGCGATAATTTTTCTGATCGCTGTCTTAGCGTCAGTGATGCCGATCGGCAGCCAGTAATTTTTTTTAGGTTCGCCGCAGGTTTTTATAGCGTCAGGTACCCCAATATATTATCTAATAAAGGTTTAATCCCCTTGATCGCCCCCCAGGTAACCCTTTCACCCCCTATCACCACTATCACTAAGCGATCGTTTTTCTAAACGCTGTCTTAGTGTCTGTGATGCAGATCGGTAGCCGGTAATTTTTTTTAGGTTCGCCGCAGGTTTTTATAGCGTCAGGTACCCCAATATATTATCTAATAAAGGTTTAACCCCCTTGATCGCCCCCCAGGTAACCCTTTCACCCCCTATCACCACTGTCACTAAGCGATCGTTTTTCTAAACGCTGTCTTAGTGTCTGTGATGCAGATCGGTAGCCGGTAATTTTTTTTAGGTTCGCCGCAGGTTTTTATAGCGTCAGGTACCCCAATATATTATCTAATAAAGGTTTAACCCCCTTGATCGCCCCCCAGGTAACCCTTTCACCCCCTATCACCACTGTCGCTAAGCAATTGTTTTTCTAAACGCTGTCTTAGTGTCGGTGATGCAGATCGTAACCAGTATTTTTTTTTAGGTTCGCCGCAGGTTTTTATAGCGTCAGGTATCCCAATATATTATCTAATAAAGGTTTAACCCCCTTGATCGCCGCCCCAGGTAACCCTTTCACCCCCATCACCACTGTCGCTAAGCAATCGTTTTTCTAAACGCTGTCTTAGTGTCGGTGATGCAGATCGGTAGCTGGTAATTTTTTTTAGGTTCGCCGCAGGTTTTTATAGCATCAGGTACCCCCATATATTATCTAATAAAGGTTTTAACCCCCTGATTGCCCCTAGTTAACCCTTTCACCAGTGATCACCATATAAGTGTTACGGGTGACGCTGGTTAGTTAGTTTGCTTTTTATAGTGTCAGGGCACCCGCCGTGTATATAACCCAATAAAGGTTTAACCCCCTGATCGCCCGGCGGGTGATATCAATTAGGTTTTAGCGTCAGAGAGGGTCTGAGTCACACCCCAGGCAGCGTCAGGTTAGTGCCAGTAACGCTAACACCCACGCGTGAAGCATACACCCCCCTTAGTGGTATAGTATCTGAACAGATCAATATCTGATCAGATCTATACTAGCGTCCCCAGCAGTTTAGGGTTCCCAAAAATGCAGTGTTAGCGGGATCAGCCCAGATACCTGCTGGCACCTGCGTTTTGCCCCTCCGTCCAGCCCAGGCCACCCAAGTGCAGTATCGATCGATCACTGTCACTTACAAAACAAAAACACACATAACTGCAGCGTTCGCAGAGACAGGCCTGATCCCTGCGACTCCAGTGCTGTAGGAGGTGATTTCACCACCACAGTTAAAAAAAAAAAAGCAAATATGCCGAAGCATTGGGGCAGCAGGGGCGGAGGAGCGATTTTGCTCCTAATGCCGCGTACATACGGTCGAAATTCCGACGGAGGCTTGCCCGTGGAAAAGTCCGACCATGTGTGTGCGGCATAACTTTTTTGCGGGAGGATGCCCCCATGCTTCGGCATATATAAATGGTGCGTGTATGCCCATCATTGGAAGTGGGTGGATGAAGGGCGGTATTCTAATGGTGGGCATACCCACCGATCAATCTCTTTTTTCGTTCAGCCAACTGGCTGCATGAAATAAAAAGATTACAATACATGTCCAACAAGGACCAGCAACGTACTGGTATGTTGCTGGACTTTGAATGTTTATACCAGAATGATGCCTGCGGGTTTAGGTATCATCTTGGTATCATTTTTTTCAGCCTGCGGCCGGCTTTCATGTAAAAGCAATCCTAGCGGCTAATTAGCCTCTGGACTGCTTTTACAAGCAGTGGGAGGGAATGCCCCCCCCGGATATAAAAAGCGCCATTGGGAAATTGGGAAAGCATTTTATCACACCGATCTTGGTGTGGTCAGATGCTTTGAGGGCAGAGGAAAAATCTAGGGTCTAGAAGACCCCAGTTTTTTCAAAAAAAGAGTACCTGTCACTACCTATTGCTATCATAGGGGATATTTACATTCCCTGAGATAACAATAAAAATGATAAAAAAAAATACTTGGAAGGAACAATTTAAAAATAAAATAAAAAAGCAAAATTAATAATAAAAAAAAAAAAAAAAAAAAAGCACCCCTGTCCTGCCCTGCTCTTGCCCAATGGCGAACGCAAGCGTCGGTCTGGCGTCATATGTAAACAGCAATTGCACCATGCATGTGAGGTATCACCGCGAAGGTCAGATCGAGGGCAATCATTTTAGCAGTAGACCTCCTCTGTAAATCTACTGGGGTAACCTGTAAAGGCTTTTAAAGGCTTTTAAAAATGTATGTAGTTTGTCGCCAATGCGCGTTTGTGCGAAATTTTAAAGCATGTCGTGTTTGGTATCTATGTACTCGGCCTAAGATCATCTTTTTTATTTCATCAAACATTTGGGCAATATAGTGTGTTTTAGTGCATTAAAATTAAAAAAAGTGTATTTTTTAACCCAAAAAATGCGTTTGAAAAATCGCTGCGCAAATACTGTGTAGAAAAAAAAAATGCAACACCCACCATTTTAATCTGTAGGGCCTTTGCTTTAAAAATATATATATAATGTTTGGGGGTTCAACATAATTTTCTTGCAAAAAAAAAAATGTTTTCATGTAAACAAAAAGTGTCAAAAAGGGCTTTGTCTTCAATTGGTTAGAAGAGTGGATGTAAGCTTCCTAATGTTGTGTATAAAATGCCAGAACAGTTCAAAACCCCCCCAAATGACCCCATTTTGGAAAGTAGACACCCCAAACTATATACTGAGAGGCATGTCGAGTCCATGGAATATTTTATATGTTGACACAAGTTGCGGAAAAACGACAATTTTTTTTTTTTTTTTTGCACAAAGTTGTCACTAAATGATATATTGCTCAAACATGCCATGGGCATATGTGGAATTACACCCCAAAATACATTCTGTTGCTTCTCCTGAGTACGGGGATACCACATGTGTGAGACTTTTTGGGAGCCTAGCCACGTACGGGACCCCAAAAACCAAGCACCGCCTTCAGGCTTTCTAAGGGTGTAAATTTTTGATTTCACTTCTCACTGCCTATCACAGTTTCGGAGGCCATGGAATGCCCAGATAGCACAAAACCCCCCCAAATGACCCCATTTTGGAAAGTAGACACCCCAAGCTATTTGCTGAGAGGTATTGTGAGTATTTTGCAGATCTCGCTTTTTGTCACAAAGTTTTGAAAATTGAAAAAAAAAAATATATATATATATATTTTCTTTCTTCATTTTCAAAAACAAATGAGAGCTGTAAAATACTCGCCATGCCTCTCAGCAACCAGCTTGGGGTGTCTATATTCCAAAATGGGGTCATTTGGGGGGGTTTTGTGCGATTTTGGCATTTTATGGCCTTCGAAACTGTGATAGGTAGTGAGGAGTGAAATCAAAAATTTGTGCCTAGAAATCCTGAAGGTGGTGCTTGGTTTTCGGGGTCCCGTACGCGGCTAGGCTCCTAAAAAGTCCCACACATGTGGTATCCCCGTACTCAGGAGAAGCAGAAAAATGTATTTTGGGGTGTAATTCCACATATAACCATGGCATGTGTGAGCAATATATCATTTAGTGACAACTTTTTGTAATTTTTTTTTTTTTGTCATTATTCAATCACTTGGGACAAAAAAAAATATATTCAATGGGCTCAACAGGCCTCTCAGCAATTTCCTTGGGGTGTCTACTTTCTAAAATGGGGTCATTTGGGGGGGTTTTGTGCTATTTTGGCATTTTATGGCCTTCAAAACTGTGATAGGTAGTGAGGAGTGAAATCAAAAATTTGCGCCCTTAGAAATCCTGAAGGCGGTGCTTGGTTTCCGGGGTCCCGTACGCGGCTAGGCTCCCAAAAAGTCCCACACATGTGGTATCCCCGTACTCAGGAGAAGCAGCAAAATGTATTTTGGGGTGAAATTACACATATAACCATGGCATGTGTGAGCAATATATCATTTAGTGACAACTTTTTGTAATTTTTTTTTTTTTTTTTTTTTAGTCATTATTCAATCACTTGGGACAAAAAAATAAAAAATTCAATGGGCTCAACATGCCTCTCAGCAATTTCCTTGGGGTGTCTACTTTCCAAAATGGGGTCATTTGGGGGGGTTTTGTACTGCCCTGTCATTTTAGCACCTCAAGAAATGAGATAGGCAGTCATAAATTTAAAGCTGTGTAAATTTCAGAAAATGTACCCTAGTTTGTAAACTCTATAACTTTTGCGCAAACCAATAAATATACGCTTATTGACATTTTTTTTACTAAAAACATGTGGCTGAATACATTTTGGCCTAAATGTATGACTACAATTGAGTTTATTCGATTTTTCTTATAACAAAAAGTAGAAAATATCATTTTTTTTCAAAATTTTCGGTCTTTTTCCGTTTATATCGCAAAAAATAAAAATCGCAGAGGCAATCAAATACCATTAAAAGAAAGCTCTATTTGTGGGAAGAAAAGGACGCAAATTTCGTTTGGGTACAACATTGCATGTCCGCACAATTTACAGTTAAAGCAGCACAGTGCAAAATTCTGAATTCACCTCTGGTCCTCTAGCTACCAAATGGTCCGGGGCTTAAGTGGTTAAAAACGGTCGTTTTTCGGGAGCAGTCATTTTAATGATGCATAAAGTGAAAAAAAAAAGTCAAATATTCCTTTAAATATCGTACCTGGGGGGTGTCTAAAGTATGCCTGTGAAGTGCCACGTGTTTCCCGTGTTTAGAACTGTCCCTGCACAAAATGACACTTCTAAAGGAAAAAAAAGCCATTTAAAACTGCTTGCGGCTTTAATGTAATGTCTGGTCCCGGTAATATGGATGAAAATCTTTAAGAAAAATGGCATAGCTACCCCATGACCCCCCCCCCACCCCAGCCCATTACCAGCCCCTTTGGGTCTTGTATGGATATTAAGGGGAACCCCGCACATAAAATAAAAAAGGCCCTATATACTCTGAACAGCCGTATACAGGCGGTGCATACAAGACAGGGACTGTAGGTTTTTTCTTATGTAGAATCTGTTTGTAATTTTGAACAGGTACATTGTTTAAGTGTAGCTCCAGCCCAAAAATCTATTTTTAAACTTTTTGGAAAACATAGGTAAGGGTTATCACCCCTGTAACATTTGTTTTGCTGTCTGTGCCCCTGTTCAGAACATTTCTCCTCACTTTCCGTCCCAATGACAACTGTTTTTGAAATGTGGTGTTTTTCTTGAAACAAGGATTGGTGATAAAGCATCAGTACAGAGGAGACACCTTTCTCCCATATTAATTCTTACAGGAGAGAATTTTCCTTCCTAGGGGTAGATTTCCTCTCACTTCCTGTTGTCTTCTTGCGTTTGCAAGTAGGAGTCGTTTGTAAGTTGGATGTTTGAAAGTAGGGACCTGCCGTATATACTCTGCAGAAATAGGCCCCTTAGTTGTTGGTGTTGGCACAACACTGTAAACACTCACAGTTACTCTTGGTTGGTGCTGGAACGCCCTGCTGTCAACTATTATATCAGGAATTGTAATTACATATAATTGTTGAACAGTGGTAGTAAAAATTGGGCCTTTGATGGTGGTGCTGGTGCCACAACACTGTAAGCCCTGACAGTTACTCTTGGTGTGTGCAGCAATGGGCCCTGCTGTGAATTATTAGATCAAGAATTGTAATTGCATGCCCCTGTTGAACAGGGGCTGAAAAATTGGGCCTTTCGTGGTGGTGGTGGTGGTGGTGGTGTTGCCACAACACTGTAAGCCCTCAGAGTTACTCTTGGTGGGTGCAGGAATGGGCCCTGCTGTGAATTATTAGATCAAGAATTGTAATTACATGCCCCTTTTGAACAGGGGCTGAAAAATTGGGCCTTTCGTGGTGGTGGTGGTGGTGGCGTTGCCACAACACTGTAAGCCCTCAGAGTTACTCTTGGTGGGTGCAGCAATGGGCCCTGCTGTGAATTATTAGATCAAGAATTGTAATTACATGCCCCTGTTGAACAGGGGCTGAAAAATTGGGCCTTAGGCACTGGTGGCACAACACTGCAACCCCTCACAGATACTGTACTTAGAGCACAGCAATGAGCCCTGTTGCAAAGTATTGCTTCAAAAATTGTAATTACACGCCCCTGTTAAACAGGGGCTGAAAAATTGGGCCTCAGGCACTGGTGGCACAACACTGCAACCCCTCACAGATACTGTACTTGGAGCACAGCAATGAGAACTGTTGCAAAGTATTGCTTCAAAAATTGTAATTACACGCCCCTGTTAAACAGGGGCTGAAAAATTGGGCCTTAGGCACTGGTGGCACAACAATGCAATCCCTCACAGATACTGTACTTGGAGCACAGCAATGAGCTCTGTTGCAAAGTATTGCTTCAAAAATTGTAATTACACGCCCCTGTTAAACAGGGGCTGAAAAATTGGGCGTTGGGCACTGGTAGCGGCACCCATAAACAAAAATCATCTTCCAAGCTATCATCATCAATCGTATCATTGAGGACTCGGAGGAGGAGGATAGCCAGTCAACATAACAGCACAGGCACTCAGCATCAGCATCAGTCTTGAAGGGATGTGACATGTTAAAATTAATTAGTCTGTTATATCAGCATCAGGTGTGTGGTAGCTGGTGGTGATCCAAGACTGGTTCATCTTGATGAAAGTCAGTCGATCAACCGAGTCGGTGGACAGGCGCACCCTGTGATCCGTGACAAATCCTCCAGCAGCACTGAATGTGCGTTCCGAAAGAACGCTGGATGCAGGACAGGCCAGTAGCTCAATTGCATACTGTGCAAGCTCTGGCCAGTGATCCATCCTCAAGACCCAGTAAGCCAGAGGATTTTCGGTGGGGAAGGTGTCCAAGTCTGACCTTGCCCCTAGATATTCCTGCACCATGTTTATCAGACGCTGGCGATGGTTGCTGGAACCGATCATACTTTGGGGCTGCGGACTAAAGAATTGTCTGAACGCATCGGTCAGACGGCCAACTTCCCCACTGCTCCTTCTTTGACTGGCCGAAGCCTCAGCAACTCGTTGTCCAGGACCAGGAGTTTGTAACCTCCCAGTCTCTGGGAACGCGTTGCACAGACCTTTCTGCAAGGCCTCCCGGAGTTGTCTCATCCTCTGCTCCCTCTGCGACGGTAACATAAGGTCCGCAACCTTACCCTTGTACCGTGGATCAAGGAGAGTGGCCAGCCAGTAATGGTCCCTCTCCTTGATCCGAAGAATACGAGGATCCTTCCGCATACTTTGCAGGATCAGGGAGGCCATGCAGCGTAGGTTAGCTGAGGCATTCGGTCCGGAGTCCTCTGGGTCACTAAGGACGACATGATCCGCAGCCACCTCCTCCCAGCCACGTACAAGTCCACGGGTTTCTTGGGACTGTAAATCATCCCTAAAAGACTGCTGCTGTTGATGCTGCTGAGTGCCAGGCTCCACCTCCATGGTGACACAATCCTCCTCCTCCTCCTCCTCCTCCTCGTCCTCTTCCTGTGCGATGGGTGGGACAGAAGGAACACTGTCTGGGTAAAGGGGGCCTTGAGAGGCAAGGAAGTCCTCCTCTTCCTGCCTCTGTTCTGCCTCAAGTGCCCTGTCCATTATTCCACGCAGCGTGTGCTCCAACAGGTGGACAAGAGGTACAGTGTCACTGATGCATGCACTGTCACTGCTCACCATCCTCATGGCCTCCTCAAATGGTGCCAGGACAGTGCATGCATCCCTGATCATGCCCCACTGGCGTGGAGAAAAAAAACCAAGCTCCCCTGACCCTGTCCTGGTGCCGTAGTCGCACAGGTACTCATTGATGGCCCTCTGCTGCGTGTGCAGCCGCTGCAGTATGGCCAACGTTGAGTTCCACCTGGTGGGCATGTCACATATAAGGCGGTTCTTGGGCAGGTTCAACTCCTTTTGCAGCTCAGCCAGGCGAGCACTGGCATTATAAGATCTGCGGAAATGCACACAGACTTTCCTGGCCTGCCTCAGGACATCCTGTAAGCCCGGGTACCTGCCCAAGAACCGCTGCACCACCAGGTTAAGGACGTGAGCCACACAGGGCACATGGGTCAGTTGTCCCTGTCGGAGGGCGGAGAGGAGGTTGGTGCCATTGTCGCAAACCAACATTCCTGGCTTAAGCTGGCGTGGCGTCAACCACCTCTCGGCCTGGCCCTGCAGAGCAGACAGGACCTCTGCCCCAGTGTGGCTTCTGTCCCCCAAACACACCAGCGCAAGCACGGCATGGCATCTTTTTGCCTGCGTACTTGCGTAGCCCCTTGAACGCCTACGGAGCACCGCTGGTTCAGAGGACAAAGCACAGGAAGAGGCCATGGAGGAAGAAGAAGAGGAGGGGATGGAGGAGAGAGGTGTGTCACAACCAGTAGTAGCATTTTGGAGGCGTGGCGGTGGAACAACCTCCAACACTACTGCACCTTGTCCTGCATCCTTCCCAGCTGCCAAAAGAGTGACCCAATGGGCCGTGAAAGAAAGGTAACGTCCCTGTCCATGCCTGCTGGACCATGAGTCAGCGGTAATATGCACCTTACCGCTGACCGCCCTGTCCAGCGAGGCCAAGACATTGCCTTCCACATGCCGCTAGAGAGCCGGAATAGCCTTCCGTGAGAAAAAGTGGCGTTTGGGAACCTGCCACTGAGGAACCGCACATTGCACAAACTCACGGAAGGGGGCCGAGTCTACCAACTGTAAAGGCAGCAGTTGAAGCGCTAGCAATTTAGCCAAGCTAGCATTCAACCGCTGGGCATGTGGATGGCTGGGAGTGAACTTCTTTCGACGGTCCAGCAGCTGGGGCAGGGAAATTTGCCTGCTAGAATCGGACGTCGGTGTACTGCTAGCAGAGTGGCCGCAAGTACTTGGCTGTGACACACCTAATTCTACACCTTCATTCCTCTTAGTGCATGTTTCAGAGAGGACTGAAGTTATAGTGGGGTTGGAGATCCCAGCTGATGCGGTGCAAGGAGAGGTCCGCTTTGTTCTTTGGTGTGGGTCTTTGAGGTAGGCTTGCCAACGAGCTGCATGGCAGGTCAACATATGTCTGGTTAGGCATGTGGTACCCAAGCGGCTGATGTTTTGGCCACGCGATATACGCTTGAGACATATGTTGCAAACAGCAGCTGTGCGATCTGATGCACTAGCCTCAAAAAAGGCCCACACCAAAGAACTTTTTGAATGACGGGCAGAGGCAGCGCCCTGCACAGGCGGAGCTCTGCGGTGTGATTCCGTCGGTGTACTGCCCTTACGCTGGCCACCAAAGGGCATCCTGCCTCGTTGGAGATGTGCCTCCTCCTCATCCTCCTCCTCCTCCTCTCTCCTATTAGGCAGCCACGTGGAGTCAGTGACCTCATCATCCCCTCCCTCCTCATCACTGGAGCCAATCTGGCAGTATGCTGCAGCTGCTGGAACATGACTGCCAGATTGGTGTCCTTCTTGAGCATCCCCTCTGTCTGCTCTCACGCTACTGCCTTCCTCTAGCTGGGTTTCATCATCAGACCCTTCGAAACGCTGGGCATCCTCCTGGAGCATGTACCCAACACTGTGCTCAAACAGTTCGGGGGACTCCTCAGGAGGAGGACATGGTGGGTCTAGGGAAGGAGTGACTGATGATGAGTCTGACATTGATACCAGGGAAGAGGACGCTTTGGCAGCTGCTTTGCCAGTACCCTGAGCCTGGGTGAGAGAGGATGAGGAGGAGGAGGAGGGCTTGGTCATCCACTCTACCAAGTCTTCGGCATGATGTGGCTCAACATGTCCAGCTGCCGAAAAGAAGGACAAGCGTGTCCCATGGCCATGTGCTGATGACAATGCACCGCGTCCACGACCAGCACTGTTGCCCCCAGACACAGAGCCTGCTTGCCCTCTTTTATTGCCTCCTGACTGTCTGCCTCTCCTTGTTTGCCTTCCAGACATTCTAATGGATGGCCTGCAGGGAGATGGGAAAAAAAGCAATAAGGGCTACCTTCAGGTGTCCTTCTCTGTCCCTTTACTTAAGGATTTCTAAATATGGTTGAGGATGATTGCTTTCGCACAGAATAGCACAATGACAATTTCCCTGCCTGTCCAAAAAACAAGGATTTCAAAGATGGTTGATGAGGAATGCTTTAGCACAGTATAGCACAATGAGAATTTCCCTCACTGGCCTTCCCTGTCCCTACAAACAAGGTTTAGCACAGTAAAACACACTGACACTCTCCCTACCTATAGTTTTCTGTCCCTATAATTTTTTTTTTTTAAAGATGGTTGATGAGGAATGCTTTAGCACAGTATAGCACAATGAGAATTTCCCTCACTGTCCTTCCCTGTCCCTACAAACAAGCTTTAGCACAGTAAAACACACTGACACTCTCCCTACCTATAGTTTTCTGTCCCTATAAAAAATTTTCTTTTAAAGATGGTTGATGAGGAATGCTTTAGCACAGTATAGCACAATGAGAATTTCCCTCACTGTCCTTCCCTGTCCCTACAAACAAGGTTTAGCACAGTAAAACACACTGACACTCTCCCTACCTATAGTTTTCTGTCCCTATAATTTTTTTTTTTTTAAAGATGGTTGATGAGGAATGCTTTAGCACAGTATAGCACAATGAGAATTTCCCTCACTGTCCTTCCCTGTCCCTACAAACAAGGTTTAGCACAGTAAAACACACTGACACTCTCCCCACCTATAGTTTTCTGTCCCTATAAAAACATTTTTTTTAAAGATGGTTGATGAGGAATGCTTTAGCACAGTATAGCACAATGAGAATTTCCCTCACTGTCCTTCCCTGTCCCTACAAACAAGGTTTAGCACAGTAAAACACACTGACACTCTCCCTACCTATAGTTTTCTGTCCCTATAAAAATTTTTTTTTAAAGATGGTTGATGAGGAATGCTTTAGCACAGTATAGCACAATGAGAATTTCCCTCACTGTCCTTCCCTGTCCCTACAAACAAGGTTTAGCACAGTAAAACACACTGACACTCTCCCTACCTATAGTTTTCTGTCCCTATATATTTTTTTTTTTTTAAAGATGGTTGATGAGGAATGCTTTAGCACAGTATAGCACAATGAGAATTTCCCTCACTGTCCTTCCCTGTCCCTACAAACAAGGTTTAGCATAGTAAAACACACTGACACTCTCCCTACCTATAGTTTTCTGTCCCTATAAAAATTTTTTTTTAAAAGATGGTTGATGAGGAATGCTTTAGCACAGTATAGCACAATGAGATTTTCCCTCACTGTCCTTCCCTGTCCCTACAAACAAGGTTTAGCACAGTAAAACACACTGACACTCTCCCTACCTATAGTTTTCTGTCCCTATAATTTTTTTTTTTAAAGATGGTTGATGAGGAATGCTTTAGCACAGTATAGCACAATGAGAATTTCCCTCACTGTCCTTCCCTGTCCCTACAAACAAGGTTTAGCACAGTAAAACACACTGACACTCTCCCTACCTATAGTTTTCTGTCCCTATAAATTTTTTTTTTTAAAGATGGTTGATGAGGAATGCTTTAGCACAGTATAGCACAATGAGAATTTCCCTCACTGTCCTTCCCTGTCCCTACAAACAAGGTTTAGCATAGTAAAACACACTGACACTCTCCCTACCTATAGTTTTCTGTCCCTATAAAAATTTTTTTTTAAAAGATGGTTGATGAGGAATGCTTTAGCACAGTATAGCACAATGAGATTTTCCCTCACTGTCCTTCCCTGTCCCTACAAACAAGGTTTAGCACAGTAAAACACACTGACACTCTCCCTACCTATAGTTTTCTGTCCCTATAAATTTTTTTTTTTAAAGATGGTTGATGAGGAATGCTTTAGCACAGTATAGCACAATGAGAATTTCCCTCACTGTCCTTCCCTGTCCCTACAAACAAGGTTTAGCACAGTAAAACACACTGACACTCTCCCTACCTATAGTTTTCTGTCCCTATAAATTTTTTTTTTTAAAGATGGTTGATGAGGAATGCTTTAGCACAGTATAGCACAATGAGAATTTCCCTCACTGTCCTTCCCTGTCCCTACAAACAAGGTTTAGCACAGTAAAACACACTGACACTCTCCCTACCTATAGTTTTCTGTCCCTATAATTTTTTTTTTTTAAAGATGGTTGATGAGGAATGCTTTAGCACAGTATAGCACAATGAGAATTTCCCTCACTGTCCTTCCCTGTCCCTACAAACAAGGTTTAGCACAGTAAAACACACTGACACTCTCCCTACCTATAGTTTTCTGTCCCTATAAAATTTTTTTTTTTAAAGATGGTTGATGAGGAATGCTTTAGCCTAGTATAGCACGATGAGAATTTCCCTCACTGTCCTTCCCTGTCCCTACAAACAAGGTTTAGCACAGTAAAACACACTGACACTCTCCCTACCTATAGTTTTCTGTCCCTATAATTTTTTTTTTTTTAAAGATGGTTGATGAGGAATGCTTTAGCACAGTATAGCACAATGAGAATTTCCCTCACTGTCCTTCCCTGTCCCTACAAACAAGGTTTAGCACAGTAAAACACACTGACACTCTCCCTACCTATAGTTTTCTGTCCCTATAAATATTTTTTTTTTAAAGATGGTTGATGAGGAATGCTTTAGCACAGTATAGCACAATGAGAATTTCCCTCACTGTCCTTCCCTGTCCCTACAAACAAGGTTTAGCACAGTAAAACACACTGACACTCTCCCTACCTATAGTTTTCTGTCCCTATAAATTTTTTTTTTTAAAGATGGTTGATGAGGAATGCTTTAGCACAGTATAGCACAATGAGAATTTCCCTCACTGTCCTTCCCTGTCCCTACAAACAAGGTTTAGCACAGTAAAACACACTGACACTCTCCCTACCTATAGTTTTCTGTCCCTATAAAAAACATTTTTTTAAAGATGGTTGATGAGGAATGCTTTAGCACAGTATAGCACAATGAGAATTTCCCTCACTGTCCTTCCCTGTCCCTACAAACAAGGTTTAGCACATAAAACACACTGACACTCTCCCTACCTATAGTTTTCTGTCCCTATAATTTTTTTTTTTTTTAAAGATGGTTGATGAGGAATGCTTTAGCACAGTATAGCACAATGAGAATTTCCCTCACTTGTCCTTCCCTGTCCCTACAAACAAGGTTTAGCACAGTAAAACACACTGACACTCTCCCTACCTATAGTTTTCTGTCCCTATAAAAAATTTTTTTTTTAAAGATGGTTAATGAGGAATGCTTTAGCACAGTATAGCACAATGAGAATTTCCCTCACTGTCCTTCCCTGTCCCTACAAACAAGGTTTAGCACAGTAAAACACACTGACACTCTCCCTACCTATAGTTTTCTGTCCCTATAAAAAAATTTTTTTTTAAAAGATGGTTGATGAGGAATGCTTTAGCACAGTATAGCACAATGAGAATTTCCCTCACTGTCCTTCCCTGTCCCTACAAACAAGGTTTAGCACAGTAAAACACACTGACACTCTCCCTACCTATAGTTTTCTGTCCCTATAAAAAACATTTTTTTAAAGATGGTTGATGAGGAATGCTTTAGCACAGTATAGCACAATGAGAATTTCCCTCACTGTCCTTCCCTGTCCCTACAAACAAGGTTTAGCACAGTAAAACACACTGACACTCTCCCTACCTATAGTTTTCTGTCCCTATAATTTTTTTTTTTTTTAAAGATGGTTGATGAGGAATGCTTTAGCACAGTATAGCACAATGAGAATTTCCCTCACTTGTCCTTCCCTGTCCCTACAAACAAGGTTTAGCACAGTAAAACACACTGACACTCTCCCTACTGTGAGGGGGTTAGCTCGGCAGCGGGTGTGTGTGACCCCCGGGATGGGCTCCCCACACAAAAACAGGCCCAGCAAACGGAGGTTGTGGTTTTCAAAATCAAAAAAAAGTTGCGGTTTATTTTCTATTTACAGTGACAAAACACAGCAAAGCCAAAAGAAACATATAAACAAAATAAATCCTGGTCAACTTGACCTCTGACTAGTGATGAGCCGAACACCCCCGGGTTCGGTTCGCACCAGAACCCGCGAACGGACCGAAAGTTCGAACGAACATTAGAACCCTATTAAATACAATGGATGCGAACGTTCGAATTCTAAAGTGCTAATTATAAAAACTATTATGCATGTTATTGTCCTAAAAAGGGTTTGGGAACCCGGGTTCTGCACCAGGGGACATGTATCAATGCAAAAATAAGTTTTAAAAACGGTCGTTTTCCGGGAGCAGTCATTTTAATGATGCATAAAGTGAAAAAAAAAAAGTCAAATATTCCTTTAAATATCGTACCTGGGGGGTGTCTAAAGTATGCCTGTGAAGTGCCACGTGTTTCCCGTGTTTAGAACTGTCCCTGCACAAAATGACACTTCTAAAGGAAAAAAAAGCCATTTAAAACTGCTTGCGGCTTTAATGTAATGTCTGGTCCCGGTAATATGGATGAAAATCTTTAAGAAAAATGGCATAGCTACCCCATGACCCCCCCCCTACCCCAGCCCATTACCAGCCCCTTTGGGTCTTGTATGGATATTAAGGGGAACCCCGCACATAAAATAAAAAAGGCCCTATATACTCTGAACAGCCGTATACAGGCGGTGCATACAAGACAGGGACTGTAGGTTTGTTCTTATGTAGAATCTGTTTGTAATTTTGAACAGGTACATTGTTGAAGTGTAGCTCCAGACCAAAAATCTATTTTTAAACTTTTTGGAAAACATAGGTAAGGGTTATCACCCCTGTAACATTTGTTTTGCTGTCTGTGCCCCTGTTCAGAACATTTCACCTCACTTTCCGTCCTAATGACAACTGTTTTTGAAATGTGGTGTTTTTCTTGAAACAAGGATTGCTGATAAAGCATCAGTACAGAGGAGACACCTTTCTCCCATATTTATTCTTACAGGAGAGAATTTTCCTTCCTAGTGGTAGATTTCCTCTCACTTCCTGTTGTCTTCTTGCGTTTGCAAGTAGGAGTCGTTTGTAAGTTGGATGTTTGAAAGTAGGGACCTGCCGTATATACTCTGCAGAAATAGGCCCCTTAGTTGTTGGTGTTGGCACAACACTGTAAGCACTCACAGTTACTCTTGGTTGGTGCTGGAACGCCCTGCTGTCAACTATTATATCAGGAATTTTAATTACATATAATTGTTGAACAGTGGTAGTAAAAATTGGGCCTTTGATGGTGGTGCTGGTGCCACAACACTGTAAGCCCTGACAGTTACTCTTGGTGGGTGCAGCAATGGGCCCTGCTGTGAATTATTAGATCAAGAATTGTAATTACATGCCCCTGTTGAACAGGGGCTGAAAAATTGGGCCTTAGGCACTGGTGGCACAACACTGCAACCCTTCACAGATACTGTACTTGGAGCACAGCAATGAGCCCTGTTGCAAAGTATTGCTTCAAAAATTGTAATGACACGCCCCTGTTAAACAGGGGCTGAAAAATTGGGCCTTAGGCACTGGTGGCACAACACTGCAACTCCTCACAGATACTGTACTTGGAGCACAGCAATGAGCCCTGTTGCAAAGTATTGCTTCAAAAATTGTAATTACACGCCCCTGTTAAACAGGGGCTGAAAAATTGGGCGTTAGGCACTGGTGGCGGCACCCATAAACAAAAATGATCTTCCAAGCTATCATCATCAATCGTATCATTGAGGACTCGGAGGAGGAGGATAGCCAGTCAACATAACAGCACAGGCACTCAGCATCAGCATCAGTCTTGAAGGGATGTGACATTTTAAAATCAATTAGTCTGTTATATCAGCATCAGGTGTGTGGTAGCTGGTGGTGATCCAAGACTGGTTCATCTTGATGAAAGTCAGTCGATCAACCGAGTCGGTGGACAGGCGCACCCTGTGATCCGTGACAAATCCTCCAGCAGCACTGAATGTGCGTTCCGAAAGAACGCTGGATGCAGGACAGGCCAGTAGCTCAATTGCATACTGTGCAAGCTCTGGCCAGTGATCCATCCTCAAGACCCAGTAAGCCAGAGGATTTTCGGTGGGGAAGGTGTCCAAGTCTGACCTTGCCCCTAGATATTCCTGCACCATGTTTATCAGACGCTGGCGATGGTTGCTGGAACCGATCATACTTTGGGGCTGCGGACTAAAGAATTGTCTGAACGCATCGGTCAGACGGCCACCTTCCCCACCGCTCCTTCTTTGACTGGCCGAAGCCTCAGCAACTCGTTGTCCAGGACCAGGAGTTTGCAACCTCCCAGTCTCTGGGAACGCGTTGCACAGACCTTTCTGCAAGGCCTCCCGGAGTTGTCTCATCCTCTGCTCCCTCTGCGACGGTAACATAAGGTCCGCAACCTTACCCTTGTACCGTGGATCAAGGAGAGTGGCCAGCCAGTAATGGTCCCTCTCCTTGATCCGAAGAATACGAGGATCCTTCCGCAGACTTTGCAGGATCAGGGAGGCCATGCAGCGTAGGTTTGCTGAGGCATTCGCTCCGGAGTCCTCTGGGTCACTAAGGACGACATGATCCGCAGCCACCTCCTCCCAGCCACGTACAAGTCCACTGGTTTCTTGGGACTGTAAATCATCCCTAAAAGACTGCTGCTGATGATGCTGAGTGCCAGCCTCCACCTCCATGCTGACACAATCCTCCTCCTCCTCCTCCTCCTCCTCCTCTTCCTGTGCGATGGGTGGGACAGAAGGAACACTGTCTGGGTAAAGGGGGCCTTGAGAGGCAAGGAAGTCCTCCTCTTCCTGCCTCTGTTCTGCCTCAAGTGCCCTGTCCATTATTCCACGCAGCGTGTGCTCCAACAGGTGGACAAGAGGTACAGTGTCACTGATGCATGCACTGTCACTGCTCACCATCCTCGTGGCCTCCTCAAATGGTGCCAGGACAGTGCATGCATCCCTGATCATGCCCCACTGGCGTGGAGAAAAAAAACCAAGCTCCCCTGACCCTGTCCTGGTGCCGTAGTCGCACAGGTACTCATTGATGGCCCTCTGCTGCGTGTGCAGCCGCTGCAGCATGGCCAACGTTGAGTTCCACCTGGTGGGCATGTCACATATAAGGCGGTTCTTGGGCAGGTTCAACTCCTTTTGCAGCTCAGCCAGGCGAGCACTGGCATTATAAGATCTGCGGAAATGCACACAGACTTTCCTGGCCTGCCTCAGGACATCCTGTAAGCCCGGGTACCTGCCCAAGAAGCGCTGCACCACCAGGTTAAGGACGTGAGCCACACAGGGCACATGGGTCAGTTGTCCCTGTCGGAGGGCGGAGAGGAGGTTGGTGCCATTGTCGCAAACCACCATTCCTGGCTTAAGCTGGCGTGGCGTCAACCACCTCTCGGCCTGGCCCTGCAGAGCAGACAGGACCTCTGCCCCAGTGTGGCTTCTGTCCCCCAAACACACCAGCGCAAGCACGGCATGGCATCTTTTTGCCTGCGTACTTGCGTAGCCCCGTGAACGGCTACGGAGCACCGCTGGTTCATAGGACAAACCACAGGAAGAGGCCATGGAGGAAGAAGAAGAGGAGGGGGTGGAGGAGAGAGGTGTGTCACAACCAGTAGTAGCATTTTGGAGGCGTGGCGGTGGGACAACCTCCAACACTACTGCACCTTGTCCTGAATCCTTCCCAGCTGCCAAAAGAGTGACCCAATGGGCCGTGAAAGAAAGGTAACGTCCCTGTCCATGCCTGCTGGACCATGAGTCAGCGGTAATATGCACCTTACCGCTGACCGCCCTGTCCAGCGAGGCCAAGACATTGCCTTCCACATGCCGGTAGAGAGCCGGAATAGCCTTCCGTGAGAAAAAGTGGCGTTTGGGAACCTGCCACTGAGGAACCGCACATTGCACAAACTCACGGAAGGGGGCCGAGTCTACCAACTGAAAAGGCAGCAGTTGAAGCGCTAGCAATTTAGCCAAGCTAGCATTCAACCGCTGGGCATGTGGATGGCTGGGAGTGAACTTCTTTCGACGGTCCAGCAGCTGGGGCAGGGAAATTTGCCTGCTAGAATCGGACGTCGGTGTACTGCTAGCAGAGTGGGCGCAAGTACTTGGCTGTGACACACCTAATTCTACACCTTCATTCCTCTCAGTGCATGTTTCAGAGAGGACTGAAGTTATAGTGGGGTTGGAGATCCCAGCTGATGCGGTGCAAGGAGAGGTCCGCTTGGTTCTTTGGTGTGGGTCTTTGAGGTAGGCTTGCCAACGAGCTGCATGGCAGGTCAACATATGTCTGGTCAGGCATGTGGTACCCAAGCGGCTGATGTTTTGGCCACGCGATATACGCTTGAGACATATGTTGCAAACAGCAGCTGTGCGATCTGATGCACTAGCCTCAAAAAAGGCCCACACCAAAGAACTTTTTGAATGACGGGCAGAGGCAGCGCCCTGCACAGGCGGAGCTCTGCGGTGTGATTCCGTCGGTGTACTGCCCTTACGCTGGCCACCAAAGGGCATCCTGCCTCGTTGGAGATGTGCCTCCTCCTCATCCTCCTCCTCCTCCTCTCTCCTATTAGGCACCCACGTGGAGTCATTGACCTCATCATCCCCTCCCTCCTCATCACTGGAGCCAATCTGGCAGTATGCTGCAGCTGCTGGAACATGACTGCCAGATTGGTGTCCTTCTTGAGCATCCCCTCTGTCTGCTCTCACGCTACTGCCTTCCTCTAGCTGGGTTTCATCATCAGACCCTTCGAAACGCTGGGCATCCTCCTGGAGCATGTACCCAACACTGTGCTGAAACAGTTCGGGGGACTCCTCAGGAGGAGGACATGGTGGGTCTAGGGAAGGAGTGACTGATGATTTGTCTGACATTGATACCAGGGAAGACGACGCTTTGGCAGCTGCTTTTCCAGTACCCTGAGCCTGGGTGAGAGAGGATGAGGAGGAGGAGGAGGGCTTGGTCATCCACTCTACCAAGTCTTCAGCATGATGTGGCTCAACATGTCCAGCTGCCGAAAAGAAGGACAAGCGTGTCCCATGGCCATGTGCTGATGACAATGCACCGCGTCCACGACCAGCACTGTTGCCCCCAGACACAGAGCCTGCTTGCCCTCTTTTATTGCCTCCTGACTGTCTGCCTCTCCTTGTTTGCCTTCCAGACATTCTAATAGATGGCCTGCAGGGAGATGGGAAAAAAGCAATAAGGGCTACCTTCAGGTGTCCTTCTCTGTCCCTTGAAACAAGGACTTTCACAGTGAAAGAAACTGACACTGTCCCTACCTAGAGTTTTCTGTCCCTAGAATAAATGTTTTTTTTAATCACAATATAGCACAAGGACAATTCACTCAATGTCTCTCCAGGTCCCTGGAAACAAGGACTTGCAGAGTGAAAGAAACTGACACTGTCCCTACCTAGAGTTTTCTGTCCCTAGAATAAATGTTTTTTTTAATCACAATATAGCACAAGGAAAATTAACTCACTGTCCTTACAGGTCCCTGGAAACAAGGACTTGCAGAGTGAAAGAAAAAAAACACTCTCCCTACCTACAGTTTTCTGTCCCTAGAAAAAATGTTTTTTTTAAGCACAATATAGCACAAGTAAAATTAACTCACTGTCCTTACAGGTCCCTGGAAACAAGGACTTGCAGAGTGAAAGAAAAAAAACACTCTCCCTACCTACAGTTTTCTGTCCCTAGAAAAAATGTTTTTTTTAATCACAATATAGCACAAGGAAAATTAACTCACTGTCCTTACAGGTCCCTGGAAACAAGGACTTGCAGAGTGAAAGAAACTGACACTGTCCCTACCTAGAGTTTTCTGTCCCTAGAATAAATGTTTTTTTTAATCACAATATAGCACAAGGAAAATTAACTCACTGTCCTTACAGGTCCCTGGAAACAAGGACTTGCAGAGTGAAAGAAACTGACACTGTCCCTACCTAGAGTTTTCTGTCCCTAGAATAAATGTTTTTTTTAAGCACAATATAGCACAAGGACAATTAACTCACTGTCCTTACAGGTCCCTGGAAACAAGGACTTGCAGAGTGAAAAAAAAAAAACACTCTCCCTACCTAGAGTTTTCTGTCCCTAGAAAAAATGTTTTTTTTAAGCACAATATAGCACAAGGACAATTAACTCACTGTCCTTACAGGTCCCTGGAAACAAGGACTTGCAGAGTGAAAGAAAAAAAACACTCTCCCTACCTAGAGTTTTCTGTCCCTAGAAAAAATGTTTTTTTTAATCACAATATAGCACAAGGAAAATTAACTCACTGTCCTTACAGGTCCCTGGAAACAAGGACTTGCAGAGTGAAAGAAAAAAAACACTCTCCCTACCTACAGTTTTCTGTCCCTAGAAAAAATGTTTTTTTTAATCACAATATAGCACAAGGAAAATTAACTCACTGTCCTTACAGGTCCCTGGAAACAAGGACTTGCAGAGTGAAAGAAACTGACACTGTCCCTACCTAGAGTTTTCTGTCCCTAGAATAAATGTTTTTTTTAATCACAATATAGCACAAGGAAAATTAACTCACTGTCCTTACAGGTCCCTGGAAACAAGGACTTGCAGAGTGAAAGAAACTGACACTGTCCCTACCTAGAGTTTTCTGTCCCTAGAATAAATGTTTTTTTTAATCACAATATAGCACAAGGAAAATTAACTCACTGTCCTTACAGGTCCCTGGAAACAAGGACTTGCAGAGTGAAAGAAAAAAAACACTCTCCCTACCTAGAGTTTTCTGTCCCTAGAATAAATGTTTTTTTTAATCACAATATAGCACAAGGAAAATTAACTCACTGTCCTTACAGGTCCCTGGAAACAAGGACTTGCAGAGTGAAAGAAACTGACACTGTCCCTACCTAGAGTTTTCTGTCCCTAGAATAAATGTTTTTTTTAATCACAATATAGCACAAGGAAAATTAACTCACTGTCCTTACAGGTCCCTGGAAACAAGGACTTGCAGAGTGAAAGAAAAAAAACACTCTCCCTACCTAGAGTTTTCTGTCCCTAGAAAAAATGTTTTTTTTAATCACAATATAGCACAAGGAAAATTAACTCACTGTCCTTACAGGTCCCTGGAAACAAGGACTTGCAGAGTGAAAGAAAAAAAACACTCTCCCTACCTACAGTTTTCTGTCCCTAGAAAAAATGTTTTTTTTAATCACAATATAGCACAAGGAAAATTAACTCACTGTCCTTACAGGTCCCTGGAAACAAGGACTTGCAGAGTGAAAGAAACTGACACTGTCCCTACCTAGAGTTTTCTGTCCCTAGAATAAATGTTTTTTTTAATCACAATATAGCACAAGGAAAATTAACTCACTGTCCTTACAGGTCCCTGGAAACAAGGACTTGCAGAGTGAAAGAAACTGACACTGTCCCTACCTAGAGTTTTCTGTCCCTAGAATAAATGTTTTTTTTAATCACAATATAGCACAAGGAAAATTAACTCACTGTCCTTACAGGTCCCTGGAAACAAGGACTTGCAGAGTGAAAGAAAAAAAACACTCTCCCTACCTACAGTTTTCTGTCCCTAGAAAAAATGTTTTTTTTAAGCACAATATAGCACAAGTAAAATTAACTCACTGTCCTTACAGGTCCCTGGAAACAAGGACTTGCAGAGTGAAAGAAAAAAAACACTCTCCCTACCTACAGTTTTCTGTCCCTAGAAAAAATGTTTTTTTTAATCACAATATAGCACAAGGAAAATTAACTCACTGTCCTTACAGGTCCCTGGAAACAAGGACTTGCAGAGTGAAAGAAAAAAAACACTCTCCCTACCTAGAGTTTTCTGTCCCTAGAAAAAATGTTTTTTTTAATCACAATATAGCACAAGGAAAATTAACTCACTGTCCTTACAGGTCCCTGGAAACAAGGACTTGCAGAGTGAAAGAAAAAAAACACTCTCCCTACCTACAGTTTTCTGTCCCTAGAAAAAATGTTTTTTTTAATCACAATATAGCACAAGGAAAATTAACTCACTGTCCTTACAGGTCCCTGGAAACAAGGACTTGCAGAGTGAAAGAAACTGACACTGTCCCTACCTAGAGTTTTCTGTCCCTAGAATAAATGTTTTTTTTAATCACAATATAGCACAAGGAAAATTAACTCACTGTCCTTACAGGTCCCTGGAAACAAGGACTTGCAGAGTGAAAGAAACTGACACTGTCCCTACCTAGAGTTTTCTGTCCCTAGAATAAATGTTTTTTTTAATCACAATATAGCACAAGGAAAATTAACTCACTGTCCTTACAGGTCCCTGGAAACAAGGACTTGCAGAGTGAAAGAAAAAAAACACTCTCCCTACCTACAGTTTTCTGTCCCTAGAAAAAATGTTTTTTTTAAGCACAATATAGCACAAGTAAAATTAACTCACTGTCCTTACAGGTCCCTGGAAACAAGGACTTGCAGAGTGAAAGAAAAAAAACACTCTCCCTACCTACAGTTTTCTGTCCCTAGAAAAAATGTTTTTTTTAATCACAATATAGCACAAGGAAAATTAACTCACTGTCCTTACAGGTCCCTGGAAACAAGGACTTGCAGAGTGAAAGAAACTGACACTGTCCCTACCTAGAGTTTTCTGTCCCTAGAATAAATGTTTTTTTTAATCACAATATAGCACAAGGAAAATTAACTCACTGTCCTTACAGGTCCCTGGAAACAAGGACTTGCAGAGTGAAAGAAACTGACACTGTCCCTACCTAGAGTTTTCTGTCCCTAGAATAAATGTTTTTTTTAAGCACAATATAGCACAAGGACAATTAACTCACTGTCCTTACAGGTCCCTGGAAACAAGGACTTGCAGAGTGAAAAAAAAAAAACACTCTCCCTACCTAGAGTTTTCTGTCCCTAGAAAAAATGTTTTTTTTAAGCACAATATAGCACAAGGACAATTAACTCACTGTCCTTACAGGTCCCTGGAAACAAGGACTTGCAGAGTGAAAGAAAAAAAACACTCTCCCTACCTAGAGTTTTCTGTCCCTAGAAAAAATGTTTTTTTTAATCACAATATAGCACAAGGAAAATTAACTCACTGTCCTTACAGGTCCCTGGAAACAAGGACTTGCAGAGTGAAAGAAAAAAAACACTCTCCCTACCTACAGTTTTCTGTCCCTAGAAAAAATGTTTTTTTTAATCACAATATAGCACAAGGAAAATTAACTCACTGTCCTTACAGGTCCCTGGAAACAAGGACTTGCAGAGTGAAAGAAACTGACACTGTCCCTACCTAGAGTTTTCTGTCCCTAGAATAAATGTTTTTTTTAATCACAATATAGCACAAGGAAAATTAACTCACTGTCCTTACAGGTCCCTGGAAACAAGGACTTGCAGAGTGAAAGAAACTGACACTGTCCCTACCTAGAGTTTTCTGTCCCTAGAATAAATGTTTTTTTTAATCACAATATAGCACAAGGAAAATTAACTCACTGTCCTTACAGGTCCCTGGAAACAAGGACTTGCAGAGTGAAAGAAACTGACACTGTCCCTACCTAGAGTTTTCTGTCCCTAGAATAAATGTTTTTTTTAATCACAATATAGCACAAGGAAAATTAACTCACTGTCCTTACAGGTCCCTGGAAACAAGGACTTGCAGAGTGAAAGAAACTGACACTGTCCCTACCTAGAGTTTTCTGTCCCTAGAATAAATGTTTTTTTTAATCACAATATAGCACAAGGAAAATTAACTCACTGTCCTTACAGGTCCCTGGAAACAAGGACTTGCAGAGTGAAAGAAAAAAAACACTCTCCCTACCTAGAGTTTTCTGTCCCTAGAAAAAATGTTTTTTTTAATCACAATATAGCACAAGGAAAATTAACTCACTGTCCTTACAGGTCCCTGGAAACAAGGACTTGCAGAGTGAAAGAAAAAAAACACTCTCCCTACCTACAGTTTTCTGTCCCTAGAAAAAATGTTTTTTTTAATCACAATATAGCACAAGGAAAATTAACTCACTGTCCTTACAGGTCCCTGGAAACAAGGACTTGCAGAGTGAAAGAAACTGACACTGTCCCTACCTAGAGTTTTCTGTCCCTAGAATAAATGTTTTTTTTAATCACAATATAGCACAAGGAAAATTAACTCACTGTCCTTACAGGTCCCTGGAAACAAGGACTTGCAGAGTGAAAGAAACTGACACTGTCCCTACCTAGAGTTTTCTGTCCCTAGAATAAATGTTTTTTTTAATCACAATATAGCACAAGGAAAATTAACTCACTGTCCTTACAGGTCCCTGGAAACAAGGACTTGCAGAGTGAAAGAAAAAAAACACTCTCCCTACCTACAGTTTTCTGTCCCTAGAAAAAATGTTTTTTTTAAGCACAATATAGCACAAGTAAAATTAACTCACTGTCCTTACAGGTCCCTGGAAACAAGGACTTGCAGAGTGAAAGAAAAAAAACACTCTCCCTACCTACAGTTTTCTGTCCCTAGAAAAAATGTTTTTTTTAATCACAATATAGCACAAGGAAAATTAACTCACTGTCCTTACAGGTCCCTGGAAACAAGGACTTGCAGAGTGAAAGAAACTGACACTGTCCCTACCTAGAGTTTTCTGTCCCTAGAATAAATGTTTTTTTTAATCACAATATAGCACAAGGAAAATTAACTCACTGTCCTTACAGGTCCCTGGAAACAAGGACTTGCAGAGTGAAAGAAACTGACACTGTCCCTACCTAGAGTTTTCTGTCCCTAGAATAAATGTTTTTTTTAAGCACAATATAGCACAAGGACAATTAACTCACTGTCCTTACAGGTCCCTGGAAACAAGGACTTGCAGAGTGAAAAAAAAAAAACACTCTCCCTACCTAGAGTTTTCTGTCCCTAGAAAAAATGTTTTTTTTAAGCACAATATAGCACAAGGACAATTAACTCACTGTCCTTACAGGTCCCTGGAAACAAGGACTTGCAGAGTGAAAGAAAAAAAACACTCTCCCTACCTAGAGTTTTCTGTCCCTAGAAAAAATGTTTTTTTTAATCACAATATAGCACAAGGAAAATTAACTCACTGTCCTTACAGGTCCCTGGAAACAAGGACTTGCAGAGTGAAAGAAAAAAAACACTCTCCCTACCTACAGTTTTCTGTCCCTAGAAAAAATGTTTTTTTTAATCACAATATAGCACAAGGAAAATTAACTCACTGTCCTTACAGGTCCCTGGAAACAAGGACTTGCAGAGTGAAAGAAACTGACACTGTCCCTACCTAGAGTTTTCTGTCCCTAGAATAAATGTTTTTTTTAATCACAATATAGCACAAGGAAAATTAACTCACTGTCCTTACAGGTCCCTGGAAACAAGGACTTGCAGAGTGAAAGAAACTGACACTGTCCCTACCTAGAGTTTTCTGTCCCTAGAATAAATGTTTTTTTTAATCACAATATAGCACAAGGAAAATTAACTCACTGTCCTTACAGGTCCCTGGAAACAAGGACTTGCAGAGTGAAAGAAACTGACACTGTCCCTACCTAGAGTTTTCTGTCCCTAGAATAAATGTTTTTTTTAATCACAATATAGCACAAGGAAAATTAACTCACTGTCCTTACAGGTCCCTGGAAACAAGGACTTGCAGAGTGAAAGAAACTGACACTGTCCCTACCTAGAGTTTTCTGTCCCTAGAATAAATGTTTTTTTTAAGCACAATATAGCACAAGGACAATTAACTCACTGTCCTTACAGGTCCCTGGAAACAAGGACTTGCAGAGTGAAAGAAAAAAAACACTCTCCCTACCTACAGTTTTCTGTCCCTAGAAAAAATGTTTTTTTTAATCACAATATAGCACAAGGAAAATTAACTCACTGTCCTTACAGGTCCCTGGAAACAAGGACTTGCAGAGTGAAAGAAACTGACACTGTCCCTACCTAGAGTTTTCTGTCCCTAGAATAAATGTTTTTTTAATCACAATATAGCACAAGGACAATTAACTCACTGTCCTTACAGGTCCCTGGAAACAAGGACTTGCAGAGTGAAAGAAACTGACACTGTCCCTACCTAGAGTTTTCTGTCCCTAGAATAAATGTTTTTTTTAAGCACAATATAGCACAAGGACAATTAACTCACTGTCCTTACAGGTCCCTGGAAACAAGGACTTGCAGAGTGAAAGAAAAAAAACACTCTCCCTACCTACAGTTTTCTGTCCCTAGAAAAAATGTTTTTTTTAATCACAATATAGCACAAGGAAAATTAACTCACTGTCCTTACAGGTCCCTGGAAACAAGGACTTGCAGAGTGAAAGAAACTGACACTGTCCCTACCTAGAGTTTTCTGTCCCTAGAATAAATGTTTTTTTTAATCACAATATAGCACAAGGACAATTAACTCACTGTCCTTACAGGTCCCTGGAAACAAGGACTTGCAGAGTGAAAGAAACTGACACTGTCCCTACCTAGAGTTTTCTGTCCCTAGAATAAATGTTTTTTTTAAGCACAATATAGCACAAGGACAATTAACTCACTGTCCTTACAGGTCCCTGGAAACAAGGACTTGCAGAGTGAAAGAAACTGACACTGTCCCTACCTAGAGTTTTCTGTCCCTAGAATAAATGTTTTTTTTAAGCACACTATAGCAGAAGCACAAAACACACTGACACTCTCCCTACCTATCCTTCTCTTTCCCTAAACTAAAGGAATCCAGGTTAAGCAAGAAAGAAATAACAGTCACTGTCCCTGCCTATGCTACTCTATCCCTGCTCCGGAACACACTACACTAGGCCGCCGTGCTGGCGGCCTTTTATAGTGTGGGGCGTGTACTAAACACCCTCAGCAATAATTGGCCACAGGCATCCTGCCTGTGGCCAATCATTGCTCTCCTCGCTGCCGGCGCTGTGATTGGCCAAGCATGCGGGGTCACAGTGCATGCTTGGCCAATCACAGCGCCTGGATGACACTGCGATGGCGTAGTGCATTGTGGGCCGTTCGCGTCACTCGAATTTGGCGCGAACGGCCCAAATCGTTCGATCTTCGTCGAACGATCGAACAGCCAATGTTCGAGTCGAACGTATGTTCGACTCGAACACGAAGCTCATCCCTACCTCTGACTAAACATACAGGTTTCCTAACTAACAACTGGGATCAGCCTAGTGCTGTCCTAGTCCCTGGTTTTAAATGTCCAAGCAAATAGCCACACAGGCTTTGTCTCACCGCACAGGGGTTCACTCTCCCTAGACAGTCCACACAGGTCTGGGTCCAGGCATGAGCTAACACCTAATGAATCTGGGAGTTTTTATAGAGGCCTTAAACGAACTGACAGGCTTCAGCTGGCCTCATCAACTCCCTGCCTGCACGACGCCCAGCCCTCTCCCTAGAGGTATGAGTCATCCATGAGCCCACTAGCCTTAGCTGGGCTTATACAACTCTCCACCTAGTTGTATAAGTCGGCGTAAAGCCTGAATCTGGGCGAAATATATCTACCCCCCTGGATGCAACCAGGTGACTTTACCTTCCTGCTGTCACATACCCCCCCCTCTTGTTTTAACCTCGGGGTTGGAACACCAGCAATCAGGCATTCATGTACTCGAGACAAAGCATCCACATTCCCCATTTGAACGCCAGGGCGATGCTTTACTGTGAAGTTGAATTCCTGGAGGGCCAGGAACCACCTATTCACTCTTCTATTTGTTTCCTTGTTTTGAGCCATCCACTTTAACGGAGCGTGATCCGTAACCATGTCAAAGTGCCTACCTAGCAGGTAGTACCGAAGGGAATCTAGAGCCCACTTCACCGCTAAACACTCCTTTTCAACGGTGGCGTAATTTACCTCATGGGACTTCAACTTCCTGCTGAGGTAAATGACTGGGTGCTCTTCCCCGTTCCAGACCTGGGACAATACTGCTCCTAACCCCACATCTGACGCATCACTTTGTACGACAAAGTCTTTAGAGAAGTCGGGTGAGTACAACACTGGCTGGCTACATAAGGCTTGTTTCAAGAATTGGAATGCTGCCTCAGCCTCGGGGGTCCATTTAATCATGACCGACCCTTTCCCCTTCGTTAGGTTGGTTAGGGGCACAGCCTTAGAAGCAAAGTGGGGAATGAATCGCCGATAATACCCAGCGATTCCCAGAAAGGCTCGTACCTGCTTCTTGCTGTTGGGACGTGGCCAACTCTGGATGGCCTCGACTTTGTTGAGTTGGGGTTTTATTACTCCCCTCCCAATGGTGTACCCAAGATATTTGGCCTCCTCCTGCCCAATGGTACACTTCTTGGGGTTAGCCGTAAACCCCGCTTCCCGAACAGAGTCCAGGACTGCTTGCACTTTTGGCAGATGTGAGGCCCAATCTGTGCTATGGACAATTACGTCATCCAGGTAAGCCGCAGCATACTTCCGATGGGGCCTCAGCATCTGGTCCATTTTCCGCTGGAATGTGGCCGGCGCATTCTGTAACCCGAACGGCATTCTTTTATATTGGAACGCCCCGTCTGGGGTTACAAATGCGGTTTTCTCTTTGGCCAATTTGGCCAGGGGGATTTGCCAATACCCTTTTGTGAGGTCAAGAGTCGTCATGTATCGGGCTGTTCCCAGCCGGTCGATCAACTCATCTATACGTGGCATGGGGTAGGTGTCAAATTTTGTAACTTTGTTCAACTGACGAAAATCGTTACAAAATCGCCAGCTCCCATCCGGTTTAGGCACCAACACAATGGGACTAGACCAATCACTTTGGGACTCCTCTATCACCCCTAAGTTCAGCATTTTCTGTACTTCCTCCCGTATTGCCTCCCGTCGGGCCTCTGGGATCCGATAGGGTTTTAACTTCACCCTTTCACCGGGCGGGGTAATGATGTCATGCTCTACCCCAAATGTTTGTCCCGGCAGCTCAGAGAATACCTCCTTGTTGCGAAGCACAAACTCCTTAACCTCCTGTTGTTGGGGTTGTGACAAGGTGGCTGCTATTCCAACCTCAGGAATCACGCAACCAGTTTGAGCTGGTGACCAAGTGTCTGCGACTAGGGACTCTCTATCCCTCCAGGCTTTCAACAGATTAACGTGATAGATCTGTTCGGGCTTTCGCCTTCCTGGTTGTCTGACCTTGTAATTCACTTCGCTCACTTTTTCCATTATCTCGTAGGGGCCTTGCCATTTGGCAAGGAATTTACTTTCAACCGTAGGGACAAGTACCAGTATCCTATCCCCCGGGGAAAAGGTACGGGTCTTGGCTCCACGGTTGTACACTCTCTGCTGTGCTAACTGCGCTTGGGCCAAATGTTCCTTCACGATGGGCATTACCTGTGCAATTCGGTCTTGCATCAGGGCGACATGCTCAATCACACTCCTGTGGGGAGAACTCTCACTTTCCCAAGTTTCCTTGGCAATATCCAACAGCCCTCTTGGGTGTCTCCCATACAGTAACTCAAAGGGGGAGAATCCCGTAGAGGATTGGGGCACCTCCCTAATAGCAAACATCAGATAAGGAAGTAGACAGTCCCAATCCTTTCCATCTCTATCCACCACTTTCTTCAACATTTGTTTTAGGGTTTTGTTGAATCTTTCAACCAGCCCATCGGTTTGGGGGTGATACACAGATGTACGTAATTGCGTCACTTTGAACAATTTACACAGCTCCTTCATAACCCGGGACATAAAGGGTGTACCTTGGTCCGTAAGCAGTTCTTTACAAATACCCACCCGGCTAAACACAAGAGATAGCTCTTTGGCTATGGTTTTGGCCGAGGTATTTCGGAGAGGGATCGCTTCTGGATAACGGGTGGCATAGTCCATTATAACTAATAGTACTGGTGCCCCCTAGCGGACTTGATTATAGGACCTACCAAATCCATGGCGATCCTCTCAAACGGGACCTCAATGATGGGTAGAGGGACCAGCGGGCTACGGGAAATGTGGCATCGGGGCCGACCTCTGACACACAGGCAGGAGGAACAATAATTTTCTATGTCCTTCATCACCCCGGCCAATAGAATCTCTGTATACCCTCTCTTCTCGGGTTTTCTCTGTCCCCAGATGACCTCTGTTTTAACTAACTCAGCCTTTATCAGGGTCACAAGGCTACCTGAATCCAGCAATACCACAACATTTCTACCATTAACACACATTTTGCATTAATGTTTCTCAATTCCTCGAATGGCAGTGCACGCGACTGTCGCACACAGCGACTGACGTCTGCCCGTCAGAAAGTCACACTGCATGGGTTCCTCCACAACCGGGCAATTGGCTGCAATATGTCCCGCTTGCCGGCAGCGGTAGCAAACGATCCTTCTTGCCGCCTCTTGAGCCGCTGATTTCCCAGGCTGTTCTCGCCAAACTTGGGGTAGAGCTCCCACCCTCTCACTCTCTCCACCCTTACCCCTTGGAATCCTCTTATCCGCCCCTGGGGATGGTCTGGTCTTAGGGTGGAAAGTCCGAGTGTCTCTGGAAGAGGCCGTCAGGTTCTCTGTAGCCAAGTATCTCTCCACACGATCCACAAGACCATCGGCCGTCTCTGGGTCTCCATGGCTTACCCAGTTTTGGATGGCAGTAGGAAGAGCTCTCAAAAACCGATCCATTACAACACGTTCCACAATCTTTGGTGCGGACAAAGTCTCTGGCTGTAGCCACTTTCTGCTCAGGTGAATGAGATCATACATTTGAGACCTGGGGGGTTTTCCAAGCTGGAAAGTCCAGTTATGCACACGCTGAGCCCGGACAGCCTGGGTGACACCCAGCCTTGCCAATATCTCAGCTTTTAGCATCACATAGTCTTTTGCTTGGTCAGGCTCTAGGTCATAGTAAGCCTTCTGCGATTCACCAGTTAACAGAGGAGCCACCAGTCCAGCCCACTGCTCCTCAGGCCACTTTTCTCTTTCAGCAGTCCTTTCAAATGTGGTCAAAAATACCTCTGGATCATCCTCTCCAGTCATTTTTGTCAATAAACGACTCACCCCAAAGGACGCGGTATTAGTGGGACGGCTTTCCTCACTGGTCTGCGGACGTTGCTGCATTACTGCTTCCATTTGTTGTAGTCTCTGCTCTTGCTTCTGTAACAGGTCTATGAAGCGGGCCTCAGATTGCTGCTGGGCTTGTTGCTGAGCTTCCAGACTCTGTTGGTGAGCTTGCTGCTGGGCTGCAAGGCTCTGTTGATGAGCTTGCTGCTGGGCTGCGAAGTTCTGTTGTTGAGCTGCAAGGCTCTTTTGCAAACCTGCATTTGTCTGCTGTTGATTGGCATTTGCTAGAGCCAGCTGCTTCAGTATCTCCTCCATGCTGGCTTAAAAAAAACTGCCACTGGTTCTCCACCAACTGTGAGGGGGTTAGCTCGGCAGCGGGTGTGTGTGACCCCCGGGATGGGCTCCCCACACAAAAACAGGCCCAGCAAACGGAGGTTGTGGTTTTCAAAATCAAAAAAAAGGTGCGGTTTATTTTCTATTTACAGTGACAAAACACAGCAAAGCCAAAAGAAACATATAAACAAAATAAATCCTGGTCAACTTGACCTCTGACTAAACATACAGGTTTCCTAACTAACAACTGGGATCAGCCTAGTGCTGTCCTAGTCCCTGGTTTTAAATGTCCAAGCAAATAGCCACACAGGCTTTGTCTCACCGCACAGGGGTTCACTCTCCCTAGACAGTCCACACAGGTCTGGGTCCAGGCATGAGCTAACACCTAATGAATCTGGGAGTTTTTATAGAGGCCTTAAACGAACTGACAGGCTTCAGCTGGCCTCATCAACTCCCTGCCTGCACGACGCCCAGCCCTCTCCCTAGAGGTATGAGTCATCCATGAGCCCACTAGCCTTAGCTGGGCTTATACAACTCTCCACCTAGTTGTATAAGTCGGCGTAAAGCCTGAATCTGGGCGAAATATATCTACCCCCCTGGATGCAACCAGGTGACTTTACCTTCCTGCTGTCACACTACCTATAGTTTTCTGTCCCTATAAAAATTTTTTTTTAAAGATGGTTGATGAGGAATGCTTTAGCACAGTATAGCACAATGAGAATTTCCCTCACTGTCCTTCCCTGTCCCTACAAACAAGGTTTAGCACAGTAAAACACACTGACACTCTCCCTACCTATAGTTTTCTGTCCCTATAAATTTTTTTTTCTAAAGATGGTTGATGAGGAATGCTTTAGCACAGTATAGCACAATGAGAATTTCCCTCACTGTCCTTCCCTGTCCCTACAAACAAGGTTTAGCACAGTAAAACACACTGACACTCTCCCTACCTATAGTTTTCTGTCCCTATAATTTTTTTTTTTTAAAGATGGTTGATGAGGAATGCTTTAGCACAGTATAGCACAATGAGAATTTCCCTCACTGTCCTTCCCTGTCCCTACAAACAAGGTTTAGCACAGTAAAACACACTGACACTCTCCCTACCTATAGTTTTCTGTCCCTATAATTTTTTTTTTTTAAACATGGTTGATGAGGAATGCTATAGCACAGTATAGCACAATGAGAATTTCCCTCACTGTCCTTCCCTGTCCCTACAAACAAGGTTTAGCACAGTAAAACACACTGACACTCTCCCTACCTATAGTTTTCTGTCCCTATAATTTTTTTTTTTTTAAAGATGGTTGATGAGGAATGCTTTAGCACAGTATAGCACAATGAGAATTTCCCTCACTGTCCTTCCCTGTCCCTACAAACAAGGTTTAGCACAGTAAAACACACTGACACTCTCCCTACCTATAGTTTTCTGTCCCTATAATTGTTTTTTTTTAAAGATGGTTGATGAGGAATGCTTTAGCACAGTATAGCACAATGAGAATTTCCCTCACTGTCCTTCCCTGTCCCTACAAACAAGGTTTAGCACAGTAAAACACACTGACACTCTCCCTACCTATAGTTTTCTGTCCCTATAAAAAATTTTTTTTTTAAAGATGGTTGATGAGGAATGCTTTAGCACAGTATAGCACAATGAGAATTTCCCTCACTGTCCTTCCCTGTCCCTACAAACAAGGTTTAGCACAGTAAAACACACTGACACTCTCCCTACCTATAGTTTTCTGTCCCTATAAATTTTTTTTTTTAAAGATGGTTAATGAGGAATGCTTTAGCACAGTATAGCACAATGAGAATTTCCCTCACTGTCCTTCCCTGTCCCTACAAACAAGGTTTAGCACAGTAAAACACACTGACACTCTCCCTACCTATAGTTTTCTGTCCCTATAAAAATTTTTTTTTAAAGATGGTTGATGAGGAATGCTTTAGCACAGTATAGCACAATGAGAATTTCCCTCACTGTCCTTCCCTGTCCCTACAAACAAGGTTTAGCACAGTAAAACACACTGACACTCTCCCTACCTATAGTTTTCTGTCCCTATAAAAAATTTTTTTTTTAAAGATGGTTGATGAGGAATGCTTTAGCACAGTATAGCACAATGAGAATTTCCCTCACTGTCCTTCCCTGTCCCTACAAACAAGGTTTAGCACAGTAAAACACACTGACACTCTACCTACCTATCTATAGTTTTCTGTCCCTATAATTTTTTTTTTTTAAAGATGGTTGATGAGGAATGCTTTAGCACAGTATAGCACAATGAGAATTTCCCTCACTGTCCTTCCCTGTCCCTACAAACAAGGTTTAGCACAGTAAAACACACTGACACTCTACCTACCTATAGTTTTCTGTCCCTATAAATTTTTTGTTTTAAAGATGGTTGATGAGGAATGCTTTAGCACAGTATAGCACAATGAGAATTTCCCTCACTGTCCTTCCCTGTCCCTACAAACAAGGTTTAGCACAGTAAAACAGACTGACACTCTCCCTACCTATCCTTCTCTTTCCCTAAACTAAAGGAATCCAGGTTAAGCAAGAAAAAAAATGTCACTGTCCCTGCCTATGCTTCTCTTTCCCTGCTCCGGAACACACTACACTAGGCCGCCGTGCTGGCGGCCTTTTATAGTGTGGGGCATGTACTAAACACCCTCAGCAATAATTGGCCACAGGCATCCTGCCTGTGGCCAATCATTGCTCTCCTCGCTGCCGGCGCTGTGATTGGCCAAGCATGCGGGGTCACAGTGCATGCTTGGCCAATCACAGCGCCTGGATGACACTGCGATGGCGTAGTGCATTGTGGGCCGCGAATTAGGCGCGAACGGCCCAAATCGTTCGTTGTTCGGCGAACGATCGAACAGCCGATGTTCGAGTCGAACGTATGTTCGACTCGAACACCGAGCTCATCCCTAGTCCATTGTTTCGGACACTGCAGGGACGGTGCATTCGGGTATGGTACTTGGTAAAAAGGAATGATGGAACCCATAGTTGGCAAAGAATGGGGTTTGCTTAGTGGCAGAGTGCAGGGAGTTGTTGTAAGCAAATTCAGCGATGGGGAGTAGGGAGACCCAATCATCCTGGGAAAAGGAGGAAAAACAACGGAGGTACTGTTCTAATGTTTGGTTGGTTCTCTCTGTTTGACCATTCGTCTGAGGGTGGTACGCCGAAGAGAATGCCAACTCAATTTCCAGAGAACCACAAAGAGCCTTCCAAAATCTGGAGGTGAACTGGACACCTCGGTCTGAGACAATACTTGCCGGGACTCCATGGAGCCTCACTATCTCCCTGATAAAAACCCTCACCGTCTCCATGGCGGAAGGTGTACCTTTCATGGGCAAAAAATTAGCCATTTTGGACAGCCTGTCGACGACAACAAAGACCGTGGAGAATCCCTCGGACAGAGGGAGCTCCACTATGAAGTCCATCGACACCATCTTCCAGGGTCTTTCAGGGACAGGTAAAGGTTTTAATAGACCCCAGGCCCTCATCCGGCTATTCTTGTTCCGGGAGCAGGTGTTGCATGAGTCCACGTAGCTCTTGCAGTCGCTAACCAGCTGCGGCCACCAGAACGTGCGCTTAATTAGCTCGGCCGTTTTCAAGGTACCGAAATGTCCGGCCAACTTGTGGTCATGGCAAAGTTCCAGAACAGCTATCCGAAGACCCTCAGGGACCAGAATTTTGCCCTCGTGCCTGATCAGACCATCTTGTGCCCTGACACAGTTCTCCGGAAGAGAGGTCAAGCCGGCAGACGCCAGCTTAATATGGGACATGAGGTCTTCTTGAAGCAGCAGGAAGTTCCCGGCAGGGAGGATGGTGTCAACAGGTAAGTTCTCTTCAGGAATGCTGAACATTCGGGACAGTGCGTCCGGTTTAATGTTTTTTGAGCCAGGCCTGTAGGTGATGTGGAACAGAAACCTTGAGAAAAAAAGTGCCCACCTTGCCTGCCTTGGTTTCAACCTCTTAGCTGTTCTCAGGTACTCGAGGTTCTTGTGGTCCGTGTAGACCAAAATGGGGTGTGCCGCCCCCTCGAGCAGGTAACGCCACTCTTCTAATGTGGCCTTGATAGCCAGGAGTTCCTGGTCTCCCACGTCATAGTTCCGTTCCGCAGTGGAAAGCTTGCGCGAGAAGAAGGCCACTGGAAAAAGTAAGGCTTTAGCCCCCTGACGCTGGGATAGCACAGCCCCCACTGCATTTTCGGAAGCGTCCACTTCCAGGATGAAGGGTAATGCAGGGTCAGGGTGCTTCAGGATGGAGGCAGAGACAAATAATTCCTTCAGTTTGTCAAAGGCAGCTTGGGCTCTAGGGGACCAATAGAATCGGTTTCCTTGTTTGGTCAGTTTGGTAAGAGGGGCGACAATTGCAGAGAAACTTCTGATGAACTTCCGGTAAAAGTTGGAAAATCCGATGAAGCGCTGGACCCCTTTTTTATCTGTGGGGGCAGGCCAGTCCAGGATAGCCGACACCTTCTGAGGGTCCATTTTAATGCCCTCAATCGAAATGATCAACCCGAGAAACTGGATGCTTTGCCGCTCGAACTCACATTTCTCCGGCTTGGCGTAAAGCCCATGTTGTCTGAGCCGAACAAGGACATTCCGGACATGCCTGCGATGGTCGTCTACAGAGGAGGAGAACATCAAGATATCGTCCAGGTATACTATGACGTACAAGTCCAGGTAATCACGGAAAATGTTGTTGACAAAATGTTGGAAGGTAGCTGGAGCGTTACGCAGTCCGAACGGCATAACTAGGTACTCGTAGTGCCCGAACCGCGTGCGGAAGGCCGTCTTCCACTCATCCCCCTCTCGAATGCGGATCAGGTTGTACGCTCCTCGGAGGTCAAGCTTGGTGAATATGACCGCCGTTCCCAGCCTCTGGAAAAGTTCCGGCACGAGAGGTAAGGGATAACGGTTTTTAATGGTGATCTTGTTCAACTCCCGATAATCAATACAGGGGCGTAGGGAATGGTCCTTTTTTTCGACAAAAAAGATGCCCGCACCTGCAGGCGAGGTGGACGGGCGGATGAACCCTTTTTTTAGGTTGTCGTCGATGTAGACCTTCAGGGTGCCCAATTCCTGCTCGGTCAACGGGAAGATCCTCCCAAAAGGTACTTCGGTCCCAGGCAAAAGTTCTATAGGGCAATCATATGGTCTGTGAGGAGGAAGGGTTTCTGCTCCCTTCTTACTGAACACGTCCAGAAAGTCATGGTAGGGCTCAGGGATGGTTTTCTGAAGGTCAGGGTCTGTGTCCAGACAGAGCAGATGAGGACGGTCGGTAGAGGCTTGTTGCAGGCAGTGTTGCTGGCAATAATCTGAGAGGAATTTAACCCTCCCTGTAGTCCAGTCAATATTGGGGTTATGGGCTTGCAGCCAGGGCATCCCCAGAATGACGGGGAATAACGGAGAGGAGATGGCATCCAGACTTAGGAACTCCTGATTGTGGGTTGCCACAGAGGCCAACAATGGAACGGTTTCCTGAGTGACAGGGCCGGATTTGATAATGGAGCCATCAGCGAGGTGTACTGCAAGTCCCCGGGATTTCGGCTGCAGGGGAATGTGATGACTGGCAGCAAATGTCAAATCGATAAAGCAGCTGCATGCCCCCGAATCAATTATGGCGGGTACTAGGATTACGGAAGTCCTTCCGGGGGGCTGTAAAGAGATGGAGAGAGCCAAGTGAGAAGTTGGGTTAGGCAACAAAGAGGCACAAGTAGAAGAAACAGGCAGGCACTTACGCATCTTGGCCGGGCAGGATCTCACGTAGTGTCCTGGTTCGCCACAGTACATGCACAGATTGTTGCTACGCCTGTGCTGGCGTTCTTCGGGAGAGAGAGAAGGGCGCAGTAAGCCCAGTTGCATGGGTTCCGGGTCATCTAAGGCCGGTGACGGGGAAGCCGGTGGTGCAAGACGGACTGGGTTTGAAACCTTGGGAAGCAACCAGGTGGGTCGGAATTGACTGGAGGTCCTCTCGGAGCGGCGCTCTCTCAGGCGCCGGTCGATCTGAATTGACAGATCTATTAGCTTGTCCAGGGTTTGGGGAACTCCGACACGTGCTAGCTCGTCCTTGAGCTGATCCGACAAGCCCATCCGGAATTGGTAGCGCAAAGCAGCGTCATTCCACTCCGTGTCGGAACTCCATCGTTTGAACTCTGCCGCATAGTCCTCGGCCGCTCTGCGGCCTTGCAGGAGAGAGTAAAGAACGGATTCTGCAGTAGCCACTTGTTGCGGGTCCTCGTAGAGTTGGGACATAGAGGCAAAGAACGTGGCAAGGGTCTCCAAGGAGGCATCCTTCTGCTCTAGAAGGTGGTGAGCCCAGGCCTGCGGCTCGTCGGTCAGCAGGGAGATGACGAAGCCCACCTTGGTTACTTCCAGAGAAAAGGTGCGGGGTTGCAGGGCGAAGAAGAGTTCGCAGGCGTTGCGGAACGCACAATGTTTGCTGCGATCGCCCGCAAACTTCTCGGGTGTAGGGACCCTGGGTTCCGGAGGAAGCATGACGACAGAAGGTGTAGCCGGGTATCCCGTGGATGTGGTGCCTTGCGGGCTGGCAGGTGTGGACAGGACTTGAACTCTTTCCTCCAACCTGGTATAGCCGGCTTGGAGGTCTTTCACGGCTTGCGTCAGCCCGTTCAGGTGTCTGCACAATTCCTCCATGGGATCCCTTCCCTGCTCGGACATGGCTGTCTGATACTGTCAGGGTTGTACGCACCTGATCAGCGAGTCCGTTAGAGCAGAGAGAGGTCACCCGTACGGATCCGACTCGCGGGCCCCTGGTAGTGCAGACAGGAGGCACAGGAGTGCGGAAGGGTAAGAGAGCCTGAGAGTGGTTCCTGGAAGGCGGCTCCGGATCCTGGGTTCAGGAGGGTAGCTGAGCCAGGCAGGCTGCAGGCTGGCAGGTAGGCAGGCAGGTGTATAGAGCAGCGCAGCTGGGCAGGTGCAGAGGGAGCGGTCAGACAAGCAGGGTTTGGCAACGTTCAGGCAGTATGGTACAGCGAGGTAGGCAGGTTCAGGGTCAAAGACAGGCCGAGGTCGGGTGCAGGCGGATAGCAGGGAAAGTCCAGTAACAAGCCGGGTGGTCAGAAGATCAGGTTTCGGGCAATCAACAGGAGCAGGATACACAGGGGACTGTAGATCAGACAGCACCGGTCTGAAGTGTTCCAGGAGTTTAAATAGGCAAACCGGCATGCGTCGGCGTGCGCAATGGCGCATCGGCGTGCGCAACGGCGCATGCACGCGCGCGCCCGCAATGCGCGCACATGCACCCGCACGCACAGGCACACCAACGCGCACAGGCACGCGCGCCCGCGGTCTGGGAAGTGCACCAGCACGGACAGGAACATGCCCAACATCAGCGCGCATCGGCGCGTGTGAACGCACACCAAAGCGACCACCAACACGCCCGGCAAGGTACGTTCTCTGACAAGACCCCTTTAAAGCAGTACCCAGAGAAGCTGGTGGGTCCCTCTCCAATCGTATCCATTCAAGTGGAGGGAGTCTACACAAAAGCCCTGTTGGATACTGGAGCACAGGTGACCCTGTTGTACCGAGACTTCTACGACAGACACCTGAGTCACCTGCCCATCCGAAAGCTAGAAGATTTGGAGATATGGGGAATCGGAACGGAAAAATTTCCTTATGATGGATATTTGCCCATCAAATTGACTTTTGACCCATCCATAGCTGGGAAGGGGGAAGTGTTCGACACCTTAGCTGTGGTGTGCCCCCGACCGCCTGGAGCTAACAGGAGTTCCTTGATAATAGGAACCAACACGGATCTGGTCCGAAGGCTTTTGGTTCCACTGACGAGAAGGAAGAACCCCACAGTCACTGAGATTCATCCAATGTTAAAGACCGCCTACCAACGGTTGATCCTAGAACAAAAGGCCCCGGAAGAGGGGGTAGGGAAGGTCTGGAGACTGGGAAGAAAAGGGATAGTACTGCAACCCGGTGAAGTAACCTGTTTGAAGGCCACAGTGAAACTCACTTGGGAGCAGCCGGGCCCCTTTGTGATGTTGGAACCCGATCCAAGGGAAGAACCCTCGGGCCTGGAAGTAGTCCCGGAAGTGGTCCCGGTGAGGGCCCTGAAGAAGGCCCATTGCAGGGTGCCAGTGAGTGTCAGAAATACCACAGATGGTCCAATGGAAATCCCAGCCAGGCTGTTGCTGGGTCGAGTGAGCTCTGCCACACCAGTTGCCTCCTCAGATGTAGAGAAGACAGATGGAGAAGGTACTGTGTGGGAAAAGCTCTTTATGGAGAATCCAAACCTGCCCAGGGCTTGGAGAGAGAGAGCCCGGAACCAGTTAACTCGGTGGAAGAGGATCTTTTCCCATGATGAGTTTGATGTGGGGTGTGCTAGGAGTGCCACCCATCGAATCCGCCTCCAGGAAGACAAGCCCTTCAGGGAAAGGGTGAGGCGGGTTCCATTGGCAGACCTCGAAGATTTAAGGGAACAGCTTGCCGAGCTCAAGCGAACAGGGGTAATCCAAGAATCCAGAAGTCCGTATGCCTCCCCCATAGTGGTGGTACGAAAGAAGAACGGGTCGCTAAGGTTGTGTATCGACTATAGGACCCTCAACAGGAGAACCACTCCAGATCAGTATACCACTCCAAGGATAGAAGACGCCTTGCAGAGCTTGTCCGGAGCCAAATGGTTCAGCGTTATGGACCTGAAGAGCGGGTATTATCAGATCCCGATGCACCCAGAGGACAAAGAGAAGACGGCTTTCATAACCCCAGTGGGGTTCTTTGAATTCAACCGGATGCCTCAAGGTCTGTCTGGAGTCCCAGCCACCTTCCAAAGACTTATGGAGAAGACTGTGGGAGACATGAACCTCATCGAGGTCCTTGTATACTTGGATGACATCATAGTCTTCGGAAGAACTTTGGAGGAACATGAAGAGAGGCTGGAGAGGGTCTTGAAGAGACTGAGTGAAGAAGGACTCAAGCTCTCCCCTGAAAAATGTCAATTTTACCAATCCTCAGTCAACTATCTGGGACACATAGTGTCTGAAGATGGGGTGTCTACGGACCCTGAAAAACTGGAGGCTGTCACCTCCTGGCCAAGACCCACCACCGTAACAAAACTTAGGTCCTTCTTGGGGTTCTGCTCCTATTACAGAAGGTTCGTGGAGGGGTTTGCTCGAATAGCAAGACCCCTGAATGAGTTGCTGAAGATGGAGGGGGAAGAGGATGACTCGGGCCCCAGGAAGCCGGGAGAGTCAGTCAAGGACCAGTGGAACGAGAAATGTGAAGATGCCTTCCAGATGCTGAAAAAGAGCTTGACCACTGCTCCTGTCCTGGCCTATGCGGACCCGAAGAAGCCTTACGAACTTCATGTGGATGCCAGCCATGATGGTCTGGGAGGAGTGCTCTACCAGGAGCATGAAGGACAGCAGAGACCTGTTGCATATGTGAGCAGAAGCCTGACCCCCTCCGAAAAGAACTATCCCACCCATAAGCTGGAGTTCCTGGCCCTCAAGTGGGCCGTAGTCGACAAACTTAGAGATTACTTGTATGGGGCAGACTTCACGGTCAAGACGGATAACAATCCTCTCACCTACCTGTTCACCACAGCCAAGCTGGACGCCACCTACATAGATGGTTGGCGGCACTGTCTGCTTTTAATTTCAGTTTGAAATATAGACCTGGGGTGGATAACCGAGATGCGGACGCCCTGTCCAGAAGGTCTCATGCCCCTACCCACAGTGTCGAAGACTGGACCCAAGTAGCACCTGACGGGGTGCGGGCCCTCTGCCAAGGGGCTGAACTCCAAGCCAGGGGAGGCTCAAGAGCGGAAGAAATAGGGGCTACTATCGTAGGAGTCCCCAAGCAGTACTGCGAAGTAGCCCAACTGGGGGAAGACAACTTACCCAGACTAACGAAGAAGGAGTTGAGATCTGACCAACTGGAAGACCCTGTGGGGAGGTTGGTCCTAGAAGCATTGGAGAGTCAGGATCCAAACGTACTCCTACGTCATCCCTCAAAGGGAGCTCGCCTACTTAAGAAAGAGTGGGACAGACTGCTGGTGCGTCAAGGAGTGGCCTACCGAAGGGGCCCCTCTGATGACCAAGAAGACAAGTGGCAGTTGTTCCTGCCGGAGAAACACAGAGAAACTGTCATGATTGCTTTACACGACAACCATGGACACCTAGGAGTGGAAAGGACTTTCCAACTTGTTAGAGACCGTTTCTATTGGCCTTGCATGAGGGCTGAAGTTGAGGAATACTGCCATTCCTGTGCAAGGTGCATACAGAGAAAGACACTACCCCATCAAGCGGCCCCAATGGGCCATTTACAAAGTGAAGGTCCACTTGACCTGGTATGTATTGATTTCCTCTGCCTCGAACCCGACCTGAGCGGACAAGGAAATGTTCTGGTGGTAACCGACCATTTCACCCGATATGCACAAGCCTTTCCTACCAAAGACCAGAAGGCCTCCACTGTGGCCAAAACACTCGTGGAGAAATACTTTATCCATTACGGATTGCCAAAAAGGCTTCATTCAGACCAGGGCAGGGACTTTGAGAGTAAACTCATACGGAAGCTCCTGGATGCCTTGGGAATCAAGAAAACCAGGACTACCCCTTATCTCCCACAAGGTGATGCTCAACCGGAGAGGTTCAACCGAACCCTGCTCAACATGCTGGGAACTTTAAGTAGCGAAAGGAAGCAACATTGGAGTAATCACATAGCGGCCCTTGTGCATGCTTACAACAGCACTGTCAGCGACGCTACAGGGTATTCCCCTTACAGACTCATGTTCGGGAGGGAAGCTAGATTGCCAGTGGATCTGGCCTTCGGTACTTCCATAGACCATTGTTCTGCTGCTTCCCACAAGGGATATGTGGATAGACTTAGGCGCAATCTGAAGATGGCCTATGAGCAAGCCCAGGCAGCCTCGGACCAACGGGGGGCTCGCAATAAGAGAAATTTTGACCTAAAGGTTAGGATCCAAGACTTGCAACCAGGAGACAGAGTGTTGCTGCGGAACCTGGGAGTCCCTGGAAAACATAAACTTGCAGATAGATGGAGACCCGAACCTTATGTCGTTTGCAAAAAACTACCGGGCCTACCCGTTTACAGACTTAAACCTGAGGGGAAGTTGGGGCCATTGAAGACTTGGCATCAGAACCACCTACTTCCTCTGGCTGAAGCGGTTCGGTTACCTCCTAGTATGGATTCCCCTGAACCCATGTCTATTCTGGACACCCCTAGACCCAACACTCGGTCTCAGGCCCCTCAAATGGGGGATACAGAGGATTCAGAAATGAGCGAAGATGAGGGAGAGGAAATTGGCTGGCTTTGGCCTTCCCAGGAACCAAAGACTTCTTCTATTGATCTTCCGCCTGACGAAGACACCGAGGATCACACACTGAATGCAGAAGCGACAGAGTTTATCCCTTCCTGTCCTTGGTTGGATGCTTGGGAAAGTGCCAGTAAACCATCTGTAGAGGAAGATCCAAGAGAAGCCATGTACCTTCCTGCTCCGGAGCCGGATGTTCCAGAGGAAGGGGGAAATCCTGAGTTAGCAGCAGAAGAAGAGTCTGCTCCAACAGAAAGCCCAAGAGGACAGAGGAAGCGGAGGGCAATAAAACCTCCCAGGAGATTAACCTATCCACAGATGGGTGAAAGTGCGGAAGACACTGTTGTTACTGCCAGAAGGAGTAAGGAAGACCATGATCCTCCCACTGTTCATTTGGTGGGAGGCAACCCCAGCTCACTCTCTGGCACAGTTAGGCAGGATGCTGATGTTAATGTGTCCTGTGGGCAGGGGAGTTCGCTGCCTCGTTTTTGGTGGGAATTTCCTCTGCTGACATCATATGAAGAATTGGTAGATGTGGTCAGATCTGTAATTTAAGTTATGTTATCTTTGGGGACCAAAGAGTTCAAGTGGGGGGAGTGTGTAGCGGGGTCCTCTTTTAAGGCCCCAGGACTACGTTACCCAGAACCCCATTCAGCCCCAGGGCGGAAGTTCCACCGCAAAGACTCATGGGAGGGCCTATTTAAGCGAGAGGCGAGGCGGAGCTCGCTCTCTTTGGACGCCGCGCTTCAAGCAACCAGTCATCCTGCGCGGATCTGCTGCGGGGTAAGGCCTGAAGCCTTAGGCCTTACCTGAAGTCTGAAGAGCCTTCCACCATCCTGCGGAGCCTGGGTGGATCCTGGATCGTCGGTGTAGGACTCCAGTTGGATCGGGGACCCGATCGGTTGCAGACGCCGTGTGCGACGGACACACGCGGTGGAAGACCCAGGCTGGGATCGCGCCTGGAACGGTGAGCGGGCACCTGCCCATATCCATAGACTGAGCTGTATTCAGGCCTGTAGACTGCCTAGGCCCACTGTTCGCTCACCCGTGTTTCCTTAGGGGGTCCGGTAGTTGGGACAGAGCTGAAGTACCTACCCCCCCCCCCGGTTGCATACTGTTGCTACAAGTTTACCACCCTTTGGATTACAATTGGGTCATTTCTCCGAGTGCACCAACGAAAGCTGGCCGGTGAAGAAAACCTTACTTCCTTAAGGAAAGGGGACTATTTCATACACTGTCAGGCCTGACATAGGTGGGGAAAGTTATAAAGTTGTGTTACTTTGCCATAGGGCGCGCACGCCATAATAGCTCCGCGTGGTGGACACTGCGCGGCGCCATATTATAGTGCTGCTTCTGATACGCTGATTAATGCAGGGCTCTGCAGGCCCATGTATGTGTTACATGCCAAGTTTTATGCCACCATTTTATAGTAAAGCTATTACTTATTTATACTCTTGCTTCAGAGTGTTGTCTGCCTATTTAGAAACTGTTGAGTATTATACACCAGAGAGTGATAAGAAGTTAACCCTAGACTAACTGTGCCAGAGTGGGTCGAGTCAGATTGCCGGGGGTTGGCGGTGCTGTATACAGGGCCCGAGAAAACAAACCAGCGGCTCTCTTAACTGGGGGTAGCGCTACATATATATACACACACATACAGTATATATATACATATACAGTATATATCCAAAGTGGTGTTTGCTGTAGCAGAAAACATGTGTCATAGGCATAAGGAAACTCGAACACACTGCCTCTTACCCTCTAATGGGATAAATTACGCAATCAATATCACTCAAATGATAGCTCCAACAGCAATCCTCAGGGATTTTCTCCAGAACAGCCCTCTCAGTGTCTTCAGACACAGAACGGCCCTCACACCTCTCAGCCAAGACAAGAAGCCTTCATCCTCCTTCGGGGACACAGAGGAGAGACAGAGAAGAGATTCACACAGGTCAGAGCAGAATCAGCTTCATGTCTACAGTCTGCACATTGCAGGCCTAGCACCCCCCACAAGGGGGAATGACACTTTAAGGGGAACTTTCCCCTGATTGTGGACACTTGTGAGCAGGAGGAATAGAAGCCGAGAGTTGGGAGAGATTTCCCCCTTCATGTCCAGTCACCATGCTGGGAAGAGTCAGAAGTCACCCAACCACAGAAGACTCATCAGAGGAGCGCCAAACTTCCAGAACAGGACACCACCAGCCAGACTTCCCACCTCAGGGAGAATATCCCTGAGGTGGTTTTCTGTTGGAGCTATCATTTGAGTGAAATTCATTGCGTAATTTATCCCATTAGAGCAGGGGTGCCCAACCAGTGGCCCGGGGGCCACATGTGGCTCGCAGAGCCCTCTGATGTGGCCTGCGACCTCCTGCTTTGGGATAGCAGGTTCACAATCCCAGATCGGAGGTTGCCAACCCGCCATCCCAGCGCATCAGTGTTCTGAATGAAGACAGCGGTAAAGGAAGAAAGCAGCTGCAGAAAGAGCAGAGCCACATAAGCGAATGCTTCCTGTATAGCGCCGGCTCCTGTCACAAGCGGAGTGATACCAAATGTGATCTGCCTGGGACAGCAACAGCAGGGGATACCTGAATATTAGACTGTTATTAAAGGTAATTTTATTACTAAAAACAGTGTATATATGGGCATATCTGTTCTGCAGTGGTTAATGGGCTGCTTTCAAGCTGATCCACAGGTGCATTGCAGGTTACCTGCACTGAGTCATAGACTTCTGTTATTACCTGCAGGTTTGGTGTGCTTTCAGAAAGTGCACAACACCTGCAGGATATAATAGATATTGATGGCAAAGGACAGCTAACACAGGAAAGCCACAGGTCCACTGCGCTGCACCCGCAGTGCAGGTAAACTGCAGCGCAGCAGTGTGAAAGCAGCCTTAGGCCCATTTCATATGATTGGTTCAACCCACACAGACCCTCCATTCATCTCTATGGAGCGGAAGATGTAAACGGACTTGTGTCCATTTGCACCCACCTACCTCCAATCCAATCCACTAAAAAAAAACAGAAGGGGATCCGTCCCCTTCTATCTGGTTGGATCGGATGGGAGGGCCCACAGAGTAGAGTGGGCTGTGTCCGCTCTGCATATACAGAGTGGACATGGTCTTCTGTCTGGTCCACTTATTGTGGCCCGCGACCAGTTACCAAGTCGCTTATGTGGTCCTCACTCTTCAAAAGGTTGGGCACCCCTGCAATAGAGGGTAAGAGGCAGTGTGTTAAGCCTCGTACACACCACCGAGTTTCTCGTCGTAAAAAACCCGTCGATTTTCTCGACGAGATTCTTGTCAAGCTTGACAAGCTTCTTGTCAAGCTTGACGAGCTTCTTGTCAAGCTTGACGAGCTTCTTGTCAAGCTTGACGAGCTTCTTGTCAAGCTTGACGAGCTTCTTGTCAAGCTTTCCTTGCATACACACTATCAATTCCAAATCTCATTGTTGTTCTGCACGGTCACGTACAGCACATTCGACTGCAGTATAAAGGGGAAGTTCAATTCCAATGGCGCCACCCCTTGGGCTGCTTTTGCTGATCTTGTGTTATCGCGTGTTAGTAAAACATTTGGTGAGAGACGATTCACGCTTTTCAGCCTTGTGCTTTTCAGTTCAGCATGACGAATGTGGTATCTCCATTACGAACGCTAGTTTGACCAAAAGGAGCGCTCCCGTCTCATACTTGATTCTGAGCATGCGCAATTTTTTAAGACTCGGAAAAGCATACACACGACCGGTTTTCTCATCGCAAAACAGGCCGACGAGAAACCCGACAAGAAAAACGAGAATCCTGATGAGAAAATAGAGATCCTGCCCCTGCAGGTTCTCTATTTTTCTCGTAGAGATTCCCAGCAGTTTTCTCGAAGAGAAACCATACACACAAACGGTTTTCTCGGCAAGAAAGCTCTCTCTGCAGTTTTCTTGTCGTTTTTTGACGAGAAACTCGGTCGTGTGTACGAGGCTTGAGGGTGCTGGTGATGCTTTCTTTACGCCTATGACACATGTTTTCTGCTATAGCAAACACCACTTTGGATATATATATATATATATATATATATATATATATATATATATATATATATAGTCATGGCCAAAATTGTTGGCTCCCCAGAAATTTTTACAGAAAATCAAGTATTTCTTACAGAAAAGTATTGCGGTAACACATGTTTTGCTATACACATGTTTATTCCCTTTGTGTGTATTGGAACAAAACAAAAAAAGGGAGGAAAATAGCAAATTGGACATAATGTCACACACAAACTCAAAAAATGGGCTGGTCAAAATTCATGGCACCCTTTCAAAATTGTGGATAAATAAGATTGTTTCAAGCATGTGATGCTCCTTTAAACTCACCTGGGGCAAGTAACAGGTGTGGGCAATATAAAAATCACACCTGAAAGCAGATGGAGAGAAGTTCACTTAGTCTTTGCATTGTGTGTCTGTGTGTGCCACACTAAGCATGGACAACAGAAAGAGGAGAAGAGAACTGTCTGAGGACTTGAGAACCAAAATTGTGGAAAAATATCAACAATCTCAAGGTTACAAGTCCATCTCCAGAGATCTAAATTTGCCTTTGTCCACAGTGCGCAACATTATCAAGAAGTTTGCAACCCATGGCACTGTAGCTAATCTCTCTGGGCGTGGACGGAAGAGAAAAATTGATGAAAGGTTGCAACGCAGGATAGTCCAGATCAGTGATTCTCAACTCCAGTCCTCAAGGCGTACCAACAGGCCATGTTTTTAGGATTTCCTGCAGATGAAACAGCTGTGGTAATTACTAAGGCAGTGAAACTGCTCAAATCACCTGTGCAAATCAATGGAAATCCCAAAAACATGACCTGTTGGTGCGCCTTGAGGACTGAAGTTGAGAAACACTGGTCCAGATGGTGGATAAGCAGCCCCAAACAAGTTCCAAAGAAATTCAAGCTGTCCTGCAGGCTCAGGGAGCATCAGTGTCAGCACAAACTATCTGTCGACATTTAAATGAAATGAAACGCTATGGCAGGAGGCCCAGGAGGACCCCACTGCTAACACAGAGACATAAAAATGGCAAGACTCCAGTTAGCCAAAATGTACTTGAGTAAGCCAAAATCCTTCTGGGAAAACGTCTCGTGGACAGATGAGACCAAGATAGAGTTTATTGGTAAAGCACATCATTCTGTTTTCCCGAAAACGGAATGAGGCCTACAAAGAAAAGAACACAGTACCTACAGTGAAATATGGTGGAGGTTTAATGATGTTTTGGGGTTGTTTTGCTGCCTTTGGCACTGGGTGCCTTTGATGTGTGCAAGGCATCATGAAATCTGAGGATTACCAAAGGATCTTGGGTCGCACTTTAGAGCCCAGTGTCAGAAAGCTGGGTTTGCGTCCGAGATCTTGGGTCTTCCAACAGGACAATGCCCCCAAACATATGTCAAAAAGCACCCAGAAATGGATGGCAACAAAGCGCTGGAGAGTTCCAAAGTGGCTAGCAATGAGTCCAGATATAAATCCCATTGAACACCTGTGGAGAGATCTTAAACTTGCTGTTGGGAAAAGGCGCCCTTCCAATAAGAGAGACCAGGAGCAGTTTGCAAAGGAAGAGTGGTCCAAAATTCCAGGTGAGGGGTGTAAGAAGCTTATTGATGGTTATAGGAAGCGACTGATTTCATTTATTTATTCCAAAGAGTGTGCAACCAAATATTAAGTTATTGGTGCCAAGAATGACCAGCCGGTTTTTGGAGTTTTGTGAGACATTATGTCCAATTTGCCTTTTTTCCTCCCTTTTTTTGTTTTGTTCCAATACACACAAAGGGAATAAACATGCGTATAGCAAAACATGTGTTACTGCAATACTTTTCTGTGAGAAATACTTGATTTTCTGGAAAAATTTATTGGGTGCCAACAATTTCGGCCATGACTGTGTGTATATATATATTGTGACAGCAGGAAGGTAAAGTCACCTGGTTGCATCCAGGGGGGTAGATATATTTCGCCCAGATTCAGGCTTTACGCCGACTTATACAACTAGGTGGAGTGTTGTATAAGCCCAGCTGAGGCTAGTGGGCTCATGGATGACTCATACCTCTAGGGAGAGTGTGGGGCGTCGTGCAGACAGGGAGTTGATGAGACCAGCTGAAGCTTGTCAGCTCATTTAGGCCTCTATAAGAACTCCCAGCTTCATTAGATGTTAGCTCATGCCTGGACCCAGACCTGTGTGGACTGTCTAGGGAGAGTGAACCCCTGTGCCGTGAGACAAAGCCTGTGTGGCTATTTGCTTGGACATTTAAAACCAGGGACTTAGGGACTAGGACAGCACTAGGCTGATCCCAGTTGTTAGTTAGGAAACCTGTATGTTTAGTCAGAGGTCAAGTTGACCAGGATTTATTTTGTTTATGTTTCTTTTGGCTTTGCTGTGTTTTGTCACTGTAAATAGAAAATAAACCGCACCTTTTTTTGATTTTGAAAACCACAACCTCCGTTTGCTGGGCCTGTTTTTGTGTGGGGAGCCCATCCCGGGGGTCACACACACCCGCTGCCGAGCTAACCCCCTCACAGTTGGTGGAGAACCAGTGGCAGTTTTTTTTTAAGCCAGCATGGAGGAGATACTGAAGCAGCTGGCTCTAGCAAATGCCAATCAACAGCAGACAAATGCAGGTTTGCAAAAGAGCCTTGCAGCTCATCAACAGAGCCTTGCAGCTCAACAACAGAACTTCGCAGCCCAGCAGCAAGCTCATCAACAGAGCCTTGCAGCCCAGCAGCAAGCTCACCAACAGAGTCTGGAAGCTCAGCAACAAGCCCAGCAGCAATCTGAGGCCCGCTTCATAGACCTGTTACAGAAGCAAGAGCAGAGACTACAACAAATGGAAGCAGTAATGCAGCAACGTCCGCAGACCAGTGAGGAAAGCCATCCCACTAATACCGCGTCCTTTGGGGTGAGTCGTTTATTGACAAAAATGACTGGAGAGGATGATCCAGAGGTATTTTTGACCACATTTGAAAGGACTGCTGAAAGAGAAAAGTGGCCTGAGGAGCAGTGGCCTGGACTGGTGGCTCCTCTGTTAACTGGTGAATCGCAGAAGGCTTACTATGACCTAGAGCCTGACCAAGCAAAAGACTATGTGATGCTAAAAGCTGAAATATTGGCAAGGCTGGGTGTCACCCAGGCTGTCCGGGCTCAGCGTGTGCATAACTGGACTTTCCAGCTTGGAAAACCCCCCAGGTCTCAAATGTATGATCTCATTCACCTGAGCAGAAAGTGGCTACAGCCAGAGACTTTGTCCGCACCAAAGATTGTGGAACGTGTTGTAATGGATCGGTTTTTGAGAGCTCTTCCTACTGCCATCCAAAAGTGGGTAAACCATGGAGACCCAGAGACGGCCGATGGTCTTGTGGATCGTGTGGAGAAATACTTGGCTACAGAGAACCTGACGGCCTCTTCCAGAGACACTCGGACTTTCCACCCTAAGACCAGACCATCCCCAGGGGCGGATAAGAGGATTCCAAGGGGTGAGGGTGGAGAGAGTGAGAGGGTGGGAGCTCTACCCCAAGTTTGGCGAGAACAGCCTGGGAAATCAGCGGCTCAAGAGGCGGCAAGAAGGATCGTTTGCTACCGCTGCCGGCAAGCGGGACATATTGCAGCCAATTGCCCGGTTGTGGAGGAACCCATGCAGTGTGACTTTCTGACGGGCAGACGTCAGTCGCTGTGTGCGACAGTCGCATGCACTGCCATTCGAGGAACTGAGAAACATTTATGCAAAATGTGTGTTAATGGTAGAAATGTTGTGGTATTGCTGGATTCAGGTAGCCTTGTGACCCTGATAAAGGCTGAGTTAGTTAAAACAGAGGTCTCTGGGAATAGCAAGGTAGCTGTTATTTGTGTGCATGGGGACACCCAAGAGTATCCAGTGACTACAGTGTGTTTCGAGACCCCCAAAGGTACCCTCTCTCATCCAGTGGGCTTAGTATCTCAGTTACCGCATGACGCCATTGTGGGAAGGGATTTTCCGAAGTTCTGGGAACTGTGGGATGATCCTGAGCCCCCCACTGGTGCCCCTATGTACCAGGAATGGGATAGCCAGAACTCCCCTGAGAGTGGTGAGGACTCTCCGGAATTTCCCTTATCAGTATTGGCAGGGGAGACTCAAGAAACTGGAGAGGAGCCCACCTCCTCAGACGAAAACCTACCGTCTGTGGAGTTTTCTGATCTTGAGGTTCACAGGGAAAACTTTGCCACAGAACAGTTGAAAGACCCCGCCCTAATAAAGGCACGGGAAAACGTAGTGAAAATAGATGGCGAGTTAGTGAACCCAGATAATACCTGCACTTACCCATACTTCAGCGTAGAGAAGGACCTACTGTATCGGGTGGCAAAAAGGGCAGAAGAAACCGTTGAGCAGCTTGTGGTGCCCAAACCTTACAGGAAGTTGGTGTTGGAGTTGGCCCATGGGCACATTCTTGGAGGTCATCTGGGGACAGAGAAAACCCGAGAGAGGGTATTACAGAGATTCTATTGGCCGGGGGTGATGAAGGACATAGAAAATTATTGTTCCTCCTGCCCTGTGTGTCAGAGGTCGGCCCCGATGCCACATTTCCGTAGCCCGCTGGTCCCTCTACCCATCATTGAGGTCCCGTTTGAGAGGATCGCCATGGATTTGGTAGGTCCTATAATCAAGTCCGCTAGGGGGCACCAGTACATATTAGTTATAATGGACTATGCCACCCGTTATCCAGAAGCGATCCCTCTCCGAAATACCTCGGCCAAAACCATAGCCAAAGAGCTATCTCTTGTGTTTAGCCGGGTGGGTATTTGTAAAGAACTGCTTACGGACCAAGGTACACCCTTTATGTCCCGGGTTATGAAGGAGCTGTGTAAATTGTTCAAAGTGACGCAATTACGTACATCTGTGTATCACCCCCAAACCGATGGGCTGGTTGAAAGATTCAACAAAACCCTAAAACAAATGTTGAAGAAAGTGGTGGATAGAGATGGAAAGGATTGGGACTGTCTACTTCCTTATCTGATGCTTGCTATTAGGGAGGTACCCCAATCCTCTACGGGATTCTCCCCCTTTGAGTTACTGTATGGGAGACACCCAAGAGGGCTGTTGGATATTGCCAAGGAAACTTGGGAAAGTGAGAGTTCTCCCCACAGGAGTGTGATTGAGCATGTCGCCCTGATGCAAGACCGAATTGCACAGGTAATGCCCATCGTGAAGGAACATTTGGCCCAAGCGCAGTTAGCACAGCAGAGAGTGTACAACCGTGGAGCCAAGACCCGTACCTTTTCCCCGGGGGATAGGATACTGGTACTTGTCCCTACGGTTGAAAGTAAATTCCTTGCCAAATGGCAAGGCCCCTACGAGATAATGGAAAAAGTGAGCAAAGTGAATTACAAGGTCAGACAACCAGGAAGGCGAAAGCCCGAACAGATCTATCACGTTAATCTGTTGAAAGCCTGGAGGGATAGAGAGTCCCTAGTCGCAGACACTTGGTCACCAGCTCAAACTGGTTGCGTGATTCCTGAGGTTGGAATAGCAGCCACCTTGTCACAACCCCAACAACAGGAGGTTAAGGAGTTTGTGCTTCGCAACAAGGAGGTATTCTCTGAGCTGCCGGGACAAACATCTGGGGTAGAGCATGACATCATTACCCCGCCCGGTGAAAGGGTGAAGTTAAAACCCTATCGGATCCCAGAGGCCCGACGGGAGGCAATACGGGAGGAAGTACAGAAAATGCTGAACTTAGGGGTGATAGAGGAGTCCCAAAGTGATTGGTCTAGTCCCATTGTGTTGGTGCCTAAACCGGATGGGAGCTGGCGATTTTGTAACGATTTTCGTCAGTTGAACAAAGTTACAAAATTTGACACCTACCCCATGCCACGTATAGATGAGTTGATCGACCGGCTGGGAACAGCCCGATACATGACGACTCTTGACCTCACAAAAGGGTATTGGCAAATCCCCCTGGCCAAATTGGCCAAAGAGAAAACCGCATTTGTAACCCCAGACGGGGCGTTCCAATATAAAAGAATGCCGTTCGGGTTACAGAATGCGCCGGCCACATTCCAGCGGAAAATGGACCAGATGCTGAGGCCCCATCAGAAGTATGCTGCGGCTTACCTGGATGACGTAATTGTCCATAGCACAGATTGGGCCTCACATCTGCCAAAAGTGCAAGCAGTCCTGGACTCTGTTCGGGAAGCGGGGTTTACGGCTAACCCCAAGAAGTGTACCATTGGGCAGGAGGAGGCCAAATATCTTGGGTACACCATTGGGAGGGGAGTAATAAAACCCCAACTCAACAAAGTCGAGGCCATCCAGAGTTGGCCACGTCCCAACAGCAAGAAGCAGGTACGAGCCTTTCTGGGAATCGCTGGGTATTATCGGCGATTCATTCCCCACTTTGCCTCTAAGGCTGTGCCCCTAACCAACCTAACGAAGGGGAAAGGGTCGGTCATGATTAAATGGACCCCCGAGGCTGAGGCAGCATTCCAATTCTTGAAACAAGCCTTAAGTAGCCAGCCAGTGTTGTACTCACCCGACTTCTCTAAAGACTTTGTCGTACAAAGTGATGCGTCAGATGTGGGGTTAGGAGCAGTATTGTCCCAGGTCTGGAACGGGGAAGAGCACCCAGTAATTTACCTCAGCAGGAAGTTGAAGTCCCATGAGGTAAATTACGCCACCGTTGAAAAGGAGTGTTTAGCGGTGAAGTGGGCTCTAGATTCCCTTCGGTACTACCTGCTAGGTAGGCACTTTGACATGGTTACGGATCACGCTCCGTTAAAGTGGATGGCTCAAAACAAGGAAACAAATAGAAGAGTGAATAGGTGGTTCCTGGCCCTCCAGGAATTCAACTTCACAGTAAAGCATCGCCCTGGTGTTCAAATGGGGAATGTGGATGCTTTGTCTCGAGTACATGAATGCCTGATTGCTGGTGTTCCAACCCCGAGGTTAAAACAAGAGGGGGGGGTATGTGACAGCAGGAAGGTAAAGTCACCTGGTTGCATCCAGGGGGTAGATATATTTCGCCCAGATTCAGGCTTTACGCCGACTTATACAACTAGGTGGAGTGTTGTATAAGCCCAGCTGAGGCTAGTGGGCTCATGGATGACTCATACCTCTAGGGAGAGTGTGGGGCGTCGTGCAGACAGGGAGTTGATGAGACCAGCTGAAGCTTGTCAGCTCATTTAGGCCTCTATAAGAACTCCCAGCTTCATTAGATGTTAGCTCATGCCTGGACCCAGACCTGTGTGGACTGTCTAGGGAGAGTGAACCCCTGTGCGGTGAGACAAAGCCTGTGTGGCTATTTGCTTGGACATTTAAAACCAGGGACTTAGGGACTAGGACAGCACTAGGCTGATCCCAGTTGTTAGTTAGGAAACCTGTATGTTTAGTCAGAGGTCAAGTTGACCAGGATTTATTTTGTTTATGTTTCTTTTGGCTTTGCTGTGTTTTGTCACTGTAAATAGAAAATAAACCGCACCTTTTTTTGATTTTGAAAACCACAACCTCCGTTTGCTGGGCCTGTTTTTGTGTGGGGAGCCCATCCCGGGGGTCACACACACCCGCTGCCGAGCTAACCCCCTCACAATATATATATATATATATATATATATATATATATGGACTTTTGTTATTATGGGCTTCAACCGAATAAAGCGCTGCATCATTTCTCCTTAAGATGTAATTTCTAACAAAACATGCATAGGGTGGAGCACATGATCTGATCTGAAGTGTACATGCATGCCGTATGGCGGATTTGTGTCTTTTTTCAAACAGAGTAACTACAGTATGTAACTATGTTTTCTAAAACAAAGATTGTATATAGATAGGGAAAAAATACAGATATAAAAAAAACTGTTTAAATTAAACTAAAACAAAAATGTTCCAAAACTAGTATAGTCCCCCTTTCAGCAGCTGGGCTCATTATTATCTTTTTTTTTAAATTATATTTTATTACAGTATAAAAAGACAATACAAAACATTATAGTTGGTATATTCAAAAAAAATAATAAAAAAAAATACATTGCCAGTTAAAGAAACCCATGGTTCTATTCATTGTTCTGTATAATTGAAATATACAGTAACTAGTGTAAATAGAATAAATGAGAAGACTGTGGGGGTCCAAACCAACACAGGTAATACATGGTATAACTGTATAGTTTATAATTATAGGAGGAGTAGGGGGCTATACCATTAAGTACAAAATACTCAAACCTAAATGAGAATGTATTAATAAAAAGGTAGGTTATACCATTGGAAAATGCTGATACTATTCCCCTAAATGGGGGCCTAAATCAGAATTGTGCTAATGCGTAGTCAAGATGGACTAGTGTAAATAAAGTTATGCCTAAGAGGGGGTAGAAGAAGCAAATAATTATCCACACATTGTAGGAATTGTTTTCTAAAAAAACATTTAGTAAAGAGAAATGGGTAAATAATTATGGTAGTTCCATCTCCTCCTTGTTGTAAGTAGATTCAATATAGATTTCCTATTTGTGAAAAAAAAAATTGCCTCCACATCCCAGTTGAGTTGAGAATAAAGTTTTTCATTAGCAAAAATGTACTGAACTAGCTCTTTAACATCTGAAATAGTAGGAACCTGGGAAACTTCCCACATTTTTAGAATACATCTCTGCGCTGCCAATAGATAGATGTGGGTCCAGCTGGAGGTGTGAGTGTGCAACTGCTTGTAGAAGGAAAGCGGTCCTCATAGCTGAATAATTCTAGCAAGGGATCATTATAAATGAGGGACTGTATGGTAGATTGAATATAGAGTTCAAAATTGCGACATAGGCATTCTTAACGGCATCCTTTAAAATGTTCCAAAGGGACAACATGAAGTATAAGTTTATATTTTGATCAAAAAGTTCACTCACATCCCTAAGGGTCCTCATGTCTGGTGAGTTTTAATCTTTCCAAGTGGTGCTTTATATAGCTAATAGGCAGTGTTAACAGACCAATAAAATTACAGCAAAAAGTTATCCTTGCTTGGAATCTCTAGCACTGATGCTTATGTGTGATGTGAGGAGCTGGCCAGGGCTGAGAAGAAACAAAAAGAAGACTTGTGCTTGGCAGTCTGGACCAAATATGGTTAAAGTTTGGTGGCACCAAATAGGATTTATTCAATGCAAAAGGTCTTGCAGCACCTTCTTCAGAGAACAAGGATGGTCCATAGCTGAACACAGAAACAACCACCAGAAAGAAGGGAGCACAGACCTGGTGTATTAAACCTGAAATAATTTAAATGCATGCACTCACAAGTGTTGGCAAAGAATGTGTATGTAGAGCCTTGGAACATAGATCCAAAGGCCAATGTGGTTGCTTTCATTTAATCCAGCCCCCTCATTATAAAAGAGAGGGAAACAGTGAATTGGATGCTATTAACAGGAAAATATAGAGAACTCTGACATAGATTAGGGTGAGCTATGAAATTGTACTTTGTGTAATAAACTCCTTTGCCATTTTTTTTGGTAGATTGGAGGCTAATGGCCACTCTTAGCTGCTGTCCTGTCCATGTTTTCAGGGGGTGACATTTTGGGGTTTTGATTAAACTTGGGATGATGTTCTGGGTTTTCATTTAACATGAAGGTATGTTTACGTTACGTCGATAGGGCCTTTATTTTAGGTTAAGCTGCTGGTTTTCTTCCTGCAAGATTTCCTTTAAAAAATAAAGTGGGCTTTTGTGTCAGGGGTTGTATTTTGGGGTTTTCATTTATTTTATGAGTTTTATTATTATTTTATGTTAATAGGGGTGTTTTTAAGTTTGCGGCTGTGAACCACTGTAAAAGGAAAAAAATCAATGCACTGCCAGTGTATGCTGATTCTGAGGCTGTGAAAATCATACAATTCTGTAACACTATGTACTGCCCTAAGACATCCCTAGGGTTTGTGTATTTTCAATGTTAGCTCTGAAACTGAATGGAAATACCCTCTCCTTATTTTATGGCATATAAAACATTTTTTTTGCATTGCTACATATCCCCCATGGCATTGTCCAGCTTTCTAAATCTTTTTTTTACAGTAGTCCGCCTATTACCCTTAAAAACAAACACTTAACACTTTGCTCCCACCCCTACAGACTTCAGTTAGGGTTTGTTGAATTTAACACAAGATCACAAGATACACTGAATTCTTGGCAAATCAAATCTGAGCAGATTTGCCTATTTGCTCATTATATATCCTTGGTAGTTCTTTTTCATTAATTTTTCTCGGCTCGTCGTAGTGTTGTACGTCACCGCGTTCTTGATGGTCGGAATTTGGTGTGACAGTGTGTATGCAAGACAGCTTGAACGGAATTCCGTCTTAAAAATCCGTCTGAGTTTATCCCGACGGAAAATCCGATCGTGTGTATGGGGCATAAGTGATGTGGCCCACCTGTCACCCTGCCCAGCCCGACATCCACTTCCCAATCACCTTGAAGACAATGAATAGTACAGATGTTTGTTTTGTTGTTTTTATTGAGGAGATATGACTTGGATGGGTAAGGGAATTTATGGGATGCCCACTGGAACAAACAATTGTAGGATTGTATAGCAATCAATTGGGACAGCTATGAACACTTTGCTACTCCAGTCTCCTCCAGCACAACTCTTGCTTGCAGACTGTTACTCTTTCTCTCTCTCTCCAGCACATCTCTTACTTCTTAGGCACAGCTAGCACATATTTAGGCCTGACACTGACTCAGCCATGCTTTGTAACCACCATTTGCAGGCAGGGGCCGCATGTCCCTTTAATGTAGCAAAAATAGAAATAGGAAGTCTTTAGTCCTAGTTGCCCTAGGTGGTCTACTGCTCCCAGTCAGCCATCTTCAGGCCCTGCTAGCCCTCCTGGATGCAGCTGCCCGACTCCACTGCCCGTGACATTGCAATCCTCCCCACTGGCTCCACACCCAGCTTTGAATGTTTCCTCTCAGTCCTCTCTGGCATGCCTCTCCAGTCCTCCTGAAGCACATGCCTCCCACCAACCCTCTTGACTGCAAACTGGTGGTTCCCTCCTGAAGACTTGCCCGGCAGTACTAGCTCCTGCTGTCCTCTCTGACTTCTCTCTGTGTCTCCTGAATAGATCCTTTATGAGTTCTTAAAGTGATCTGTCCTGCACCCGAGTCCCAGGCCCAAGGTCCCCCCCCCCCAGACTGGGGAGCTCCCTCAAGGCCCCGACAGCCTAGCACTCCATCTTCAGTTCTTCCACCCGACAACTCCTTCCCTGCAGGGCTGACTCTAGGTATTTCAAGGAGGCCTGCCCCCTGCCAATCCTAGTTGGGGATTGGTCAGGGCTCCCTGAAACACCCCAGACAGCTCCACCTCTCTTTCCCTCCGCTTCTTATAGAATTCTCCAGAAGAAAGAGGGAGATGACAGTAGAGTGATGCTATCTGTGAGTCACAGCTGCTACTCTAGGCCACTCCCAGCCCACACAAATCAAAACAAACAGGCCCAGCTCTCAGCTAGGCCTGTCTAAATGTACCTGCACTCACCAAAAATATTACCTCTAGCACCTACCTAAGTAGAGTATATGTTTTATAAATATACAATATATATTCTTTGTAGTTCTGCAGGATAAGTGCTCAAGCTGCTGCAAGTCAGTGTGAATCATGCATGGATTACTTAACCTGGGAATAATGGACCGCTAAAGATGAATTAAACCTGTGATGAGGTTCTGCATCCTGCAGTGTAGCATCAGGTTTAAATAAGGTTGGCAGAACCTGCATGCTGAGCACTTGTTTGCTATGTTAATTTGTCTGATGCACTTGTTTAGTTAATCCTTTTCTTCCCTATTGTTTTCAAGCATAATAGACTGTACTTTATTGTAACCTCCTGAGGCTGTGTACCTAGAATTGATCTTGAACCACAGGCTTTAGTGACTATTAATATAACTTAGCCAGAAACTGTCTCTGGTACCTTGTTTTACTACTGAACATCTAATTACATTTGAAAAGCATCCTGTTGTTGGTCAACAAATGTAGACATCTGATTTTGCTATCTGTAGTCTGCTATACACCTCAAGGTTTACTCAGAACTGTCGCATGTATTTTTTGTCCAATTCATAAACTGCTGGCTGGGGTTTTGAGCCTGTGGTATGACACTTAATTCGTTCTGCTTAATGCAGCAAGAAAAATCTCAGGATTGGAGGATAGGTCAGTGACATGATTTTAACAGGTAATGTGACTGGGCTCTCCCCAGCTCTTTTTTTTTTTCATAAAACTTGTGTTGCTAAGCCAGCATAGCACTAAGCACATTTAAAAAGCTTATCTGACGTACCTGGTAGTAGAGCTTGACATGAAGAGGTAGGCCTCTCCTAAATGTCTGCCTCCAGGGCCCTGGTAATGAGACAGAGGCCTCAGGAGCACAGAGGTATGAATGCTTGTAGCTTGTCCAGTAATCTGCACGGGTAGGAAGCTGGTGCCTTCTTAAAGATGAGCCAGGTTGAAAAGACAGGAGGCAGACCTGGACTGAAGGTCAGCAGGCTGACGGATGCTTGACTGGTAGATAACAGGCTGTCAATGCTGGGCAGGTTAGCGAAGATCAAATAAGAAGAGGACCAGTCAGCAGACACTTGGCTGGCAGGATAAGGCAGGATGCAGCATCACTTAACCAGGGTTAGTAACAGACGGTCAGGACAGGCATAAGAGACTGGCAGAAGAGTAGTCAGAGCCGGGGGTCAGGGCAGGTTGCATAAAAGCGCAGTCAGAGGCAAGTCGAATCAGCAACAGTGGGTAAGAACAGGGTTGGATAATGGGTCATACGGAAACATTATAGATAGTACAGCAATAAGCAAGTGCAGCAGCCCAGTTTAACCACTTGACCGCCAGAAGGTTTACCCCCCTTTATGACCATGCCACTTTTTGTGATACGGCATTTAGTTAATTTAACTGACAATTGCGCAGTCATGCTATGCTCTACCCAAATAAAAGTTATGCCATTTTTTTCCCCACAAATAGAGCTTTTTTTTGGTGGTATTTAATCACCACTGCATTTTTTTTTTTGCACTATAAACAAAAAACCAACAACAATTTTGAAAAAAAAAATATATTTTTTTTACTTTCTCCGTTAAAAACATATCCAATAAAAATTATTTGAAAAATGAAACGTCTTCATAAATCTAGACCAATATGTATTCTGCTACATGTTTTTGGTAAAAAAAGTGGCTGCTATAAGCCGGTTCAGCAACAGTGGGTAAGAACAGATAGCAGGTCACACGGAAACACTGTAGATCAGACAGCAATGAGCCAGTGCTGCAGCCCAGTTTAAATATACCATTTGGCACCAGTGTGGCTGATGTGCACACGCACGGGCATGCGCCTGCGCACACCTGTACAGCTGCCTACTGGCCTGTGCATCTGTATGCACCCTGAAGTTCCATCTACACCAGGGATATGCAATTAGCGGACCTCCAGCTGTTGCAAAACTACAAGTCCCCTCATGCCTCTGCCTCTGGGTGTCATGCTTGCTGCTGTCAGAGTCTCGCTATGCCTCATGGGACTTGTAGTTTGGCAACAGCTGGAGGTCCGCTAATTGCATATCCCTGATCTACACTATGGCCAAGTCTTCCCTGACAGCATATCACTGCACTGACTTTATAAAAGTGCAATATGTTATGACTTCATTCTGACCATATTACTGCTTTCGAAATGGATCCTATACTAACAGACACAATGCTTCTAATTCTGTGCTGAGTAAGGAAAAATCATAAGAGAAAGTTATTGCATATATACTAATGGCCAGTGTTCACACGGCAAGACACCAATATTATGCAGATCAGCAAGTTCTCCATCCAGCCAGTCCAGACTCCTGCTTTCCTCTTTAATGATTCTCTGGCTCTGCTTGGCACAGCTTCACTCTTCTTTGCTATTACATTTCACTCTCTGGCCCTCAGCAATCAATTTATATATGTTTTTGTTTATGCCTGACACTCTAAAGCCCTGTACGCACGATCGGATGTCCTATGGATTCTAATTCGATGGATTTTTCCATTGGAAATCCGATGAAGCTGACTTCCATCAGTCTTGCCTACACACCATCAGTTAAAAATCCAACCGTCCCAAACGCTGTGACGTAAAACACTCCGACAAGCCGAGAAAAATTAAGTTCAATGCTTCTGAGCGTGCGTGGGTTTTTTGTCCGATGGAGTTCCACACAGACGATCAGAATTTTCTATTGTTTTTTTTCCCATCTGATAAATTTTAAACATGTTCTATTTTTTCTCACTGATGGAAAAAAGACCGATGGGGCCCATACACGATTGGTTTGTCCGATGAGAAAAGTCCATTGGACTGTTTTCATCGGTAAAATCAATCGTGTGTACACGGCATAAGGATTTGTTTTTTCCGTTTGCTGCTTTTTCTAGTGTTCATTTTGATGCCTTCTGCTCCCATTTATTTTCTTCATCACAATTCCTCTAATTGTTGAGATATGCATGGCCTATTACAGAGCATTGTTTAGTCTGCCATTGCCAATTTTCCACAAAACATGCTTGTTGCCTGGGTGTAATGCGAGCGCTGGCAGAAGTCCGTTCTGCTTACCTGTTGTATTGAAGCAAGAGGAGGAGTATGACAGCCAGACAGCTAATATTTCCAGAAGGGGATCTAAGAAATACCATTGTCCATTTTTTGTCATTACACGTGTAGCGGCTTCACCCCCTCTACATGTTTATCGGTCATCCGATGGCTCTCATCTAGGGGTACCTGGGTTTCGAGAGTGAGGTACGCCACGGCCCATGTCCTCCCCATGGCTGTGGTTGAGGTGAAGGCCAATTTCAATATCTTCCTCGGGCCAAATGTGCATTGGGTTGCGGAACTTAGCCCTGCTATGCTGGAATCTCCCTTTGCTCCCATTAACAGAGTCCATACACCGATCACAGTCCAACTCTCAGTTTTATTTCGTAGCTCCACAACAACAGGGTAATGGCAGGATACGGTGGGATGAGCAGGCCGAGGCACTATCCTGATTGTAGTCCCTACACCCCCTGTGCTATGACCAAGGGTTGCAGGAGTCTTGATTAGAACAACTTCGCTGCGCTGGGGCCCCTATCAGGGGAAGATGACCCTCCAAGGGAGTTACCGGAGGCCCGTCCGTCACCGGGTTGACGCTGCTCCGGAATCTTCAGACGGGTGACCTCCCCGGCCTCCTCACCTCAGATGCGGGTCCCCTCGCAAGGGGCACCCTGGAATCACTTCACCCTCGCGGGACCCAGTCGAAGTCACCAGGTCCCAGGCCCACGACATAGTACCTCACCCCAGGCTGAAGGTGCCTGGGATGGACTCCAACTCCATTCTGGCCAAGCCTAGGGGCCTGGGCCGGAACCCCGAACCGCCCGCACCCAGGCCTAAGGTGCCTGGGTGCGTGAAGAGATGATCCTCGAAGACCTCGTGGTGAGGGCATCTCCCCCTTTTATCTCCTCCCTTCGACACCACGGCGGGTTCCCCGCCCCAGCCGTACCATCTCCGGAAAGGGACAAAAAGGGTAGCACTGCGGTAGTGATTCTGCCTGGAGCCTGTAGAAACCCCGCCACCCACAGGCCAAGGAGAATATTGCACCACCCAATCCTCCACGAATAACAAAAAGGGGTCTAAACCCTGTCACAATTACACACCTGGGTCACACTACCCCCAGGTGTATCCCACTAAATCTGAAGACCCCGCTACACACCCCCCCTGTGATTTGACGCTGGTCCCCAGCGTCAGGTGCCCACCCATGTCTCCCAAGGAGTGGTGACATGAAGTGGGCCCCAGAGGCTATCTCTCAAATTTTGGATACTGTGTGTGCCAAGACCTGCTCAAGGGAAAGGGAACTATAAAACAATAAAACTTTTGTATAAAACATCTGTCATGTACACATATACAATCCCTCCCGTCACTGTCTAAGAACCACCCCATACTCAGTAGTCTTGACCGTCGAATCTCCTGCAGAAGGGAAACAAAAAACAACATCCTAACACTCTGTGTTAACTTGGCATGAGTGGGTCCGTCAGCCGAGAGACCCACTCACTCCAATAAGTAAAGTGATGCATGTGTAAAATTTCAAACAACCGTTGCACAACACTGCCACCTGGTGACAGCGCTGCGGTAATGACACTTGGTGAGATCTTCATTCTTCCCGCTTTCCCTACACTGACTCTACCCCCAAAGTCTCTGCCTTTGGTACATGAAGAAAATGGAGAAAAAAAACAACAGCTCCCAAGTCTCCAGTGAGTAAAAGAAAAGCCCAAATCAAAACAAAAGTAGGGCACTGTTCTGAGTATCTGGGAATGTTCCTTCCAGAGAGTTCGACAAGCAAACAAATAGGAGTTCTCTTCTCCTACAAGTAGAATCTTGGATCTGGCAAAAACAGAGGCTTTAAGTGATTGTCAAACACTTCAACTGAATATTCGACCTCCTCTCCCTCCTTTCTGCAGATAAGCACCTTATCAGCATGAATATGGCGCCCCAACTTCCAATCAGCTCGGCAGTCTCTGAACTTCTTAGACACAGATGGTGAACATGACAAGTATCGCCGGGCATGAGGCACTTTGAGCTTTTCCCAGACAAACTCATCGTACCACCTTTTTCGCAGGACCTCGACTTCATAAAGTAAGTCCCGAGGCAAGTAGGGGTACTCCCACCCATATTCACGGGCGACTCTCTGGGAGAAAAGTCGTTGCAATCTGGCTAGAGGAGGCATAACATTTCGCTCACCTTCTCCTGGTTGTACGATAGCCTCCGGGTGCCGAGGTACCTTCACCGTCTCGGATGGCTTCTCCTTTGGTGCCCGCAATGAAGCGCGCTGCATCCCCACTATCAGAGCGGGTGATGTGGTAGAATGTGGAAGGTTGGTCAGAGGACTAGACTCCCTCCTGAGCTCCGGGGCCTTACTGTGGATGATTCGACCTCAAAAAGAAACTCTTTGCACGCTTCACATCGCCCGAACGGCTTTAGTTGGACCACCAGTCCCGAGCATCCGGGACAGATCACACCGAGGGCCTCCGTGTCTCTGCATGAATACAGAGCCAACTGTCCTCGGGGCCTGAGCCTTATCCCCGTGTCTGTAATGGGCGCAGCAAATGCAGTCATTTTCGTGGGGTAAGGTACCGGCATCCACGGGGAGCTTGAGGCCATCCCGACCACCTGCTGTTCCATCACGCACTGACCACGCGCCGGAGTCTCCACATGTATCTCCACACATGGCCAGACTCCTCCCACGACTTGCACGTTTTCGCGGGCTTTCACCAGCCTCCGCCCACGAATTGCGCAGTCACGGGGTGCCTCATGGCGCAGTGCAGCAAAAGTCCCCACATGTAGTACGTCACACGGCTGGACTCCTCCCTCTTCCCGCTCTTTCTGCATAGGCCTTTCCCGGTTTTTCAGAGAAATTTCCACGACTTCGAGCACAGGGACGCACTTTGGCCAATCACATGGCCGACCAGCTCGGACCTCCTCCGGGCAGCAAAGTCCAGACACAGCCGTTCCAAACCTTAGGGTCAATACACATTTCATCCCGGACTCACGAGCCCCCACGTGTAGCGGCCTCACCCCCTCTACATGTTTATCGGTCATCCGATGGCTCTCGTCTAGGGGTACCTGGGTTTCGAGAGTGAGATACGCCACGGCCCATGTCCTCCCCATGGCTGTGGTTGAGGTGAAGGCCAATTTCAATATCTTCCTCGGGCCAAATGTGCATTGGGTTGCGGAACTTAGCCCTGCTATGCTGGAATCTCCCTTTGCTCCCATTAACAGAGTCCATACACCGATCACAGTCCAACTCTCAGTTTTATTTCGTAGCGCCACAACAACAGGGTAATGGCAGGATACGGTGGGATGAGCAGGCCGAGGCACTATCCTGATTGTAGTCCCTACACCCCCTGTGCTATGACCAAGGGTTGCAGGAGTCTTGATTAGAACAACTTCGCTGCGCTGGGGCCCCTATCAGGGGAAGATGACCCTCCAAGGGAGTTACCGGAGGCCCGTCCGTCACCGGGTTGACGCTGCTCCGGAATCTTCAGACGGGTGACCTCCCCGGCCTCCTCACCTCAGATGCGGGTCCCCTCGCAAGGGGCACCCTGGAATCACTTCACCCTCGCGGGACCCAGTCGAAGTCACCAGGTCCCAGGCCCACGACATAGTACCTCACCCCAGGCTGAAGGTGCCTGGGATGGACTCCAACTCCATTCCGGCCAAGCCTAGGGGCCTGGGCCGGAACCCCGAACCGCCCGCACCCAGGCCTAAGGTGCCTGGGTGCGTGAAGAGATGATCCTCGAAGACCTCGTGGTGAGGGCGTCTCCCCCTTTTATCTCCTCCCTTCGACACCACGGCGGGTTCCCCGCCCCAGCCGTACCATCTCCGGAAAGGGACAAAAAGGGTAGCACTGCGGTAGTGATTCTGCCTGGAGCCTGTAGGTACCCCGCCACCCACAGGCCAAGGAGAATATTGCACCACCCAATCCTCCACGAATAACAAAAAGGGGTCTAAACCCTGTCACAATTACACACCTGGGTCACACTACCCCAGGTGTATCCCACTAAATCTGAAGACCCCGCTACACACATTTCTATTAAACAGTTTGATAAGTTTTCCTTACCTGTTGCAGCCATAGAAACATATCCCTCCACCCTTTTAGCCAGTTAGGGACTACAGTATTTTTAGCCATTGCTTACAAGGGTATTATGCACTTACAATTACAAGAGATAGCCCCCATTGGGGTCTGGCAGTCCTCTATCCAACCCTTGGTCTTACATTGGGAAAGGAAAAACTGGGATACCCGCAAAAGCATAGTATATGCATATGCATAAATTTGTCACACACTACATCAAAGCACACTTTAGGTCAGTGGTTCTCAACTCCTGTCCTCAGGACACACTAACAGGCCAGATTTTAAGTATTACCTTGGTGAGATGCAGACTAGAATACTGCAATCCCTGAGCAGCAAATTATATCACCTGTGATGCATTTCAGTTATCTTGCAAACCTGGCCTGTTGGTGGGCCCTGAGGACTGGAGTTGAGAACCACTGCTTTAGGTGCTGTATAATTTACAGGCTCCTTTAAATGGGACAGGTTCTCTTTGACTGTACCATCATGTTTGTAGGGAAGACAAAGAACAGACTGCAATAGCCATAAACAGCAATCACCTTACATTGTTCCCCATGATTTTAATTGGTGAAAGTCAAAATATCATTGCTTTCTTTGCATTACTGCAGACTTTCATTAATGGTATCCTGTGGGTTAACCTGAAAATGTGTTTGTTAAAGCCATCATCACTGTGTTCTCCATATCAATTTTATGATAATGTTACATGGCTTTCATTCCTTGCCCTGCCTGGTGCCTGTGGATTTGTGGGAAACAGACATTTAATACCAATGTATCCCAGAACAAAAGAGAAAATGACACATCAGCATTAGGGCATACGTACCTTAGTCACATTTCACCTGGATTCAACTAAATAGCTACCAATTTCACTAACCGTTTAAACACAGGGAATTGCACATACTGAATGGCACTTTATTTATTTTGTGGCTTCAAGTTTCATCTTAATCACCATTTATGGTAAAAACGATTTCTGCCTATTTTGAAGATATCAACTTGAAGAGTTTGGTTTGTATTATTGGGTTGGTTTAGCTACCTCTTGAATAGATCTTCTATCTGAAGAATGATTTACTGTGCTTTTCAAGGATTAGCTCTCTGTTGTCTTTTTTAGCAGCATTTTGAAATTGCTATAAAACTAAAGCCTTACACAGCAAGCAAACATATCTTTTAATCTACCGAACATTTTCTCTTTCTGAGAAAGAAACCTAGAATACAGGATAGTGTAACTAATGTTTTTGGTGAAATAAAGATTAACAGATTGAGGTCAGAAGAATGAATTTAAGCCAAGAACGACTATTTCTGCTTTCCAGAAGCTGAAATTGTTGTAAGGGGACAATATTAGAGGAGTTGTTGAGGCATTTTAAAATTTTAGAAAATCTGTTTGCATGACAAGATAATTTTCATCACAGTATTAAGGATTGCAGAAGCTGTTGTTGACTAGAGCTGACATCAGATGTACACAAGGGGACTTTAGAATTGTTGTCACTAGTTAGATAATCCCATTTTCAAGTTGTACAGCAATAAGAATTTGTTTGGCTGTTATATTAGTGAAGATTTATTGCTCTAAAGCCCTGTACACACGATCGGATTTCCTATGGATTCTAATCCGATGGATTTTTCCATCGGAAATCCGATGAAGCTGACTTCCATCAGTCTTGCCTACACACCATCAGTCAAAAATCCGACCGTCCCAAACGCCGTGACGTAAAACACTCCGACAAGCCGAGAAAAATTAAGTTCAATGCTTCTGAGCATGCGTCGACTTGATTCTGAGCATGCGTGGAGTTCCACACAGACGATCGGAATTTGCTATCGTTTTTTTTCCCATCGGATAAATTTAAAACATGTTCTATTTTTTCTCACCGATGGAGAAAAGACTGATGGGGCCCATACACGATCGGTTTGTCCGATGAGAAAAGTCTGAAATTAACTGAAATTAACCATTGCCTAAATATTCCTCAGACTGTAAAAATCCCATAGTAGCTCCTCAGCTACAAACTGACAGGTGTTTATAGATCTGCAAAAAAGAAGACCAAAGTTTAAATGTTTTTTTTTATTATTAGGATTATAGAGTAATTAAGTGCAAAAGTACTAGCAATAATGCTCGTTTTTATTTCTACTACTACACTTCTTTTGGATGCATGTTTATTAGGCATCTGATTCCCTCTGTCTCTATTATTTTAGCTTTTTTACTTTGTAAATTCTCTAAATTTTCATTAAATATAATAGTCACATAACTGAGACTGCTCTATCTTCTTCATATTCGATGATGCCTGATGAGGATTTGGGGCTCTATTTTCCAGAGGCAATGGTGAGGTGGACAGAGGCGTTGAGTATGGTCACAGTCTATAGACCAGCAAAGCATATGGGTATAAATAAGTGCACAGTTAGCATGCAACCATTAAGGTATCCACCATTCAGGGAAAAGGACTAAGGTGAGGCTGAAGTTTAGCTGAAAATTATTTATGGTCATTAATGAACATTGTTCAGTTTTTTTTTGGTCTCTCTTTCTTTTTGTTAATATAATTTACCTTTAAGTTTTATCTCCTTAATCACATAAACAACCACTAAAATTTCTAATCCAAAGCTGAGATCGTCTAATCAGGAATGTCTGTGATTCATACATTTTTTAATTATATTTCCATGTAGATTTACACAATATAGGCATTCAGGCAGTTATATATTTATGAATTGCAGGATTCTCTGCAGACTGGGCAAAATGTCATGTATATTGAGGAGAATAAAGCTAAAATCACTTTTCAAAGATTTGGTTATTCACTAAGTTTTTAAGTGTTTTTTACTCCTCTCAATTTTTTTTTTACAAAAAGTTTATTCCTTACAAAAGGTTTTTTTCAGAAACCACAAAACACAGCAGAGTTCAGTGATACAAGAAATTGTAACAGAAACAGTAGTTAATAAGTTACAAACAACAAAAGTAACTAACAACAATTTATAAGAGTAGTAGAGCAGTGGTCTCCAAACTGCGAAGCAGGGGCCCTTTGCTTGCCTTTATCTTACCCTTGGTGCACTTTTCCTTCCACTTACATCAACAATGGGGTACTATTCCTTCAAACACACCAATGATAGGGCACTATTCTTCCAACTGATACCAATGACGGGGCACTATTCCTCCCACTTGCACCAACGATGGGACACTATTCCTCCCACTGACACCAACAACAGGGCGATATTCCTCCCCCTAATAACAAAGATGTATTGCTTACTCCCACTGATGCCAGGACAATTTCAACTACAAAGGGCCACAGTCTGGCCCCCTTAAAGTTTGAAGGACAGTAAGCTGGCCCTTTCTTTAGAAAGTTTGAAGACCCCTATAGTAGGGTATTGATCAGTGAGCAACAGATAAGACCATATACAGCGACTACACTTATTGTGGATTAATGGGGCTCCACCAACAGGGCCTGCTCCTCACCTGCCGAAGTAAAGACAACATGAGTGGGAAGCACATTGATCTGCGTATCACTCGTGCAGAATAAAAACTAAAAAGAGAACAATGAGAAGAAAGGAGAAGAAAGAAAAGGACAGAGAAAAGGAAAGGAAAGGGGGTAGGGAGGAAAAGGGGATTCTGAAGGGTCCAGGCCGATGAAGAAAGGTAGGGACTCCAAGGGTCCCATTAAACTGAAAGCAGAGCACGGTCTAAATATAGATCTGTGTTGCAAGCTATCCACGTGTTCCAAATGCTCAAGAACTTGGCGTGAGTGTCATTAAGAATGGAGGTAAGCTTCTCATGTACCATAGTCCCCATTAATTGTTGTTTAACTTCCCAAATCGCTCTAGTAAACGTTTGGCGGGCAGTCAGGAAAACAAAACCTACCTACTTAAACCCTGGAAAAAGTCAAGATTTCAAGGTTTATGCAGTGAAGCTTCCCACGGTTTACGGCCAGGGAGATTTTGAGGGCTGATCAAATCATAGTGTACACTTGCGTCCAAAAACAGATTGCTTTAGGACAAGGTCTACCAAATGTGGAATAGAAAGCCCTTTTCATGGCAACCACGGAAGCACGAAGAGGGCATGTTGGGAATAAATCAGGATAGACTATCAGATTCATCTCTAATTCTAATGTTGAAATTATAAGAATGTATTTTGATCTGTGGGGGACTCCTAAACAAGATCACCTTAGGTACTTTATTTACAAAAAACATTTACATGTTATACATTTTACTAGTGACTACATAGCAGTATACACATGGTTAGTTGCTCTGCCCACATACAACCCATCAGGCCTTTATGAAAAGAACTTCCCCATTCCCTTTTCTGTTCTCAAGTCTACTAGATTGTTATAGCTACAGCCCCTTACTATTACCTCTGGGTGTGTACATTCAGGTTGATGCTCTCTGAGATGAGGTCTTACTACTTGGGCTTTGAAATGTGCTGTTGAGGGTCTGTGGTTATTTTTTTTTATCAATTATTGGTTTGTAGACTTCTGTAAGCCTCTAGGTGGTGGTGTGTCACTGCTTTCCTGTGTTCTCTGTTTTACCTTGTTTGGCACATGTTTTTTTTTCTAGTATATGGCTGCATCTGATTAGCAGTGTGTTTGTGTCTATTTTCTTTTTTTATCTTCTCTATAGTTCCAGCACTTCCCGTGTCTCCTCTTTTTTTTTCTGATGGTTTCTTGGTGGTATTCTGGCACAATCTCATTGGTGTTTCTACACATTAGCAGTGTGTCCAGGAGGCAGTGGTTCCCATGTTAGAATTGCCAAACCATAAGGCAGTAGTAACCTCCATATAGATATAGGGATTTGAATGGAGCTGTCCATCTGCTGTGTAAATTTCTCAGCCTTTTCAGATGATGCATCATAGCAAAATAAAGATCCTCAACATGCCTCTCCCAAAGCCATACTTATTTTTTTACCAGGATCCAACAATGTGGAGTAATTCTAGTGCAGAACGCAGAAACATTTATGGGGTTTTCTTCACCTATATTCATGGTCAGAAAACAATTTGGAAACTGGAGCCCAGTCTTAGACCTAAGATTCCTCAAAAAGTAAAAAATTGAGTCTTTGAATACAGTCATTCTCTCAGTTCAACCAGGAGACTGAATGGTGTCTCTAGACATTCAGAATGTGTACCTGTTGTGAGGGGGTTGGCTCGGCAGCGGGTGTGTGTGACCCCCGGGATGGGCTCCCCACACAAAACAGGCACAGCAAACGGAGGTTGTGGTTTTTAAAATCAAAAAGGTGCGGTTTATTTTCTATTTACAGTGACAAAACACAGCAAAGCAAAAGAAACATAAACAAAATAAATCCTGGTCAAGTTGACCTCTGACTAAACATACAGGTTTCCTAACTAACAACTGGGATCAGCCTAGTGCTGTCCTAGTCCCTAAGTCCCTGGTTTTAAATGTCCAAGCAAATAGCCACACAGGCTTTGTCTCACCGCACAGGGGTTCACTCTCCCTAGACAGTCCACACAGGTCTGGTTCCAGGCATGAGCTAACATCTAATGAAGCTGGGAGTTCTTATAGAGGCCTAAATGAGCTGACAAGCTTCAGCTGGTCTCATCAACTCCCTGTCTGCACGACGCCCCACACTCTCCCTAGACATATGAGTCATCCATGAGCCCACTAGCCTTAGCTGGGCTTATACAACTCTCCACCTAGTTGTATAAGTCGGCGTAAAGCCTGAATCTGGGCGAAATATATCTACCCCCCTGGATGCAACCAGGTGACTTTACCTTCCTGCTGTCACATACCCCCCCCTCTTGTTTTAACCTCGGGGTTGGAACACCAGCAATCAGGCATTCATGTACTCGAGACAAAGCATCCACATTCCCCATTTGAACGCCAGGGCGATGCTTTACTGTGAAGTTGAATTCCTGGAGGGCCAGGAACCACCTATTCACTCTTCTATTTGTTTCCTTGTTTTGAGCCATCCACTTTAACGGAGCGTGATCCGTAACCATGTCAAAGTGCCTACCTAGCAGGTAGTACCGAAGGGAATCTAGAGCCCACTTCACCGCTAAACACTCCTTTTCAACGGTGGCGTAATTTACCTCATGGGACTTCAACTTCCTGCTGAGGTAAATGACTGGGTGCTCTTCCCCGTTCCAGACCTGGGACAATACTGCTCCTAACCCCACATCTGACGCATCACTTTGTACGACAAAGTCTTTAGAGAAGTCGGGTGAGTACAACACTGGCTGGCTACATAAGGCTTGTTTCAAGAATTGGAATGCTGCCTCAGCCTCGGGGGTCCATTTAATCATGACCGACCCTTTCCCCTTCGTCAGGTTGGTTAGGGGCACAGCCTTAGAAGCAAAGTGGGGAATGAATCGCCGATAATACCCAGCGATTCCCAGAAAGGCTCGTACCTGCTTCTTGCTGTTGGGACGTGGCCAACTCTGGATGGCCTCGACTTTGTTGAGTTGGGGTTTTATTACTCCCCTCCCAATGGTGTACCCAAGATATTTGGCCTCCTCCTGCCCAATGGTACACTTCTTGGGGTTAGCCGTAAACCCCGCTTCCCGAACAGAGTCCAGGACTGCTTGCACTTTTGGCAGATGTGAGGCCCAATCTGTGCTATGGACAATTACGTCATCCAGGTAAGCCGCAGCATACTTCCGATGGGGCCTCAGCATCTGGTCCATTTTCCGCTGGAATGTGGCCGGCGCATTCTGTAACCCGAACGGCATTCTTTTATATTGGAACGCCCCGTCTGGGGTTACAAATGCGGTTTTCTCTTTGGCCGACTTGGCCAGGGGGATTTGCCAATACCCTTTTGTGAGGTCAAGAGTCGTCATGTATCGGGCTGTTCCCAGCCGGTCAATCAACTCATCTATACGTGGCATGGGGTAGGTGTCAAATTTTGTAACTTTGTTCAACTGACGAAAATCGTTACAAAATCGCCAGCTCCCATCCGGTTTAGGCACCAACACGATGGGACTAGACCAATCACTTTGGGACTCCTCTATCACCCCTAAGTTCAGCATTTTCTGTACTTCCTCCCGTATTGCCTCCCGTCGGGCCTCTGGGATCCGATAGGGTTTTAACTTCACCCTTTCACCGGGCGGGGTAATGATGTCATGCTCTACCCCAGATGTTTGTCCCGGCAGCTCAGAGAATACCTCCTTGTTGCGAAGCACAAACTCCTTAACCTCCTGTTGTTGGGGTTGTGACAAGGTGGCTGCTATTCCAACCTCAGGAATCACGCAACCAGTTTGAGCTGGTGACCAAGTGTCTGCGACTAGGGACTCTCTATCCCTCCAGGCTTTCAACAGATTAACGTGATAGATCTGTTCGGGCTTTCGCCTTCCTGGTTGTCTGACCTTGTAATTCACTTCGCTCACTTTTTCCATTATCTCGTAGGGGCCTTGCCATTTGGCAAGGAATTTACTTTCAACCGTAGGGACAAGTACCAGTATCCTATCCCCCGGGGAAAAGGTACGGGTCTTGGCTCCACGGTTGTACACTCTCTGCTGTGCTAACTGCGCTTGGGCCAAATGTTCCTTCACGATGGGCATTACCTGTGCAATTCGGTCTTGCATCAGGGCGACATGCTCAATCACACTCCTGTGGGGAGAACTCTCACTTTCCCAAGTTTCCTTGGCAATATCCAACAGCCCTCTTGGGTGTCTCCCATACAGTAACTCAAAGGGGGAGAATCCCGTAGAGGATTGGGGCACCTCCCTAATAGCAAACATCAGATAAGGAAGTAGACAGTCCCAATCCTTTCCATCTCTATCCACCACTTTCTTCAACATTTGTTTTAGGGTTTTGTTGAATCTTTCAACCAGCCCATCGGTTTGGGGGTGATACACAGATGTACGTAATTGCGTCACTTTGAATAATTTACACAGCTCCTTCATAACCCGGGACATAAAGGGTGTACCTTGGTCCGTAAGCAGTTCTTTACAAATACCCACCCGGCTAAACACAAGAGATAGCTCTTTGGCTATGGTTTTGGCCGAGGTATTTCGGAGAGGGATCGCTTCTGGATAACGGGTGGCATAGTCCATTATAACTAATATGTACTGGTGCCCCCTAGCGGACTTGATTATAGGACCTACCAAATCCATGGCGATCCTCTCAAACGGGACCTCAATGATGGGTAGAGGGACCAGCGGGCTACGGAAATGTGGCATCGGGGCCGACCTCTGACACACAGGGCAGGAGGAACAATAATTTTCTACGTCCTTCATCACCCCCGGCCAATAGAATCTCTGTAATACCCTCTCTCGGGTTTTCTCTGTCCCCAGATGACCTCCAAGAATGTGCCCATGGGCCAACTCCAACACCAACTTCCTGTAAGGTTTGGGCACCACAAGCTGCTCAACGGTTTCTTCTGCCCTTTTTGCCACCCGATACAGTAGGTCCTTCTCTACGCTGAAGTATGGGTAAGTGCAGGTATTATCTGGGTTCACTAACTCGCCATCTATTTTCACTACGTTTTCCCATGCCTTTATTAGGGTGGGGTCTTTCAACTGTTCTGTGGCAAAGTTTTCCCTGTGAACCTCAAGATCAGAAAACTCCACAGACGGTAGGTTTTCGTCTGAGGAGGTGGGCTCCTATCCAGTTTCTTGAGTCTCCCCTGCCAATACTGATAAGGGAAATTCCGGAGAGTCCTCACCACTCTCAGGGGAGTTCTGGCTATCACATTCCTGGTACATAGGGGCACCAGTGAGGGGCTCAGGATCATCCCACAGTTCCCAGAACTTCGGAAAATCCCTTCCCACAATGGCGTCATGCGGTAACTGAGATACTAAGCCCACTGGATGAGAGAGGGTACCTTTGGGGGTCTCGAAACACACTGTAGTCACTGGATACTCTCGGGTGTCCCCATGCACACAAATAACAGCTACCTTGCTATTCCCAGAGACCTCTGTTTTAACTAACTCAGCCTTTATCAGGGTCACAAGGCTACCTGAATCCAGCAATACCACAACATTTCTACCATTAACACACATTTTGCATAAATGTTTCTCAGTTCCTCGAATGGCAGTGCATGCGACTGTCGCACACAGCGACTGACGTCTGCCCGTCAGAAAGTCACACTGCATGGGTTCCTCCACAACCGGGCAATTGGCTGCAATATGTCCCGCTTGCCGGCAGCGGTAGCAAACGATCCTTCTTGCCGCCTCTTGAGCCGCTGATTTCCCAGGCTGTTCTCGCCAAACTTGGGGTAGAGCTCCCACCCTCTCACTCTCTCCACCCTCACCCCTTGGAATCCTCTTATCCGCCCCTGGGGATGGTCTGGTCTTAGGGTGGAAAGTCCGAGTGTCTCTGGAAGAGGCCGTCAGGTTCTCTGTAGCCAAGTATTTCTCCACACGATCCACAAGACCATCGGCCGTCTCTGGGTCTCCATGGCTTACCCACTTTTGGATGGCAGTAGGAAGAGCTCTCAAAAACCGATCCATTACAACACGTTCCACAATCTTTGGTGCGGACAAAGTCTCTGGCTGTAGCCACTTTCTGCTCAGGTGAATGAGATCATACATTTGAGACCTGGGGGGTTTTCCAAGCTGGAAAGTCCAGTTATGCACACGCTGAGCCCGGACAGCCTGGGTGACACCCAGCCTTGCCAATATTTCAGCTTTTAGCATCACATAGTCTTTTGCTTGGTTAGGCTCTAGGTCATAGTAAGCTTTCTGCGATTCACCAGTTAACAGAGTAGCCACCAGTCCAGCCCACTGCTCCTCAGGCCACTTTTCTCTTTCAGCGGTCCTTTCAAATGTGGTCAAAAATACCTCTGGATCATCCTCTCCAGTCATTTTTGTCAGTAAACGACTCACCCCAAAGGACGCGGTATTAGTGGGACGGCTTTCCTCACTGGTCTGCGGACGTTGCTGCATTACTGCTTCCATCTGTTGTTGTAGTCTCTGCTCTTGCTTCTGCAACAGGTCTATGAAGCGGGCCTCAGATTGCTGCTGGGCTCGTTGCTGAGCCTCCAGACTCTGTTGCAAAGTTGCGTTTGTCTGCTGCTGGGCTGCAAGGCTCTGTTGATGAGCTTGCTGCTGGGCTGCGAAGTTCTGTTGTTGAGCTGCAAGGCTCTGTTGATGAGCTGCAAGGCTCTTTTGCAAACCTGCATTTGTCTGCTGTTGATTGGCATTTGCTAGAGCCAGCTGCTTCAGTATCTCCTCCATGCTGGCTTAAAAAAAAAACTGCCACTGGTTCTCCACCAACTGTGAGGGGGTTGGCTCGGCAGCGGGTGTGTGTGACCCCCGGGATGGGCTCCCCACACAAAACAGGCACAGCAAACGGAGGTTGTGGTTTTCAAAATCAAAAAGGTGCGGTTTATTTTCTATTTACAGTGACAAAACACAGCAAAGCAAAAGAAACATAAACAAAATAAATCCTGGTCAAGTTGACCTCTGACTAAACATACAGGTTTCCTAACTAACAACTGGGATCAGCCTAGTGCTGTCCTAGTCCCTAAGTCCCTGGTTTTAAATGTCCAAGCAAATAGCCACACAGGCTTTGTCTCACCGCACAGGGGTTCACTCTCCCTAGACAGTCCACACAGGTCTGGTTCCAGGCATGAGCTAACATCTAATGAAGCTGGGAGTTCTTATAGAGGCCTAAATGAGCTGACAAGCTTCAGCTGGTCTCATCAACTCCCTGTCTGCACGACGCCCCACACTCTCCCTAGACATATGAGTCATCCATGAGCCCACTAGCCTTAGCTGGGCTTATACAACTCTCCACCTAGTTGTATAAGTCGGCGTAAAGCCTGAATCTGGGCGAAATATATCTACCCCCCTGGATGCAACCAGGTGACTTTACCTTCCTGCTGTCACACTGTACATACCAATTCATCTTCAATTTCAATCTCTTCCCAAGTTGGGAAGCCTTTTCTGCAATATGCCTAAGGAGTGGTTGTCCTCAGATAAATCTATTTGATTTCCCAATCAACATCGAGCTCCCTGTATTTTACACCAAATGTGAGGGAGTGGATGCTGTGACCAAGGAGTGGAATTTTCAGAATTTTCAGTGTATACCCTCCACTCCATTCACTCTGAGGTTCCTACAATGTCTAGTGGAGGAGACAGTCATTGTTTTAGGCATCATTCTATATAGGTCTTGAAGACCTTGGTTCATGCTCCTCCTGATGAAGCTGTCAACTTGTGATCCAATGATTCTGCCAGTGTCTTCAGGAGTGCCCTGCCATCTCTGACCTCCTTCATCCAAATCCAGAGATTCTGTAATTGAAGGCATGGAGACTGAGTAGTGAAGTCTGGGGGGGGGGGGGGGCATTATATTCTTCTCGGATTATTCATAAATTGTTGCGAGAATGGAAAAATGAAACAAATACCACTTATAATAGTGGGAAACTTCTCTGTCTCTTGGGGGGGCATAACATCCTATAGTTGTTGCAGGCCAATATGGATCTGGGTCTGGGACTTGACACTCTTAAAAGGCTAAGTTCAATTTTTTTTTATACATTCCAGCTCCCATATACGAATATACCATTAACACTTGACCTCTGGAAGGTTTCATCCCCTTTATGACCAGGCCATTTTTTGCTATCCAGCACTGCTACTTTAACTGGCAAGTGTGCGGTCATGCAATATTGTATGCAAAGAAAATTTATATAATACTTTCACACAAATAGAGCTTTAGTTCTGTGGTATTTACTCACCACTGGGTCTTTTATTTTCTTGCTTTATAAACGAAAAATGCGAAGAATTTAGAAAAATATATATATATATATTTTCTACTTTTTGTTATAAAACATATTCAATAAAATTCAATTTCAAATTTCTTCATAAATGCTTTCGTGTTGGCATTATTAGGTTTGCAGTACATCAGTTGAAGATGTTCCCAGTTATGTTTGGTATATAGTTATTTTCAACAATTGTACATAATGGGTTAGAGATAGTAGTTTTGCATGGGATAGCACAAAGGAAATAGCTACAATCAGAAATAAAGCAACAACATTCTTCCAAGCAAATTTAAACTTTTTTTTTAGTTTTTGGCAAAATTTAAGATTGGCCACGGTGTTATTCAAGGGGTAACCTGATATCATAATAGCAATAAGAATTAAATGAAATATGAATCCATCCTGGCTATACAATAACCCATAAAAAAAAATCCAGACACGGTGTCCATTCAGACAATGCTGGTTGACTAATCTTCCACTAAATAACACCATGACTGATAGGAACATAAGACTGGAAGGGTGGGTGGGAGACACGGTGTGGTCTTGAGAGCAGTGTGATCTAAGGCAGGTGTGGCTGTTTTAACTGCTCCAAAAGCTCGGGCAGTGCCTGCCAATTGTGCCCAGTTTGGGGCTTATTGCTTTTCAGAAACTACTGTGCCATAGCCAGCAGCAACCTGCAAATAGAAACAGGGGAGGGAGCGAGAGCTATGAGGCCCCTTTGAGCTATCCCATGGGGTCCTGCATATGACATGGGGACCCGTCCATTCCAAGCCATCTTCAAGATATTGAGCAATGTCTTGACTTAACTAGATAAAAAATATACAAAAATAGTATCTATGCAAATTACCTTAAAAAAGGTTAAAAAAATATATGTCAATAAATCACCCAAAATTAACCCAAACAAGAATCGCACCACCTTGTGTGCTGGCCAAGGAAAGACTAAATATGAAACCAACACTATCCCCTCAAAGATGAACTCAGCTGCACTGTTCATACTGTATGTAGTGGGGTCTCCTTTAAGACTCCCGGGACAGCATTTCCCAGAGTCCCGTTCGGCACCCAGGGTGCAATGTTGCCACCGCAGAGGCTTGTGGGAGGGAGATAAAAGGAGGAGGTGTGGAGAGTTTGGCCTCTTTTGGACACCGCGTGGCTGCTGACTGGTCTTCCTGTGCCGATCTGCTGGAGTGCAGGGCCTGAAGCTTGGGGCCTTGCGCAACTTCCGAAGAGCCTTCCACCCCACTGCATATCCTGGGTGGCATCTGACTTTGTTTGCTGCGGACATCAGTTGGATCGGAGACCCGATTGTTGCAGACGCTGTGTGCGGAGACACAGCAGGTGGAAGTCCCGGACTGGGATCACGTCCGGAGTGGTGAGCGAGCACCTTTCTCAATTCAATAGGCTGTACTGTGTTTAGGCCTATAGACTGCCTTGGCCCACCGATCATTTGTTTGCTGTTCCGCTGGAGACCGGTAGCAGGACAGAGTTAAAGGGTCTCCAGCATAGTGTTCCTTGTGATTACCTACTTTGTGGATTACAATATTGTTCCTGAACGTGCACCGCCATTTCAAGTTGAATGCGAAGAAATCCTAATTCAAAAGACTGAGTTTAGTTCTGTGTCAGGCCTGACCAGGGAGGGGAGATAGAATATTGTTTAGTGCGCCACAGGGCATGTAGATACTAATAGCTGCGCGTGGTGGATTACCGCGCTGTGCTATTAGTGTATGCTATATCTATTGCTGCAGGGCTCTGTAAGCAAGTTACCTGTTATGTTTTAATCTGTGCCTTTTAAACTAAAGTAAAACCGTTATAGTTTGCCACTTGTTATCGCTGTGTTATCATTGCACATAGTGCTTATATCTCCTGAGAAGTTGGGGTGTGTGTGTGCAATCAGGTATAGATTGTGATAGATAACATCCCTGACTAACTGTGCCATGGGAGGTTAGAGCCGATTGCCAGGGGTTGACAGCGGTGCACTACAGGGCCCAAATCAATGCCAGCAGCCCTCTTAACTGGGGGTACCGCTACACGTATAAAACATATACCGTATAATTTGTAAGCATAACACCCTAACCCCTAAAAGCAATAGAAAATCCCATGTAACACATACTGGAGCCCTCTGAAATGTAAATACCAGTTAAAATTGATGTGTAAACAAACAAGCACATACAAATGAGAGTATTTTATCACAGTTGTAATAACACCTAAAAATGATTAATCTAGTAAACCTCAAAGGGAGCTCTGCAAAGGCATCTATGGGCACACACAGACTGGCTTGGGACCCAACAGTATCACACATGCTCGGCTGTCTCCTTAACACCCATTTTGCTACAAGAGATACATACAATATAAAGCAAAATATTCTGGCATCAGGAGGAGAACCTTCCGTGTCACTCCCAGAACAAAACTGAGTCAGGCTGAGCATTGCTCAACCATTCAGCGGAAGTTTTGTACTCTATGAATCAATACAAAGCTTTCTCTGAATGACTGAGTAGCACTCAGCCCAACTCTAATATGTTTCGGTAGTGGGATGGGAAGTACTTTTCCTGTTGTCAGAACATTTTGCTGTGAATGTAGCTGAAGCTACATACAGTTTATACAGTGCACACAGCAGCTGCAATTGTTAGTGAGGTAAAAAGCTTATTTGGACCAGATTGGTCCAAATAAACTATTTAAAGTTAAATTAACATGGGGATCAGCTTTAAAAACACCAACATCTACTACTTCTACATGCAAAAACTTTGTGTTCCACTTTATGCCTTGCAGACCTTATTTTTAGTAAAATAAATTTGCTAAATGTCATGACAGCTATGGCAAATGAGGGGATAAAATAGGGGGTGCTATGGTGTAAACCACTGCAGTGCGCAAGATGATCTGCTCCAAATAGCAGCTTTGCCCACGTCAGGAACAAGTGTCAAACTAAGTCACCTTGTGTGTGGGCAGTCAGTCTATGTCCTTTGGTTTTCCCACTGCAGCTATATCACTACTGCAGTGGAGCCTGATACCAGATTTGCCAAATGTAATGACAGCTATGGAAAGTAGGATGACAAAATTTTGCTTTGGAGTACGTCAATGTTGTGTGCAAGTGTGTGGTGATGTGCCACACACAAACGGCAACTTTGCCTGTTTTAGAAACTCGTGTCAAACCAAAGCCAACTTGTGGGAGAGCAACTAGTGTTTTTTCAGATATACCTACAGTGCAGCAGACCTTCCTCCTAACTGCCAGCAAAAAATAAAAGAACATAGTATATGCAGCACCCTGTATTCATCCCATGTCCCCCTCCCAACCTTCCCTCAACAAATGCCCAACCAACCCTGTATATATCCACCCCACCCTGACATACTTCATATCAATATAATTATGTAAAATGGCCCTGTTATGACCTACTTGTGCATCATACGTCACTGTTTTAACACTTTGAAATAATATCATAAACCATAATAGGCACTGTTTTGTTTAAAATGTGTATGCACATCTGGTCAGGGGCCATAAGAATATATATGTATATGCCAGGACTACACAAATCAAATAAAAATTAAAAAGGCAAAAATAAAGAACCAGTTCAAAAAATAACAAGATGTGTATTTTGCCTCCTTGGTGCGAGTCCATATGGATGGCCAGTAGTCCACTAATGGATGGTTGAAAGGGTAAATTCCAACATGTCAGGACAGCCCTTGAAGACTGACTTTGATCATGTGTAGAAGAAATTGGCAGTCTGTATGGTGAATTCAATGACTCTAATCTGCATTAAGAGGCTTGGGCTATAACAGTTAACAGATTACCTATATGTCTATCCCTAGAACCTTGCCGACCATCCAGGGGTTAGAAATCATTGCTGCACGACAGGTAGTCACTGGTCTAGCCTATGTTCCTTAGTGCTGTAAGTGCTTAAGCAATGCAAAATGGTATACTTGTGAGTCCACCAAACGCCTGTCTTATGACAGTATGCAGTCCTTGTTGAAACAGAGACTAAAAGGAATATGCCCGGGATCTGCACTGCCTGCAGACGTCCAATTCCAGAAGCACAGAGCAATATAAAAATTGCTTGTTTTTTAAATAAATATATGATTTTGTTGCCAAAAGTTAGTGTCTTGTTTCACATGTTTCTCTAGAGTTTGGTTCAGATTTCTTTTAGTGGTGACACCCATCATTGTATTGTATAATTATAAGTATACGTATTGATTAGGCACCAAAATCATGCATTGTGGGTTCCCAGGATCAATTCTTTAGTAAAGCGATGGTAGTATATCCCCACATGAATTTGTATTGGAAAGGGGTGAAACATCTACCTTAAATCCTCCCCCAAAAATTTTCCTGCTCACTGCCAGCGCTCTAACATCCCTGTTCCATCTAACCACCAGCATGATTTCCCTGCTCTGCTTGCTGCTTGCAGCCATTTCCTCTCTGTTTGAAAGGGTGGGCAGACTATGATAGTAGGTTCCCCCCTGCAGTTTTGCCTCTAGTTCAGGGATCCATCCACTGCAGGAAATGCAACAAATAATTCTGTTCCTTAACCACTTAAAGACCCCTCACTGTATATATACGTCGGCAGAATGGCTCGTACAGGCACAATCACGTACCTGTACGTGGCCCTTTAACTGCCGACGTCGGGGGCACGCTCGTGACCCCTCTGCCTTCCCCGTGAGTGGGACCGCGGGTCCCGCAGACTCGATCGCCGCAGGGATCCCCGCGATCGTCTCTCGGAGCGGCGAGATGTCAGTGTAAACACAACATCTCCCCACTCCTCTACTGACAATGTCAGCGATCTCCGCTCTGTGTAATCAGAGCGGAGATCGGTGACGTGTCAGTCGTAGACACGCCCCCACACAGTAGTAGACACTCCCCTAGGCACACTTAACCCCTCCAGCGCCCCTAGTGGTTAACCCCTTCACTGCCAGTGTCATTTTCACAGTAATCGGTGCATTTTTATTGCACTGATCGCTGTGAAAATGACAATGGTCCCAAAAATGTGTCCAAAGTGTCCGATGTGTCCGCCATAATGTCGCAGTCACGAAAAAAATCGCTGATCGCCGCCATTACTAGTAAAAAAATTTTTTTTATAAAAATGCCTTAAAACTATACCCTATTTTGTAAATGCTATAATTTTTGCGCAAACCAATCAATAAACACCGATTGCGATTTTTTTTACCAAAAATTTGTAGAAGAATACGTATCGGTCTAAACTGAGGAAAAAAAATGTTTTTTTATATATTTTTTGGGGATATTTATTTTAGCAAAAAGTAAAAAATATGTCTTTTTTTAAAAAAAAAATCGCTCTATTTTTGTTTATAGTGCAAAAAATAAAAACCACAGAGGTGATCAAATACCACCAAAAGAAAGCTCTATTTGTGGGAAAAAAAGGACGCCAATTTTGTTTGGGAGCCACGTCGCACGACTGCGCAATTGTCAGTTAAAGCGACGCAGTGCCGAATCGCAAAAAGGGGCCTGGTCATAATGGCCCGTATTGGTCCGGGGCTTAAGTGGTTAAAGTAGAGCATTTTGGACTTCCTCTTGGATGGTGGCAGTAGATCAACTAAAATATACCCTTTGTGTTGGGGTGGGGTGAAGTGTCCCCATTGAAGCTTCCCCAAATTTCATCCTCTTCCTCACTGCCAGCATAGTGATACCTGTGTTTTTAAGTGTTTTTGTGTACTTATTGTGTATTGTTTTGGCATTCTATAAAACATCTAAGACAGTGTAGTGTGGCACAAAAGAAGCTCACAAACTATACTATTACTTTGTCATGTCACTAGACAATTTGTATGAAGGTGAAAGGTTATCTGTATTTTTTGAGAGAGTAAACTTTCCTATAGCTTTTATATCTGTTCCTGCTTCACCATTCATTTAGGGTTTTCAATTGCTGGATAAAAAAAGCAAAAACAAAATGAAAAAAGCCTTTTTTCAAGTGGTATCGAATCAGGGGGTGCTGATGCTAGTTCTAAGCCAAGCAATAATATAAAAGTAAAGAAAATCTATTACATTAAATCAGGTTCTCTTTAGGCTACCCATGCACATACTGTTCTGGATATCAGCCAAGAGATACTGTTTAGACGTAATTTCCCCCCCAAAAATCCCCATAAATATAAAAAGTGCAAGAATTCCCAGCCGGATTGTTGTTCCCAATTCCATTTTGTCAAAGTGGCAAATTTCACTGAAATGTCAACAAAGCAAAAACAATTGTTTACTGCTTACTGTAGATCCTGAGTCATTGACCTGGAACAACCATATAGTCAATAATATCTGAAAGGTCTGAATGCCTGCATTCCAAGTTAGAAGTCATTCCTCTAACACTAAGAATTTTTAAATAGTTAGAAACCTTTTTTTTCCTATTGCGTTTGCAGAACTACTGTGAGAGCAGATGGTATAACCACTCTTGCACCTTTAAGGCTGGATTTAGCATCCTCTCCTTTTTCCCAGCAACTGACTTAGAGAACTCGAAACATTTCTAAACCATTTCTTTGCGTGTGTTTGACTCTAAGTTCACTTGTGAACAAGACGCAGGGTGGTATAACTATGTTACCATCTGCAATGTCATTATACCTAAGCTAGCCTAAAGAACAACATCCTAGTGACAAAGTCAAGGCAAGGTTTTTAAGATTCTCTCTAGCCATTTTACTGTGTTTATTGGATCCAACCATTCTTTGCTGACCATATAAAAAAAATGGATTCTCATCACTCTACTTCCAGAAAATCCCCCACTACACTAAATTCATGTCTCTTTGTTACAAAGCAAACATGCATAAAGTTTTGTGTGTTACATTGTAGTAAAAATCTCTCCCTCGAAATGCTGGAGACCAATATTTTGATTAATTTTGTTTCTTTTAATATCAAATTGTCAGGTAATCTCGTTTAGTAAAAATACTACAATTTAAAATTCTGCCCAGTGCTATCAGACCCAACTGGCTGTTAGAGCTATCCTTGGTACCTAAGCTTGCACTGCTTGTCAAAATTTAATGAGAGTACCCGTTCTAAAATAATTGAATTTTCATATCAGAGAGCAGCAGGATTTTGCAGACAATAAAAATGCTGAGTCTTGTACTGTTACCGGCAAATACCTTTTGCTCTGCTCATGAAATCAGTATGTAAATGTACAGGGTTTGCATTTAAGGCATCTTGCATTTTGAGTTGTAGAACTAGAAATAATTTCAAATGGTACCATTGATAAGTAACTGATTAGAATGCTTGGAATGTAATTTGTTTGGTGAATTGGGATAAGCATTTAGTTTATGTATTATATAAATGTTAATGCGAAGGGGAGTTTAATTATGTTTCTTAACTTTGTAACCAGGGCTCTAAAGAGTTTTCAAGGGCACAGCTCCATCAGATGATTTCCTTCTAACAAATGATTCAATGTAAATGCTTGATGACATACTGAATTTAAGTGCAAGGAATTCAGTCCTGGTAAAGACAGGGGTTAAGCAACTATTCAAAATGATCTACTATAAATCGCAGATACTTGGTGTTTAAAAACTTGAAAAACTGCTCTGGTTAAATGTAAATAACTTCCATATACACAGAAATATAAAACTAAACAAAACTATTCTATGCTCGGAAATAAACCTATTCATATATATATATATATATATATATATATATATATATATATACACATACATACATATATATATATATATATATATATATATACACCTGTATGTACACACAGTAAAATTAGATTGTAAGCTCTTATAAATAGGGCATTCTTAGCCCTCTTGTATTTTATTGTATCGTAACTTTACTGTCTCCCATTATATTGTAAAGTGTTGCACAAACTGTTGGTGCTATAGAAATCCTGTTCAATAATAATAATAATAATAATATATATATGCAAGGCTGCAGCTCTTTGGACTTTAACTGAGAGAACACAACACAATTCAACAGTTTTCCATCAACGTATAAGCTTTTAAGCATGTCAACCCTTCCTCAGGTAAGAAACACTAATGAAACTAAATCCAGAATAAAGTTGAGGTGAGCGTCTATTTCATCTATTGGCGGCTGTGGATGCAACATTTTCACTGTATATTCTTTGCACTGTGACAGCAGGAAGGTAAAGTCACCTGGTTGCATCCAGGGGGGTAGATATATTTCGCCCAGATTCAGGCTTTACGCCGACTTATACAACTAGGTGGAGAGTTGTATAAGCCCAGCTGAGGATAGTGGGCTTATGGATGACTCATACCTCTAGGGAGAGTGTGGGGCGTCGTGCAGACAGGGAGTTGATGAGACCAGCTGAAGCTTGTCAGCTCATTTAGGCCTCTATAAGAACTCCCAGCTTCATTAGGGGTTAGCTCATGCCTGGAAGCAGACCTGTGTGGACTTCCTGGAGAGAGTGAACCCTTGTGCGGTGAGACAAAGCCTGTGTGGCTATTTGCTTGGACATTTAAAACCAGGGACTTAGGGACTAGGACAGCACTAGGCTGATCCCAGTTGTTAGTTAGGAAACCTGTATGTTTAGTCAGAGGTCAAATTGACCAGGATTTATTTTGTTTATGTTTCTTTTGCTTTGCTGTGTTTTTGTCACTGTAAATAGAAAATAAACCGCACCTTTTTGATTTTGAAAACCACAACCTCCGTCTGCTGGGCCTGTTTTTGTGTGGGGAGCCCATCCCGGGGGTCACACACACCCGCTGCCGAGCTAACCCCCTCACAGTTGGTGGAGAACCAGTGGCAGTTTTTTTTAAGCCAGCATGGAGGAGATACTGAAACAGCTGGCTCTAGCAAATGCCAATCAACAGCAGACAAATGCAGGTTTGCAAAAGAGCCTTGCAGCTCATCAACAGAGCCTTGCAGCTCAACAACAGAACTTCGCAGCCCAGCAGCAAGCTCATCAACAGAGCCTTGCAGCCCAGCAGCAGACAAACGCAACTTTGCAACAGAGTCTGGAGGCTCAGCAACAAGCCCAGCAGCAATCTGAGGCCCGCTTCATAGACCTGTTGCAGAAGCAAGAGCAGAGACTACAACAACAGATGGAAGCAGTAATGCAGCAACGTCCGCAGACCAGTGAGGAAAGCCGTCCCACTAATACCGCGTCCTTTGGGGTGAGTCGTTTATTGACAAAAATGACTGGAGAGGATGATCCAGAGGTATTTTTGACCACATTTGAAAGGACCGCTGAAAGAGAAAAGTGGCCTGAGGAGCAGTGGGCTGGACTAGTGGCTCCTCTGTTAACTGGTGAATCGCAGAAAGCTTACTATGACCTAGAGCCTAACCAAGCAAAAGACTATGTGATGCTAAAAGCTGAAATATTGGCAAGGCTGGGTGTCACCCTGGCTGTCCGGGCTCAGCGTGTGCATAACTGGACTTTCCAGCTTGGAAAACCCCCCAGGTCTCAAATGTATGATCTCATTCACCTGAGCAGAAAGTGGCTACAGCCAGAGACTTTGTCCGCACCAAAGATTGTGGAACGTGTTGTAATGGATCGGTTTTTGAGAGCTCTTCCTACTGCCATCCAAAAGTGGGTAAGCCATGGAGACCCAGAGACGGCCGATGGTCTTGTGGATCGTGTGGAGAAATACTTGGCTACAGAGAACCTGACGGTCTCTTCCAGAGACACTCGGACTTTCCACCCTAAGACCAGACCATCCCCAGGGGCGGATAAGATGATTCCAAGGGGTAAGGGTGGAGAGAGTGAGAGGGTGGGAGCTCTACCCCAAGTTTGGCGAGAACAGCCTGGGAAATCAGCGGCTCAAGAGGCGGCAAGAAGGATCGTTTGCTACCACTGCCGGCAAGCGGGACATATTACAGCAAATTGCCCGGTTGTGGAGGAACCCATGCAGTGTGACTTTCTGACGGGCAGACGTCAGTCGCTGTGTGCGACAGTCGCATGCACTGCCATTCGAGGAACTGAGAAACATTTATGCAAAATGTGTGTTAATGGTAGAAATGTTGTGGTATTGCTGGATTCAGGTAGCCTTGTGACCCTGATAAAGGCTGAGTTAGTTAAAACAGAGGTCTCTGGGAATAGCAAGGTAGCTGTTATTTGTGTGCATGGGGACACCCGAGAGTATCCAGTGACTACAGTGTGTTTCGAGACCCCCAAAGGTACCCTCTCTCATCCAGTGGGCTTAGTATCTCAGTTACCGCATGACGCCATTGTGGGAAGGGATTTTCCGAAGTTCTGGGAACTGTGGGATGATCCTGAGCCCCCCACTGGTGCCCCTATGTACCAGGAATGTGATAGCCAGAACTCCCCTGAGAGTGGTGAGGACTCTCCGGAATTTCCCTTGTCAGTATTGGCAGGGGAGACTCAAGAAACTGGAGAGGAGCCCACCTCCTCAGACGAAAACCTACCGTCTGTGGAGTTTTCTGATCTTGAGGTTCACAGGGAAAACTTTGCCACAGAACAGTTGAAAGACCCCGCCCTAATAAAGGCACGGGAAAACGTAGTGAAAATAGATGGCGAGTTAGTGAACCCAGATAATACCTGCACTTACCCATACTTCAGCGTAGAGAAGGACCTACTGTATCGGGTGGCAAAAAGGGCAGAAGAAACCGTTGAGCAGCTTGTGGTGCCCAAACCGTACAGGAAGTTGGTGTTGGAGTTGGCCCATGGGCACATTCTTGGAGGTCATCTGGGGACAGAGAAAACCCGAGAGAGGGTATTACAGAGATTCTATTGGCCGGGGGTGATGAAGGACATAGAAAATTATTGTTCCTCCTGCCCTGTGTGTCAGAGGTCGGCCCCGATGCCACATTTCCGTAGCCCGCTGGTCCCTCTACCCATCTTTGAGGTCCCGTTTGAGAGGATCGCCATGGATTTGGTAGGTCCTATAATCAAGTCCGCTAGGGGGCACCAGTACATATTAGTTATAATGGACTATGCCACCCGTTATCCAGAAGCGATCCCTCTCCGAAATACCTCGGCCAAAACCATAGCCAAAGAGCTATCTCTTGTTTTTAGCCGGGTGGGTATTTGTAAAGAACTGCTTACGGACCAAGGTACACCCTTTATGTCCCGGGTTATGAAGGAGCTATGTAAATTGTTCAAAGTGACGCAATTACGTACATCTGTGTATCACCCCCAAACCGATGGGCTGGTTGAAAGATTCAACAAAACCCTAAAACAAATGTTGAAGAAAGCCTGGAGGGATAGAGAGTCCCTAGTCGCAGACACTTGGTCACCAGCTCAAACTGGTTGCGTGATTCCTGAGGTTGGAATCGCAGCCACCTTGTCACAACCCCAACAACAGGAGGTTAAGGAGTTTGTGCTTCGCAACAAGGAGGTATTCTCTGAGCTGCCGGGACAAACATCTGGGGTAGAGCATGACATTATTACCCCGCCCGGTGAAAGGGTGAAGTTAAAACCCTATCGGATCCCAGAGGCCCGACGGGAGGCAATACGGGAGGAAGTACAGAAAATGCTGAACTTAGGGGTGATAGAGGAGTCCCAAAGTGATTGGTCTAGTCCCATTGTGTTGGTGCCTAAACCGGATGGGAGCTGGCGATTTTGTAACGATTTTCGTCAGTTGAACAAAGTTACAAAATTTGACACCTACCCCATGCCACGTATAGATGAGTTGATCGACCGGCTGGGAACAGCCCGATACATGACGACTCTTGACCTCACAAAAGGGTATTGGCAAATCCCCCTGGCCAAGTCGGCCAAAGAGAAAACCGCATTTGTAACCCCAGACGGGGCGTTCCAATATAAAAGAATGCCGTTCGGGTTACAGAATGCGCCGGCCACATTCCAGCGGAAAATGGACCAGATGCTGAGGCCCCATCGGAAGTATGCTGCGGCTTACCTGGATGACGTAATTGTCCATAGCACAGATTGGGCCTCACATCTGCCAAAAGTGCAAGCAGTCCTGGACTCTGTTCGGGAAGCGGGGTTTACGGCTAACCCCAAGAAGTGTACCATTGGGCAGGAGGAGGCCAAATATCTTGGGTACACCATTGGCAGGGGAGTAATAAAACCCCAACTCAACAAAGTCGAGGCCATCCAGAGTTGGCCACGTCCCAACAGCAAGAAGCAGGTACGAGCCTTTCTGGGAATCGCTGGGTATTATCGGCGATTCATTCCCCACTTTGCTTCTAAGGCTGTGCCCCTAACCAACCTGACGAAGGGGAAAGGGTCGGTCATGATTAAATGGACCCCCGAGGCTGAGGCAGCATTCCAATTCTTGAAACAAGCCTTATGTAGCCAGCCAGTGTTGTACTCACCCGACTTCTCTAAAGACTTTGTCGTACAAAGTGATGCGTCAGATGTGGGGTTAGGAGCAGTATTGTCCCAGGTCTGGAACGGGGAAGAGCACCCAGTCATTTACCTCAGCAGGAAGTTGAAGTCCCATGAGGTAAATTACGCCACCGTTGAAAAGGAGTGTTTAGCGGTGAAGTGGGCTCTAGATTCCCTTCGGTACTACCTGCTAGGTAGGCACTTTGACATGGTTACGGATCACGCTCCGTTAAAGTGGATGGCTCAAAACAAGGAAACAAATAGAAGAGTGAATAGGTGGTTCCTGGCCCTCCAGGAATTCAACTTCACAGTAAAGCATCGCCCTGGCGTTCAAATGGGGAATGTGGATGCTTTGTCTCGAGTACATGAATGCCTGATTGCTGGTGTTCCAACCCCGAGTTTAAAACAAGAGGGGGGGGTATGTGACAGCAGGAAGGTAAAGTCACCTGGTTGCATCCAGGGGGGTAGATATATTTTGCCCAGATTCAGGCTTTACGCCGACTTATACAACTAGGTGGAGAGTTGTATAAGCCCAGCTGAGGATAGTGGGCTCATGGATGACTCATACCTCTAGGGAGAGTGTGGGGCGTCGTGCAGACAGGGAGTTGATGAGACCAGCTGAAGCTTGTCAGCTCATTTAGGCCTCTATAAGAACTCCCAGCTTCATTAGGGGTTAGCTCATGCCTGGAAGCAGACCTGTGTGGACTTCCTGGAGAGAGTGAACCCTTGTGCGGTGAGACAAAGCCTGTGTGGCTATTTGCTTGGACATTTAAAACCAGGGACTTAGGGACTAGGACAGCACTAGGCTGATCCCAGTTGTTAGTTAGGAAACCTGTATGTTTAGTCAGAGGTCAAATTGACCAGGATTTATTTTGTTTATGTTTCTTTTGCTTTGCTGTGTTTTTGTCACTGTAAATAGAAAATAAACCGCACCTTTTTGATTTTGAAAACCACAACCTCCGTCTGCTGGGCCTGTTTTTGTGTGGGGAGCCCATCCCGGGGGTCACACACACCCGCTGCCGAGCTAACCCCCTCACAGCACCTATATATTTTTTTCACTGCATATGGTTGATCCTAATCACGTTATGTACTGGAATTAATTATTTTGCACTTGGACTTTTGTTTTTTCTAATATTGTTCATATATATATATATATATATATATATATATATATATTATTCTCACATTTTCTAATTCTGAATATATATTGTATTTTTGGAGTTTGAAGCTTCATGTGTTTAATAGATTATTGTAGTAATCAAGCAAGTGCACCATTACACACCCATTTACCTTTTTTGCTAGTGTTTTGAGTTCACTAATCAATGGAAACAGCTTTTTCACTTTTTTATTCACTTTGTTTATACCTAGCAGCGCATAAGTACATCACTATTCATTTATTGACAAAGAATGAAGCTGGGAAATGTCATTTAGTGGCTATTTCAAATATATAGTTTTTCTTTGTAAATGTCACTTTTGCTGTAGTACATCCTACAGGCCTGACAATTTACAGGAAGATTAAGGCATCATTCAAACATGTTATTTATAGGAATTCTAGATTTTCAATGTTCTATTTTCAGCCTTATTAAATTATTAAAGAGCTGCTCTCCACTGAGCAGTATTTTTATTTTATGTATTTATTTATTTTTTCGCATTAGTACATGTACCCCAGGGAGAGCTTAGCTTCCCACCAAACATGCTTGCAAATTAAACACAAGAAGATTCGCCCATCATTAGTAATGGATACTCTGGGGGAGATAAAGGAAAGGAGTCATACATTGCAGCAGAGCTAGGATGTTCTTTAATTCCTATTGGTGAAGGAGTTCATATACAGTATGTTCTATATATACAACTTTTAGTGGTAGAAGAAAAGAGTCACATCTATAGTAAACAAAGTGATGCATGACTTCTATGTACTCAGAATAGTCTGCAGTAACATGCAGAAGAGATAGTTTGGATTCCACAGACATACTGCAAGCTTGTTGGTTACCTATGGTGTAATAATGAGCATTTCACCCTCATTGTTTGCAATGACAGAAAGCAATTTTGCCCCATGTGTGTGTCCTGGTTACTTGTTCACCACACAAGCTATTATAGCTCTTGCCTCCTCTGATCTGAGCCTCAAATGTCACTGCTTCCATAGGTGCCATTTACTTTTATAGGACAAATGATGTAACAGTTATGTCCTTACTGATGGGTAAGAGGCATGAGGTTAGCTTCTTGCATGACTTATATCTTCTTTTCCAACAAGGCTGTTCTGTCTTAAAAAAACAAAAAACAAAATTAAAACAGTAATATCAACAGTGGCGGCTGGTGTGTTTTTTTTTTGGGGGGGGGGGGCGGCATACAAGCCCCCCACCACCCCATCTGCCAGTCTGCCTGGCACTTACCCCATCTACAGAAACAAAAAAACACAATCTCCTGCGCTCGGAAGCTTGGTCTCTTGGTGGCACAACCAGAGTGTTCTGTTAGAAAGGGAATGACCAGGGATCTTGCTGCCCTCGCCTAGTTATTATCACTTTTTGGCTCTGAGGAAGGGGGTTCGCCCTCGCAACGCATCAGCCGTAGCTGTAAACATCGGTCGTCTCGACTCTCTGGCTATCTACTTATTTGGTTCCAGGAAGAGGCTATCTCCTTGGATGGAATGTTATGTGCCCATTATTTTACTTGCTTTGTGAGTATCCATGATCTTTTTACTTACTTTTAATAAAACTAGCGATTGGTAATGCACTAGGTCGGTGCGCCCTCTTTTTTCTTTTATTTACCCCATCTAGGCAGCGGGCATCAGGCAGCGGCTCCTGTTTCCCTTTCCTCCATCACGGCGGTTGTGCGTTTCCTCCCCTCCTCCTAATCGTCCAATAGGATCGCCTATCCTTTTAGCCAATCGGGTGACGGGTCTCAGACCCGCTTCCTGATTGGCCGGGAGGAGGATCACTGTTAGAATAGCGAATATTCATTCGCTATTGTAACACACCTAGGTGGGCTGTGAGCGCATTCTCTGTGTCCCGAGTCCACCCTATTTTGAAGCCTATTAGAGCCTTTGGCTCTAATCAGTGCTTCAATAAAACAGCCCCGCCATTGTAGTTCATGCGACCCGACATCCTGCAAGGGTCCGAATGCATGGATGGGGGAGGGCGGCAGCATTGATAGGGGGGGGGTGCCCTTAATGGACGGACCACCCCTGAATATCAAAACCTAATACAACAATGGTAGCTTAGACAATATTAATCATTACCTCCCAAGAGCATTACGTGAATCATTTACCTCAGTCTTTGCTCCTTGAAAGTGTACACAATACAATGTCCCCACTACAGTTACACACACTCATATTCATGCGATTGACATTAATTACTTCATGGGACTTTGGCTCAGTTGAGGTGCACCACAAAATGTGCACACATACACACACACACACAATTTAAAAAAATAATAATTTAAAAAATAAATAAATAAAGATTATATATATATATATATATATATATATATATATATATATATTTTTTAAAAACCTCCTTTAATGAAAGACACATGTCCTAATGCAGTTTTATTCCTATGCCATATGCCCATTTAGAAATGTTAAATGTGATTAAATTGACTCCAAAACAGTAGAGGAAATCACATTTTTATTTTTATTTTGGATGTGGCAGAACTTTGCTAGCATACAGTACATTCAACTGATATGCCCTGTACACACGACAGGAATTTCCTATGGGTTAAAATCTGATGTAATTTTCTGTCAGAAGCTGGCTTCCATCAGTCTTGCATACACACTGTCAGACTAAATTACAACCGCCCAAATCGCGGTGACGTAAAACACTACGATGAGCCGAGAAAAATTAAGTTCAATGCTTCCGAGCATGCGTCGACTTGATTCTGAGCATGCTTGGGTTTTTTCTCCGACGGAGTTCCACACAGACGATCACAATTTCCCATAGGATTTTTTTTCATCAGAAAATGTAAAACATGTTCTATTTCTAAAATCCTACGGAAAAAAGTCTGATGGGCCCACACACAATGGGAATTTCTGATGAAAAAATGCCATCAGACTCTTTTCATCAGAAATTCCTATCGTGTGTACAAGGCAATAGAGTGCAACTTTTATAGCAAACCATCTATGTTATTGAACACAGTTCAATGTAAATTCCCTGTGCAAACATCAGATTCAGGATAAATATACAAATACATATCTATTAAATGACCAACCCGTCTGTGTTTGTGTTCAGTTTTATTTATCATTTAGCATGTTTTAATTGGGATGTATGGTCAATACTCAGCACCAGGGACTATGTTTGGGTTTGCTGTAACCATGAGTTGAAGATGAATCCTGTGGGATCAAGATTCTCTGTCCCATTAAATTCATGTGCAGTTTCTCCCAGGAGAAAGTGTCTGTGTATTGGAAGCTGCTGTAGGCAAAGAATATGGAAAGCTGACAAACTATGAGAGATTAGGGTCAATTAGTAAACTACATTAATTCTGATTGCTAGCTCTTTGGACAGTCAACCCTTTTGATGTTTTTTTCTTATTATGATGGGGGAGCTTTTTTATCCTTAATTTCATTTTATGGTTGATTTGAAGCTAGCAGTCACTTTTAGCTGCTCTGCCATTGATAGCAAACTTGTTTCTTTTTTTTTGCCAGAAGACTTCCCTTTCCTTGTGGATAGAGCCTTTTTTTGTTGTAATGCCTCGTACACGCGACCGTTTTTTCCGACGGAAAAACTGCTATGAGAGTTTTTGGCCAGGAATCCCGGCCGTATGTATGCTCCATCGCAGTTTTTCAGACGGGAAAACTGCCGGACAAAAAAACAGAGCAGGATCTCTTTTTTTCCCGTCAGGAAAAAATCCTGACGGGAAAACCGTTCGTCTGTACGCTTTTCCGACGGGAAAAGAACGCGCATGCTCGGAAACAATTCGATGCATGCTCGGAAGCATAGAACTTCATTTTGTCGGCTCGTCGTAGTCTTTTACCTCACTGCGTTCTTGCCAGTCAAAAGTTCACCTGACTTTCGTCTGAGCGTGTGTATGCAAGACAAGCTTGGCCGGAATCCCGTCGGGAAAGCCATCATTTTTTTATCCGACGGGAAAACCGGTCGTGTGTACAGGGCATTAGGCTTGCCTAAAAAAGGGGTCATTTGTTGTAGGGGTTACATTTTTGGGTTTTCATTCCTTTTGGGGGATTCTTTATTTCTATTTTATGCTTATTGGTGGCCCTTTTCTGACAACACTTGCATGTGGGGGTACCTCTCAAGCTCATCAATGCCCGGGACCAGGAGGAGACTGCGGTCATGTGAAACATCTAACATTAAGACAGTTCCCCGACTGATGCCGTGTACACACGATCGATTTTCTCGACAGTGAAAACACCGCCGAGAAATTCGACATGAAAAACGAGGACCAGCTTGGTCCCCTACACACGGCCGGTTTTCATGACATTTTTTCTCTTGGTCGAAAAAACCGACCGTGTGTAGGCTCCCTGGCAGTGTTTCCCTATGGGAAAATTGCAGCGGACAAAAATGCCGTGAATCACGACGAGAAAAATTAGAGCATGTTCTAATTTTTCTCATCGTGATTCTTGACGTTTTTCTCATCTGGAAAAATGCTGGAAAGCCCACACACGGGCGTTTTTCTCGTCAAAGAGAAAAAATTTAATTTTTCCCGACGAGAAAAATGGTCGTGTGTACGCGGCATTAGAGATGATCCTTCACTGTGTGCGGTAATTAAAGTGCAGAGTTCCTTTGAAAAGTGCTGTCCACTGCACCCACCCCATCAGTTCAAAGTACGTCTGTTGCATTACTCCCAGTAACCAAATGGGATCCCGCTGTACACACTGCTGGACCTCATATGTGTTCTCACTTAACTCTTTCCTTCTCATACCTCGTGACCAGGCCATAAATCTCTGTAACATGGGATCTGGTTGCCATTGGATACTGACTGCTAGAGAGGGAGCCAGGACATCAAACCTCTCGCTACCAGAAAACCCCTCACCTTACCAGGTACCATGCCTAATGACTGGTTTCTCAAAGCTTGTTCCTTCACTTGCTTACCCATAGCAACTACACTATTCTTCTTGTCTTGCTGAGTTAACCTTTTTGTAACAATGTTACTTCATATCCTATAGTGCTTTACAGGCCCAGGGTCTTTGAAATATGCCAGAACCAACATGCACCTTTTTGAATAACTTCAGACCATGATGGGTAGTAACTTTACTGAACAAGTGTTCCTTAACATTATGTGCAGATTTGAAGCACCTCCTAAGCATGTTATTTCAAGGATTTGCATTTATTTAATGTTGTTCTTGAAGCCACATATCTGCTGTACTGTATTTTAAAATGTTATCTTGCATTGGTACATATCTCTAGTAGAGTGGCCCAGCTTCCATGTACTTTTTTTTTTTTTTTTTTTGCAGTAGATTGCGTATAAACCCTAGAAATGGCCAAAACTTTCTAACAAGATTTGTTTCCCATAGACTTTAGTGAGATTCATCTTTAAGTTTAGGTTCAATAAATTTCAAACAGTATCTGTCCAACCCTCTGTGAACTGACATACCAAATAGTGCCACGCATTTTATACATCAATATGTGAATACAGTAAAGGATAAAAATTGTTTAAGGTTGATATGGCGCTACCAAAAACAAAAAAGCTTTACTGTGTATTAAATTATGTCAAATAACAATGAACATCTTGATATGTTTTGCAAACAAGTCCATAAAAAAACCTGTTCAATGTGCCACTATATATTATGCAAAATGTATGTGTCTTCTGTAAATTAATAAGTGAGTTCCACCACCGTTAGCATGCTGCAATCATAACCTGTAACAAAAATAATGCATCACAACTTCTTGACTTCTGCTTTGTATCATGTCTTCCCACATTACTCTTTATAAGTGATGCTCAGTGAGTTCCACCACCACAATCATAGGTCACCACGCACCTTCCCCTTCATGGGATCTCATTCAGCTTCTTCATGTAACCTCAGATTATCACCCGGCTACCTCTTGCTCTTGCAGTGATAAGGAGCATAAAAAACAAGGTAGCTCCACTAGCTTTTCTCCTCAATAGGAATGAAAACTTAACATGGTGTTTTAATGTTTAAAAACAAATCATCATCTTCTCTGTCTCTTTTTTAGCCAATTGTAAAAAGAAATATGTTGATGTATGTAAGGTATGCTTTACATAGATAGATACACGTTTAACTGTATATATGATGATTGAGACTATAAGTCTGCTGTGATATATGTTACAGGCAAGAGCTCCCCAACTTTTCCTGAAGAAGCAGGTATTGGCCTGAGAACGCGTTGAAAATTGATACCTCATTTTATTTTTCGAAACAATGAAACATCTAATGTTCTCTATAGTTATCTACATTTGCTTGGGGTTTCTGGGGTATATGTATTGAAAATGGTACTTGTGGATTTTATATATATATATATATATATTAGTTATATATTTTTGGTACCTTAAAAGTCCTATAGGTTGGTTAAGTTTTGTAACATATTGGGGTTTAACCACTTGCCGACCAGTCATCGTCATTATACTGCGGTGGTAGCTGTACGTCGGTCCTATTAAGCGGGAAAGCAGGCAAACGTGCCCGCTGCACTGCGGGGGTGCCGATGCGCGTGGCCAGTGGTCGCGGCGATCGCGGGCACGAGAGCCAAAACAGGGACGTGTGTGTGTAAACACACAAATCCCTATTCTGTGAGGAGAGGAGAGACAGATCGTGAGTTTCTACTAGCTAGGAACAACGATTTGTCATTTCCTCCAGTCACTCCCATCCCCCTACAGTTAGAATACACACTAGGGAACACAGTTAACCCCTTGATTGCCCCCTAGTGTTAACCCCTTCCCTGCCAGTGACATTTACACAGTAATCAGTGCATTTTTATAGCACTGATCGCTGTATAATTGTCAATGGTCCCAAAAATGTGTCAAAAAGGTCCGATCTGTCCGCCATAATGTCGCAGTCCCGATAAAAATCGCTGATCACCGCCATTACTAGTGAAAAAATAAATAAAACTACAAATGCCATAAATCTTTCCCCTATCTTGTAGATGCTATAACTTTTGCGCAAACCAATCAATATACGCTTTTTGGGATTTTTATTACCAAAAATATGTAGAAAAATACATATCGGCCTAAACTGAAGAAAAAAATTGCTTTTTTTAAAAAAAAATTGGGGATATTTATTATAGCAAAAAGTATAAAATATTGTGTTTTTTTCAAAATTGTCGCTATTTTTTGTATATAAAGCGCAAAAAATAAAAACCGCAGAGATGATCAAATATCACCAAAAGAAAGCTCCAATTTTGGAAAAAAAATGATGTCAATTTTGTTTGGGTACAACATCGCACGACCACGCCAAAAAAATCTAAAGTGCTAATTTTAAAGGCTTATATGCAAGTTATTGTCATAAAAAGTGTTTGGGGACCCGGGTCCTGCCCCAGGGGACATGTATCAATGCAAAAAAAAGTTTTAAAAACGGCCTTTTTTTCGGGAGCAGTGATTTTAATAATGCTTAAAGTGAAACATTAAAAGTGAAATATTCCTTTAAATTTCGTACCTAGAGAGTGTGTATAGTATGCCTGTAAAGTAGCGCTTTTTCCCTGTGCTTAGAACTGTCCCTGCACAAAGTGTAATTTCTGAAAGGAAAAAAGTCATTTAAAAGCACTCACGGCTATAATGAATTGTCGGCTCCCGGCAATACAGAAAAAAGTCATTGATAAAGAAAAAAAAAAAATGCGTGGCGCTTCCCCCAAATTCAATTCCAGGCCCTTCGGGTCTGGTATGAATATTAAGGGGAACCATGCGTCAAATAAAAATCCATACCAGGATATTTGGGGGAAACCCCAAGTCATTTTTTTTAAGGGGAACTCCACGCCAAATAAAAAAAAATAGCGTGAAGTTCCCCCCCAAAATCCATACCAGACCCTTTATTCGAGCACGCAACCTGGCAGGCCGCAGGAAAAGAGGGGGGGGGACGAGAGAGCGCCCCCCCTCCTGAACCGTACCAGGCCACATGCCCTCAACATGAGGAGGATGCTTTGGGGGTCTGTGACCCTTCAAAGAACCATGTCCCCATGTTGATGGGGACAAGGGCTTCATCCCCACAACCCTTGCCAGGTGGTTGTGGGGGTCTGCGGGCGGGGGGCTTATCGGGATCTGGAAGACCCCTTTAACAAAGGGGACCCCCAGATCCCGCCCCCCCATGTGAATTGGTAAGGGGTACATTGTACCCCTACCATTTCACAAATAAAGTGGAAAAAAAACAAAAAACACACAGATATCGTTGGGAAAACTTCTTTATTAAAGAAAATAGGATTTTTATAACAGCTTACCTGTAAAATCCTTTTCTTGGAGTACATCACGGGACACAGAGCGACATAGTCATTACTAATGGGTTATATAGATACCTTCAGGTGCTGGCACTGGCAACTTCCAAAACCGGAAGTACCCTCCCCTATATAAGCCCCTCCCATCCGGGAGCACCTCAGTTTTGTAGCAAAGCAATAAGTGTCCCCAAAAGAGGGGTGGGAGCTCTGTGTCCCGTGATGTACTCCAAGAAAAGGATTTTACAGGTCAGCTGTTATAAAAATCCTATTTTCTTTCTCGTACATCACGGGACACAGAGCGACATAGTCATTACTAATGGGATGTCCTAAAGCAATGCCCAATGAGGGGGGGATACACCATACATAAGCTGAGCGCTATCAGACATGAGGATCTTTTGCGGCCTGCAACACACTGCGCCCAAAGGCGACATCCTCCTGACTTCTAACGTCCACCTGGTAGAACCTAGTAAAACGTGTGTACTAAGGACCACGTTGTGGCCTTACAGATTTGAGCCAGGGAGGCCTGGTGATGCACTGCCCATGAAGTTCCAACTGCTCTTGTGGAGTGCGCCCTAACTTTGAACGGAGGCGGTCTCCTTCTCAAGCCATAGGCTTGCATTATGACCTGTTGAATCCACTTGGCTAAAGTAGATTTTGACGCTGCCTGACCCTTTCTGGGGCCTTCCGGCAGAATAAACAAAGTATCCGTTCTGCGAATCTGAGCAGTGGCTTTTAGATAAGCTTTAACTGCTCTTACTACATCCAAAGAATGCAATAACTTTTCCTGTACCGAACTAGGTTTGGGGAAAAAAGAAGGAAGAACCACATCTTGGTTCAAATGAAAACCTTGATACCACCTTAGGAAGAAAGGCTGGATGAGGACGTAACACTACTCTGTCCTTATGGATAACCAGATATGGCTCTTTACAGGACATAGCTGCTAATTCCGACACTCTTTTAGCCGAACAAATGGCTACTAGAAAAAACAATTTCCTGGTGAGAAGAACCAAGGAACTATGCTGTAATGGTTCAAATGGTTGTTTCTGTAGAACCGACAGAACCAGGTTTAGATCCCATGGACATATGGGAATATTAACCGGAGGACTAATACGCATCACTCCTTATCTAAAGGCTTTGACTAGTGAATGCGAAGCCAAGGGCCTTTGAAAAAATATTGACAAGGCCGAAAACTGACCTTTGATAGTACTCAAGACAAGCTTCCTATCTACAGCCCACTGTAGGAAGTCCAGACTCCTACCTATTACGTACTTATGTGGATGCCATTTCTTGGCCTCACACCACGCGATGTATGCCTTCCAGATTCTATAGTAGATCTGCCTGGATACCGGCTTCCTGGCATTGATCATGGTAGATACCACAGGATTAGAGAGCCCTCTCTTTTTTAGAATGTGGGCTTCAATAGCCAGGCCGTCAAACCTAGGGCTGGTAAGGAAGGGTGGTATATCGGTCCTTGCGAAAGCAGGTCCGGACGACGTGGGAGAGTCCAAGGACTCCCCACTGACATTTTACAATCTCCGCGTACCACGCTCTTCGGGGCCACGCTGGAGCCACCAGAATCACTGGTTTCTTTTCTACCCTGATTCTGCGGAGTAATCGAGGTAACCATTGTGGCGGTGTGAATGCATATATCAGCTTGAACTGATCCCAAGGGAACACTAGGGCATCCGAGCCGCAAGCTAGGGGATCCCTTGTCCGAGACACAAACCTGTCCACCTTTGCGTTGAATCTGGATGCTAGAAGATCTACATCCGGTGTTCCCCACCGCTGACATATTGTCCAGAAAACCTCGGTGTGAAGGGACCATTCCTCTGGGCATAATTGCTGGCGACTTAGAAAGTCCGCCTTCCAATTCTCCACTTCTGGAATGAATACCGCAGATATGGCTGGGACATATCTTTCTGCCCATTTCAGGATGTAATTTACTTCCCTCTGGGCTGCACGACTCCTGGTGCCCCCCTGATGATTGATATATGCCACTGCTGTGGCATTGTCTGATTGAATTCTGACAGGGGACCCTTGGAGTTTAGATGTCCATGCTACTAGGGCATACCGGGCTGCTCATATCTCTAAGAGATTGATGGGCATGGCCTTTTCTGCATCCGACCATCTGCCCTGGAGAGACCATTGCTCCAGTACTGCTCCCCAGCCTATAAGGCTGGCATCTGTAGTGACCACCTTCCAAGAAATCGGACTGAAGGATTTCCCTTTTTCCAGATTCTGGGGAATCAACCACCAACGGAGGCTCTTGCGAACGGAAGGGGACAAGGACATTGTAAGTCTAGGGCCTGAACTTTTTTGTTCCAGGCTGACAGTATGGCCCCTTACAAATTCCTTGAATGGAATTGACCGTAGGGTACTGCTTCGAATGATGCCACCATTTTTCCCAGCAGCCTCATGCACAGGCGTATGGACGGCTGTCTTTTTTGTACCCACTAAGTGGATCAAATCTTTCAAAGACAACACCTTTCCTCGAGGCAAGAATATTTTTCTCTGGCCTGAATCCAACCTTAGCCCCAAGTATTCCAGACTTTTGACTGGTTTTTAGGGCTGACTTGTCTCGGTTGATAATCCAACCGTGAGATTCCAGATACTTGATTGTCTTGTGAACGACCACGTCTAGTTTTTTCACTGAGTGGTCTATCAGCAACAAGTCATCTAGATATGCCATTATCATTACACCTTGTGTTCTTAGATTGGCCAATAAAGGGCCAGAATTTTTGTAAACACTCGTGGTGCTGTGGCCAGACCGAAGGGTAAGGCTCTGAACTGAAAATGGCACCCTTCTACTGCAAAGCGTAGAAATTTTTGGTGGACTGGAAAGATGGGAATGTGCAAATAAGCATCTTTGATGTCGATCGCGGCTAACCAATCCTCCCCTTGTAGGGCAGTGGCCACCGATCGGATCTACTCCATCGGAAAGTCCTGATATACAGGAATTTGTTTAGCCCTTTTAGAATTAATATGGGCCTCCCGTCCCCGTTTGCTTCGGGACTGTAAAGAGGTTTGAGTAAAACCCGAACCCCCATTCTTCCAGGGGAACCTCCATAATTACTCCTTGGAGCAATAGTTGTTCTAGTGCCAACAGGAGGGACTCTCTCTTCCGGGGATCCCTTGGCACGTTTGACCTCAAAAATGGGAAGGAGGAGAGTCTTTTAACTCCAATCTGTATCCCAAACATACTGCGGAGAGCACCTATCTGTTTTGATCGTGTCCCGCCAGGTCTCTTGCGAACAACTGGAGTCCTCCCCCCACCCGACTGAGTGGGGGCAACCCTTCAATGAATTTAACTTTGGGGGAGGTTTTGTACCTCCCCTGACCCAGGGTTTCTCATTACCCTGCGATTGTCCCTGTTTTTTACCCCCGGGAATTAACCGAGGAGGCCGTCGGAACTGTTACACAGCCGATGCCCCAGGGACTGGAGAAGCAGGCCTCTTAAAGAGGGACCTCTAACTCTGTTTTTAACCGGCAAGAGTGTATTTTTACCGCTGGAAATTTTCTGGATATATTTGTCCAGGTCTTCCCTGAATAAGCGTTCACCATGAAATGGGACGCTAACCAGCCATTCTTTACAGGGAGCTTCAGCAGACCAGTTTTTGAGCCATAGAAGCCTACGCATATGTACTACAGACAGCGTAAGGCGGGAGGCCTGATGAATTGAATCCTTTATGGCGTCAACCGCAAAGCCTAAGGCTCTAGGTAGATCAGCTAGGGCAAGGGCCTGCTGATCTGTCAAGTCCCTCAAGACCTGTTTCAACTGATCCTTCACTGCTTAGCAGACCCCACTGCTGGTTGTGTCACCAAGCTTGCTGTAGAAAGAAGCAGATTTTCATAAGGACTCCAATCTTTTATCTATTGGGTTCTTGAACATTTGGACATTATCCACTGGACATGTCAGTGATTTATACACACAAGAGATGGCTGCGTCCACTGTAGGGACCTTCCATTTTTTGATGAACTTATCCTCCATGGGATAGACCACCGGAAATCTCTTGGGGGGAATAAATATTTTCTCAGGATGTTCCCAATCCTGGTAAATGAGCCCTTTCAGTAAAGGGTGAAGTGGAAAAGAACAGACAGTCTGGGGGCTTCTAGCGACCCCAACGAGGATACAGTAGTGGTTGATGGTTCCGCAAGGTGCATTTTTAAATGCTGATCGGACCATGTTAGTCAGAGACTGAACCCATAATCTTTCAGCTTGAGATGCTGAGAAAAGGTTCCTCCACTGTTGATTCCTCTATAACAGAATCAACCTCATCCTGATCCCCTTCAGGCAGGTCAATCCCTGTATGGGACTGTTGCTCTGCTAACAGGCACTCTGAAGGAGGAGACGGAGATCGGGCGTGCTTTCCCTGACAGGGAGGCAGCGATCAATATTGACAATCTCTCTCTAATCCTCCCAGAGCTGAGGAAAAAACCTCCTCTGTTACATACACAGGAGCAGGTGAACTGAGGACAGCCACAGTACCAAGTACCCCTGCGGGGTCTCTACGGTCACTTACCTCTGAACTTCAGGGGAGACTGGTGCAGCAGAAGCATGCCCAAGATCCTCAGAGCCTGATGAGACCCCCTTCGCTTCCTGGAAGATTCAGTTCCGGAGCTTCTGGACGGCATATTCCTAAGCCTAAAGCTGAGGTATTCCAGCCGTAATACACCACTTTTACTGAGAATAGTCTAGCACAATTGCTGCTATATAACAGTTGGTGTCTACTAAAGTGCCTTTCTAGGGGATGCCTGCATCAACCGCCTCTGTGTGCCTTTATACTGTTGCTAGCTCTGTCTGTGCACTTCAATAGCCAGCTATGATTGTGCTTTAAAACACGCTGGACACCCGCACATGCGCAGTAGCGCCGCGGCGCACACCGAGCGTCATCCACCCGCTCCGCCCCTTTTTCCAGATCGCCTCTATATATAGAGGCGCATGCACGCGCTCGCGCGCGGGCACGTGCACCTTCGGCGCCCTTTTTTGAAAAAAATAAGGAGCTAGATGGGAGCCAGGGTCCCTGCCGCGGGGATGGATGAGCGCAGCAACAGGGCAGAGGAGACAGCTTCCCAGCAGAGAACTTACCAACTGCCTGGATTTGATTTTGGAAGAAAAAAATCCACATTACAAGAAAAAGAACCATAGCGGCCTCTAGTGTCTAACACAGGTACCGCGGTCTTACTTTTTTTTTTTTTTTTTCTTGCCTACTATTAAAAATTTTACATTTTCTCAGTAGTAACAGGCATACACAGAATATTAGCGGGAATACCTTAGGTAACAGGCAGAAAGACAAAATAGGCTTGGGGGTCCCTCAATAGAACCAAGTTCCCGAGGGCCCCCACTTACCTTTTCCTCGCCGCAGGACTCTGTTTGGTCCACAGAAGCCCAAACTTCACCTATCACGGCAGGCATTGTAATTAAACCTTCAGGGACCGGGTTCCCAAGGATTCCACTCCCCTGGACCTGTATAGCACCCTGCACAGAAAACATCTTGGTCGTGGGTATGACCAGAGCTCTGGATCCCAGGGTCCAGCCCTCCTAAGAGAGGCATTACAGGCAAAACCTTGCTCTTCTCTTGCAAGGCCCGGGTACCGACCGTTTAGCTATGAAGCTTTTTTGGTCGGATCCGGAATAGCTTACTGAGGCCCAAAAGAACCTGTACGCAAGCTCAGTGAAAAACACATGTTACTTCTTGGCCAACACCTTAGACACTGGTAAAAAACTGAGGTGCTCCCGGATGGGAGGGGCTTATATAGGGGAGGGTACTTCCGGTTTTGGAAGTTGCCAGTGCCAGCACCTGAAGGTATCTATATAACCCATTAGTAATGACTATGTCGCTCTGTGTCCCGTGATGTACGAGAAAGAAAAAGAAAAAAGAAGAAGATTCCAGCGGTAGTAATCCTCTCTCGGTATCCCCAGCGATGGATGATCTCTCCTCTCCAGGTCCAGGCTCCAACGATGATGTCCAGCGATGATGTACAGCACAGCGAGAAACAGCATCCTGTCTCCACCAGAGGCACCCCGGGAATCCCGGCAGCCTGACAGTTCTCTTCTGTAGTTGAGGACGGGGCCACCCGTCACGTGACCCCGTCCCCCTGGGGAAGCCCGGGTTTCCCCTTGCATCAGAGGGGGATGGGGTCACGTGATGGGTGGCCCCGTCCTCAGCTACAGAAGAGACCTGTCAGGCTGCCGGGATTCCCGGGGTGCCCCTTACCAATTCACATAGGGGGGGCGGGATCTTGGGGTCCCCTTTGTTAAAGGGGTTTTCCAGATTCCGATAAGCCCCCAGCCCGCAGACCCCCACAACCACATGGTGCTTTGAGGGGTCACAGACCCCCAAAGCATCCTCCCCATGTTGAGGGCATGTGGCCTGGTACGGTTCAGGAGGGGGGTGCACTCTCGCCCCCCCTCTTTTCCTGCGGCCTGCCAGGTTGTATGCTCAGATAAAGGGTCTGGTATGGATTTTTGGGGGAAACTCCATGCCATTTTTTTTTTATTTGGCTAGGAGTTCCCCTTAAAATCCATACCAGACCTGAAGGGTCTCTGTAGTTACGAAATTTAAAGGAATATTTCACTTTTATTGTTTCACTTTAAGCATTATTAAAATCACTGCTCCCGAAAAAATGGCCATTTTAAAAACTTTTTTTTGCATTGATACATGTCCCCTGGGGCAGGACCCGGGTCCCCAAACACTTTTTATGACAATAACGTGCATATAAGCCTTTAAAATTAGCACTTTAGATTTTTCATGTTCGAGTTCCATAGACTTTAACGGCGTTCGGATGTTCGAACAAATTTATTGCCTGTTCGCAAGTTCTGGTGTGAACCGAACTGGGGGGTGTTCGGCTTATCCCTAATTGTTATACAATCCCCTATATTCGCAATGTCTGGCAGGCCTAAAGGCACCACAAGAGGTGATCCTAAAGAGCTTTTTGGGCTTCATTTTTGGATAGTGGCAGCATAACTTCTCATGACCTATGTGTCTCCAATTGCTGAAAAGAGGAGTAGTGGTGGCTACTTTAAAAAATTTTATGCTGCAGATGCGGATGAGTCCAGCTGCAGGCAGCGCCTAAACGATATAACTGGAGACTACTTGGGATCAAGGGCTGATGTGTACACTCTTCAAAGTGAGGACCCTATAGACTATTTGGGGTCAAGGCTGGACCACTGGTCAAAGCTTTCCAGAAGATCCAGTACACACTTATGCCCCGTACACACGGTCGGAATTTCCAACAAGAAAAGTCCGATGTGAGCTTTTGGTCGGAAATTCTGACCGTGTGTAGGCTCCATCAGACTTTTCCTCTCGGAATTTCCGTCAACAAAAATTTGAGAGCTAGTTCTCAAATTTTCAGACGGAAAAAATTCCAATCCGAAATTCCGATCGTCTGTAGCAATTCCGACACGCAAAATTCAGACGCATGCTCGGAAACAATTAGACGCATGCTCGGAAGCATTGAACTTAATTTTATCGGCTCGTGTAGTGTTGTACGTCACCGCGTTCTTGACGGTCGAAAGTTCAGAGAACTTTTGTGTGACCGTGTGTATGCAAGCCAAGCTTGAGCGGAATTCCGTCGGAAAAACCATCCAAGGTTTTTCCGACGGGAATTCTGATCGTGTGTACGCGGCATAAAGCTTCTGTGAGAGGGTCTTCAACACAGCAGGCAGTTTTGTGAGACTTTGTTTTACTTAATTATTAAATTAGTATTTCTATAGCGCTTTTCTCTATGGGTAGTACAATATCTGCTGCTCGGGCAGATAGTGGGGCAGCTATCTTGGGCACACTTAGTAGAATGACAAGAGCCAATTAACAAATTAGTAGGTCTTGTGTGGGAAGAAACTAGGGTGCCAAGAGGAAAACCACACAAATATGGGGAGGACATTGCAGATAGTTCAATTTGAAGACAGGAAGTTCTGAGCACTAATTCACCGTACCACTCATGGATAATCCACCTGTCCCCGACACTGTGGACTTGCTCACTTTCAAAAAAATGTATCAAGGCCTAGATCACCACTCAGTATAATGCCACTTAAGTTGATGATACTGACTACATTTTCCTTAAAATGGATGTAAACCCGAAAAAAAAAATTCAGCCACTTCCATACCCACCCATTGTCATATGACGTCCACAGATGGGATCTCCCATCCTGGGTTTTGTTTTGACTTTCCTGTGTTTTCCTGGATGTTAGTGATCATAGCAGAGGTTTAGTGTAAGAAATACACAGGAGAAAATACATGTTGACAAGCGGAGTGTAGAGGTGGATGGGGAGTCTACTGACATCACGACTCCACCCACCGAGCTCCAGACAACAGACACACCCACAGAATCTGCAGTTTTTTGGGTCTCATAACAGACAGAGGGGAGACATTTGACAGGTAAGGATACATGCAGGAGGCATGCATATCCTTATAGATAACAACAATGGCAGTAGTTTAGAAAGGATGAGAGTGGGTTTACATCCACTTTAATCCCAGACCCCCCACAAATTGTAACTCACATCAATAGAAACTCCAGGCACTGCTTCTGGTCTGCCACCATTACCAGCTCCTGAACTGCCAATATCACAAGCTCATGCCACATCTGCTGGCCTACCACCATTACCAGCTTCTGCAGCCTCCCCTATCCTATTCCAGTGCTCTAGCACTGTAAAGGTGCCACACAGATAATGTTTTTACTTCTGGGTCTCAGCTGCAAAATTTCTAATAACTAAAAAAATCTCTAGTCTGTGCTGTGGTATAATCTGGCGGCTTTCAACAAAAGGATTGCCTTATTAATCCTACAGTGATAATGTAAAACAAATATTTGCAGCACTAAAATACCATATCACACACACAAAAAACATACTAAAATGAAAAATGTATAACTAATAATATAGGGTGACCAGACATCCCCCGGACCAAGTCTGTCCCCAGTTTTGTCCCCGGATTGGATTTGAACAGGGGCTGGGGCAATTTCAAAGACAGTCAGTGCAGAATAAAAAACAAAAAATCTGAATTACACACCCCCACTCCGCCGCTCCTACTAGCTTAGGGAGGTGTATTTTTTTCCCCCATTATCTGTGCCCCTTTCTGATGATCATGTGCTGGTCGGAGCGGAGGGAATATTTCTTCAGTTTCGGGTGCATGCCGCATGTTCTTCTGCCTTGGCTCTAGTCCTGGCTGCTTATCTCCTTGCCTTCCCTGGCGGAGTGATCTTCCCAGTAGTAGCCAGGGCCCGGCGGAGAGTAAAGCTTCGTACACACGGTTGGACTTCCATCAGACTTTTTTGTGGATTTTTGTCCGAACGGAGTTGGCCGGGCACACCCATAGCATACACACCACAGGACTTTTCTGCAAACTTTCCCAAAACTTTTTCCAACATCACGTGGTTTTTCTGCTCTTTACTGCCACCCTTTGGTCAACTTCTGCTATTGTTGGTTGATTTTAACATTATTTGTTTTGTCCATCGGATGGTTTTCTGTACACACGGTCGGACTTTGCTCCATCGGACTTTTGTTGGCCAAAAGTTTGTCCGTTTGCAGACCAAACTTTTGTCCGATGAAAACCAAAAAAGTTTGTCCGATGGAGCGTACACACGGTCGGATTTTTTAGCAAACTTGCTCAAAATGAAGTTTGTTGGCAAAAAGTCTGACCGTGTGTACGGGGCTTAAAGCGGAAGTAAACCCATCGATGTAACATTTTCAAAGAACAGTTAACATTCCCGACATGCCGGGAATGCTGATTGCACATTGGTTGTGCTCTCAACCAAACTGTCAAACCATCCAATGGCTGGTGTCATAACCGATCACATGTGCAGCATCATGGCAGTTGTAGATTAAACAGAGGCAAAGATGGCAGCTTCCTTAGCTGAAAAATATAGGAGGGTTTTCTTCCACTTTAAGACTTGACAGGCTGTGAGGCGGGCGGCGGCGACGGGCAAAGAGTTGCTGATTGCCGCCATTACTAGTAAAAAAAATAAAATGTCCCCGGATTTTATTTTAAAAATCTGGTCACCTTATAATAATATTCAATATGAATTAGATACTTTGGTGCTAAATCTTCCAGTGTGTGGGTATAAATGGTCACCCAATACAATGGACACTCACCAGAATTAAAACTACAAATTATATAATAAAAACAGCATGATTCTCCTATTTAAGCTCATTATCAAGGCAGTCCATTTCAGGTCCCCAGTCACCATTTACCTTTGGTGGGGTGAAAAACAACACAACTTCCCAAAGTCTCTCCACACTTGCTCTCTAATATGAGCAACCAAAAAAATAAAAATGGGAAAGGGTGAGCAGCCTTTTGCTGTAGTTTTCAAAGCTTAACTTTTTGCTGCTGTCTGCCCTTCCCCCTTTCCATCCAAATTCCTCCCTACACTTACTGCTGCCTGACCTTCTTCCTTTGTTGAGGAAGGGCAGGCAGTATTTTTTAATTTTGCATAGAGACAAGGTCCAGTATAGTCCTAACGCTTTCTTTTTTTTTGTTAGGGTAGTTCTTTAACCTACTTTACCAGGGCAGGGACAGTCTTAAAAGTAAAAAAAATACATAATTTCTGTAAAAAATGTATATAATGTATAACATTTTTTTTACAACAGCCACAAGTAAAGCATACACAACACCCATACTCAACAGTCTTTGACAGCTGAATGGCCTATGCAGACTTCCTTGGTCTGTTTGACCATTGAAAAAAAGATATGGGAAAGGGAGGCCAAATGATTCTACCCTTTGCTGCTGCTTGCCTATCCCCCTGGCCAAATGGTTTTTACCTCCCCCATTTCATGCTGCTTGCCCTTCATCTTGCCTAGTCAAAGGGCAGTAAGCCTTTTTTCCCATTTTCTAAGTTCCTCCTGCTCAGTACCAGCATGATATTTCTCCTCCTTAATGCCAGCACCCCAACCCTCCTGAAGAAAGAGAAAAGGGCAGTCTTCAAAATAAAGTAGCAGCTATTCACCCTTGAGGCGGAACGGAAGGAAAGGGCACATGAGCAGCACCCTAAAAGAAAGAGGCTGCTATGCACCCTTTAGAAGGAGGAAGAAAATAGTGCACTAGAAGTTCTCTAATAAAAAGTGGCTGCTGTGAAAAGTAGGAGAATGGCACAATGTAAAAATAAGTCGCTGCTATGCACCCTTTAAAAGATGTTCCTTTTGCTGCCAACCTGTCTAACCCCAGTGAGCTCTGTAATGCAGAGTTACCTGGTGTCCTACCCTGGATGTGGGTGGTGAGAGCGTGGCGGGTTCGTGGAAAGCTGCTCCAGGGTCCTTTCCTGGAGCAGCTTCCGCAGTGTCTCCTCTCTCCTCCTCCCGGCGCTAGACGTCCAATAGGATCGCCTGACGTTTTGACCAGTCGGGAAACAGGTTTCATACCTGTTTCCCAATTGGGCAGGAGGAGGGTCAGTGTTGCAACAGCGAATATTCATTTGCTGTTGCAACACACCTGGGTGGGCTCCAGACCCAATCCTCTGCCTATGGTTCTAATCAGGTTCTTCAACAAAAAAAAAAACCCTGGCCGCTCTAATTCATATGCCCGGTGATCCGAAAGGGGCCGGACACATGAATAGGGGGCGGTGGCGGCGGCCATGGATAGATTTATGCAATGAATCCATCCACTACATATAGGGGGTGGCAAGGATAAGGGGGGCGGCGCGCCCGGGCGCTCCCTAATGGACGGGCCACCCTTGGTAGGTTTCCAAATGGCTGCTTTTTCACGGCTAAATGCTGCATGTAGAGCAATTTATGCTTAAGTAGTTCCTTCTTGCCCAAAGTACATTTACTACAAGCGGGTGGCAGGGGCAGGCTAAGCAACATACCCATATGTCACTTAGCACATGCGAACTGGCCCGCCTCCTTGTGGCTGCAGATGGTGATAACCAGCTGCTATCACTATGTGATTACATGATCTCAGTGTCAACACAACTGTTATAAATGAATTTCATTAATGATAGCTGCGATTCCTATAGAGTGATACTGTGAATTAGCCACAGCTATCATATGGTACCTGGGCTAATCACTGCACCCTGTACCATGTGATTAGCTGTAGTCAATCACAGATCACTAGTAATCACAACTGTCATGAATTTAACCCATTCATGACAGTTTAAAACATTCCTGTTACAGTGATCATCACTGTAAAAGCAGTTTAAAAAAAAAAAAATCCCTGATCAACCCCCAGAGTAGTACAGTGTCACTATGGAGAGACAGAATTACTCTGATATAAGTATGTGAAAAAAAATAGCAAGAAAAAAGTTTAAAACATCTGAATAAAAAATAATTTAAAGTGCTTGTAACCCTAAAAAAATGGATCCTGTTCCTTTAAAGCATGTTATACAGCACAGTGCTTGTGCTGTGTAATTGTGCCCCCTGTATCACCTGTAATACCTGACTGATCCTGCCTGGTTCTGCCCTCCCCCCTGTAAACTGACCACGGTTTATCATGGCTGCTGAGACCCGACACTGTGGTCAGTTCATGTGCCCCGGTCATCCGCTGTCTCTCCTCTGTCCTCTCCCCCCCCTTCATGCCTGTCAGCTAGTGACCGTGCCAGCTCCTCCCCTCCTGCTGCTGAAATAACTGTGTAAAGTACATACAATCCCCTCTGTTAGAAAAAGGAAAATGATAAATGGTTTTCAAAATTTTTGACAAATAAATATGTGCATTTGTATTCAGCCCCCCGGAGTCAATACTTTGTAGAACCACTTTTCGATGCAATTATAGCTGCAAGTCTTTTTGGGGATGTCTCTACCAGCTTTGTACATCTAGAGTGTGATATTTTTGCCCATTCTTCTTTGTAAAATAGCTCAAGCTCTGTCAGATTGGATGGAGAGCGTCTGTGAACAGCAATTTTTAAGTCTTGCCACAGATTCTTAATTGGATTTAGGTCTGGACTTTGACTGGGCCATTCTAACACCTGAATATGCTTTGATCTAAACCATTCCATTGTAGCTCTGGCTGTATGTTTAGGGTCGTTGTTCTGCTGGAAGGTGAACCTCTGCTCCAGTAAAGGTATAAATAGAAGATATTCTCCTGTGCTAGTACGGAGGGCTTTAGTGCAGATGGTAGTATATCCTGGTAGTGTAGTGATCATGCATACCCCGCTGCCTAGGTCGACTAGGGGAAGTCCGAAATGCTATGTAGAAAAAGGAACGGAAGGCGCGTGGCCTGATGCATGAATCATAATAAAAAGTTTATTACGTATTCAAAATTTCAATTGAAATAATATTAATTGCTGACAATAATGTTGTCCCTAGATGGACTAACATAAAATGATACCCATACAAGGGATACAATTAAATGAATACTATGTATTCATTTCATTTTATCCCTTGTATGGGTATAGCCATGTATTAACCCATTTTCTATTAGAAAAAACTTTTTATTATGATTCATGCATCAGACCACATGCCTTCCTTTCCTTTTTCTACAGAATCTCCGCTCCAGTCTCAAGTCTTTCGCAGACTCGTAACAGGTTTTCTTCTAAGATTGCCCTGTATTTGGCTTCATCCATCTTCCCATCAACTCTGACCAGCTTCCCTGTCCTTGCTGAAGAAAAGCATCCCCACAACATGATGCTGCCACCACCATGTTTCACAGTGGAGATGGTGTGTTCAGAGTCATGTGCAGTGTTAGTTTTCCGCCACACATAGCGTTTTGCTTTTAGGCCCAAAAGTTCCATTTTGGTCTCAGCTGACCAGAGCACCTTCTTCCACATGTTTTCTGTGTCCCCTATATGGCTTCTCACAAATTGCAAATGGGACTTATTATGGCTTTTTTTCAATGGCTTTCTTCTTGACACTTCCATAAAGGCCAGATTTGTGGAGTGCATGACTAATAGTTGTCCTGTGGACAGATTCTCCCTCCTGAGCTGTGGATCTTTGCAGCTCCTCCAGAGTTACAATGGGCCTTTTGACTCCTTCTCTGAGTAATACTCTCCTTGCCTGGCCTGTCAGTTTAGGTGGACAGCCATGTCTTGGTAGGTTTGCAGTTGTGCCATACTCTTTCCATTTTTGGATGATGGATTGAACAGTGCTCTGTGAGATGTTCAAAGCTTGGGATATTTTTTTATAACCTAACCCTGTTTTAAACTTCTCCACAACTTTATCCCTGACCTGTCTGGTGTATTCTGTGGCCTTCATAATGCTGTTTGTTCACTAAGGTTCTCTAACAAACCTCTGAGGGCTTCACAGAACATCAGTATTTATACTGAGATTAAGTTACACACAGGTGGACTCTATTTACTATTTAGGTGACTTCTGAAGGCAATTGGTTCCACTAGATTTTAGTTAGGGGTATAAGAGTAAAGGGGGCTGAATACAAATTCACACCACACTTTTCAGATATTTATTTGTAAAAAATGTTGAAAACCATTTATCATTTTCCTTCCACTTCACAATTATGTGCCACTTTGTGTTGGTCTATCACATAAAATCCCAATAAAATACATTTATGTTTTTTGTTGTAACATGGCAAAATGTGGAAAGGGGCAAATACTTTTTTCAAGGCATTGTATATATCATAGTTTGTTGTTGCTGTAACTTTCCCACAAACCAATTAATATACACTTATTGGGATTTTTTTTTACCAAAGATATGTAGAAGAAAACATTTTGTCCTACATTTATAAAGAACTTAGATTTTATTGTTAATATTTATGACATTTTTTTTTATTTTGCTTATATAGCAAAAAAATAAAAAAACCAGTGGTGATGAAATACCAGCAAAAGAAAGCTCAATTTGTGTGAAAAAAAAATATATATAAATTTAATTTGCGTACAATGTTGCATGACAGTACAATTGCCAGTTTAAAAAGCATAGTGCTGAAAAGCAAAAAATGGCCTGGGTCATGGAGGGGTTAAAACCTTACAGGGGTCAAGTGGTTAATTTATGCTCCTTGGATTTCGGAACCCTCTATGTGGCTAAACTGTAAAAAAGTCTCACACATGTGGTATCCTCTTACTCGGGAGCAGTAGCAGAATGTGTGTATATATATATATATATATATATATATTGTGAGGGGGTTAGCTCGGCAGCGGGTGTGTGTGACCCCCGGGGTGGGCTCCCCACACAAAAACAGGCCCAGCAGACGGAGGTTGTGGTTTTCAAAATCAAAAAGGTGCGGTTTATTTTCTATTTACAGTGACAAAAACACAGCAAAGCAAAAGAAACATAAACAAAATAAATCCTGGTCAATTTGACCTCTGACTAAACATACAGGTTTCCTAACTAACAACTGGGATCAGCCTAGTGCTGTCCTAGTCCCTAAGTCCCTGGTTTTAAATGTCCAAGCAAATAGCCACACAGGCTTTGTCTCACCGCACAAGGGTTCACTCTCTCCAGGAAGTCCACACAGGTCTGCTTCCAGGCATGAGCTAACAGCTAATGAAGCTGGGAGTTCTTATAGAGGCCTAAATGAGCTGACAAGCTTCAGCTGGTCTCATCAACTCCCTGTCTGCACGACGCCCCACACTCTCCCTAGAGGTATGAGTCATCCATGAGCCCACTATCCTCAGCTGGGCTTATACAACTCTCCACCTAGTTGTATAAGTCGGCGTAAAGCCTGAATCTGGGCGAAATATATCTACCCCCCTGGATGCAACCAGGTGACTTTACCTTCCTGCTGTCACATACCCCCCCCCTCTTGTTTTAACCTCGGGGTTGGAACACCAGCAATCAGGCATTCATGTACTCGAGACAAAGCATCCACATTCCCCATTTGAACGCCAGGGCGATGCTTTACTGTGAAGTTGAATTCCTGGAGGGCCAGGAACCACCTATTCACTCTTCTATTTGTTTCCTTGTTTTGAGCCATCCACTTTAACGGAGCGTGATCCGTAACCATGTCAAAGTGCCTACCTAGCAGGTAGTACCGAAGGGAATCTAGAGCCCACTTCACCGCTAAACACTCCTTTTCAACGGTGGCGTAATTTACCTCATGGGACTTCAACTTCCTGCTGAGGTAAATGACTGGGTGCTCTTCCCCGTTCCAGACCTGGGACAATACTGCTCCTAACCCCACATCTGACGCATCACTTTGTACGACAAAGTCTTTAGAGAAGTCGGGTGAGTACAACACTGGCTGGCTACATAAGGCTTGTTTCAAGAATTGGAATGCTGCCTCAGCCTCGGGGGTCCATTTAATCATGACCGACCCTTTCCCCTTCGTCAGGTTGGTTAGGGGCACAGCCTTAGAAGCAAAGTGGGGAATGAATCGCCGATAATACCCAGCGATTCCCAGAAAGGCTCGTACCTGCTTCTTGCTGTTGGGACGTGGCCAACTCTGGATGGCCTCGACTTTGTTGAGTTGGGGTTTTATTACTCCCCTCCCAATGGTGTACCCAAGATATTTGGCCTCCTCCTGCCCAATGGTACACTTCTTGGGGTTAGCCGTAAACCCCGCTTCCCGAACAGAGTCCAGGACTGCTTGCACTTTTGGCAGATGTGAGGCCCAATCTGTGCTATGGACAATTACGTCATCCAGGTAAGCCGCAGCATACTTCCGATGGGGCCTCAGCATCTGGTCCATTTTCCGCTGGAATGTGGCCGGCGCATTCTGTAACCCGAACGGCATTCTTTTATATTGGAACGCCCCGTCTGGGGTTACAAATGCGGTTTTCTCTTTGGCCGACTTGGCCAGGGGGATTTGCCAATACCCTTTTGTGAGGTCAAGAGTCGTCATGTATCGGGCTGTTCCCAGCCGGTCGATCAACTCATCTATACGTGGCATGGGGTAGGTGTCAAATTTTGTAACTTTGTTCAACTGACGAAAATCGTTACAAAATCGCCAGCTCCCATCCGGTTTAGGCACCAACACAATGGGACTAGACCAATCACTTTGGGACTCCTCTATCACCCCTAAGTTCAGCATTTTCTGTACTTCCTCCCGTATTGCCTCCCGTCGGGCCTCTGGGATCCGATAGGGTTTTAACTTCACCCTTTCACCGGGCGGGGTAATAATGTCATGCTCTACCCCAGATGTTTGTCCCGGCAGCTCAGAGAATACCTCCTTGTTGCGAAGCACAAACTCCTTAACCTCCTGTTGTTGGGGTTGTGACAAGGTGGCTGCGATTCCAACCTCAGGAATCACGCAACCAGTTTGAGCTGGTGACCAAGTGTCTGCGACTAGGGACTCTCTATCCCTCCAGGCTTTCAACAGATTAACGTGATAGATCTGTTCGGGCTTTCGCCTTCCTGGTTGTCTGACCTTGTAATTCACTTCGCTCACTTTTTCCATTATCTCGTAGGGGCCTTGCCATTTGGCAAGGAATTTACTTTCAACCGTAGGGACCAGTACCAGTATCCTATCCCCCGGGGAAAAGGTACGGGTCTTGGCTCCACGGTTGTACACTCTCTGCTGTGCTAACTGCGCTTGGGCCAAATGTTCCTTCACGATGGGCATTACCTGTGCAATTCGGTCTTGCATCAGGGCGACATGCTCAATCACACTCCTGTGGGGAGAACTCTCACTTTCCCAAGTTTCCTTGGCAATATCCAACAGCCCTCTTGGGTGTCTCCCATACAGTAACTCAAAGGGGGAGAATCCCGTAAGAGGATTGGGGCACCTCCCTAATAGCAAACATCAGATAAGGAAGTAGACAGTCCCAATCCTTTCCATCTCTATCCACCACTTTCTTCAACATTTGTTTTAGGGTTTTGTTGAATCTTTCAACCAGCCCATCGGTTTGGGGGTGATACACAGATGTACGTAATTGCGTTACTTTGAACAATTTACATAGCTCCTTCATAACCCGGGACATAAAGGGTGTACCTTGGTCCGTAAGCAGTTCTTTACAAATACCCACCCGGCTAAACACAAGAGATAGCTCTTTGGCTATGGTTTTGGCCGAGGTATTTCGGAGAGGGATCGCTTCTGGATAACGGGTGGCATAGTCCATTATAACTAATATGTACTGGTGCCCCCTAGCGGACTTGATTATAGGACCTACCAAATCCATGGCGATCCTCTCAAACGGGACCTCAATGATGGGTAGAGGGACCAGCGGGCTACGGAAATGTGGCATCGGGGCCGACCTCTGACACACAGGGCAGGAGGAACAATAATTTTCTATGTCCTTCATCACCCCCGGCCAATAGAATCTCTGTAATACCCTCGCTCGGGTTTTCTCTGTCCCCAGATAACCTCCAAGAATGTGCCCATGGGCCAACTCCAACACCAACTTCCTGTAAGGTTTGGGCACCACAAGCTGCTCAACGGTTTCTTCTGCCCTTTTTGCCACCCGATACAGTAGGTCCTTCTCTACGCTGAAGTATGGGTAAGTGCAGGTATTATCTGGGTTCACTAACTCGCCATCTATTTTCACTACGTTTTCCCGTGCCTTTATTAGGGCGGGGTCTTTCAACTGTTCTGTGGCAAAGTTTTCCCTGTGAACCTCAAGATCAGAAAACTCCACAGACGGTAGGTTTTCGTCTGAGGAGGTGGGCTCCTCTCCAGTTTCTTGAGTCTCCCCTGCCAATACTGACAAGGGAAATTCCGGAGAGTCCTCACCACTCTCAGGGGAGTTCTGGCTATCACATTCCTGGTACATAGGGGCACCAGTGGGGGGCTCAGGATCATCCCACAGTTCCCAGAACTTCGGAAAATCCCTTCCCACAATGGCGTCATGCGGTAACTGAGATACTAAGCCCACTGGATGAGAGAGGGTACCTTTGGGGGTCTCGAAACACACTGTAGTCACTGGATACTCTCGGGTGTCCCCATGCACACAAATAACAGCTACCTTGCTATTCCCAGAGACCTCTGTTTTAACTAACTCAGCCTTTATCAGGGTCACAAGGCTACCTGAATCCAGCAATACCACAACATTTCTACCATTAACACACATTTTGCATAAATGTTTCTCAGTTCCTCGAATGGCAGTGCATGCGACTGTCGCACACAGCGACTGACGTCTGCCCGTCAGAAAGTCACACTGCATGGGTTCCTCCACAACCGGGCAATTTGCTGCAATATGTCCCGCTTGCCGGCAGCGGTAGCAAACGATCCTTCTTGCCGCCTCTTGAGCCGCTGATTTCCCAGGCTGTTCTCGCCAAACTTGGGGTAGAGCTCCCACCCTCTCACTCTCTCCACCCTTACCCCTTGGAATCATCTTATCCGCCCCTGGGGATGGTCTGGTCTTAGGGTGGAAAGTCCGAGTGTCTCTGGAAGAGACCGTCAGGTTCTCTGTAGCCAAGTATTTCTCCACACGATCCACAAGACCATTGGCCGTCTCTGGGTCTCCATGGCTTACCCACTTTTGGATGGCAGTAGGAAGAGCTCTCAAAAACCGATCCATTACAACACGTTCCACAATCTTTGGTGCGGATAAAGTCTCTGGCTGTAGCCACTTTCTGCTCAGGTGAATGAGATCATACATTTGAGACCTGGGGGGTTTTCCAAGCTGGAAAGTCCAGTTATGCACACGCTGAGCCCGGACAGCCAGGGTGACACCCAGCCTTGCCAATATTTCAGCTTTTAGCATCACATAGTCTTTTGCTTGGTTAGGCTCTAGGTCATAGTAAGCTTTCTGCGATTCACCAGTTAACAGAGGAGCCACTAGTCCAGCCCACTGCTCCTCAGGCCACTTTTCTCTTTCAGCGGTCCTTTCAAATGTGGTCAAAAATACCTCTGGATCATCCTCTCCAGTCATTTTTGTCAATAAACGACTCACCCCAAAGGACGCGGTATTAGTGGGACGGCTTTCCTCACTGGTCTGCGGACGTTGCTGCATTACTGCTTCCATCTGTTGTTGTAGTCTCTGCTCTTGCTTCTGCAACAGGTCTATGAAGCGGGCCTCAGATTGCTGCTGGGCTTGTTGCTGAGCCTCCAGACTCTGTTGCAAAGTTGCGTTTGTCTGCTGCTGGGCTGCAAGGCTCTGTTGTTGAGCTGCAAGGCTCTGTTGATGAGCTGCAAGGCTCTTTTGCAAACCTGCATTTGTCTGCTGTTGATTGGCATTTGCTAGAGCCAGCTGTTTCAGTATCTCCTCCATGCTGGCTTAAAAAAAAACTGCCCGCATTCTCCACCAACTGTGAGGGGGTTAGCTCGGCAGCGGGTGTGTGTGACCCCCGGGGTGGGCTCCCCACACAAAAACAGGCCCAGCAGACGGAGGTTGTGGTTTTCAAAATCAAAAAGGTGCGGTTTATTTTCTATTTACAGTGACAAAAACACAGCAAAGCAAAAGAAACATAAACAAAATAAATCCTGGTCAATTTGACCTCTGACTAAACATACAGGTTTCCTAACTAACAACTGGGATCAGCCTAGTGCTGTCCTAGTCCCTAAGTCCCTGGTTTTAAATGTCCAAGCAAATAGCCACACAGGCTTTGTCTCACCGCACAAGGGTTCACTCTCTCCAGGAAGTCCACACAGGTCTGCTTCCAGGCATGAGCTAACAGCTAATGAAGCTGGGAGTTCTTATAGAGGCCTAAATGAGCTGACAAGCTTCAGCTGGTCTCATCAACTCCCTGTCTGCACGACGCCCCACACTCTCCCTAGAGGTATGAGTCATCCATGAGCCCACTATCCTCAGCTGGGCTTATACAACTCTCCACCTAGTTGTATAAGTCGGCGTAAAGCCTGAATCTGGGCGAAATATATCTACCCCCCTGGATGCAACCAGGTGACTTTACCTTCCTGCTGTCACAATATATATATATACATACATACATACACACACACACACACACACACACATCTATATGCATAATTGCGCCACCTTGGTGGGAACAGGTTAAATAACTAAATATAAATTAAATGTGGCCCCTTGTCTTAAACATTGGCTACTGGCTAAATTTAGCTTTGTTGGGTGGTAAGGAACCCAGCTGATTTGTAGTTTATTTGGTCATCTGTTTTTTTCCCTAAATCCAGTGTAGCTGTAGTTCCTCTCTTTTGCCAGGTGACATTGGTACATCGAGTAATGCCCTGTACACACGTTAGGATTTCTGATGGATTTTACCATCGGAATTCCGATGAAGCTGACTTTCATCAGTCTTGCCTACACACCATCAGTCAAAATTCCGACCGTCCCAAACGCCGTGACGTAAAAGACTCAGACGAGCCGAGAAAAATTAAGTTCAATGCTTCTGAGCATGCGTCGACTTGATTCTGAGCATGCGTGGGTTTTTTCTCTGATGGAGTTCCATACAGACGATCGGAATTTGCTATCATTTTTTTTTTTCCATTTGATAAATTTAAAACATGTTCTATTTTTTTATACTGATGGAAAAAAGACTGATGGGGCCCATACACGATCGGTTTGTCCGATGAAAAAAGTCCACTGGCATTTATGTATTATAAGGTCTTTTCTTTGTATGGAACTCCCCAAAAAGCTTATAGTTGCTCCTCTCCATGTAACAGTACTAATTGCCTGGTAATAGGTAGCTCAGGCACCAAGCTATGAGTTATGTGAGGCGGAGAAATGCCCATTTGTTATCCATCGAAAAGTGGTTGTAATTGCATCGAAAGGTGGTTCTACAAAGTATTGACTCCGGAGGGCTCACATAGGTGTGTTGCAGTAGATCCGAGCAGCATAGAAGCGCGGTGATGATACCTTATAGTGTCTGCCGTACAGTGGCAGTGCTAATGTGGATTTCATCAAACAGGTGCATTTAAGAACAGCAGGATACATATTAATATGAACATTGTATTAGCATTCACATGTAAAATCTTTCAAAAAGCTTTGTTTCTTTAAATATTCTCAATACTACCATGTCTTTAAATGAAACATCCACAGAGGGCCATGCAAAGAGTTGCTGGAACTAAAAGCTGGGTTTGCTATCTGACATCTGGATTCATTATTAGACTATAATTATATATAAAATGTAGATAATGTTGTGTCAGTCGTATTTAACCTTCTGTGATCTCCCATGATTCTTTGCACTAAAGGCTCAAGGCCAGGTCCTTGCTGACTGCTTGATAACTGAATGAGTGATTATCCTTCTTGTTAATAGACAATGATATAGAAAATGCATCAGTATGTACGGAATATTAATGAGGAGCTGCAAAAGCAGCGATAACAGTACAAGATGCTAACATCTCTGACCGAGAACATGGACTGTCCTAGTCATTGAAAAGTGAAACACTCGGACTTTGATCACTTATGTTTTAGGGCTTTCTAATTAAAATAGCTGGATGAACTAATTACACCCATTCTAATGAATTGCTTTTCTGAAATTTGCATGTATGTTGCCAAATAAGTGTGCATGTCTTTATTACCATAAATTCCATATGCAAATGTTTTTCAGAAGGGCCATGTCAGCAAACACGTTCTTCTTTAATTTACCCCAAATATATAGGTTAAAAAATCCTCTTAATGGGGAAAGGGGTCCCTGTGATCTTTTTTGTAATTTTTTAAGATTAGATATTATTGTTTGTGATAAACTTAATATAAATAATTTTGCAAGTGTGAGTTAGTGCCGGTTCACACTACAGCGACTTGGGATCCGACTTGTGTCGGCCCGAGTCGCCCGAAATGAGAAATTCCATTGAAGCGAATGAGAGCCGTCTTAATGTACACTACTGAAGTCGCTCCGACTTCAGAAAAGGTTCCTGTACTACGTCAAGGCGACTTCTAGGCAACTTGTACACATTGATTTCAATGGAAGTTGCATCCAAAATCGGATCACTGTCTTAACTGAAGCAACTTTACAGGAAAATAAAATAGTTTACCCAGGCAAACCCCTCCCTCCCACAGAGCTGATTATTCTGTGATTGGCCATAGCCAAAGTCGCCTGTCCTGGAGGCAACTTTAAGTCTTGTTGTAAGTTGTTCCAAGTCGCGCTGAAGTCGCCTTGCAAAGTTGCGCTGTAAGTCGGGTTGCCCCTGTGTGAACCGGCACTTACCATCAACAATGCCAAGTTTGTATTTGTTTATATATACTGTGGGGTGATTATACTTATGTGGTATGTGGATGCATTTTCTCAATGAGTTGCGCCAATCTGAACTGTATTCTAGGGCATGAAATCCCACTTTTATTGAACACAATGAAAAGTTCACCCCCATGCAGGGGTTCTTCCACAACAATATAAATAGTCAACAGAAAATGCAGAGCCACCTGGCTCCCTTGTCAGCAGCACCACTGCTCTCCTTACCATTTCCTCTGACTCTGTTGTCCAGTTCTTCTGGTTCAATTGACTTACTTAGCGTCTAGTCACAGCAGCCTGCTGTATGGTCCACTCCTGGACTCAGGATTTGGGTTCTCTTGAAACCCTGATAGGAACCCACCTCACTCCTGGGACGAGACCTTCTGTCTCCTGGCTGCTGGCTGGGGCACCTCTGACCCCTGGTTAAGACCTCCCTTCTCCAATATCGGAGCTGTCAACAAACTGGGTGCTCTAAACTATCCTCAGGCTTTAGTATCAAAATACCCTGCACAATTGTGTGCTCACACAGGCTGCAGGCACCCAGTAAAATCTGGACACATGATTGATAATTCCATCCCACCCAAGACACTTTGGAACCTTCAAGCTCCAGGCCCCAATTCGGCACTACAGAATCTGGAGAAAACCAAAAACACAGCCTTCTCTGCTCAGAAACGATAGAGTGCAACTTTACATTAGACCTTAATGTGAATCCTGTGTGTTTTCTCCTATATTTTTCTACTGGCACTATATAAATACAGTATATACATATATACAGTATCTCACAAAATGAGTACACCCCTCATATTTGTGTAAATATTTTATTATATCTTTTCATGTGACAACACTGAAGAAATGACACTTTTCTACAATGTAAAGTAGTGAGTGTACAGCTTGCATAACAGTGCAAATTTACTGTCCCCTCAAAATAACTCAACACACAGCCATTAATGTCTAAACCGCTGGCAACAAAAGTGAGTACACCCCTAAGTGAAAATGTCCAAATTGGGCCCAAAGTGTCAATATTTTGTGTGGCCGCCAATATTTTCCAGCACTGCCTTAACCCTCTTGGGCATGGAGTTCACCAGAGCTTTACAGGATGCCACTGGAGTTCTCTTCCACTCCTCCATGAGGACATCACGGAGCTGGTGGATGTTAGAGACCTTACGCTCCTCCACCTTCCATTTGAGGATGCCCCACAGATGCTCAATAGGGTTTAGGTCTGGAGACATGCTTGGTCAGTCCATCACCTTTACCCTCAGCTTCTTTTGCAAGGCAGTGGTCATCTTGGAGGTGTGTTTGGGGTCATTATCATGTTGGGATACTGCCCTGCGGCCCAGTCTCTGAAAGGAGGGGATCATGCTCTGCTTCAGTATGTCACAGTACATGTTGGCATTCATGGTTCCCTCAATGAACTGTAGCTCCCCAGTGCCGGCAGCACTCATGCAGCCCCAGACCATGACACTCCCACCAACCATGCTTGACTGTAGGCAGACACACTTGTCTTTGTACTCCTCACCTGATTGCTGCCACACACGCTTGACATCTGAACCAAATAAGTTTATCTTGGTCTCATCAGACCACAGGACATTGTTCCAGTAAACCATGTCCTTAGGCTGCTTGTCAGCAAACTGTTTGCGGGCTTTCTTGTGCATCATGTTTAGAAGAGGCTTCCTTCTGGGACGACAGCCATGCAGACCAATTTGATGCAGTGTGCGGTGTATGGTCTGAGCACTGACAGGCTGACCCCCCCCACCCCTTCAACCTCTGCAGCAATGCTGGCAGCACTCATACATCTATTTCCCAAAGACAACCTCTGGATATGATGCTGAGCATGTGCACTTAACTTCTTTGGTCGACCATGGCAAGGCCTGTTCTGAGTGGAACCTGTCCTGTTAAACCGCTGTATGGTCTTGGCCACTGTGCTGCAGCTCAGTTTCAGGGTCTTGGCAATCTTCTTATAGCCTAGGCCAGTGATGGCGAACCTTGGCACCCCAGATGTTTTGGAACTATGTTTCCCATGATGCTCATGCACTCTGCAGTGTAGTTGAGCATCATGGGAAATGTAGTTCCAAAACATCTGGGGTGGCAAGGTTCACCATCACTGGCCTAGGCCATCTTTATGTAGAGCAACAGTTCTTTGCCAAGAGGTGCCATGTTGAACTTCCAGTGAGCAGTATGAGAGAGTGAGAGCGATAACACCAAATTTAACACACCTGCTCTCCATTCCCACCAGAGACCTTGTAACATTAATGAGTCACATTACACCGGGAGCGAAAATGGCTAATTGGGCCCAATTTGGAGATTTTCACTTAGGGGTGTACTCACTCTTGTTGCCAGCGGTTTAGACATTAATGGCTGTGCGTTGAGTTATTTTGAGAAGACAGCAAATTTACACTGTTATACAAGCTGTATACTCACTACTTTACATTGTAGCAAAGTGTAATTTCTTCAGTGAGGTCACATAAAAAGATATAATAAAATATTTACAAAAATGTGAGGGGTGTACTCACTTTTGTGAGATACTGTGTATATTTATATAGCACACCCACCTTTCTCCACCCTGCATTTAACGCGGCTCCTCGCAGGAATGAATGAAAGGCACACCGCACCACAAGCCCGTACCCTCCTGTGTAAAGAGGTTGAGCGGTGTTATTGTTGGGTCTTGTCTGCAACCAAAGCCAAAATCCTCCTGAGCATGATTCTCACCTCTACTATGGGTAGATGCAAGTCCTTGACTTCCCCAGTAATGTAAATGTCCACACCATCTGAAACTCCAACTCAGTATTTATTCTCACTTTGCAATAAACAGTCTCTTGGATAAGAAAGGGTTGGAGCAAAGGAAACAGAACAGCCTAAGGTGTGGAGGAGGTCCAGGCACAAACGTAGCTCAAACTCTTCGTGGTTTAGATTCTCAAACAGTTTTAGGCGCACAGTCTCTGCCACAGACTGTGAAGTTGGTCTCTGCCACAGACCTGGTGAATAAGGCCCCTGCCACAGACCTGGCAAAACTTTTGGTCTCTGCCACAGACCTAGTGAATAAGACCTCTGACACTGACCTGATGAACTTGAACTTCCTTCTTAGAACATAGCCCTTACCAAGGAGAAGATGTCCCCCTAGAGAGTCAACAGACCCTTCCTTCACCGTGACTCTCGCATCGGTTCCTCAGAATGATCCTCCCTTCTCTTAGAGTTCGGGTCCCCTCACAAGGTGGCACCCTGGACTCCTCAATCCCTAGCGGACCCCAGCCGAAGATGCTGGGCCCGAGCCGTCGCTGCAGCTCCTGGGTCTCCATACCCAGGCGGACAGGAACAGTGAGGTAGTACCTCACCTCAGGCCAAAGGTGCCTGAGGTGGAACAGGAACACAGCCTCCGGGCCTAGGGCACCCGGAGATGAGCCACACGCACTCCCAGGCTGAAGGTGCCTGGAGGTGGACCCCGATCAGGAGATGTCTGCCCCTTTTATATCCTCTCCCGGCATGCACAGCAGGTTCCCCGCCCCACTGCAAGCTGCCGAGAGGGGACACAAAAGGCACAGCACTACGCTCGTGGTTCAACCCCGCCCAGAATGTCAGCGCCACTCGCAGGCCACAGGGAACTCATCACCAGCATTATCCCCTGAGGACAAAAATTTGTCCATAGCCACTAACAATCAAGGTGTCTGAGCCTAATTACCACTCAGAGACTTCCCTTAAATTGAACACCCCGCTATATATATATATATATATATATATATATATATACATATATATATATATATATATATATATATATATATATACATATATATATATATATACACATATACACACACACACACACACAGTATATACTGTGTATACTGTATGCATAGTGTTCCATTGGGGTGGCCATATTTATTTACAGTATATGCTTAGTATACACTATATACAGTACATAGCTGTTGAGGCTATGCTTTCTGTTTAGTAGTGCTACAGAGTGACTGTGTCCCACTGTCATGTTTCTCTCTCGATACAAATTTAGCTGTGTTCTCAGACAGGTTAAAAATAATATAGTCTCTTTGAAGTAACCTTTCATCTCAGCAGTCCTTCAGCAAGGATGCTAATTTCCCTTGTCTGATATAAAGAACGGCTATTGAAACAATCAAACAATTTGTAAATAAAATACCTTGGTTAAAGGATAAGTTCATCTTTTGGAGCATATTACACATTACACCCATATTTAGGTTGTAATGTGTAAATGCTCCAGGTCTGCCCCCCCATCCCCCCATATGACAGCAGGTGGGAGTTCCTCTTCCTTTTAAATACAGCACAGCTGTGCGGGGCTCCGTCCACACATCCACACCATGCACTCATGGCAATCTGTGAATGAATGAACTACAAGTCCCATCTTCCACTGCAGTAAGCAGCTTGTAGTTCTCAATAAACTGCGAGATCGCTGATGAACGCTCTCGTAGTGCATTGACACTTCCTCCAGCTTTGTAACTGTCTGCCCGTATGGAGGTATGGGCAGGCAAGCTGGAGGTACTGTCTGCAGGAACCTGACAATCTACTGATTATGGGTGCAGTGCTGACTGTGCTGATCATCAGGAAGAAATAATAAATGCACCTTTTTTTCCTGAAAAAATGGTGTATTTATTATTATTTTCTTAAAGGTGAACTTATCCATTAGGCTGGGTTCACACCTATGCGAATTGAATGAGGTATTTACCGCATCCAATTCGCATGGTAGGAGATTGTGAATGGCTCTCTATGGAGCCAGTTTACATATCTCCGCTGCGGCTCCGATGCAAATTTGCACAGGGGTCCTGTGCATCTTTTGGTCCATTTCAGGTCTGAATTCGGCCCAAAAATTCAGGCTAAAGTCAGACCTGAAACTATGAACAGGGACGCACCGGACCCCTACTGTGAGCGGCATGCAAAGATAGTGTGAACCCAGCCCTAAACTACTGACCAGAAAGCCACATACATGTTTTCAGGTGAATTCAGCAACAGTTAAACAAAATGTGAACTAAAGTTGACTAATTTCCTTAAAGTCTAAGGCTTTGTTCAGACAGTCATACTACAGCGTACACCCATGCAAGGGCCAGGTTTGTACGCATGGGGATGCACAGATGTTCTGTCCTAAGTTAAAATTGATAAACTTTAGGGGCTGGGTTGCTTTGATCCATTCTATGGATTTTTGTAAGATGAAAAGCTGGTTTAAAGTGGGTCAAATAGCCAGAACATTTCATAGAAAAAACAGCATCTAATACATTAAATTGTATTAAACCCCAAACTATAAAATACTGTATTTATTGGTGTATAACACTCACTTTTTTACCCTGAAAATAGAGGGCAAACTGTGCCTGCGTGTTATACACAGGGGGTTGTGGAAAGTTTTTTTCCTGAAACTTCCCTCTTAAAGTTAGGGTGCGTACTATACGCCGATAAATAGGTAAGTATTTTTCAGCTTACAAATCATTAGATCTGGTGGCTGTATTACTTTTGTCTTTTTGCCTCTGTGTTCACCTGGTGATCCTGCCAGTAACACACCACAGGTATTAGAGTGCCTTCACTCTGGATGAAGGAGAACAGGGGTCGCCTTTGGACAGCAGCATTGCCAGTCTGGAGGGGAGGGGAGTGTTAGATGTACTAGTAGATTTAAATACACTGACAAATTGAAGCCAAACTCCAGCTAACATTTCCTAAGCAGTTACACAGTTATTTAAATTTTTTGCATAAAGGTTGGGATAAAACTGATCATGGTAAGCACCTCTGTCAGTAGAAATGTTTTGTCTCATCCCTGTAATTGCTACATCTATAGGAGAGCTTGTTCTTTTGAAAAACAGCAGACTTACTAGCTGGATTATCAGGTGAAAGTAAAGTAAAGAAAGACTAAAAAGAAAACGAATGCAGCCATCACATCTAAAAATTGATAAGATGCAATATAATAAATATTTGCTTTTGGGTTTGATACCGCTTTAATTCTCTGTTTCTTTTAATCTCTTGACATATATTAAATATTCTTCCATAAATTATATTTATACCTCCTAAGTTAAAACAAAAAAAAAAAGTGTAGTTTGCTATGTGGCTCATTTAGAGGCAAGTCCACTGAAAATAGATACAGCATTTTAGATTTGGCCAGACGTTGCATGGAAGAATTATTTGTTGCCTCACTTTTTCTTTGGAAGTCTAGCACTGAGATCGTTCCTCCGGAATTTTCAAGGCTGACCCTGGTCACAATATGAGCGTGTTACTCAGACTCCCTCTGCTGGTTTCTCCACTAAATTACAGCTGGGACAACATTACTGGAGTACAGGCACAACTTATGGCAGGAAGATCTTACAATGGAAGTTTATTGCCCCTTTCACACAGACTTTCCGATCAAGTCTACCTGTCAGTTTTTCAGGCGGACCTGATGATTGGAGCGGCGGATGTCAGCGGTGACATGTCCGCTGACACCCGCTGCTAGCCAATCCGATCCTGTCCATGAAATCCAGACGGATGGTGACCCTATTTTCTATCCGTCTGGCGGATCGGATCAGATGAAAATGGACAGGTGTTTTTTTTTCCATTCAATCTCCCCATAGATGGACCTATCATCCACCTGCGGATCAGCAGATCGATTCCTCGCTTAGCAAGTGGAGTCCGCCAAGTGGACAAGCCTGTGTGAAAGAGTTATATGAAGTTAGTGGGTGACTAAGTCCATTAGTGTTCATCCAAAAATTAAATATTTGTTTCTGGAAGATGTGGCTTTGGACTTTTTAAGGCGCTGGGTGTCAATTTAGCTTACCTTGGAGTTTTGACCTTAAATTAATCACCCACTTATTTTTAGAAACATTATTTAATTCCAACCATGTCAGTAATATATTAAAGTGGATGTAAAACATAACTAAATTTGTTAAGTTTACTAAAGCACTGTGTGCATAAGTGATTGCCATGTTTAAAAAAAAAAAAAAAAAAAGTGCACTCAGGTTTTTTTCATCAAAGTCAGATGAGACTTTTCGTCGGGAATCCCGACCGTGTGTATGCTCCATCCGACTTTTTCCCACAGAAAAACTGCCGGAAAAAAAGAGCAGGATCTCTTTTTTCCCGTCAGGAAAAAATCCTAGCAGGAAAAACGTTCGTCTGTATGCTTTTCCGACGCGCAAAAAAACATGACTGCCCAGAAACAATTCGACGCATGCTCAGAAGCATAAAACTTAATTTTCTCGGCTCGTCGTAGTCTTTTACGTCACCGCGTTCTTGGCAGTCAAAAGTTCACCGGACTTTTGTGTGACCGTGTGTATGCAAGGCAGGCTTGAGAGGAATTCTGTCGGGAAAACCATCGTTTTCGGTCATGTGTACGGGGCATTAGTTGCATATCATGCACTCTGATGACAGGTGCTTGGCATATTTCATGTAGGGTTGCCAGATAATGACAACAATTTACTATGCCTTTGTAGTGTATGTTAAAGGAGATGTGCAGGATTTAACCCCTTCCTGTACATCCTTTGGTTGAAGAGGGTTATACTAAATGCGCACGCACAGGGTGTGCCAGGTGTGCCCAGGCACACCTAATCACTCTGTACAGCACAGATTCCAGCTATTGCCTGCCCCGCCCCACCCCCCCCCCCATTTCCCCCACGCGTCCTGCTTTCCTCCTCTCCTCTCCCAATGGCTGCTGCTGCGGGCACACATAGGGGGATGTTTTAGGATGAGTGGTGAAAGGGGCCGGAAAATATGAAATTTACCGACCCCTTTCTTTTCTAAATGAACACAGTGAGTGATCAGTAGCATGTGTTTGAGCTTTGGGGTGCACACTCTAATGCAATAGGCTGCGGACACCTATGGGTTATACCACGATGGTGCCTGCATCTACAGGCACCAAGAAATACACAAGCAGCAGGATTTACCTGATTACGCCATCTCTTGGCCATGAAAAATATATCTGCTAGGTCCACTTTAACATTTTTAGATGCACAAAAATGAAGTGTGTCCTGCAGTATATTTTAAAGCACATTAAGCTGCAGTTCATAGATATATAGTGGTTACATAGGAACGAGTACATGAGGACTGGCTACATAAAATGCATGAGTTGTAATGCACTGAAACGTACCAGTGAGAATAGACATTTACAAGTCTACTGTATATAAACTAAAGACACCCAGTGTTGCTCCTATCTTTATGAGGACATATAATCATTCGCAAATAAATAGAAATTAGCTGACAAAGGTAAAGGCCCGTACACCCGATCAGAAAATCAATACCTCTTTCAAAGCGATCATACAATAATCTGATTCTTAGTACACTTCTCCGAAATCTCCCAAAGGGATAAACAAAATTTTTTCTCGCACGATACCAGATCGTACAATTTTCATTTAGGGCCAGTTCACATCACATGCAGTCCAGTACGTTTTTTTCTGCATCAAAAACGCATGGAAAGTAGGATATATGGTTTCCAATGGCATAGTTCACACCAGTGCGGTCAGTTCCGAGGCTTTCCAGTTCCAGAGAAAAAAAAAGTTGCATTTTTCCTGCACTGGACTGTACTGGAACTCAGTAAGCCCTGGTTCACATTTATGTGATTTGGCATGCGATTTGACATGTCAAATCGCATGCCAAATCGGCGGCAATTGTCGGAAATGGCAGTGTCCAAAACGGTGCTGTTTCCTAAAAGTAGTTTCTGTACAACTTTTGCTGATTTCGGGGTGAACTTTCCATTGACATCTGTGCAGAAACCCGCACAGATGTCTCTGAAATCACCCCCGAAGTCGGGGCTGACATGCGGGAATGAAATCGTGCGAGTTCAGCCGAACTCGCACGATTTTATTCCGGCTGTCAGTGTGAACCACGGCAAAAACTCATCAAAATGCACTGGAACGCATTAAAAATGCACTGGACCTCAGTACAGTGAAAAGAGATGGGGAAAAAAGACAAAACAAAGCATCTAGAATGCACTGGGAAATGCATAAAAAACGTACGGGAAAGCGCCACAAACGTGTTTAAAACATGCATGCAAAAATGCATCCGGAATGAATCTGGAATGAAAAAAAAAATATATAAAAAAAATAAAGTAAAAAAAATAAAAATAAAAACATTTTTTAACGCCCCTGTCCCCGGTAGCTCGCGCTCAGAAGCGAACACGTATGTAAGTCCCGCCCACATATGTAAACGCTGTTCAAACCCCACATGTGAGGTATCGCCGTGTGCGTTAGAGCGTGTGCAACAATTCTAGCACTAGACCTCGTCTGTAACTCAAAAATAGTAACCTGTAAAAAAAATTAAAGCGTCACCTATGGAGATTATTAAGTACCGAAGTTTGGGGCCATTCCATGATTGTGCACAATTTTAAAGCGTGACATGTTAGGTATCCATTTACTCTGCGTAATATCATGTTTCACATTATGCAAAAAAATTGGGCTAACTTTACTGTTTTGTTATTTTTTAATTCATGAAACCGTTTCTTTTCCCCCGAAAAAGGCGTTAAAAAAAATTATTGCGCAAATACCGTGCGAGATAAAAAGTTGCATAGACCGCCATTTTATTCCCTAGGGTGTCTGCTAAAAAGAATATATATAATATTTGGGGGTTCTGACTTATTTTTGTAGCAAAAAAATTATGATTTTTACATGAAGGAGAGAAGTGCCAGAATAGGCCCAGTGCTGAAGTGGTTAAAACTGAACACATATTAATTACACAGGTTCTGAGACTAATTTAATGCAGATAAGTGAGTTTAATTACTACTTTAATCAGCCACAGAACCTGTGTAATTAATAGCTGTTTGGTTTTAAAGGGATGAGCACTGAACTTATTCTCTCTGGAAAAGAGACGCTTGAGAGGGGATATGATTTCAATTTACTGGTAGGGTTGCCACCTCATCCCTTTAAACCCGAACACATATTAATTACACAGGTTATGAGGCTGATTAAGGTGGTAATTAAACTCATTTGGTGCCTCATCTGCATTTAATTAGCCTCAGAACCTGTGTAATTCATATGTGTTCGGGTTTAAAGGGATGAGGTGGCAACTCTACTTACTGGTGACCCCACAATAGGCATAAAAGTTTTCAGCGGAAGGGAGTTTAATAAGACACGTGGCCACTCATTAAAATTAGAAGAAAAGAGGTTGTAAAAGTTCGTGTTTTTTCACCGTAATGCATCTGGTGAAAAAACATTACGATTACCAGCCCCCCAGCCCCCCCCTTTTACTTACCTGAGCCCTGGAAAGTCCTGCATCGCGAACGCGCTCTTCCTTTGCCCGGTCTTCATGGCTCTTCATTGGATAGATTGATAGCAGCGCAGCCTTTGGCTCGCATTGCTGTCAATCAAATCCAATGACGCGGGGGTCGGGCCGAGTCCTGTACTCGGTCGGCAATGGACGCCAACAACAGGACTCGGGAGCGCGCCCGCAAGGTAACCCCCTTGGGAGAGCGCTCCCCAGAGGGGGTTATCTGAGGCGGGGAGGAGCCGAGACAGCCACTGTGGGACCCCAGAAGACAGTGTTCGGGGCCACTCTGTGCAAAACTAACTGCACAGTGGAGGTAAGTATGATATGTTTTTTATTAAAAAAAAATAATCTGCGAACCTTTAGTGTCACTTTAAACTGCGTAGAGGGTTCTTTACTGTAATAGCAGCAAGGATGTGGAATTCCCTTCCACAGGTGGTGGCTTCAGCAGGGAGCAACGATAGTTTCAAGAAACTAGTAGATAAGCACCTAAATGACCACAACATACAGGGATATACAATGTAATGCTGACATATAATCACACATATAGGTTGGACTTGATGGACAATGTATCTTTTTTCAACCTCACCTACTATGTAACTATGTAATCCTAGGCGGAACTCCTCTTAAGGCCTCATGCACACTGGACATTATAATAACGTTAAAAAAACGCCAGTAGCTTTGCTGTGAGTTTTTAAAGGTTTTTCAGAATTTTTGCAATAGCATTTTTAACCACTTAAGGACCGAGCCCCTTTCTGAGATTTGGTGTTTACAAGTTAAAAACATTTTTTTTTTGCTAGAAAATTACTTAGAACCCCCAAACATTATATCTTTTTTTTACTAACACCTTAGAGAATAAAATGGCAGTCGTTGCAAAACTTTTTGTCACACCGTATTTGCGCTGCGCTGGTCTTACAAGCACACTTTTTTGAATTAAAAAATAAGACAACTGTAAAATTAGCCCAATTTTTTTTATATTGTGAAAGATAATGTTACGCCGAGTAAATTGATACCCAATATGTCACACTTTAAAGTTGCGCTCACTCGTGGAATGGCGACAAACTTTTGCCATTAAAAATCTCCATAGGCGACATTTAAAAAGATCTACAGGTTGCATGTTTTAAGTAACAGAGGAGGTCTAGGGCTAGAATTATTTGACACAGTTTTAAAAAAATAAATACATTTGGGTCACTTTTATTCCTATTACAAGGAATGTAAACATTGGGCAGAAGTGACATTTTGACATCGCTTCCGCCCTGCAATAATATGGAGATGGGTGGGGGCCATTTTCCCCTCTCTCGTCTCCATGTCAGCCTAGGGACAGGACCCGATCGCCTCCGCCATTGCCGACGGCTCCGCTAAACGGCAGAGGCCACCGGAGAGCAGCGGGAGGGGGGGACCCCTCTCCCGCCACCGATAAAAGTGATCTCGTGGCGAATCCGCCGCAGAGACCACTTTTATCTGAAAGCGGACCGCCCGCTATTGAAGACGGTACCGGGGTTATGGCAGCTAGCTGCTACCATAAAAACGGTATCCCTTTTCAAAGTAGCGACGTATAACGACGGTGGGTGGTTCGTAAGTGCATTTTTTTTTAACGAGATCAAAAATGTTTAAAAAAAATGCTGGTGAGCTGCCATTTTTTGAGGTTAGAGCTTTTTTACAACTGAAAAACTGCTCTCAGAACCCACTAGTTTTGGAGTTTTTTAACAGCCAAAAAACGCCCCAGCCAAAAACAGTTGATAACAGTCTATATGTGCATGAACACATAGGATAACATGCTGGAGAGTTTATTGACTATAGAAAAATACATTGGAAGCCAAAAACAGCAGCTGTAAAAACTTCCCAAAACGTCCAGTGTGTATGAGGCCTTAAAGGGGTTGTAAAGGCTCGTGTTTTTTCACCTTAATGCATCCTATACATTAAGGTGAAAAAACACCTTGCAGTCACCGGCCTCCCAGCCCCCCGTTTTGCTTACCTGAGCCCCTTCATCTCTTCGGGTGGGTATGCGCTGTCCCTCACTCCATGGGGTGACGGCTCTTGATTGGATAGATTGATAGCAGTGCAGCCATTGGCTCCCACTGCTGTTAATCAAATCCAATGACGCGGGCACCGGGGCCGAGTCCGGCATTAGTGTCTGTGGACACAAATTCTGGACTCGGGAGTAGGGTTGCCACCTCATCCCTTTAAACCCGAACACATATTAATAACACATGTTCTGTGGCTGATTAAGGTGGTAATTAAACTCACTTGGTGCCTTATCTGCATTAAATTAGCCTCAGAACCTGTGTAATTCATATGTGTTCGGGTTTAAAGGGATGAGGTGGCAACCTTACTCGGGAGCGTGCCCGCAAGGTAACCCCCTCGGGAGAGCGCTTCTCCTAGAGGGTTATCTGATGTAGGGAGGAGCCGTGAGAGCCGCCGGGGGACCCCAGAAGATGATGATCGGGGCCAATCGGTGCAAAAAGAGCTGCACAGTGGAGGTAAGTATGATATGTTTGTTATTAAAAAAAAAAAAAAAACGATCCTTTACAATCACTTTTAGACTCCATTCACACAGGGGCAACGTGACTTCCAGCGCGACTTTGGGAGGCAACTTAGACACGACTTGAGTATGAATCACAGCGCGACTTGGGGCGACTTGCAACACGATTTGAAGTCGCCTCCAGGACAGGGGACTTTGCCAGTGGCCAATCAAAGAGTAATCAGCTCTGTGAGAGGGGTTTGCAGAGAAAACTATTTTTCCTGGTGCCTCCATGGCAGCATACCAGCTTATGCTGCCATGGATAGGCACCAGGAAAGGAAAATTACTGGTAAGTATGATACAATTTTCAGTTTTCCTGGTGCCTCCATGCAGGGTTGCCAACTTTCAGTAAATTTACAAACAGTTGGTAAAATCCATAATTGTTGCATCTGTCCATGAATGTCAGTTACAGACATGCAGCCTACATGTCTGCAATGGACATTCAAGGAAAGATGCAAAAAGTACAGATTTTACAAACTGTTCGTAAATTTACAGAAAGTTGGCAACCCTGCCTCCATGGCACCATACGCTGGTATGCTGCCATGGATAGGCACCAGGAAAGGAAAATCACTGGTAAGTATGATACAATTTTCCATTTTCCTGGTGCCTCCATGGCAGCATACGCTGGTATGCTGCCATGGATAGGTACCAGGAAAGGAAAATCACTGGTAAGTATGATACAATTTTCCGTTTTCCTGGTGCCTCCATGGCAGCATACGCTGGTATGCTGCCATGGATAGGCACCAGGAAAGGAAAATTACTGGTAAGTATGATACAATTTTCCGTTTTATTTCCTGTAAAGTTGCTTCAGTTAAGACAGGGGATCCGACTTGGAGGTGACTTCCATTGAAATCAATGGGTACAAGTCACCTAGAAGTAGTACAGGAACCTTTTCTGAAGTCGGAGCGACTGCAGTAGTGTGCATTAAGATGGCTCCATTCACTTACATTGATTTTTTCATGTAGCGTGACTTGAAGTCGGATCCAAAGTTGCCCCTGTGTGAATGGGCTCTAAGGTTAAGAAAAAAGGGAGGAAAATTCACTGGACTGCATCAAAGACACACTGGAGCACATCAAAAAACGCGCATACAAGGTGTATGTTTATATGTGTACTTTAATAAACTTTTTTCTGGATAAAAAAAACGTGCATACAAAAAATCATCCGGAACGCATCTGGACTGCGTTTCAGGCCGGATACCTTCAGATCTGCTGGCATTTGACCTGCATATAGAGATTACTGTGCGTTGTGCCACAAACTGATAGATTCATCTACATTAGACAATTTCTTCCCAGCAAATGTTTTCATTTTGGCACTTGGGACCGCAACGTTCCTCAAATCCCATGAATATTTTATGACTGCACTCGGCACCTCAGGATTCACCTGGAAATATTGGATGGTCCTTGTCTAGCTCCTGGCGAGAAATACTTCATTTCTATACAACTTTAATGCTCGGGGAGAAAACAAACAACGGCAAGCTTTTAATGCACAAGTCTTTGAAAGACAAGTAAGTTGTTTGTTGTTTCTCCCATTCCATCCAGGTTCATTACCAGACAATATCCCTGTTTATTTTGGTCAAGTAACTGGCTGAACCAACTAGTGGGAATGCTCAAGACTCAGCATAACCATATTTTTTGCAAATGAACCTCAAAGCTGACACATTGTTCTACTTGTTGACTAACAAAGGCAGTCTATTCCCTGAATTGAAATTCATGAATATTTTTAGACTTCATCTGAGTGCAGCCTATTCAGGAGACATGCAGGTGTTATGCAGATGAAGGGAGTAGGCTTGTCCGCTGTGCCTCCTAATCTGTTTCCATTTAAAAAGAAAATAACTCTTCCCTGCATCACAAAAGCACAGCGCTGGCTTGAGGTTCAGAATAGAATACCATTAACTTCTTTTCCTGTCTATTCTGATGCACTTTGGAGGTGAACTGCGAGGTATATTATGTGCTGGAAGATACATACTATTGCTAGAAATTGCAGAGTACCTCCATCGTTATAGAATAGGCAGGGAGCACCTGATTTATACATTTGTAGCCAAACTGCATGGTTGGCTAAGCGCTCCGTACAAAGCACATGTACAATTTGGTGTATGAAAGGGTTCATTCAGTAAAGCAAATATAAAAAGTGACTGAGTTTTTTTAAAACCATTTGGAAGTTTTCTTTCACCAATCTGACTTCAGAAACTAGAATTTGATTGGTTCACCTAAATGACTGCATTCTTCTTATTGCTCTTTGCAGTCACTCAACAAGCAATAATAGAATGCTTAAAGGCCCGTATACACTTTCGGATTATCCGATGGGAATTGTGTGATGGCAGGCTGTTGTCGCATAATCTGACCGTTTGTATGCTCCATCGGACAGTTGTCGGATTTTACGCCAACAAATGTTGGATAGCATGCTTTAAAATTTTCCGACAACAAGTTCGTCGGACAAAAATCCAAAGTACAAACACGCATGCTCAGAAGCAATGCTCATCATAACACAACATTAACAGAAGTTGCCCAAAGGGTGGCGCTAAAGAGCTGAAAAAACACATTGTTTCGTGTTTGCTGGCCGACAATTCTTTGCCATTTGTATGCAAAAACAAGTTCATGGCCAACGTCCTTTAGACAAAAGTCCTACGCTTTGCCTGCAGAAAATCTGATCGTGTTTATGAGGCTTTAGGCTCAGTTCACACTAGTGTGGGGCGGGCATCCCACGTTTGCTCGGGCACGGCTGCCCATTAATTTGAACAGGCTGCTGTGCCATGTGAAAGAAATAGAAAAATTGCACATAGAAACTGATATGCCGCGTACACACGATCGGACATTCCGACAACAAAACAGTTGTTTTTTTTTTTCCGACGGATGTTGGCTCAAACTTGTCTTGCATACACACGGTCGCACAAATGTTGTGGGAAATTCTGATCACCAAGAACGCGGTCACGTACAAAACGTACGACGGCACTATAAAAGGGAAGTTCAATACCAAGTGCGCCACCCTTTGGGCTCCCTCTGCTAATCTCGTGTTAGTAGAAGTTTGGGGAGAGACGATTTGCGCTTTTCAGCCTTCCGACAGCAAATGTCCGATGGAGCCTACACACGGTCGGAATTTCCGTCAACAAGCTCCCATCGAACATTTGTTGTTGGAAATTCCGAGCGTGTGTACGCGGCATTAAGCTGCCAACACTAGACATACTGTATAGTGCAAAAATAACATATAAAACAATAATGTGGTGATCCAAATGTGAACAATAAAAAATCGTATACGAATGTAGACCTATGAAGTCCAAGGTATAAATTAATATATGATGAATAAACAAATAATGACATGAGAATAATAATAAGCAGGGCCGCCATCAGGGGGGTACAGGCAGTACACATGTAAGGGGCCCGGAGGTAACCCCCCTTTTTTTTATGTATTTTTTATAAAAAAAATGTTTTTTTTGTAAGGGGCCCAGAGGTCCCCAGAGACCCAGAGGTTCCCAGGGCCCCGGATAGCAACCCCCCCCCCCCATTTTTTATTTTTTTTTATAAAAATAATTTTTATTTTATTTATTTTTTTATAATTTTTTTTTGTAAGGGGCCCAGAGGTCCCCAGAGACCCGGAGGTTCCCAGGGCCCCGGATAGCAACCCCCCCATTTTTTATTTTTTTTATAAAAATAATTTTTATTTTATTTATTTTTTTATAATTTTTTTTGTAAGGGGCCCAGAGGTCCCCGGGGCCTCGGATGGTAACCCCCCTTTTTTGTGTGTTTTGTGTGTTCCTCTGCTCCAGGGGGCCCATGCCTGAAGCTGTGTAAGGGGCCCCAAAATTCCTGATGGCGGCCCTGAAAAAATTAATAAAAAAGGATAAAAAAATAAAACTGTTCAAAACAAAATAAATCAAAGTTTATGGATAAACATTGTGGAATAGTCATAAGAAATGAATTATGTGTGTAGTGGGTACTTACTTTCCCGCCATAAGTTTTTGAATTTTTCGGTGACGCCAGTGGTGTATCTCCGGAGGTCCACTGGGTGGCGCTGTCACTATGGGCTGACGGACGGATACCGCTGTGTGCTGAGCTTACTTTTGTCCTCTCTGGGCAGCGGTATGGTGGGGTGGGGAACCCGCCGTGCTTGCTGGGAGAGGGGATAAAAGGGGCCGGCCATCTTGGTCACGGGGTTGTTGGTCCCTGGCACCTTTAGCCTGCGGACGGAGTTCGTGTTTGTCCTCTAGGCGGACTAGGCCTAGAGGACCACCGGAGAATCGTGTTCCATCTCAGGCACCTTTAGCCTGGGGTGAGGTACTCGGACGGCGGTCCGGAGCTCAGTGCCCAACACTGAGTTCTGCGAGGGAAGGATCCTAGGGTACTCCGGAGATGAATGCCTGAATCCGAAGTGGGTGTAATGGACCGGGAAGAGCTCCTCATCTGAAGACCCGGTGCAGCATACTGCCGGTGACGGGTGAGTCTCTTGTCGGAGACCGTCCGGAAGGTGAATTTCCCTCGTGCGGAGACCATAACCCACTCTTTGGAGGGGAGTGGAGGATCAAACTTGTGTCTGGGCCTATTCGTACACACACCTCCTTTTCTGTTCTATAGCCAAGGGAGTCCATGTTATGTGCTAAATAAAGGAGTGTTGGACTTTAACGGTGTGTGGCTCAAGTTTCTGGCAGACGAGGTTCTCGGAGACTCTTGGAGGGAGGATCCGATGCACAGCACAGGCCCGAAGGTAAAGGAAGGCATTGCTAATACCACTTATACATCTGTGGTGGAAGCCAGGCGTAGCGCACCCTCTCCCTCCCCTATCATACCCCTAGACCAGAGACATAGCGAGCAGAACTTTAATAGAGGGGACGGGGAGAGGGGAGGAAGAGCCCGCTACACGTGGGGGCTCGGGTCCGGGATATGTGTTGTGCATCACTTGGAAGAAGGTGTCTGCCAGACAGAGTTAAGCGAATAGGCCAAAGTGCAGCCCTGCTCGAAAGTCGTGGACATGACCTCAGAAGGGGAAAGGCCCGCGCAGGAAGAGTGGTGAAAGGGGGAAAACCCAGCCGTGTGACGGACTACACGTGGGGGTTTTTAATTGCACTGCGCCACCAGACACAACCCCCGCCGCTTAGTTCGTGGGCGTGTCTCAACCTAGCAAAGTGGAAAAGCCTGCGAACTGGAGCAAAGGGGAGGAGTCCAATACGTGTGACGGACTACACGTGGGACATTGGCGCGAAAAACTGCAGTGTGAGATGGAACAGCAACAGGTCGCCATGTTTGGACCCGCCTCATGGATTCCGGTTCACCCGGCGACTACAACATTGACTGCTTCTGCTACGATAACGGATACGGGGATCCGACTGAAGCCGAGGGGTCGATTCGCCCTATACTCATGTATGGACGTTGAGGCCCTGGGTATGATTTGCCCTGGGTGTTCGGGACTGGTATGCCTGTTGAAGCCGTTCGGACGTTGTGAGGCCTGTGGGGAGTTCACGTTTGAAGTGGATCTGGAGGTTGAGAGGCCGAAGACCATCTACTCAGGCCGGGCTTCAGGTACCGTCACTCAGAAGGGAGGAATTGCGGCTGTGCGGGTCACCCCTGCGCACACTGCAACGACCGCGGAGGTCGTGAAACATCAACGGGAGAAATCCGAGGATGCTGACTCGGTCACCACTGTCTCATAGCGTCCGCCACTGAAGAAAAGAACCAGCGTGGTAGCCCCGACCAGCGGTGGTGGTGGACCGTCTCGCATGCTTACGCCAGACCCAGAGGGATCCGTTGACGGGAGTTCCGGACGTCCCAGGAAAGGTCAAGGTAAGCCGGCAGAGAAGACTTGGTGTGAGGGAGGAGGTGTCGAGACGGCATGGCCTAGCAAGTCCCCGGAGTGTGGATGTTCTGTTTCCACACAGGGCTACATACCCGTGGAGGAGTGTGACACCTCTGACCTGGAATCTCTTTCTGATGCGGGAGATGATGCATTGATAGATGACTTGTTTGCCAAGATGGGCTGGGACAAGGTACCGCTTGCTTCATTCCATGAAAGTGGGAATTCACCTATGTCTGTAGGGGAGAGCACACCCAGGGTGGAGGCGTCAGCGCCTGAAGGAGAATCCCTTCCTCAACTTGTCCCTGCATCCCCGGCACCATTTGTATCTGACACTGGGGTCAAGAGACTGTTGTTGGGGCCCCCAATGCCCAGAATGGAGGTGGTCAAGGCACCTCGTCATCCAGATTCAGTTGTTTTGCCTGGTGAAGGGGAAAAAGCTATTATGCCTCCTTTGGCAAGATTACAGCGTTTATTCAGTCAAAAGGTTGCAGCGGAGTACGGCTGGGAGTACCCTTACTTATTGAAGGACTTGCTATATGAGGTGGAAGTGTACCGGGAGCGCTGGTACAATGACTTTGTGTGGACCCACCTCAAAGTTCCACATGCTCGCAGATACCTAACATGTTCTCCAAAGGCTTCACAGCGCTTCAAAGACTGCAAGGCAGAATGGATGGTGGGAAGACACATCCACGTAGACAAAGTAGTGATCAGACGCAAAGAAGGCGAAGATGTAGAGTACCATCTAGAGACTATGGATCAGCACTTGAAGCCACTGATTCTGCCACATCCCCGTTTCTACCTTTAGGAGAGAAAGACTCCAATATTATCATGCTGCTGAACTTTCTGGGGAAATTGTGTTTTGTGTGCGCACAGAAAAAAAAAAGGGAACTGTTCCTGTTTGTTTCTATCTTACTGCAAGGAGACCACAGACTCTGGGGTAGATAGGGTTAGAGAGAAAGGAGAAGTTCCACGGGTGCAGTTACCACGAGGCTGTCACCAGGTGGCAGTGTCGTGCAACGTTACAAACACTTCTCACGCATTCACTCTTTGGAGAAACAGGAATTTCTTTTAGGAGAAATTTCTTTTCCTCATACACACGGATACATGTGTCAGGGTTTTACATGTTACATTTTATTTCTTTTCCCTCTACAGGAGGACATCCCAGCAAGATTACATACTCTGAGGAGGTCTTTAGTTATGATGGGGGGGGGAAAGTAAAATGTTGAAATGTGATTTCATGTTGAATGTGTTGTCTTTCACTCCTCTTTTATTACAGGGGCTCAGACACAAGTTCTTCGTTAGGAGAGTTTCCAAAAAGTTTTTTTTCTGTTTTCAATTGTTAGTGGTTTCTGGACTGGATCATGTCAGTTGTTTAGGATGTGGTTTACTCCAGACACTGGGGACCGGTGTCAAATAACAGGGGGGAGTATGTAGCGGGTACTTACTTTCCCGCCGTAAGTTTTTGAATTTTTCGGTGACGCCAGTGGTGTATCTCCGGAGGTCCACTGGGTGGCGCTGTCACTATGGGCTGACGGACGGATACCGCTGTGTGCTGAGCTTACATTTGTCCTCTCTGGGCAGTGGTATGGTGGGGCGGGGAACCCGCCGTGCTTGCTGGGAGAGGGGATAAAAGGGGCCGGCCATCTTGGTCACGGGGTTGTTGGTCCCTGGCACCTTTAGCCTGCGGACGGAGTTCGTGTTTGTCCTTTAGGCGGACTAGGCCTAGAGGACCACCGGAGAATCGTGTTCCATCTCAGGCACCTTTAGCCTGGGGTGAGGTACTCGGACGGCGGTCCGGAGCTCAGTGCCCAACACTGAGTTCCGCGAGGGAAGGATCCTAGGGTACTTCGGAGATGGATGCCTGAATCCGAGGTGGGCGTAATGGGCCGGGAAGAGCTCCTCATCTGAAGACCCGGTGCAGCATACTGCCGGTGACGGGTAAGCCTCTTGTCGGAGACCGTCCGGAAGGTGAATTTCCCTCGTGCGGAGACCATAACCCACTCTTTGGAGGGGAGTGGAGGATCGAACTTGTGTCTGGGCCTATTCGTACACACACCTCCTTTTCTGTTCTATAGCAAAGGGAGTCCATGTTATGTGCTAAATAAAGGAGTGTTGGACTTTAACGGTGTGTGGCTCAAATTTCTGGCAGACGAGGTTCTCTGAGACTCTTGGAGGGAGGATCCGATGCACAGCACAGGCCCGAAAGTAAAGGAAGGCATTGCTAATACCACTTATACATCTGTGGTGGAAGCCAGACGTAGCGCACCCTCTCCCTCCCCTATCATACCCCTAGACCAGAGACATAGCGAGCAGAACTTTAATAGAGGGGACGGGGAGAGGGGAGGAAGAGCCCGCTACATGTGCATAAAAAAAGTCTCTTGTGTTTTTCAAAGTGAATGAAAACTTGATCTCTACGTACAATCAACAAATGATAAGGTTGGCACACTTACCAGAAATGGTGGTCTCCTATACTGTACAGCAGGCATGTCCAAAGTCTGGCCCGCTGACCAATCGCGGCCTGCGTTACGGTTTTGAACGGCCCGCCTGGTTATTTAGACATATATATATTTTGTGGCCCCCGACGATCTCCCAGCGCCGGGGCCACAAAATATGTATATGCCTTGGAGGGGACAGGGACATGGGCGTCCGCTCCATAGGGCAAGGGGGGTCAATTCCCCCCCCCCCCTGGAGACACACTATATTTATATGGACATGGAGTGAAGCGGAATTATCCTCAAGAGCTATTTTACACTGCCAGCTGGCCACGTTATCGGTAAAGCGCCGCTAGTTTTAGCGGTGCTTTACCATCGTTTTAGTGGCGCTATTCGGCTGCTAGAGGGGGGGGGTTTGAAAAAAAAATTGAAATTGCTAATCAGACAATGGCAGCTTGATCCTTCTATTAAGCTTTTGCATCAGGTTTCTCAAACCTTTGCATGCCTGCGCTTTATGTCATAATGACTAAGCCCCTCCCCTTCATGACATTGTCAAAAAGGGACCGAGCATGGATGACCTTAAAATGATGCCCCCCCCCTGAAAAAAGTTCAGCGGACGCCCATGGACAGGGAGGAGGTGGGACGAGCGCCGTACACACACAGCAGAATATCCTGTTAACGGATGGCCTCTGTAATAGGAAGTCCCAACTCCGGCGCTGCCATTGGACGACTGTTCTGTCCATCAAAGGAGGCTGAACTTTCTATTGAAGAGGCCGCCGTGTAAACAGGAGATTCTCCTGTAGGTAATCTTTGGCGCTCGTGAGTGCATTCCTGGCAATGGTGCTGCATTCCTGGCAATGGTGCTGCATTCCTGGTAATGGTGAGTGCATTCCTGGCAATGGTGCTGCATTCCTGGCAACAGTGAGTGCATTCCTGGCAATGATGAGTGCATTCCTGGCAATTGTGGGTCTGCAGATGGGCACTTGTGAGTCTGCAGATGGGCACTGACCCTTATTTTGCTTCACAGTTCTTTATTTAAAATAAAAAAAAAAAATCCTGAAACATCGCTCTTAAAGTGAAGGTGCGTGTTATGTTCCAATAAATACGGTATATCCAAATAGTACGCCCAAGCTTGTCTCTTTACTCACACACAGCCACAAAGGCAAGATAATTCTTGTTGGGCAGTGTATTAGTGCTCGAACGAACACATTTAGATCGAATTTTAATGGTTCAAAGAATGTCAGGCAAAATGGTCGGCCCTCACGCATGTTCACTTCATCAAATATGGCCCTCTTTGAAAAAAGTTTGGACACCCCTGCTATACAGCATGTGAGTCAAACGGGCAGTCACGAGGGAGTACCTCAACAGGAACCAGCAAGGTGCCATGTGAACTGCACAAAAAAGGTGCATGCACCTTTTAAAAAATGCAGCCGCAGTTTTTGACCATGCTGTTTTCCTGTGGGTCCCAGATTCGCGCTGTGGGCTGAGATTCGTGGGGGTGCCATTCAGAATACATGGCAGCCCCGCGCGTCTTGCAAGAGCAGTGCATTTTGGCTGAGGGTGGTTGAGGGTGAATGAGAATCAATGCAACGCAACAGAAACGCACGGCCTGCACTAGTGTGAACTGAGCCTAAAGCCTCATACACACGGTACGATTGTTGGCCAACCAAGCGTCTGATTTTTGTCAAAAGGGCATGTGCAAGGATCTTGTCTTGTATACTAATGGTACACAATTGTCGTGCCACAAACACGAACGTGGTGACGTACTATGAGGAATTTCAGCTCTTGAGCTCCATCCACCCTTTGGGCCCATTCTGCTAATTTTGTGTTTGGTGAGCATTGATTCCGAGCATGCGTGTTTGTACATTCGACTTTTATTTGACGTATTTGTGTACTGACCATACGAAAATCAGACGTGGAGCCATTGTCCGCCGAAAATTTACTAGCCTGTCATCCAACATTTGTTGGCTGAAAATTGGACAACAATTGTCAAAAGGAGCGTACTAATGGTAAGAATTTAGGACAACAGTCTGTCAACAGACAATCCCCTTCCAACAATCGCATTGTGTGTACGAGGCTTAAAGCAGTTTGCAGCGACTTTGAAAAAGGTTCCTATTATTGTGCGATTTAAGTGCAACTTACATTGACATTAGTTAATCGATAAGTTCACTATTTAAAAAATAAATAAATGCACATTTTTTGCAAGTAAAAAAATTAGCATTTTTTTATTTTTTTGTTGCTGATGCCTGTACAGCATTGAACCAGCGATTAGCAGATTGCTGTTGCCATGCAGATCTCCTGCAGATCTGTCAGTGTATTGGCTTCCTTGTACGAGGAAGCTGATACATTCTGACAGGAAGACTCAATGAACTACCACAGTGCCCACAGCGCCTTGGTAGTTCATTGAAAGCTACAAGCAAACAGCCGCAAGGGCTGCCGGACCTTGTAGTTTCCCATTCACAGAGGACTGTGAATGTGTGACATGGGGCAGAACCCCACAAGGCCACGTCTTATTTGAATTGTGGCAGCAGACATGGGGAGATGATTCCCAGTCTGCTGTCACAGCGGGGTTCGAGTGGGGCGTGCATTCATAACATGTTACATGTTACACCCTAGATAAGGGTGTAACAAATAACTTCCAACATTTTGAGATAGGAATGAGGGACACCTACTAGCAAACTTATGAAACTTATGTAGGCATAGGACACGTCCCCTGCCACACCCTCTTAACCACTTCAGCCCCGGACCGTTTGGATAGCCAAAGACCAGGCCACTTTTTGTGATTCGGCACTGCGTTGCTTTAACTGACAATTGCGCGGTCGTGCGACGTGGCTCCCAAACAAAATTGACGTCCTTTTTTTCCCACAAATAGAGCTTTCTTTTGGTGGTATTTGATCACCTCTGCGTTTTTATTTTTTGCGCTATAAACAAAAATAGAGCGGCAATTTTGAAAAAAATGCAATATTTTTTACTTTTTGCTATAATAAATATCCCCAAAAAATATATAAAAAACGTTTTTTTCCCTCAGTTTAGGCCGATACGTATTCTTTTACATATTTTTGGTAAAAAAATGGCAATAAGCGTTTATTGATTGGTTCGCGCAAAAGTTATAGCGTCTACAAAATAGGGGGTAGTTTTATGGCATTTTTATTAATATTTTTTTTTTTTTTTACTAGTAATGGCGGCGATCAGGAATGTTTATTGTGACTGCGACATTATGGTGGACACATCAGACATTTTTGACACCATTTTGGGACCATTGTCATTTTTACAGCGATCTGTGCTATAAAAATGCACTGATTACTGTAAAAGTTACACTGGTAGTGAAGGGGTTAACCTGTAGGGGCCGCTGAAGGGGTTAAGTGTGACCTAGGGATTGCTTCTAATTGTTAGGGGGCGTGGCTTTCCGTGACGCGTCACTGATCGCTGTTCCCGATGACAGGGAACAGACGATCAGTGACATGTCACTAGGCAGAATGGGGAAATGTTGTGTTTACACTAACATTTCCCCGTTCTTCAGCTCCGTGACGCGATCGCAGGACACCGGTGGACATCGAGTCCGCGGGTCCCGCAGGCACGGTCACTGAGCTCGTGGCAGGGTCGCGAGCATGCGCAACCACACAGCGGCAAATTAAAGGGGACGTATATATACAGCCATTTGCCTGTCCATGCCATTCTGTCTACGTAAATGTTCGTGTGGCGGTCGGCAAGTGGTTAATGAAGAATAAAAAAAAAAAAGCTTAATTAATTCCACAACGGCTTTTTTTTTTACCACTACTATTCCTTTATATCGGCTTATAAAGTTTACAAATGCAGCACTTTAGAATTTGGCTGAAAGGTTTAGCACTGGGAAACTCTTTTTGAAAGATAAAACATGCATTTTATATACAACTATATAGATCAGACCAAAATGAGGGACAAATGAGGAGGAATGAGGGACAAATGAGGAGGAATGAGGGACAGAGGGACATTGCTCCAAATCAGGAACAGTCCCTCGAAATCAGGGACAGTTGGGAGCTATGGTAACATGTAACATGTTATGAAAGGTAACCTTATCCTTTAAATTAAGTCAAACAGAGATTTAAATTTAAGTGTATCACCCCAAGATGGCGCTGTGGAGTGGATACAAACAAGTATAAGTGTGCCAACGTCCTAACTATATTGCAAAATGTACTCAAGAGAAGGAGACATGAACTTTAGAGGCACACCCATAGCATTGAAATACAAAATATACATTTTTATTTTTGTTTAAAATTAACATTATTGGCATAACATGTTAAAAACAAAACATGGTGTTTAGTCTAAACAACGCTCACACCACCTAACACAACCGACTATTACCACAGTAAGAAAAATCGATCAAACTGATTCAAATGGAGTGATGTTAGTAGAGGGAAAGCTGGTTGGTGGTAGAGGCGTAGTGAAGAAAATGCTACATGTTACGCGCCCTTAAGCGCTTTTTCAGGAGCTTGCAGTGGTGCACAATATAAGAAACAATATACGCAGGCAGGCCTGGTGGAATCGTCCACCAATCAACGGCTTCTCATGCCTTAAGCAATATATAGCTCGGAGTATCCTTATACTTTTACTCCTTTTACTCTGTCTGGAGAAGCACGGATGGCGGGTTCTTGTTAAATTCACCAGCTCTAGTACCTGGTGGAGATCGAGTTGGAGAGGGGGCTTCTCTTGCACCTCCTGTGTGACACCCCAGGTAATGATGACAGGGAGTGAAGGACACAGAGTGGCACGAGGGCCGATGTAGCAGATGGCACTGGCTGAGTCTTGGCAGGAACCAGGTGTTTAGACTAAACACCATGTTTTGTTTTTAACATGTTATGCCAATAATGTTAATTTTAAACAAAAATTTATATTTTGTATTTCAATGCTATGGGTGTGCCTCTAAAGTCCATGTCTCCTTCTCTCGAATAAATTTTGCGAAGTCAAACAGAAGTCAGCAAGCTGCACATGAAAGTCGGCTTTGAAGTAATGCTTAAGTAGCGCTACTTCAAAGTCTCTCTGGTGTGAACCAAGACTTAAAGTGGAGTTCCACCCTGAATTTTTTTTTTTTTACCAAAAATCCCCCCCAAAAAAATAAAAAATGTTTTACTTACCAGAAATAGCGGTTGCTATGCGGAAGTCCCTAATCTGCCTCTTCATCGTCCGCGGCTGGTCTTCTTCCTCCGTCCGGTGTCTTATGGTAAATGGGGCGCGCTGCCTTCTGGGAACTGTGTGTATCCCAGAGAGCAGCCGCTCATTCACAAAGCGCCGCACGGCTCGCACATGTGCAGTAGGAAACGGCCAGTGAAGCCGCACGGCTTCACTGCCTGTTTCCCTTATTGAGGATAGCGGCGCCGGGAGCTGCCAGGATCAAGGGATCGGCCTCGGGGGGGGGGGGGGCTGACATAGCGGGCGAGTAGGACAGGTAAATGTCCTTATTAAAAGTCAGCAGCTACAGTGTTTGTAGCTGCTGACTTTAAAAAAAAAAAAATCGCGGGTGGAATCCCTCTTTTTAAAGTGGTTGTAAACCCTTACAGACCACTTTTACCTACAGGTAAGCCTAGATTAAGGCTTACCTGTAGATGCAAGAAATATCAACGGCGCAGGCTCACTGAACGTGCCTTTTCTGAAGGCGATCGTGCCATGACTGGCGGAGTGATGTCATCGCAGCTCCAGCCAGTCACAGTGCCGGAGCCGCGATACCCGGAAGTCACTCCGGAAGAGATGGGGGCGACGGAGGAGGGGAACGAGGACCGCTGCAGGGGCGTCAATCTCAGGTAAGTAATTCATAATGAGCTAATATGCTATGCATACTAGCTCATTATGCCTTTGTCTTGCAGGGTGTTTTTTTTGTTTTGTTTTTGTAGAGGGTTTACTTCCTCTTTAAAGTAGAATTTAGCCCTGGTTCACATTGGAGCGATTTGGCATGCGATTTGACATTTGCAGGACCGCGCCGATTCCCAAAAGTAGTTTCTGTACTTTGGAGTGCCATTTCCATTGACATCTGTGCAGCAACCCGCACAGATGTCTCTGAAATCGCCCCGAAGTCGGGACTGACATGCGGGAATGAAATTATGCGAGTTCAGCTGAACTCGCACAATTTCATTCCCGCTGTCAGTGTGAACTAGGGATGAGCTTGGTGTTCGAGTCGAACATACGTTTGACTCGAACATCAGCTGTTCGCGCGTTCGGCGAACAACGAACTATTTTGGCCGTTCGCGCCAAATTCGAGTGACGCGAATGCCCCACAATACACTGCTACACTGCGCCATCGCAGTGCAATCCCGGCGCTGAGATTGGCCAAGCATGCACTGTGACCCTGCATGCTTGGCCAATCACAGCGCCGGCAGCGAGAAGAGCAATGATTGGCCACAGGCAGGATGCCTGTGGCCAATTATAGCTGAGGGGGTTTAGTACACGCCCCACACTATAAAAGGCCGCCAGCGCGGCGGCCTCGTGTAGTGTGTTCCGGAGCAGGGAAAGTGAAGGATAGGCAGGGACAGTGTCAAATCTATTCTTTGCTAAACCTTGTGTGTAGGGACAGAGAAGGATAGGCAGGGAGAGTGTCAGTGTCATATTCTTTGCTATACCTTGTGTGTAGGGAGAGAGAAGGATAGGCAGGGAGAGTGTCAGTGTCATATTCTTTGCTAAACCTTGTGTGTAGGGAGAGAGAAGGATAGGCAGGGAGAGTGTCAGTGTCATATTCTTTGCTAAACCTTGTGTGCAGGGAGAGAGAAGGATAGGCAGGGAGAGTGTCAGTGTCATATTCTTTGCTAAACCTTGTGTGCAGGGAGCGAGAAGGATAGGCAGGGGACAGTGTCAGTGTCATTGTTGCTAAGCCTCCTGCACATTATACACCTGAAGCTAGCCCGTATTGCTGTGTTTTCCTGGTGTGTTACACTACCAGGCATTTGCAGCACATACAGCAGACGTAGTGTGCCTCCTGCACATTATACACCTGAAGCTAGCCCGTATTGCTGTGTTTTCCTGGTGTGTTACACTACCAGGCATTTGCAGCACTTACAGCGAACGTAGTGTGCATCCTGCACATTAAACACCTGAAGCTAGCCCGTATTGCTGTGTTTTCCTGGTGTGTTACACTACCAGGCATTTGCAGCACTTACAGCGGACGTAGTGTGCCTCCTGCACATTAAACACCCGAAGCTAGCCCGTATTGCTGTGTTTTCCTGGTGTGTTACACTACCAGGCATTTGCAGCACTTACAGCAGACGTAGAGTGCCTCCTGCACATTATACACCTGAAGCTAGCCCGTATTGCTGTGTTTTCCTGGTGTGTTACACTACCAGGCATTTGCAGCACTTACAGAAGGCGTAGTGTGATTCCTGCAAAATATACTCCTGAAGCTAGGCTGTATTGCTGTGTTTTCCTAGTGTGTTACACCAACAGGCATTTGCAGCACTTACAGCAGGCGTAGTGTGATTCCTGCAAAATATTCTCCTGAAGCTAGGCCTTATTGCTGGTTTTCCCATCTCCCTGCAGGCCATTAGAATGTCTGGAAGGCAAACAAGGAGAGGCAGACAGTCAGGAGCCAATAAAAGAGGGCAAGCAGGCTCTGTGTCTAGAGACAACAGTGCTGGTCATGGACGCGGTGCATCGCCATCAGCACGTGGCCATGGGACACGCTTGTCCTTCTTTTCGGCAGCTGGACGTGTTGAGCCGCATCATGCCGAAGACTTGGTAGAGTGGATGACCAAGCCCTCCTCATCCCCCTCATCCTCTCTCACCCAGGCTCAGGGTACTGGCAAAGCAGCTGCCAAAGCATCCTCATCCCTGGTATCCATGTCATCATCAGTCACTCCTTCCCTAGACCCACCATATCCTCCTGAGGAGTCCCCCGAACTGTTTGAGCACAGTGTTGGGTACATGCTCCAGGAGGATGCCCAGCGTTTTGAAGGGTCTGATGATGATACCCAGCTAGAGGAAGGCAGTAGCGTGAGAGCAGAGAGAGGGAATGCTCAAGAAGGACACCAATCTGGCAGTCATGTTCCAGCAGCTGCAGCATACTGCCAGATTGGCTCCAGTGCTGAGGAGGGAGGGGATGATGAGGTCACTGACTCCACGTGGGTGCCTAATAGGAGTGAGGAGGAGGATGAGGAGGAGGCACATCTCCAACGAGGCAGGATGCCCTTGGGGGGCCAGCGTAAGGGCAGCACACCGACGGAATCACACCGCAGAGCTCCGCTTGTGCAGGGCGCTGCCTCTGCCCATTATTCAAAAAGTTCTTTGGTGTGGGCCTTTTTTGAGTCAAGTGCATTAGATCGCACAGCTGCTGTTTGCAACATATGTCTCAAGCGTATATCGCGTGGCCAAAACATCAGCCGCTTGGGCACCACATGCTTGACCAGACATATGTTGACCTGCCATGCAGCTCGTTGGCAAGTCTACCTTAAAGACCCATACCAAAGAACAAAGCGGACCTCTCCTTGCACCGCATCAGCTGGGATCTCCAACCCCACTATACCTTCAGTCCTCTCTGAAACCTGCACTGAGAGGAATGAAGGTGTAGAATTAGGTGTGTCACAGCCAAGTACTTGCGGGCACTCTGCTAGCAGTACACCAACGTCCGATTCTAGCAGGCAAATTTCTCTGCCCCAGCTGCTGGACCGTCAAAAGAAGTTCACTCCCAGCCATCCACATGCCCAGCGCGGTTGAATGCTAGCTTGGCTAAATTGCTAGCGCTTCAACTGCTGCCTTTTCAGTTGGTAGACTCGGCCCCCTTCTGTGAGTTTGTGCAATGTGCGGTTCCTCAGTGGCAGGTTCCCAAACGCCAGTTTTTCTCGCGGAAGGCGATTTCGGCTCTCTACCGGCATGTGGAAGGCAATGTCTTGGCCTCGCTGGACAGGGCAGTCAGCGGTAGGGTGCATATTACCGCTGACTCATGGTTCAGCAGGCATGGACAGGGACGTTACCTTTCTTTCACGGCCCATTGGGTCACTCTTTTGGCAGCTGGGAAGGATGCAGGACAAGGTGCAGTTGTGTTGGAGGTTGTTCCGCCGCCACGCCTCCAAAATGCTACTACTGGTTGTGACACACCTCTCTCCTCCACCCCTCCTCTTCTTCTTCCTCCACGGCCTCCTCCTGTGCTTTGTCCTCGGAAACCAGCGGTGCTCCGTAGGCGTTCAAGGGGCTACGCAAGTACGCAGGCAAAAAGATGCCATGCCGTGCTTGCGCTGGTGTGTTTGGGGGACAGGAGCCACACTGGGGCAGAGGTTCTGTTTGCTCTGCAGTGGCAGGCCGAGAGGTGGTTGACGCCACGCCAGCTTAAGCCAGGAATGGTGGTATGCGACAATGGCACCAACCTCCTCTCCACCCTCCGACAGGGACAACTGACCCATGTGCCTTGTGTGGCTCACGTCCTTAACCTGGTGGTGCAGCAGTTCTTGGGCAGGTACCCGGGCTTACAGGATGTCCTGAGGCAGGCCAGGAAAGTCTGTGTGCATTTCTGCAGATCTTATAATGCCAGTGCTCGCCTGGCTGAGCTGCAAAAGGAGTTGAACCTGCCCAAGAACCGCCTTATATGTGACATGCTAACCAGGTGGAACTCAACACTGGCCATGCTGCAGCGTTTGCACACGCAGCAGAGGGCCATCAATGAGTACCTGTGCGACTACGGCACCAGGACAGGGTCAGGGGAGCTCAGGTTTTTTTCACCACGCCAGTGGGGCATGATCAGGGATGCATGCACTGTCCTGGCACCATTTGAGGAGGCCACGATGATGGTGAGCAGTGACAGTGCATGCATCAGTGACACTGTACCTCTTTTCCACCTGTTGGAACATACGCTGCGTGGAATACTGGACAGGGCACTTGAGGCAGAACAGAGGCAGGAAGAGGAGGACTTCCTTGCCTCTCGAGGCCCCCTTTACCCAGACAGTGTTCCTTTTGTCCCACCCATCGCACAGGAAGAGGAGGAGGAGCAGGAGGAGGAGGATGAGGAGGAGGAGGAGGAGGAGGAGGATTGTGTCAGCATGGAGGTGGAGCCTGGCACTCAGCATCATCAGCAGCAGTCTTTCAGGGATGATTTACAGTCCCAAGAAACCCGTGGACTTGTACGTGGCTGGGAGGAGGTGGCTGCGGATCATGTCGTCCTTAGTGACCCAGAGGACTCCGGACCGAATGCCTCAGCTAACCTACGCTGCATGGCCTCCCTGATCCTGCAAAGTCTGCGGAAGGATCCTCGTATTCTTCGGATCAAGGAGAGGGACCATTACTGGCTGACCACTCTCCTTGATCCACGGTACAAGAGTAAGGTTGCGGACCTTATCTTACCGTCGCAGAGGGAGCAGAGGATGAGACAACTCCGGGAGGCCTTGCAGAAAGGTCTGTGCAACGCGTTCCCAGAGACTGGGAGATTACAAACTCCTGGTCCTGGACAACGAGTTGCTGAGGCTTCGGTCAGTCAAAGAAGGAGCGGTGGGGAAGGTGGCCGTCTGACCGATGCGTTCAGACAATTCTTTAGTCCGCAGTCCCAAGGTATGATCGGTTCCAGCAACCATCGCCAGCGTCTGATATACATGGTGCAGGAATACCTAGGGGCAAGGTCAGACTTGGACACCTTCCCCACCGAAAATCCTCTGGCTTACTGGGTCTTGAGGATGGATCACTGGCCAGAGCTTGCACAGTATGCAATTGAGCTACTGGCCTGTCCTGTATCCAGCGTTCTTTCAGAACGCACATTCAGTGCTGCTGGAGGATTTGTCACGGATCACAGGGTGCGCCTGTCCACCGACTCGGTTGATCGACTGACCTTCATAAAGATGAACCAGTCTTGGATCACCACCAGCTACCAAACACCTGAAGCTGATATAACAGACTAATTTATTTTCAAATGTAACATCCCTTCAAGACTGATGCTGATGCTGAGTGACTGTCCTGTTATGTTGACTGACTATCCTCCTCCTCCTCAATGATCCGATTGATGATGATAGCTTGGAAGAACATTTTTATTTCTGGGTGCCGCCACCAGTGCCTAAGGCCCAATTTTTCAGCCCCTGTTTAACAGGGGTATGTAATTACAATTTTTTATGCAATGCTTTGCAGCAGGGCTCATTCCTGCACTCCAACTAGAGTATCTGGGAGAGGTTGCAGTGTCGTGGGACCAGCACCAGTGCCTAAGGCCCAATTTTTCAGCCCCTGTTTAACAGGGGCGTGTAATTAAAATTTTTGATGCAATACTTTGCAACAGGGCTCATTGCTGTGCTCCAAGTACAGTATCTGTGAGGGGTTGCAGTGTTGTGGCACCAGTGCCTAAGGCCCAATTTTTCTGCCCCTGTTTAACAGGGGCATGTAATTACAATTCTTGATCTAATAATTCACAGCAGGGCCCATTCATGCGCCCACCAAGAGTAACTGTGAGGGCTTACAGTGTTGTGGCAACACCAACATGTAAGGGGCAAATTTCAGCAGAGTATATAGGGAAGGCCCCTACTTTCAAACATCCAACTTACAAACGACTCCTACTTGCAAATGGAAGGAGACAACAGGAAGTGAGAGGAAATCTACCCCTAGGAAGGGAAATTCTCTCCTGTAAGAGTTAATATGGGAAAAAGGTGTCTCCTCTCTACTGATGCTTTATCACCAATCCCTGTTTCAATAAAAACCCCACTTTTCAAAAACATTTGTCATTGGGACGGAAAGTGAGGTGAAATGTTCTGAACAGGGGCACAGACAGCAAAACAAATGTTACAGGGGTGATAACCCTTTCCTATGTTTTCCAAAAAGCTTAAAAATAGATTTTTTGGCTGGAGCTACACTTAAACAATGTACCTGTTCAAAATTACAAACAGATTCTACATAAGAACAAACCTACAGTCCCTGTCTTGTATGCACCGCCTGTATACGGCTGTTCAGAGTATATAGGGCCTTTTTTATTTTGTCTGCGGGGTTCCCCTTAATATCCATGCAAGACCCAAAGGGGCTGGTAATGGGCTGGGGTGGGGGGGGGGGGGGTGATGGGGTAGCTATGCCATTTTTCTCAAAGATTTTCATCCATATTACCGGGACCAGACATTACATTAAAGCCGCAAGCAGTTTTAAATGTTTTTTTTTCCTTTATGCCCCGTACACACGATCGTTTTTAATGTCATTTTTTAAACCGACATTTTTCTCCTCGTTTTTTTTCATGTTTCCTCTCAAGCCTGCCTTGCGTACACACCATCATTAAAAAAAACGATCAAGCAAAGCGCAGTGACGTTCAACACGTACGACGGCACTATAAAGGGGAAGTTCCGTTCGAATGGCGCCACCCTTCATGTTAGTAAAGTTTGTTGAGCGACGATTCGCGCTTTTCAGTCCGTTACTGTGTAATGAATGTGCTATCTCCATTATGAACGCTAGTTTTACCAGAACGAGCGCTCCCGTCTCATACTTGATTCTGAGCATGCGCGTTTTTTTTCACGTCGTTAAAGCATACACACTATCGTTTTTCACGTCGTTAAAAAAACCGACATGAAAAACGATGTGAAAAAAGAGAGCATGTCCGGAATTTTTAATGGCCGTTTTTCACGTCGTTAAAAATGCTCTGGAGCATACACACGATCATTTTTCAGGGCCATTTTTTAAAATGGCAGTTTTAACGGCATGAAAAATGATCGTGTGTACGGGGCATTAGAAATATCATTTTGTGCAGGGACAGTTCTAAACACGGGAAACACGTGGCACTTCACAGGCATACTTTAGACACCCCCCAGGTACGATATTTAAAGGAATATTTGACTTTTTTTTTTTTTTCACTTTATGCATCATTAAAATGACTGCTCCCGAAAAACGGCCGTTTTTAAAACTTCTTTTTGCATTGATACATGTCCCCTGGTGAAGAACCCGGGTTCCCAAACCCTTTTTAGGACAATAACATGCATAATAGTCGTTATAATTAGCACTTTAGATTTCGAACGTTCGCATCCATTGTATTTAATAGGGTTCTAACGTTCGTGCGAACTTTCGGTCCGTTCGTGGGTTCTGGTGCGAACCGAACCCGGGGGTGTTCGGCTCATCCCTAGTGTGAACCAGCGCTTAAGACAATTTATTTTTTTCATTTTGGACAGCGTAAAGGAGGATTAGAACCACTGTCAGTTTTTTATCATCTGTGTCCCATAGGGGAGATATTTCTCCTGAATTTCTGGCCATGGCCAAAACAAGAAAGTGAGGGGAATCCTAGTGAGCTAGTGTGCCCATTGGAAGAATTCTCCTCTATTTCGGTTCTGGTGATAACTCAAAATTGACTTTACCTTTTAGCCATAAAGGTCATCAGGACAAATATGATTCAGCCCATCGGGACACAACCGATCCCTGATGGGCTGAATGAAGCGGCGGCGGGTGGCAGAGATTCCGGTATAAATTACCGGATTTGATGATGCAGAGCCGCGCAGCGGCATGCACAGCGCCCGCGCCCCCGGGGCTGAGGCTTTTCCCTTGGATACAGCCCAGCCCCGATCAGGGTAAAGAGGTGCTTAAACGTATATATGTTTTTTATTTTATTATTCTACAATGCCTTTTTCATTTATTTTCACTAAACTTTATTACTATCACAAGAGGGCTAACAAATATCCTATGTAATACCTTTGGCAATGTGACAGGTTCTCTTTAACCACTTTATTACCCAGCCATAGTCAAATGACGTCCACAGATGGGATCTCCCATCCTGGGTGGACGTCATATGACGTCCTCGGCTTTCCGCCGGTACTGCGGGCCCCCGGGGGCTTGCATAGCGGCGATCGGGGATCCGGTGTGTCCCTCGGGACACAGTCGTCCCCAGATAGGGGTAATGAAGTGGCGGCGGAGCGGCGGCGGTGGGCGGCGGAGCTTTCCGTGTGGCTAACCGGCTCCCATATGCAGAGCTGCAGCAGCGAGGGCGCGCAGCACGGCGATCGGGGATCCGGTGTGTCCCTCGGGACACAACCGATCCCCGACGGGCTGAATGTAGTGGCGGCGGAGCGACGGGCGGCAGGGATTCCGGTATAAATTACCGGATTTGATGATGCAGAGCTGCGCAGCGGCGAGCACGGCGCCCGCGCGCGCCCCCGGGGCTGAGGCTTTTCCCTTGGATACAGCCCAGCCCCGATCAGGGTAAAGAGCCAATGAAATTGGCTCTTTACCACGTGACCGGCTGTGTCCAATCACAGCCAGTCACTAAATGTAAACAAAACACACCATTGTGTGTAACTTACTGTTGCTGGGTTCTCCTCTTCACACACCGATCCAGTGTGAGGAGGAGATCAGCTAACAGTGAGTTACACATATGTTATACACTACATATGTACTACTGTGCCCAGATTGCCCCCCCTAAATAAAGAGTACCTGTCATCTAGTACCCGCCACCAGAGTACCCGCCACCAGAGTACCTGCCACCTCACCAGAGTACCCACCACCAGAGTACCCGCCACCAGAGTACCCGCCACCTCACCAGATTACCCGCCACCTCACCAGAGTACCCACCACCTCACCACCTGCCACCAGAGTACCTGCCACCAGAGTACCTGACACCTCACCACCTGCCACCAGAGTACCTGACACCTCACCACCTGCCACCTCACCACCTGCCATCAGAGTACCTGCCACCAGAGTACCTGCCACCTCACCAGAGTACCCGCCACCTCACCACCTGCCACCAGAGTACCTGCCACCTCACCACCTGCCACCAGAGTACCTGCCACTTCATCACCTGCCACCAGAGTACCTGCTACCTCACCAGAGTACCCACCACCTCACCACCTGCCACCAGAGTACCTGCCACCTCACCACCTGCCACCAGAGTACCTGTCACCAAAGTACCTGCCACCTCACCACCTACCACCAGAGTACCTGCCACCTCACCACCTGCCACCTCACCACCTGCCACCAGAGTACCTGCCACCTCACCAGAGTACCCGCCACCTCACCACCTGCCACCAGAGTACCTGCCACCTCACCAGAGTACCCACCACCTCACCACCTGCCACAAGAGTACCTGCCACCAGAGTACCTGCCACCTCACCAGAGTACCCACCACCACACCACCTGCCACCAGAGTACCTGCCACCTCACCACCTGCCACCAGAGTACCTGCCACCAGAGTACCTGCCACCTCACCACCTGCCACCAGAGTACCCGCCACCAGAGTACCCGCCACCTCACCAGAGTACCTGCCACCAAAGTACCTGCCAGAAACCAGTACCTGGTTGAGAAATGAGATGTGTAATTTATGCTTGTAGAACGCCTGACAGTGCTACTTCAATGTTGGGCCTCTGTACGTGGCCAGGCTGTGTAAAAGTCTCACACACGTGGTATCGTCATACTTGGGAGGAGTAGCAGAATGTATTTCGGGGTGTCAGTTTTGCTATGTACACAGCTTATAAATGGACAACTTTGTATAATAAAAAAATGTGTTTTAATTTTTTTCCCACATATTCCAAAAACTTCTGGAAAAAAATGAACCATTCAAAAGACTCATTATGCCTCATAGATTATACGTTGGTGTGTGCTTTCCAAAATGGGGTCATTTTGTGGGCGTTTCCATTGACCTGGTGCTCCAGGGCCTTCAAATGTGTGATAGGTTGTCATCAAATGAGATGTGCAATTTATGCTCGTAGAACGCCTGACGGTGCTACTTGGATGTTAGATCTCTGTATGTGGCCAGGTTGTGTAAAAGTCTCACACATGTGGTATCACTATACTCAGGAGGACTAGCAGAATGTATTTTGGGGTGTCATTGCAAGTATGCATGTGCTGTGTAAGAGAAATAACTTGTTATTATGACAATTTTGTTAAAAAAAAAAAAAGAATTGTGGGAAAAAATTACAACTTCCAAAAACTCACCATGCCTCTTACTAAATACCTTGGAATGTCTGCTTTCCAAAAAGGGGTAATTTGGGGGGTATTTGTACTTTCCTGGCTTGTTAGGGTCTCAAGAAATGAGATAGGCCTTCAGTACATCAGGTGTGATCATTTTTCAATGATTTGCACCATAGCTTGTAGACTCTAAAACTTTCACAGAGACCAAATAATATACACTTTTTTTGGTTATTTTTACTATAGATATGTAGCAGTATACATTTTGGCCCAAATTTATGAAGAAAAATTACTTATTTGCAAAATTTTACAATAGAAACTAAAAAAAAGTGTTTGTTTTTTTCAAAAATGTCTCTCTTTTTCCGCTTATATTGCAAAAAAAATCAAAACCCAGCAGTGATTAAATACCACCAAAAGAAAGCCCTGTTTGTGAGAAAAAATGATCAAATTTAGTTTGGGTACAGTGTAGCATGACTGAGTAATTGTCATTCAAAGTGCGAGAGCGCTGAAAGCTAAAAATTGGTCTGGGAAGGAAGGGTGTATAAAAGCCCTGTATTGAAGTGGTTAATGAGACATCTGGGGTCTATTCGCTTCCTGATGTCCCCCCCTGACCACTACACTAGCAGAGCTTCACAGAAGGTGGATAGGTAAATATATTTTCACAAATTTCCCTTTGGTGGCCATCCTGAGCAATTTGTGTCAGTTTTGGGCTCACAGGAGCTGTAGGACAGCCCCAGGACCATGTAGAAGAGTGTAAAGCAGAGAATGGAGGGGTTTGCCTTGTTACCCTGTTGAAGTGATTATGCAGCTTTACAGCTGCCAAGATTACTTCTACATTACAGTCAGAAGCCGTTTTTTACATTTTTAAAACAAGCCTGTTTTAACTCTTTCAGTGCCATGACCTGTGTGACACATCATTGGCTGCAAAAGGGTTAAAATTCAATAAGGCCTGGTTCACGCTATTAAGGCTCTGCGAGCATGTTTGCATGGGCATGGCAGCCCATTTATTTGAATCATCTGCATAGGAAGTGAAGACAAATTTCCTTCATGGCAACAAAGAAAGCAAAGAAAACCTGCTCCAGTGAATTAGCATGGGATCAGCATAACAGCCCTGAAGTGTGTACCTTTAAAAGTTAACAGCAACTCACTGAGAGCATCTAGTGGTAGTTTTTCACATTGAACTGGACGTTTTAGTGAATATTGCAGAATAATTTTGGCTAAATGTGACTAAGTACTACTAGATATAACATGACCTGGATTAATGAGAACCTTCACAGGCAATTAACTGAGAGGTCATCATAGAGAGGTATAGGCCACCCATACACGTACTGAAAATCATGTAAGAAAAAATGGTTAGTTCTAATTTGCAATTTACAACCAGAGGTATGAAAAGTGCAAAGCTTCTAATGCCCCATACACACGATCGTTTTTCTTGCCATTTTTTTTCTTGCCGTTTTTCACGTCGTTTTTTTTCATGTTTCCTCTCAAGCCTGTCTTGCGTACACACGATCATTTAAAAAAACGATCAAGCAAAGCGCAGTGACGTACAACACGTACGACGGCACTATAAAGGGGAAGATCCGTTCGAATGGCGCCACCCTTCATGTTAGTAAAGTTTGTTGAGCGACGATTCGCTCTTTTCAGTCTCGTGCTTTTCAGTCCGTGACTGCGTGACGAATGTGCTATCTCCATTACGAACGCTAGTTTTACCAGAACGAGCGCTCCTGTCTCATACTTGATTCTGAGCATGCGCGTTTTTTTTCACGTCGTTAAAGCATACACACTATCGTTTTTCACGTCGTTAAAAAAAAGACATGAAAAACGACGTGAAAAAAGAGAGCATGTTCGAAATTTTTAATGGCCGTTTTTCACGTCGTTAAAAATGCTCTGGAGCCTACACACGATCATTTTTAATGGCCATTTTTTTTAATGGCATTTTTAACGGCATGGATTTTTAACGGCATGAAAAACGATCGTGTGTATGGGGCATAACCCTGATCGTTGTGGACTCAGATTTTGTTCAAGTGGAATGTAATATCCCATTTCACAATAATCTGTTATTGTTTTTAATCAAGGTGAGCTTTTTTGTCTCTTGCATGATCTAGATGTTCAGCAGAGGGTCCAAACCGTGAAATTGGTTAGATTAGGCCAGTGTTTCTCAACTCCTGTTCTCAAAGCGCCCCAACTGGTCATGTTTTCAGGCTTCCCATTATTTTGCACAGACGATTTGATCAGTTTCACTGCCCTAGTAATTATTACCACAGCTGTTTTAACCTGAGGGAAGTACTGAAAACCTGACCTGTTGGGGCGCCTTGAGGACTGTAGTTGAGAAACCCTGGATTAGGCCATGGGTGTCAAATCTGTATGGGAGGTCTAAGTTCACTCCAGAATTTTGTATGTATGGGAATATTTACAAGATGGTGTAGCAACCCTCCATGTTATCTCACTGTTTTTTGCTGTTGAACCCCTTCAAGATCCTGTAGATCAAAGCCTGAAACTTTCTACACAGCAACAAAAGAGGTTCCAACATCACTTACTTCTGTAGGTAGAGTCTCACTTTTCTGTAAATCATCCTGCCAGCATGCACTAAGGGACAAAATATCTGTTTATAATGGACTGATTCTTTAACCTTGCAAAGCTGTCCTCTACATTCTGGCATTGTAAATGAACATCTATTTCTTTATTTGTATATACAGAAACTAATTGGCCGGCTTAATGAAAGGAACTAATAGACACACTAGTGCAATTTCAGCACATTTTTAGGTGTACTTTTTCAGGCTTGTAACATTTGCATGCTAATATAACTTACTTTGCTCAACGCGCACTAAAGAATTTAATTGAAGGCCATTTTGGAGCACTCGGAAATTACAGCTCATTGTTGTCATTGTTATTGTATACTTACTATCAATAGGTACGTCTCATAACTAAAGGTGAATACAGCACTCTGTTTCTTAATGGCTTTGGAAAATGATGGCATAAACATGGAAATATTAGGATATGGGCTAATAAGGATATAAATCAATTGTATAGTGCTGAATTAATATGATACCACCTTCATTTTAAATATAGTAAAACTTCACCTTTCTGTTGGCAAGATGGTATACTGTACATTGGAAGATTTTTTGCTGATTTTGTTTGTTTTACATTTTGTTGCAGTTACTTCTCCATACTGAGTGATAACTGTGATAGTCTCCACAAAGGAACAAACTGCTGTATCTCTTAGAAAAAGTTAAAGTTTATTAAAAAAATATATTTTTCAATGAACTTGAACTTTTTTTAAGAGATACCAGTTTTTCTTCATGGAGCCTCTTTGATGGGCACCCTCTGTGTCTTCATCAATCTCGACTTTCCAACAGTTATTGGCTCCAGGAACACCACCCACTGGTTTGGTGAGTTGGTAAATGAATTAGAAACTATCCCGAGTGTATCACTGTTTTTTTATATATATTTGTTTTGTAACTGTAATGCCACGTATACACGATCGGAAATTCCGACAACAAAACCGTGGATTTTTTTCCGACGGAATGTTGGCTCAAACTTGTGTTGCATACACAAATCTTGTCAGAAATTCTGAACGCCAAGAATGCGGTGAAGTACAAGACGTACGAGGAGCCGAGATCAATGAAGTTCAATAGGCAGTTTGGCTCTTCTGCTTGATTCTGAGCATGCATGTTTTTTTGAGTGTTGGAATTGCATACAGACGATCGGAATTTCCGACCAGAACTTTTCTTGTCGGAAAATTTGAGAACCAGCTCTCAAATTTTTGTGGTCGGAAGTTCCGACAGGAAATGTCCGATGGAGCCTACACACAGTCAGAATTTCCGACCAAAAGCTCACATCGAACATTTGTTGTCGGAATTTCCAATCGTGTGTACACGGCATAAGAGTATGCCTGCAATAATCACAAATTCAATCTCTGAGTGGTAAGATAAACATTGCATCCCCAGCATCCCTACAACATCAAAGATCGAAAGGCTTATTATTATAGTAAACCTAAAGACAGTGCTTTGGATGCCAGATAGTTTTCCTTAACTATATCCAAATTTTTCTTTAATGATTTTAGGTCTTGTGTAAACCTGCACCCCCCCCCCCCCCCCACACACACACACGCACGCTGTGCAATGTGATTCCATTGAGTGACCGCTATGCCAATGCTGTGAAATGTTTCATATGTGAAGAGGCCTTTGTTGCGCCAAAGATCAGGCATTCCGAGGAGAAGGCAGAAAGTCAGGTGAGTTTATATACCCTCTGATGTTGCAGGCTCTGTTTCTTTACATTTTAAACTCAGTGACAGAGTTTTTTTACAGAACAGAAGCCTGGGCCTTCGCTATCGAAATCTGAGCTTAACAGCCCAAATGTGTTGAATTGTGTCATAGATTGAACAAATTCGATTTCTAATGACTTCAGAAAATGTTATCAATCTTTTCAGGTAAGACAAGGTTAAACAAAGTGGAATAATGGGGTCCAAAGACTTTGGCAAAAGTTTTGACTCCACCAGTCCATTGTTAGGCAATTTGTGTATAAATAGTTGCAATCCAACCCTGTTACCCTCCCCAGGACGACACCAAGAACAAGGCATGTATTACTGCAGGAGATCTCAAATAACCCCAGGCTAATGTTTATAAAACGTAGGTCCTCTTTTGCATTGGCGATTGTCAGTGTTCATGAGTCTGCTGCATCAGAAGGATATGGGACAGCAATGGTTTGCATGGCAGGCTTGTAAAGTGAAAGCTACCACTATACAAAAAGAACATTGCTGCCTGTCTGCCAAGACCACTTGGATAATTCAGAGGACTAATGGAAGAATGTTCTACAGATGAATGGGACCAAAATATTTTTTTTGGTGTGTCTAAAAAGTGCTACATTTGGGGAAAGGCAAACAACTGCATTCCAACATAAGAACCTTATCCAGTCTCTGGCAATATTATGGTTTGGGCCTGTTTTACTGCTCCTGAATCAGGGTGGCTTGCTTTTATTAATGAAACGATTAATTCTTTATTTTAACAGACAATTTTGTAAAAAAAAGTTAGGGCAGTGTTTCTCAACTCCAGTCCTCAAGGCGCCCCAACAGGTCATGTTTTCAGGCTTTCCATTGTTTTGCACAGGTTATTTGATCAGTTTAACTGCTTTAGTAATTCCCACAGCTGTTTCATCTGAGGGAAATCCTAAAAACATGACCTGTTGGGGCGCCTTGAGGACTGAAGTTGAGAAACACTGGGTTAGGGTATGCATTCATGAACCAAAGCTCAAGAGAAAATAGGTCATGCAGTAAGAGAATGATCCTAAATACACAAGTTGAATTACCATATGACATTTAACCGCTTAAGGACCGCGCACTGTAGATATACGTCGGCAGAATGGCACGGACAGGCATAATCACGTACCTGTACGTGGCCCTTTTAAATGCCTGCTGTGTGGTCTCACGCGAGCCGCCGCCTTCCCCGTGAGTCGGACCGTGGGTCCCGCGGACTCGAACGCCGCAGGGTTTCCCGCGATCGTCTCACAGAGGTATGGAGCAGGGAGATGCTTGTGTAAACAAGCATCTCCCTGCTCTGCCTAGTGACAATGACACTGATCTCGGCTCCGTGTACATTGGCTTCGATGCTGACACGTCGCTTCCTCCCGCTGTAATGCTGGGTGTGCGGTGCGCAACGATTTATATAGGCCTCTCATGACGTCACAGTCACAAGCTCCGGACCGCACACCCAGCATTACAGCGGGAGGAAGCGACGTGTCAACATCGAAGAGGAGAAGAGGGAAGAAGGCGACAGAGAAGACCGGGCCCCGCTAGCAAAAGAGCTGGAAGAAGATAGCGGAGGCCCGGCAGAAGGAAGAAAGAACTGGAGAGCGAGAGAAGAACCGGAGAGCGCGGAGACGACACCGGAGACCCCCGAAGTCGGAAGAAGACCACCGAGGTCAGAAGAAGACCCCCCAAGTCGGAAGAGACCCCCGGAGTCAGAAGAAGACCCCTGGAGCTGTGTAATAAATTACTTTAAAAACCTCTCATCCCCCCCTCTTTTCCTGCGGCCTGCCAGGTTGCGTGCTCGGATAAGGGTCTGATTTGGATTTTGAGGGGACCCCACGCCATTTTTTCGGCTTAGGGGGTTCCCCTTAAAATCCATACCAGACCGAAGGGCCTGGTATGCTCTTGGAGGGGGAACCCATGCCCGTTTTTTATTTAAAATTTGGCGTAGAGTTCCCCCTCAAGATCAGCAGAGCACAAGTCGCATGCCAAAGTCGGATCATGCAAGACCGCCCTCCGACTTTGATCCGACTTCAATGATAGTCAATGGGCTGAAGTAGGATCAAAGTCGGACCAAAGTAGTACAGGGAGCATCTTCAAAGTCGGACCGACATGTGTCAGACCAGTTAAGACGGCTCCCATAGGGAAACATTGATTTTCACACGTCATGCGACATGAGCCCCCCAATGTCGGAGCGTTTGTCGGACAAGTGTGAACCCGGCCTCAAGATTGAGCCAGTAGATCATACATCGGCTACACTGGGTAAATCAAGCATTGATAGTCCATCCTGTAGACATGACAAGATTCCAGAACAGGTAAGAAGAGTTCCAAGATAGGCATAAGGCTGGGTTCACACTTGTCCGACAAACGCTCCGACATTGGGAGCTCATGTTGCATGACGTGTGAAAATCAATGTTTCCCTATGAGAGCTGTCTTAACTGGTCCGACACAAGTCGGTCCGACTTTGAAAATGCTCCCTGTACTACTTTGGTCTGACTTTGATCCTACTTCAGCCCATTAAATATCACTGAAGTCGGATCAAAGTAGGATCCTTGTCCTAACCATCCGACTTTTGACATCCGACATGGTGATTACAGCAGCAGTAAAAGGAATTTATCTCACACTGGGATTGTTTTGATTGGTCAAAGAACAAGTCAGACTATCACAAAGTTGGATCAAAGTAGTATCCCGTTCATTCAAGTAGGATGGATGTCGGACCAATGTAGGACCAATGTAGGACCAATGTCGCAGAGCAAAGTAGGATGAAAGTCGTATGACTGTCGTGTCGTATCAGTGTGAACCCAGCCTTAATCTGTGTATGAGAGCCTCCAAACAACCAGAAGATGATTAATCATCAGGGCATGTAATATTTCCTCTTAATGGGAGTACTGGTAGGCTACTGGCAGTTATCGGGTTACACTGTTTGCATACACAGGGAGGGTCCCAAATCAAGTGGGTACCTCTCCACCTGTACAGTACATACATCCGCTAGCATGTAGCTGTGTAGTCAGGTGTAATGTGACATCTAGTACTCATAGCATTCCGTGATGCTGTCCTAAGATGAGCTGGTGGAGATATCCTTTGCCCTTTCTCACATCATGGGGATAGTCCGTGGTGAAGAGATATTGAAGGATGCAGAGGTATGCCGGGGGAACAGTGGGGTGTTTTTACATTTTAATGTGGGGGGGGGGGTGCCAGATATAGGATCCGCCCCGGGTGTCAAATGCTCTAGGTACGCCCCTGCATAGAAGCACTGATTGCTGTTAGAAATATCTCAAAGATACAGCAGGAGAAGGAGGAATATTTCTAATACTGAATTACAGCAGAGTCCAGTGTGTGCAATATATAATTATGGGCATGTGTCTACAGTTCAGTAATGATTGCATAAGGCAAGTAAGGGGAATATGTTTAACTCCTGTTGTGGCTGGAGGGGGAGAGCACAAACATTTGTATGCTTTGCATTTATAAGGCTGTAACCTACCTATCCTGCTGTGTGTTACTGAGTAGTATGGCTGGCTGGCTGCAGAATGAAGTGGTGTGATTTATGTTGAACTGGGCTTGTTCACATTTAACATGTACAGGCCTAGTGTACCCTCCCACTTTCACTGAAATTCCCAAAGCATAATGGGAAGTGTAGTTTGATTATAGTGTGTAGAGAGAGGAGAGAATATGATGTAATCACTGGTGTAACCGCTCCTCCTTGGCGGAATACATGCTGCAGTTTTTGAATTACAGAGAGGACTTCCTGAAAATTAAATTCAACTTTTTTCTTCAATGGTAAGGAATTTCACAAATGTAATAACTGTTTAGCGTTTTTTGTAGGGGTGTACTAATGGGGGATTTTATTGCCGATCTCAGAATTTTTTTGTATTTTTTTTTATTGCATTTAAGTCCACATATGAGATCTGAGGTCCTTTTCACCCCAGATCTCATATTTAAGAGGACCTGTCATGCTTTTTTCTATTACAAGGGATGTTTACATTCCTTGTAATAGGAATAAAAGTGACCTAATTTTTTATTTATTTTTTAAAAACTGTTTTAAAATCAATAAAATAAATTAAAATAAGTAAGAAAAAAAATAATATATATTTTTTAAAGCGCCCAGTCCCAATGAGCTCACGCGCAGAAGCGAACTCATACGTGAGCAACGCCCACATATGAAAATGGTGTTCAAACCACACATGTGAGGTATCGCCGTTAGAGCAAGAGCAATAATTTTAGCCCTAGACCTCCTCTGTAACACAAAATATGCAACCTGTAGAATTGTTTAAACATCGCCTATGGAGATTTTTAAGGGTAAAAGTTTGACGCCATTCCACGAGCGGGCGCAATTTTGAAGCGTGATATGTTGGGTATCAATTTACTCGGCGTAACATTATCTTTCAAATATAAAAAAATATTGGGCTAACTTTACTGTTGTCTTATTTTTACTTAAAAAAAGTGTTTGTTTTTTTCGAAAAAAGTGCGCTTATAAGACCGCTGCGCAAATACGGTGTGACAAAAAGTATTGCAATGACCGCCATTTTATCCTCTATGGTATTAGAAAAAAATGTATAATGTTTGGGGGTTCTAAGTAATTTTCTAGCAAAAAAAAAATGTTTTTAACTTGTAAACACGGAGTCTGAAAAACAGGCTCAGTCCTTAAGTGGTTAACTGACAATTTCACGGCCGTGCGATGTTGTAGCCAAACAAAGATTTCTTTTGGTGGTATTTGATCACCTCTGCGGTTTTAATTTTTTGCGCTATAAACAAAAGGGACAATTTTGAAAAAAACACAATATCTTTTACTTTTTGCTATAGTAAATATCCCAATAAAAAAATAAAAAAAAATAAAAAAATCTCAGTTTAGGCCGATATGTATTCTTTTACATATTTTTGGTAAAAATTTTTTTGCAATAAGCGTATATTAATTGGTTTGCGCAAAAGTTATAGCATCTACAAACTATGGGAAAGATTTATGGCATTTATATGGCGTTTTTATTATTATTATTTTTTTTACTAGTAATGGCAGTGATCTGCGATTTTTAGCGGTATTCGGTATTGCGACATTGCGGCGGACAGGTCGGACACTTTTGACACATTTTTGGGACCATTGACATTTACAGAGCGATCAGTGCTATAAATATGCACTGATTACTATGTAAGTGTCACTGGCGGGGAAGGGGTTAACATTAGGGGGCGATCAAGGGGTTAACTGTGTACCCTGTTGTGTGTTCTAACTGTGGGGGGGGGGATGGGACTACGGGGAGAGATGACAGATCGCTGTTTCTACTTTGTAAAAACACAAAATCTGTCTTCTCTCCTCTGACAGCACGGGGATTTGTGTGTTTACACACACAAACCCCCGTGCTGGCGCTCGTGCATGTGATCGTGCCCACGCATGCCTCTGGCGGCGCTTGTGCACCCTCTGGTGGCTCTCCTGGGCAAAGCCGTATATGTACGGGATTTCGCCCAGGAGAACCATTCTGCCGCAGTATATCTGCGTGAGGCGGTCGGGTTCTAAAGGCTTATGGTTTTATACTTTCATGCATTCTATGCATGAAGGAAAAAACCTTCTCTGTGCAGCAGCCCCAACACTGTCCCCCTAATACTTACCTGAGCCCTATCTTTCTCCAGCTCTGTGCATGGGGAGCCTTGGCTGTCAGGGACTCTCCCTCCTCAGGGACTCTCCCTCCTCACTGGAGACAGCAGCAGGAGCCATTGGCTGTTGTTAATCACAGCCAGTGAGTCAATGAGGAGAGAGAGGGGGTGGGGCCGAGCCGTGGCTCTGTGTGTGAATGGACATGCAAAACAGTCGCTCGAGAGTGCACCTGATCAGGTGCCCCCATTGAAAGCTGCTTGCTCTGGGGGAAATCGACAGAAGGGAGGGGCCGGGAGCGCAAGCTCCCGGCCCCTCCCACAGATCACACAGATCCACATCCTGTCAGGGAGAGGAGACCGATGGTGTGTCCCTTGTACATAGGGACAACCATCTGTCACCTCCCCCAGTCAGTCCCTTCCCCCCACAGTAAGAATCACTCCCAGGGAACACACTTAACCCCTTGATCGCCCCCTAGTGTTAACCCCTTCCCTGCCAGTTATATTTATACATTAATCAATGCATTTTTATAGCAGGGATCGCTGCATAAATGTGAATGGTCCCAAAAATGTGTCAAAAGTGTCTGATGTGTCCGCTGCAATATCGCAGTCCCGATAAAAATTGCTGATCGCCGCCATTACTAGTAAAAAAATTAAAATAATAAAAATGTTATAAATCTATCCACTTTTTTGTAGCTGCTATAACTTTTGCGCAAACAATCAATATACGCTTAATGCGATTTTTTTTTTTTTTTACCAAAAATATGAAGAAGAATAAGTATCGGCCTAAACTGAATTTTTTTTTATATATAGATTTTTTGGGGATATTTATTATAGCAAAAAGTAAAATATTGCATTTTTTTTTTAATTGTCGCTCTATTTTTGTTTATGGCGCAAAAAATAAAAACCGCAGGGGTGATCAAATACCACCAAAGGAAAGCTCTATTTGTGGGGAAAAAATGATAAAAATGTCATTTGGGTACAGTGTTGTGTGACCACGCAATTGTCATTCAAAGTGTGACAGCGCTGAAAGCTGAAAAATGGCTTGGGCAGGAAGGGGGTGAAAGTGCCCTGTAGGCAAGTGGTTAAGCTAGTGTATTGTTGGTTCACTTACCCTTTCCTTCTATTTCCCTTACTAAGGGCCAGTTCACACCAGATGCAGTTTTATGTGCTTTTTTTCTGCACTAAAAATGCATCCACAGTGTTTTCCATGTATTCCAATGGCTCTTGTTGGCTTTAGTTCACACCATGCAGTCAGTTTCCTGTCAGTTTCTGGTGCAGAAACTGACCGGAAACTGACTGCATGGTGTGAACTAGAGCCAACTAGAGCCAATGGAATACATGGAAAACACTGTGCATATATTTTGTGTAGAAAAAAAGCACACAAAACTTCACGGAACTTCAGGGGAAGAAGTCACGAGGTGCGTGACGTAACGCCGTAGGGAGATTTTCGAGGTACCGCAGACCGGAAGTACCCAGACGAACAGTAAGACGGCAATCGTGCCGCTTTAGCTATACATGCCCTCTTTGTTTATTTCTATGTAAGAGCATTACCTTTTAATAAATTCCCCATTCATTTTAAACTACTACACTATTGGAGATTCTCTTTCTCCCCACCCTGGAGCAAATACCCTTATTGGAACCGATCCCCCCACTTCCCCCTCCCCTTCAGGATTATCATACCAACATTATCGGTGGAGGTGAGAAGGAGAATGATACACATATACACGCTGGAGGGGTCAATTCAGAGGAGAGAGATCATACAGATTTTGCCTACACTTATCCATTTGGAGGTGAGAGTCCTATGAGACCATAGTTTGGAGATATTCACATTTCATCAATACAATAGGATATTTGCACATCAGTTTACCGCATTCTAGCAAGAAAGCCTGTTTGAGAGACTATATGCTTGTACTTTTTTCACTCAATTTTTATCATCTTTTACACTGGAATATTGATATCACTTTGGACTATTTGATATACTATTTTGTTTCTGTTCACTTGTAGTATTTATGCACAAACGTGTTTTATATTATTGCACAGGCACTTTACTAGTAGGGTTTTTTATTATTATCTATGTATGCCTATATGCACAATTTATAGACACCAGTGACATTTTTCCTTTATGGTTTTGATTGATTATTTTTATTAATTTTATTTATGCACATTCCTTTTTACTAGTTAACACTTGTGTGTCAGCTTTTAGCACGGAAACATTTCTTTTATTTAAGCTTACTGAGGAGAAACAGGAAGTGAAAAATTCAGACAAAGAAAAAAAACATTTAGAAGGGAAATCTAAGGAAAAGGTAAGTGAACTAACAATGCACTAGCTTAAAGTAACCTATTTAGAAAATAAAAAACTAACCTTTACAACCCCTTTAAAATCTAAAGTACCACTAATATGCCTCTCCCTCCTTCTCTAACATATTTGAAACGTATCAATTTTTTTCTAGCGGGTACCTTTTTTCTGACCCGCTTTCACTTCAGCAATCCTCACCTAGGCGAGCATTACGGAAGTTTGGCCCACACCCCCATCTGGAACCTCCTGAGACACCTCACATCCATGTTCCAGGAGGCTGTGAGACCAATATGACAGTGCATGCACAGTGTGTAGCCAGGTTTGAAGATGGTGTGCCAGGAATCCAAAGACCAGCAAAGAACCTGCACAGGTGAAGTAAGCGTTGGACTCATGAGCTGGTCAGTGCTTGTTATTTAAAAGTGAGCAGCCCCAGTATTTGTAGCTGCTGACGTTCAAGTTATCTTAAAAATGACCGGTGCTCCTCTTTAATCACAATGGAACTTTCAACTGTAAAGATGAAACGACTCATATTAATATTATTTTTGGCACCAGTTCTATTCAACCTGTTCATTTACAACCGAGTCTGATTCTATATAACATATCTCTTCCACAATCACGTCCCAGTTGATAGTATATAAAACAAAGCCAGAAATAAAATGGTAATACTAGCTCTAAAACTGGATGGAAGATGGAAAATCTTATCTGCTGTCAAACTCTGTGCTCAAAGTATTTTGTTTTTATCTCCCAGCATTTGTTATGATGATACTTTATCAGGTATTATATTGCCATAACGTTATTACTATACAGCTGCTGTAATGCCGGGCTCGCTGTTTGATCAGGGAAACTATCTCTGGTTAACAGGAATAACAATGAAAAACTGACAGACTGAGTTATGACAGAGAATAAATTCCTTCAGGAAGGGTTTGTAATGGAAGTTATATGGTGGCAGACAGGAATAGGCAACTGAGGTAACATGAATAAATATAGACGTGAGCAATATCTCTCTCTGTTCAGTACAGGATGCAATAGGAGATAAAGACATACAGCTCACAGCTAAGATGCATCAAGGTTGAGCTTTCCTGAGTAAGTAAGGACTTTAAGGAGAACTCAGATACAGCTATATCTAAGGTAAAGGGAATTGAAGGCATGGAAAGTAAATATTCTTTTTCTGAAGATGTTTAGAATGTAAAGAATGGTGATGAATAAAATGTTCTGCACTTTAGCCCAGGTTCACACTGGGGCTGCGGGAGTGAAGCCGTGCGAGTTCAGCTTAATTCGCACGATTTCACTCCCACTGGCAGTCCCGATTTCAGCCGCGATTACAAAGACATCTGACACAGATGTCAATGTAAATCGCGTCTGAAATCGCAAAAAGTAGTACAGAAACGACTTTTTGAAATCGGTGCAGCGCCGCAGATGCGGCGTCGCACCTATTAGGACGGTGCCATTGCCCGCAATTTGCGGCAAATATCGCTGATTTGACATGCGATTTGACATGTCAAATCGCACCAGTGTGAACCAGGGCTTAAGGTTTCAAGCTTGACAAAATATTTTTATTCAAAGGACACAATTGTAATGCAAGGGGAAAGTTTCATACTGTGAACAAGTTGGATCAGTAAAGGCTACTTTGAGGCCAAACTCCAGGCAGATTAAAAAAACTTCAATGAATACAGCTGCATATTTATTTAAAATCATTAAATGTATTTTTGTACTTTTTATTGATTTGTAAGAAATACAATCCATGTGTAGGTCTACCCCCTCATAGGTGCCGCTGGCTGTACAGCCAGGCACACACATTTTCCACACACACTGGAGTCAGAAATCAGTCCTTGCAGCTTTGATTTTGTGTGTTATTAGGGGAGTTTAACCACTTCCTTACTGGGCACATAACCCCCCCCCCCCTCCCCCCCCTCCTGCCCAGACCAATTTTCAGCTTTCAGCGCTGACACACTTTGAATGACAATTGCGTGGTCATACAACGCTGTACCCAAATGAAATTTTTATTATTTTTTTCACACAAATAGAGCTTTCTTTTGGTGGTATTTGATCATCTCTGCGGTTTAAATTTTTTGCGCTATAAACAAAAAAAGACTGACAATTTTGAAAAAAAACACAATATTTTTTACTTTTTGCTATAATAAATATCCCAATTTAAAAACAAAAAAAAATTATTTTTTTCTCAGTTTAGGCCGATACGTATTCTTCTACATAATTTTGGTTAAAAAAAAAAAAAAAAAATCGCAATAAGCGTATAGTGATTGGTTTGCGCAAAAGTTATAGCGTCTACAAAATAGGGGATAGATTTATGATTTTTTTTTCTTTTTTACTAGTAATGCGATTTTTATCAGGACTGTGATATTGCGGCGGACACATCGGACACTTTTGACACTATTTTGGGACCATTCACATTTATACAGTGAACAGTGCTATAAAAATGCACTGATTACTGTATAAATGTGACTGGCAGGGAAGGGGTTAACACTAGAGGGCGATCAAAGGGTTAAAGTGGAGTTCCACCCAGAAAAACAACTACATCCTGGCACAAGCAGAACACTATCACCAAGTTAAATAACCACATAAAAAAAAAAAATGATAGTGTAAATACCGTATATTTTCGTTTTTAGCTGCCACTTCCGGGCTTTCCCTCCCGCGGGAGTAGGCGTTCCTACTCCTTTCCCCGGCGCCGCGATGTCTCCTGGGAGCACAGTGTCATGTTTCCCAGGAGACAATATGGAACGCCGTTGTTCTATCGAGCTGGTTCCGCTGTTCAATCGAGCTGGTTCTGCTATCGGATAGGTTCCGGGATGGTCTGCGCAGGCGCAATTGAATCCGACGGAAATCCGAGTCTGAACAGTTTGTCAGCTGGGGATGCTGCTCGTCGCACATTGGTTAGACATGCCGCTCATTGGTTATACACGCCACTCGGTCGTTCTATACAGCCAATGCTTTTCTCATAGGGGCGGTGTTCTATCGATACGGCTACTCGCCGTAAACACTGCAGGCGCTTCCAGGAAATGATTGCTTGTGGGTTTCACAATGCCCACAAGCAAAATGGAAACTGTCAGGAACCAATTTTAAAAGTTCTTATTTGCCATGAAAACGGACAGGGGATATTTGAAGACACCAAAAAAGTGAGTTTAACTTTGTATTGTGAAACCCAATTGAATGCACCAAAAAAAAAAAAACAATCGCCGCAGAACCTCCGCTTTAAGTGTGTTCCCTGGGAGTGATTCTTACAGTCGGGGGGAGGGGACTGACTGGGGGAGGTGACCGATGGTGTGTCCCTATGTACAAGGGACACACCATTGGTCTCCTCTCCCTGACAGGATGTGGAGCTCTGTGTTTACACACAGAGCTCCACGTCCTTGGCTGTGTAACTGCTGATCGCAGGTACCTGGCGGACACGGCGGGCACAGCTTTTCCTCGATGCGCACCCGCGGCAGCGCGCAATCAGGAAGTAAACAGGAGGACCTCCATGGACGCCCTCCCGGCAATTCAGGTCCGCGCTGCGTCGTCTTTCGGCTATAGCGCTGATCTGAAGTGGTTAACTTGGATAGGAAATAGGGTTATTATGGGATGCCCCAACTGAACATCTCCCAGGACCAGTCAGCACTATATTGATGATCCAACGCAGACTCATTTAGATCCAGAGCAAGTGCCCTTTGCAGGCAGGGACTGTGGGCCCCTTTGGTAGTGTAGCAGAAAATAGGTCTTAGTGATTAGCTGTCTTATTCCTGCGGCTACTGATCCCAGTACCACCTCCTCAGGCACTGCCAGCCCGCTTGTCTGCAGCTGCCCCTTTTACTCACCCTCTTGGCTACTTCTCCATAGTCCTCCCAGACTGACTCTGCATCCTTCCCAGACTGCTTGTACCCAGTCACTGAAGGCATGCTTCTCAGTCCTCTGACGGCAACATTCACCAGCCCCCCTGGCTGTCTTCCTAACTGGAGATTTTCCCGGGAGTGTTCTCCTGCTGTCCTCTCCTTGCTCCCGTGCCTCCTGGTCAGAATACCCCTGTGTGTCATGAAATCCCTTGTGCACCCAAGCCCAGACTGGAGTTTACCCCCCCCAAAATAGGGGGCTACTCTTAAAGGTCTCCGGCAGCCTAACACTTCATCTCCCACCCAAACTCCACACGCCTTAGCTGGGCTGACCCCGAATATTTGAGGGGGCCTGCCCCCTGCCAACCCATCTGTTGGGGATTGGTCAGGGCCCTCAGAATACTTCAGGCAGCTCCTTCTCCCCTCCACGCCTATCCTTCTGGAATCATCTGCTAGTTTCTGTGGGGCTCACAGTACTGCTGTACTGAATGCAGATCCTAGGTCATTACCTGTCACAGGAACAAAGGACCAGGTGAACGTTGTTAGGTGTGTTTTCCCTTTTAATTCAATGTAGTGGCCTCTCCCAACTTCCAAGGGCCTGGTGGTGACCCCCAGAGGTCGAAAGGGCTGACATTCCTCCTCAGGGTGCATGAAGAGAAGAAGAGGAGCAGCAGCAGCAGCAGGTAAGAGCCCCCCCGCGATCGGCGCACTATTATGCCCCCCCCGATCGGCGGCCCCCCGCCGCGCCCCCCCCCCCCCCCCTTAAAATTATATTTTTTTTGCAAGTCTTTTTTTTTTTTTTAAATGTTCTGGCGGCAACCATCTTCCCCCCTGCTCAACAACTTCTGTGGCAATTCCCGGTTGCAGGGGAGAGGGGAGAGGGGACATCAGAATGTCCCGCGAAGGGACTTTACAAAGTTGGGAGGTATGGTGGTTGTAGTGCAAGATGGAAAGATGGGTGCCAGTCACTTTTAAAATGAACAAAGAGAGTTTTATTTCTCTTAACAGGGACAGGGGGACCCTTAGGCAAATGCAATAGCAACTTGGCAGACTCTGCAGACCAAAAATAGAACTAGGCATACAGCAATACAGAAAAATGGCCTTTAAGCTGAATGTAGTGATCTGTATTTTGTAGCAACTGCTGTCTCCTATGGCAATGACTTCACTCACAGTATCCCACTGTAGATCCTCAAGCTCAACTTACAGTATCCCACTGTAGAACCTCAAGCTTCCCTCGGACTCACAGCTACCCGCTGGATCCCTCAAGCTTTACACAAAGCTACCCGCTGCACTTCTCTTCAAGCTTTACTTACAGCTACCCGCTGTACTCCTTCAAGCTTTACTTACAGCTACCCGCTGTACATCTTGGATGAGTTTTCTCCTGAAGCTTTCCAGCTTACTTCCCCGTCCCTGGCTAGTGAAGCATCTGCTCTGGTACTCCTTCAGAACTCCATCCCTTCTACACTTGCCTCCGACAACAAGAGTGGTTATCCCTCTGGCAACGGCTTCTCTTTTGCACCCGGCAACGATCAGGCTCCCCTCGGGCTGAGCCTCTTTACATGTGGCTAGGCCTCAGGCTTCGGGCTTACACCTCAGCTACTCACACACACACCCAGGCTGCAGCCTGGGTAGAAAGAACCCTGATCACTTGACTCTCTCCAAATTAGGGCCGGTGCTACCACTAGGCAAACCAGGCAGCTGCCTAGGGCACACTGCTGCCTAGGGAGCCCGGCCACTGGTGTTCCTACTCTCTTCTCTCTGCAGTAAGCAACTAAGTTTCAGCATCAGCAGGCAGCCGCCGCTCCGTTCGCACACAGTGTCAGAGACGCAGCGGCGGTGGAGGACTGTGTCTGTGTCCCAACTCCTGAATGAATGAATGAAAGCAAGTAAACATTCATTGATGGGCACTGGTAGGCTGCATTGATGGGCGCTGGTGAGGCTCCATTGATGCGCACTGGTGAGGCTGCATTGATGGGCGCTGGTGAGGCTGCATTGATGGGCGCTGGTGAGGCTGCATTTGATGGGCGCTGGTGAGGCTGCATTTGATGGGCGCTGGTGAGGCTGCATTTGATGGGCGCTGGTGAGGCTGCATTTGATGGGCGCTGGTGAGGCTGCATTTGATGGGCGCTGGTGAGGCTGCATTTGATGGGCACTTCATTAAAAAGGTGAGGTATACATAGGCAGGGCAAAGGGGGTGAAGTCAGGGGTGGAGCCAAGGGGGGTGGCAAAATGAGGTTTCGCCTAGGGTGAAAAAATCCTTGCACCAGCCCTGCTCCAAATAGACTATCCCAGCAGCCAAAGAAACTCCCGCTGATCAGCTGAGGAAAGCATATTCACTCATACCCTGAATTCACTGTAATCTATCATTCTAATGCCAAAGGCAACAGTGCCACCTATTGACAGAAGAGAGTAATTACAGTTAAACTCAAGTACAATTACGAGTGGCATTTCATGATGACCGATAAATATGAGACACTATTTACAATCAGAGGCGGCTCTAGAGTTTGTGAGGCCTTAGGCAAAACTTGGACATGAGGCCCCACTCACGCCTATAATGGGAAAAGTAATTCAAGCGATAAAAATTAGTAAATGGAAAAAATCCAGCGCTGCCTTAAACAGTGACAAAATCACTCACACAGATCTCAGTGCCAGCTGAATAATCAGCACCATTCGATTGCTGTTGGTTATTTTATTAGCTAACTGTGTTTGATTTTGTTAGCTAACTGTTTTTGGTTCAGCTTGTGTGAGTGACACGGGTTGATTTCGTTATTAATTCACTTCCTGTGTCACTGCCACATCAAGAGGTATCTAAACGTGATGATGGGCGTCGGAACTTCAGCCTCCGTTCCCAGTAGAATCCTTCAACGGGGAAACATGTAGGGTGGAGCCACAAGTCTCTGACACCATCACGTCCCAGCCAGCTGGTGCTAACCGTGGCTGTTTTTGAAAATTTGTCTCTGTTCCATGGATGTCAGTGTTTTATGAAGCCTGTGCAATAAATTCGTTTTTTTTATGAAGAAATACTGCACCATGAGGATCTTTTCTTCTTCCTTCTCTTTGGTAATTGACTGCTGACTTCTGGATGCTGATCTCCACTTGCTGTATGTGGAAAACGTGAGTTATATAAAACACAATACTCACCTTACGGCAAGCGAAAGATTTTGAAGTGCCCGCAGTCTGTGGGATTCAGCGCCAAAGTGACCGCCTCCGGATTTCCCAATCGATCCATGTGTGGTGAACACCGAGAACAGATCGAGTGAAGGCAGGTCGGCCTAGTCCTGAGCCCAATATCATCTTATATCTGGTAATCAAGACATTTACTTACTATTGGATGTGAAGCTTATACTATCAACCTGTCTGAGTATTACGCCTTCCGCCGCATAGGAATTCCTTCACGGCAACAATCCTATATATGTCATCTCTGGACTAGTCTCCCATAGATATTACATCACATGGACTTTTATCAATTGAGTTTTATGTCATAAGTTTTATTTTATTTTTTATTTTATTTTATTTATTTTTTTATTTTTTATCAATTTATCTTTTTCCATTTATATATGTTTGTTATATATACTTATATTCCAGATTTGAGATATTGGTTGGGATATCGGTTGGAATTTCACATTGTTTCAGAGATTCACTGTTATCAATCACATTGGGTTGCGCTTTTTTGATTTATTTTTTCCAAGCGATAAAAATTAACTGTATAAATTGCATATATTAACCACTTCAATACAGGGCTTTTATACCACCTCAATATCGGGCCTATTCTGGCACTTCTCTCCTACATGTACAAATCATCATTCTTTTGCTAGAAAATTACTCCGAACCCCCAAACATTATATATGTTTTTTTAGCAGACACCCTAGGGAATAAAATGACGGTCATTGCAACTTTTTATCTTGCACGGTATTTGCGCAATCATTTTTCAAACGCCTTTTTTTTATTTTTTATTTTTTGTAAAATATGAAAGATGATGTTACGTCAAGTAAATAGATACCTAACATGTCACACTTTAAAATTGCACACACTCATGGAATGGCGCCAAACTTTAGTACTTAAAAATCTCCATAGGCGACGCTTTGAAAATTTTTACAGGTTACCAGTTTAGAGTTACATAGGAGGTCTAGTGCTAGAATTGTTGCACACGCTCTAACGCACATGGCGATACCTCACATATGTGGTTTGAACGGCGTTTACATATGTGGGCGGGACTCATGTGTGCGTTCGCTTCTGAGCGCGAGCTACCGGGGACAGGGGCGTTTTAATTAATTTATTTTTTTAACTTTTTTTTATTTTTACACTTTTTTTTACATTTTTATTTTTTGATCACTTTTAATTTCTATTACAAGGAATGTAAACATCCCTTGTAATAGGAATGGTGCGTGACAGGTCCAATTTATGGAGAGATGCGGGGTCAATAAGACCCCACATCTCTCCTCCAGGCTGGAAAGCATGAGATCGGGAAAAATAAATCATGATCTCATGCTTACTAGCCGCAATTGCGGCTTTGTTTACTTCCGGGAACCCGGCGTGACGTCATAACGTCGCGCCCGGGCCTCCGACGGTCATAGAAGTGACCATCTGGTCACCGGAAATCTCTATGCTCATCATCCGGCGCCAGACGATTCTTTCTCCGGGCCCCTGATGGCACGGGAGAGCCCGGAGAAGCACAGGATGGCGGCGGGAGGGGCCCTCCCGTCGCCTATAAGAACGATCAAGCGGCGGAACTGCCGCCATAATCTTTCTTATCGTGCACAGAATCGCCGGCATGAAAGAATGATATCTGAATGATGCCTCTAGCTGCAGGCATCATTCAGATATCCCCCAACAAAGTCAAGGACGTCATATGACATCCACCCAGGATGGGTAATAAAGTGGTTAAGAGCCAAAGACCCCTTTCACACTAGGGCGGTTTTCAGAAATAGCCTCTGCTAAGCGACTTAAAACCGTCTCTCATTTCAGTGTGCCTTTTTAGACTCGGGCGGTACGCTTGTGGGACAGGAAAAAAAGTCCTGCAAGTAGCACATTTTGGGAGAGGTTGGGAGCGCTGGCTCCCAAAACGCCCCTGCCTTAAAAGCACTTTGAAGGTGCTACAAAACAGTCGTTTTTAACCCTTTTTTTGGGGGGTTAAAGCGCCCCAAAGCCAAAAAGCGCAGATTAAACAGCGGTAAAGCGTCGGTAAAACGAGCAGTGCTTTAGCGCTCAGGCAGCCACGGCCCAGTGTAAAAGGGGTCTAAGGGACAGCCCAATTCAGCTAAGGGACAGTCCAATCCAGCCATGAAACACAGTCAGTCACAGGTCCCACATCCAAGCAGATCCACATCCATATTACAAGAGATGGTCAGAGACTGAGTGCGGACTATGATACAGGAGATGGTCAGAGACTGCATGCAGACAATGATACAGGAGAGGGTCAGAGACTGCGTGGCCATGATACAGGAGAGGGTCAGAGACTGCGTGGCCATGATACAGGAGAGGGTCAGAGACTGCGTGGCCATGATACAGGAGAGGGTCAGAGACTGCGTGGCCATGATACAGGAGATGGTCAGAGACTGCGTGGCCATGATAAAGGAGATGGTCAGAGACTGCGTGGCCATGATACAGGAGATGGTCAGAGACTGCGTGGCCATGATACAGGAGATGGTCAGAGACTGCGTGGCCATGATACAGGAGATGGTCAGAGACTGCGTGGCCATGATACAGGAGATGGTCAGAGACTGCGTGGCCATTATACAGGAGATGGTCAGAGACTGCATGGCTATGATACAGGAGATGGTCAGAGACTGCGTGGCCATGATACAGGAGATGGTCAGAGACTGCGTGCGGACAATGATACAGGAGATGGTCAGAGACTGCATGGCCATGATACAGGAGATGGTCAGAGACTTCATGGCCATGATACAGGAGATGGTCAGAGACTGCATGGCCATGATACAGGAGATGGTCAGAGACTGCATGGCCATGATACAGGAGATGGTCAGAGACTGCATGGCCATGATACAGGAGATGGTCAGAGACTGCATGGCCATGATACAGGAGATGGTCAGAGACTGCATGGCCATGATACAGGAGATGGTCAGAGACTGCATGGCCATGATACAGGAGATGGTCAGAGACTGCGTGGCCATGATACAGGAGATGGTTAGAGACTGCGCGGCCATGATACAGGAGATGGTCTTATTATGGTAATGACAAGCAAACTCTTACCTGGCTAACACGGTAACAAACACTGGAGACAGGGTGCAGACAGACAATTCTGCCATGGCCAGCAGTGTTCAGACGCCACGGCCAGGGTGCAGACGCCACGGCCAGGGTGCAGACGCCACGGCCAGGGTGCAGACGCCACGGCCAGGGTGCAGACGCTACAGGCAGGGTGCAGACGCCACAGGCAGGGTGCAGACGCCACAGACAGTGTGAGATATTGGTACCCCTTAAATGTGCCCTTCCTATGTACCACCACTGCGCTTATAGACCAAATAAAATACCTAAATAAAAAAGAAAAGCAGCCACTCTAAATAAATAAATATATGTCAATAGTGTCAAATCTAAAAAGAATCCACACAGTGGCGCTAAAGAGCAATATTCTACCGTAATATTGTCCTTAACAAGTAACACCCTGTGACAGATGTGAATATGTGCACAAACTAAAACAAGTAAAAAAATATTAAAAAGATGAAAGTCCACACAGTGTATATTTAATCCAGTGCGTGACAAATTCTTCCAATCTTCCACCACACACAGTGTTCAGTGATCCCTCTCCCGTCAGATGGACACTCACCACAGCAAGTTGCCTCACACTCTCCTGTTTGGCGTGAAAAACTTTACCAAGGTCTTACAACTCAGTGCAGTCAATCTTCCAATTTCCAATCAAGTGATTAAAGGATTGCTCCATATGCAAATATATAAAAGAAAGCTCCAAATAGTGTGATAATGTAAATCAAATTTAATGGCACACTTAAATCACTCCAAATATTGCACTCACATGTAGCCCGTAACTCATGAGCATTAAACACTGCAAATAACTGCACCCAACTGCACCAAAAACGAGTGTATAGGTCGCAGCAGACCCTCTGTGTCACAATGATCTCTTCCTGCTGCCGTTCGCTAGTACTCCGCTGCTTGGTTCGACCCTGTGACGTCACACGTTCCGTCACACGATTGCCGCACAGCCACGCCCCGACATGTTTCGTCGTAAAGACTTAATCATGGGACTGGCTGTGCGGTGCGACAACTCCTCCTCCTTTTATCTCTCCCTAGTCTGGGTGGAAGTTCCCGCGTCTATCCATCCATAATGGGCGGAAACACGTAGTTCCTCCGTGACTAGACCTCCCACCTTCTCTCAAGACGTTCCTCCGTGACTAGACCTCCCACCTTCTCAGCCCAACTAAGGGCGGAAGTGCGTCATCTGCTTCCTGCATCATGGGCGGAAGCCAGATGCCGTTCCGAGCATATCACTCGAGTGTCAATGCTAACACCATACACTCGCTAGTGGTGATGTCAAATCCTTTCAGGATCTATATGCTATATCATAGCCCAGGGCTCAAAATTTCAAATCCTGAGCTACTAGCTAGACCTCAAGGGTTACTCGCCACCTGTTGCCGGGCCCAACCCCTACCATGCCCCACCCCTAATCCCGCCCCTAAACACGCCCTCAAATTATCTCATGAAATGACACTTAAATGTTTTATGCAGAATTAAGTTATAAAAATAAATATTAACAACAACTTTATCCATGTCCAAAACTGCAGCCTGCCCGTGTCCGCCAGTGCAGCCTGTGACGCCAATGCAGCCTTGTGTCCCCAAATGCAGCCTTGTGTCCCCAAATGCAGCCTTGTCCCCAAATGCAGCCACGTGTAGGTCCCCAGTGGCCTACCTGTGTAAGAGAGAGCCCCCCCTGCCACCGCCGCCGATGTCTGGTTGATCAGCGCACAGGGGGCGGTCATGGGGCAAGAGAGAGGAGAGAAGAGGAGGAGCTGCTGCCGCTGCCGCATTGATCAGCGCGCGGGGAACATAACAGCTTTCATTTCAATAGCTGTGTGTTCCACGCCGCGCGCTGTCACATATAGCCCCTCCCCCTTGTTCGGGCACTTTGATAGACAGATCACCTGCCCAATCCTGGGGCGGGTGATTTGTCTATCAAAGTCCCTGGACAAGGGGGAGGGGCTATATATGAAGACGCGCAACGGGGAACACACAGCTATCGAAATGAAAGCTGTTATGTTCCCCACGCGCTGATCAATGCGGCGGCGGCGGCAGCAGCTCGTCCTCTCCTCTCCCTTGCCCCACAACCGCCCCTCCGCTCCCAGGCAGCCCACACTTGCCCAGCCCTCAAAATCCACTCGCAAAATGCGAGCAGGCGAGTGGAAATTTTGAGGGCTGTCATAGCCTATACCATCATAGCAGTAAAAAGTGATATGGTATGCATTATCTTTGGATTGTGTTCTAAGTGTTATTTATACATAGGGATGAGCTCGGTGTTCGAGTCGAACATACGTTCGACTCGAACATCGGCTGTTCGATCGTTCGACGAAGATCGAACGATTTGGGCCGTTCGCGCCTAATTCGAGTGACGCGAACGGCCCACAATGCACTACGCCATCGCAGTGTCATCCAGGCGCTGTGATTGGCCAAGCATGCACTGTGACCCCGCATGCTTGGCCAATCACAGCGCCGGCAGCGAGGAGAGCAATGATTGGCCACAGGCAGGATGCCTGTGGCCAATTATTGCTGAGGGTGTTTAGTACACGCCCCACACTATAAAAGGCCGCCAGCACGGCGGCCTAGTGTAGTGTGTTCCGGAGCAGGGAAAGAGAAGCATAGGCAGGGACAGTGACATTTTTTTTTCTTGCTTAACCTGGATTCCTTTAGTTTAGGGAAAGAGAAGGGTAGGTAGGGAGAGTGTCAGTGTGTTTTACTGTGCTAATCCTTGTTTCTAGGGACAGGGAAGGACAGTGAGGGAAATTCTCCTTGTGCTATACTGTGCTAAAGCATTGATCATTAACCATCTTTAAAAAAACATTTTTTCTAGGGACAGAAAACTATAGGTAGTGTGAGGGGGTTAGCTCGGCAGCGGGTGTGTGTGACCCCCTGGATGGGCTCCCCACACAAAAACAGGCCCAGCAGACGGAGGTTGTGGTTTTCAAGATCAAAAGGGTGCGGTTTATTTCTCTATTTACAGTGACAAAAACACAGCAAAGCAAAAAGAAACATAAACAAAATAAACCCTGGTCAGCTTGACCTCTGACTAAACATGCAGGTTTCCTAAACTAACAACTGGGATCAGCCTGGTGCTGTCCTAGTCCCTAAGTCCCTAGTTTAGTAAATGTCCAAACAAATAGCCACACAGGCTTTGTCTCACCGCACAGGGGTTCACTCTCCCTAGACAGTCCACACAGGTCTGGTTCCAGGCATGAGCAAACACCTAATGAAGCTGGGAGTTTTTATAGAGGCCTTAAACGAGCTGACAAGCTCCAGCTGGTCTCATCAACTCCCTGCCTGCACGACGCCCAGCACTCTCCCTAGAGGTATGAATCATCCATGAGCCCACTAGCCTCAGCTGGGCTTCATCAACTCTCTCCCTAGTTGTATAAGTCGGCATAAAGCCTGAATCTGGGAGAAATATACCTACCCCCCTGGATGCAACCAGGTGACTTTACCTTCCTGCTGTCACATACCCCCCCCTCTTGTTTTAACCTTGGGGTTGGAACACCAGCAATCAGGCATTCATGTACTCGAGACAAAGCATCCACATTCCCCATTTGAACGCCAGGGCGATGCTTTACTGTGAAGTTGAATTCCTGTAGGGCCAGGAACCACCTATTTACTCTTCTATTTGTCTCCTTGTTTTGAGCCATCCACTTTAACGGAGCGTGATCCGTAACCATGTCAAAGTGCCTACCTAGCAGATAGTACCGAAGGGAATCTAGAGCCCACTTCACCGCTAAACACTCCTTTTCAACCGTGGCGTAATTTACCTCATGGGACTTCAACTTCCTGCTGAGGTAAATGACTGGGTGCTCTTCCCCGTTCCAGACCTGGGACAATACTGCTCCTAACCCCACATCTGACGCATCACTTTGTACGACAAAGTCTTTAGAGAAGTCGGGTGAGTACAACACTGGCTGGCTACATAAGGCTTGTTTCAAGAATTGGAACGCTGCCTCAGCCTCGGGGGTCCATTTAATCATGACCGACCCTTTCCCTTTCGTCAGGTTGGTTAGGGGCACAGCCTTAGAAGCAAAGTGGGGAATGAAGCGCCGATAATAACCCGCGATTCCCAGAAAGGCTCGTACCTGCTTCTTGCTGTTGGGACGTGGCCAACTCTGGATGGCCTCGACTTTGTTGAGTTGGGGTTTTATTACTCCCCTGTCAATGGTGTACCCAAGATATTTGGCCTCCTCCTGCCTCCTCCTGCCCAATGGTACACTTCTTGGGGTTAGCCGTAAACCCCGCTTCCCGGATAGAGTCTAGGACTGCTTGCACTTTTGGCAGATGTGAGGCCCAATCTGTGCTATGGACAATTACGTCATCCAGGTAAGCCGCAGCATACTTCCGATGGGGCCTCAGTTTTCCGCTGGAATGTGGCCGGCGCATTCTGTAACCCGAACGGCATTCTCTTATATTGGAACGCCCCGTCTGGGGTTACAAATGCGGTTTTCTCTTTGGCCGACTTGGCCAGGGGAATTTGCCAATACCCTTTTGTGAGGTCAAGAGTCGTCATGTATCGGGCTGTTCCCAGCCGGTCGATCAACTCATCTATACGTGGCATGGGGTAGGTGTCAAATTTTGTAACTTTGTTCAACTGACGAAAATCGTTACAAAATCGCCAGCTCCCATCCGGTTTAGGCACCAACACAATGGGACTAGACCAATCACTTTGGGACTCCTCTATCACCCCTAAGTTCAGCATTTTCTGTACTTCCTCCCGTATTGCCTCCCGTCGGGCCTCTGGGATCCGATAGGGTTTTAACTTCACCCTTTCACCGGGCGGGGTAATAATATCATGCTCTACCCCAGATGTTTGTCCCGGCAGCTCAGAGAACACCTCCTTGTTGCGAAGCACAAACTCCTTAACCTCCTGTTGTTGGGGTTGTGACAAGGTGGCTGCTATTCCAACCTCCGGAATCACGCAACCAGTTTGAGCTGGTGACCAAGTTTCTGCGACTAGGGACTCTCTATCCCTCCAGGCTTTCAACAGATTAACGTGATAGATCTGTTCGGGCTTTCGCCTTCCTGGTTGTCTGACCTTGTAATTCACTTCGCTCACTTTTTCCATTATCTCGTAGGGGCCTTGCCATTTGGCAAGGAATTTACTTTCAACCGTAGGGACAAGTACCAATATCCTATCCCCCGGGGAAAAGGTACGGGTCTTGGCTCCACGGTTGTACACTCTCTGCTGTGCCAACTGCGCTTGGGCCAAATGTTCCTTCACGATGGGCATTACCTGTGCAATTCGATCTTGCATCAGGGCGACATGCTCAATCACACTCCTGTGGGGAGAACTCTCACTTTCCCAAGTTTCCTTGGCAATATCCAACAGCCCTCTTGGGTGTCTCCCATACAGTAACTCAAAGGGGGAGAATCCCGTAGAGGATTGGGGCACCTCCCTAATAGCAAACATCAAATAAGGAAGTAGACAGTCCCAATCCTTTCCATCTCTATCCATCACTTTCTTCAACATTTGTTTTAGGGTTTTGTTGAATCTTTCAACCAGCCCATCGGTTTGGGGGTGATACACAGACGTACGCAATTGCGTCACTTTGAACAATTTACACAGCTCTTTCATAACCCGGGACATAAAGGGTGTACCTTGGTCCGTAAGCAGTTCTTTACAAATACCCACCCGGCTAAAAACAAGAGATAGCTCTTTGGCTATGGTTTTGGCCGAGGTATTTCGGAGAGGGATCGCTTCTGGATAACGGGTGGCATAGTCCATTATAACTAATATGTACTGGTGCCCCCTAGCGGACTTGATTATAGGACCTACCAAATCCATTGCGATCCTCTCAAACGGGACCTCAATGATGGGTAGAGGGACCAGCGGGCTACGGAAATGTGGCATCGGGGCCGACCTCTGACACACAGGGCAGGAGGAACAATAATTTTCTATGTCCTTCATCACCCCAGGCCAATAGAATCTCTGTAATACCCTCTCTCGGGTTTTCTCTGTCCCCAGATGACCTCCAAGAATGTGCCCATGGGCCAACTCCAACACCAACTTCCTGTAAGGTTTGGGCACCACAAGCTGCTCAACGGTTTCTTCTGCCCTTTTTGCCACCCGATACAGTAGGTCCTTCTCTACGCTGAAGTATGGGTAAGTGCAGGTCTTATCTGGGTTCACTAACTCGCCATCTATTTCCACTACGTTTTCCCGTGCCTTTATTAGGGCGGGGTCCTTTAACTGTTCTGTGGCAAAATTTTCCCTGTGAACCTCAAGATCAGAAAACTCCACAGACGGTAGGTTTTCGTCTGAGGAGGTGGGCTCCTCTCCAGTTTCTTGAGTCTCGCCTGCCAATACTGACAAGGGAAATTCTGGAGAGTCCTCACCACTCTCAGAGGAGTTCTGGCTATCACCTTCCTGGTACATAGGGGCACCAGTGGGGGGCTCAGGATCATCCCACAGTTCCCAGAACTTCGGAAAATCCCTTCCCACAATGGCATCATGCGGTAATTGAGATACTAACCCCACTGGATGAGAGAGGGTACCTTTGGGGGTCTTGAAACACACTGTAGTCACTGGATACTCTCGGGTGTCCCCATGCACACAAATAACAGCTACCTTGCTATTCCCAGAGACCTCTGTTTTAACTAATTCAGCCTTTATCAGGGTCACAAGGCTACCTGAATCCAGTAATACCACAACATTTCTACCATTAATACACATTTTGCATAAATGTTTCTCAGTTCCCCGAATGGCAGTGCATGCGACTGTCGCACACAGCGACTGACGTCTGTCCGTCAGAAAGTCACATTGCATGGGTTCCTCCACAACCGGGCAATTTGCTGCAATATGTCCCGTTTGCCGGCAGCGGTAGCAAACAATCCTTTTGGCTGCCTCTTGAGCCCCCGACTTCCCAGGCTGTTCTCGCCAAACCCTGGGCAGAGCTCCCACCCTCTCACTCTCTCCACCCTCACCCCTTGGAATCATCTTATCCGCCCCTGGGGATGGTCTGGTCTTAGGGTGGAAAGTCCGAGAGTCTCTGGAAGAGGCCGTCAGGTTCTCTGCAGCCAAGTATCTCTCTACACGATCCACAAGTTTACCGGCCGTTTCTGGGTCTCCATGGCTTACCCACTTTTGAATGGTGGTAGGAAGAGCTCTCAAGAAACGATCCATCACAACACATTCCACAATCTCCGGTGCGGACAAAGTCTCTGGCTGTAGCCACTTCCTGCTCAGGTGAATGAGATCATACATTTGAGACCTGGGGGGTTTTCCAAGCTGGAAAGTCCAGTTATGCACACGCTGAGCCCGGACAGCCAGGGTGACACCCAGCCTTGCCAATATTTCAGCTTTTAGCATCACATAGTCTTTTGCTTGGTCAGGCTCTAGGTCATAGTAAGCTTTCTGCGATTCACCAGGTAACAGAGGAGCCACCAGTCCAGCCCACTGCTCCTCAGGCCACTTTTCTCTTTCAGCAGTCCTTTCAAATGTGGTCAAAAATACCTCTGGATCATCCTCTCCAGTCATTTTTGTCAATAAACGACTCACCCCAAAGGACGCGGTATTAGTGGGACGGCTTTCCTCACTGGTCTGCGGACGTTGCTGCATTACTGCTTCCATCTGTTGTTGTAGTCTCTGCTCTTGCTTCTGCAATAGGTCTATGAAGCGGGCCTCAGATTGCTGCTGGGCTTGTTGCTGGGCTGCGAAGCTCTTTTGCAAACCTGCATTTGTCTGCTGTTGATTGGCATTTGCTAGAGCCAGCTGTTTCAGTATCTCCTCCATGCTGGCTTAAAAAAAAACTGCCACTGGTTCTCCACCAACTGTGAGGGGGTTAGCTCGGCAGCGGGTGTGTGTGACCCCCTGGATGGGCTCCCCACACAAAAACAGGCCCAGCAGACGGAGGTTGTGGTTTTCAAGATCAAAAGGGTGCGGTTTATTTCTCTATTTACAGTGACAAAAACACAGCAAAGCAAAAAGAAACATAAACAAAATAAACCCTGGTCAGCTTGACCTCTGACTAAACATGCAGGTTTCCTAAACTAACAACTGGGATCAGCCTGGTGCTGTCCTAGTCCCTAAGTCCCTGGTTTAGTAAATGTCCAAACAAATAGCCACACAGGCTTTGTCTCACCGCACAGGGGTTCACTCTCCCTAGACAGTCCACACAGGTCTGGTTCCAGGCATGAGCAAACACCTAATGAAGCTGGGAGTTTTTATAGAGGCCTTAAACAAGCTGACAAGCTCCAGCTGGTCTCATCAACTCCCTGCCTGCACGACGCCCAGCACTCTCCCTAGAGGTATGAATCATCCATGAGCCCACTAGCCTCAGCTGGGCTTCATCAACTCTCTCCCTAGTTGTATAAGTCGGCATAAAGCCTGAATCTGGGAGAAATATACCTACCCCCCTGGATGCAACCAGGTGACTTTACCTTCCTGCTGTCACAGTAGGGAGAGTGTCAGTGTGTTTTACTGTGCTAATCCTTGTTTCTAGGGACAGGGAAGGACAGTGAGGGAAATTCTCCTTGTGCTATACTGTGCTAAAGCATTGATCATCAACCATCTTTAAAAAAACTTTTTTTCTAGGGACAGAAAACTATAGGTAGGGAGAGTGTCAGTTTCTTTCACTGTGCTAATCCTTGTTTCTAGGGACAGGGAAGGACAGTGAGGGAAATTCTCCTTGTGCTATACTGTGCTAAAGCATTGATCATCAACCATCTTTAAAAAAACATTTTTTCTAGGGACAGAAAACTATAGGTAGGGAGAGTGTCAGTGTGTTTTACTGTGCTAATCCTTGTTTCTAGGGACAGGGAAGGACAGTGAGGGAAATTCTCCTTGTGCTATACTGTGCTAAAGCATTGATCATCAACCATCTTTAAAAAAACTTTTTTTCTAGGGACAGAAAACTATAGGTAGGGAGAGTGTCAGTTTCTTTCACTGTGCTAATCCTTGTTTCTAGGGACAGGGAAGGACAGTGAGGGAAATTCTCCTTGTGCTATACTGTGCTAAAGCATTGATCATCAACCATCTTTAAAAAAAACATTTTTTCTAGGGACAGAAAACTATAGGTAGGGAGAGTGTCAGTTTCTTTCACTGTGCTAATCCTTGTTTCTAGGGACAGGGAAGGACAGTGAGGGAAATTCTCCTTGTGCTATACTGTGCTAAAGCATTGATCATCAACCATCTTTAAAAAAACATTTTTTCTAGGGACAGAAAACTATAGGTAGGGAGAGTGTCAGTGTGTTTCACTGTGCTAATCCTTGTTTCTAGGGACAGGGAAGGACAGTGAGGGAAATTCTCCTTGTGCTATACTGTGCTAAAGCATTGATCATCAACCATCTTTAAAAAAACATTTTTTCTAGGGACAGAAAACTATAGGTAGGGAGAGTGTCAGTGTGTTTCACTGTGCTAATCCTTGTTTCTAGGGACAGGGAAGGACAGTGAGGGAAATTCTCCTTGTGCTATACTGTGCTAAAGCATTCCTCATCAACCATCTTTGAAATCCTTGTTTTTTGGACAGTCAGGGAAATTGTCATTGTGCTATTCTGTGCGAAAGCAATCATCCTCAACCATATTTAGAAATCCTTAAGTAAAGAGACAGAGAAGGACACCTGAAGGTAGCCCTTATTGCTTTTTTCCCATCTCCCTGCAGGCCATCCATTAGAATGTCTGGAAGGCAAACAAGGAGAGGCAGACAGTCAGGAGGCAATAAAAGAGGGCAAGCAGGCTCTGTGTCTGGGGGCAACAGTGCTGGTCGTGGACGCGGTGCATTGTCATCAGCACATGGCCATGGGACACGCTTGTCCTTCTTTTCGGCAGCTGAACATGTTGAGCCACATCATGCCGAAGACTTGGTAGAGTGGATGACCAAGCCCTCCTCCTCCTCCTCATCCTCTCTCACCCAGGCTCAGGGTACTGGCAAAGCAGCTGCCAAAGCGTCCTCTTCCCTGGTATCAATGTCAGACTCATCATCAGTCACTCCTTCCCTAGACCCACCATGTCCTCCTCCTGAGGAGTCGCCCGAACTGTTTGAGCACAGTGTTGGGTACATGCTCCAGGAGGATGCCCAGCGTTTCGAAGGGTCTGATGATGAAACCCAGCTACAGGAAGGCAGTAGCGTGAGAGCAGACAGAGGGGATGCTCAAGAAGGACACCAATCTGGCAGTCATGTTCCAGCAGCTGCAGCATACTGCCAGATTGGCTCCAGTGATGAGGAGGGAGGGGATGATGAGGTCACTGACTCCACGTGGGTGCCTAATAGGAGAGAGGAGGAGGAGGAGGATGAGGAGGAGGCACATCTCCAACGAGGCAGGATGCCCTTTGGTGGCCAGCGTAAGGGCAGTACACCGACGGAATCACACCGCAGAGCTCCGCTGTGCAGGGCGCTGCCTCTGCCCGTCATTCAAAAAGTTATTTGGTGTGGGCCTTTTTTGAGGCTAGTGCATCAGATCGCACAGCTGCTGTTTGCAACATATGTCTCAAGCGTATATCGCGTGGCCAAAACATCAGCCGCTTGGGTACCACATGCCTGACCAGACATATGTTGACCTGCCATGCAGCTCGTTGGCAAGCCTACCTCAAAGACCCACACCAAAGAACAAAGCGGACCTCTCCTTGCACCGCATCAGCTGGGATCTCCAACCCCACTATAACTTTAGTCCTCTCTGAAACATGCACTGAGAGGAATGAAGGTGTAGAATTAGGTGTGTCACAGCCAAGTACTTGCGGCCACTCTGCTAGCAGTACACCGACGTCCGATTCTAGCAGGCAAATTTCCCTGCCCCAGCTGCTGGACCGTCGAAAGAAGTTCACTCCCAGCCATCCACATGCCCAGCGGTTGAATGCTAGCTTGGCTAAATTGCTAGCGCTTCAACTGCTGCCTTTTCAGTTGGTAGACTCGGCCCCCTTCCGTGAGTTTGTGCAATGTGCGGTTCCTCAGTGGCAGGTTCCCAAACGCCACTTTTTCTCACGGAAGGCTATTCTGGCTCTCTACCGGCATGTGGAAGGCAATGTCTTGGCCTCACTGGACAGGGCGGTCAGCGGTAAGGTGCATATTACCGCTGACTCATGGTCCAGCAGGCATGGACAGGGACGTTACCTTTCTTTCACGGCCCATTGGGTCACTCTTTTGGCAGCTGGGAAGGATGCAGGACAAGGTGCAGTAGTGTTGGAGGTTGTTCCACCGCCACGCCTCCAAAATGCTACTACTGGTTGTGACACACCTCTCTCCTCCACCCCCTCCTCTTCTTCTTCCTCCATGGCCTCTTCCTGTGCTTTGTCCTCTGAACCAGCGGTGCTCCGTAGCCGTTCAAGGGGCTACGCAAGTACGCAGGCAAAAAGATGCCATGCCGTGCTTGCGCTGGTGTGTTTGGGGGACAGAAGCCACACTGGGGCAGAGGTCCTGTCTGCTCTGCAGGGCCAGGCCGAGAGGTGGTTGACGCCACGCCAGCTTAAGCCAGGAATGGTGGTTTGCGACAATGGCACCAACCTCCTCTCCGCCCTCCGACAGGGACAACTGACCCATGTGCCCTGTGTGGCTCACGTCCTTAACCTGGGGGTGCAGCGGTTCTTGGGCAGGTACCCGGGCTTACAGGATGTCCTGAGGCAGGCCAGGAAAGTCTGTGTGCATTTCCGCAGATCTTATAATGCCAGTGCTCGCCTGGCTGAGCTGCAAAAGGAGTTGAACCTGCCCAAGAACCGCCTTATATGTGACATGCCCACCAGGTGGAACTCAACGTTGGCCATGCTGCAGCGGCTGCACACGCAGCAGAGGGCCATCAATGAGTACCTGTGCGACTACGGCACCAGGACAGGGTCAGGGGAGCTTGGTTTTTTTTCTCCACGCCAGTGGGGCATGATCAGGGATGCATGCACTGTCCTGGCACCATTTGAGGAGGCCACGAGGATGGTGAGCAGTGACAGTGCATGCATCAGTGACACTGTACCTCTTGTCCACCTGTTGGAGCACACGCTGCATGGAATAATGGACAGGGCACTTGAGGCAGAACAGAGGCAGGAAGAGGAGGACTTCCTTGCCTCTCAAGGCCCCCTTTACCCAGACAGTGTTCCTTCTGTCCCACCCATCGCACAGGAAGAGGAGGAGGAGGAGGAGGAGGAGGATTGTGTCAGCATGGAGGTGGAGGCTGGCACTCAGCATCATCAGCAGCAGTCTTTTAGGGATGATTTACAGTCCCAAGAAACCAGTGGACTTGTACGTGGCTGGGAGGAGGTGGCTGCGGATCATGTCGTCCTTAGTGACCCAGAGGACTCCGGACCGAATGCCTCAGCAAACCTACGCTGCATGGCCTCCCTGATCCTGCAAAGTCTGCGGAAGGATCCTCGTATTCTTCGGATCAAGGAGAGGGACCATTACTGGCTGGCCACTCTCCTTGATCCACGGTACAAGGGTAAGGTTGCGGACCTTATGTTACCGTCGCAGAGGGAGCAGAGGATGAGACAACTCCGGGAGGCCTTGCAGAAAGGTGTGTGCAACGCGTTCCCAGAGACTGGGAGGTTACAAACTCCTGGTCCTGGACAACGAGTTGCTGAGGCTTCGGCCAGTCAAAGAAGGAGCGGTGGGGAAGGTGGCCGTCTGACCGATGCGTTCAGACAATTCTTTAGTCCGCAGCCCCAAAGTATGATCGGTTCCAGCAACCATCGCCAGCGTCTGATAAACATGGTGCAGGAATATCTAGGGGCAAGGTCAGACTTGGACACCTTCCCCACCGAAAATCCTCTGGCTTACTGGGTCTTGAGGATGGATCACTGGCCAGAGCTTGCACAGTATGCAATTGAGCTACTGGCCTGTCCTGCATCCAGCGTTCTTTCGGAACGCACATTCAGTGCTGCTGGAGGATTTGTCACGGATCACAGGGTGCGCCTGTCCACCGACTCGGTTGATCGACTGACTTTCATCAAGATGAACCAGTCTTGGATCACCACCAGCTACCACACACCTGATGCTGATATAACAGACTAATTGATTTTAACATGTCACATCCCTTCAAGACTGATGCTGATGCTGAGTGCCTGTGCTGTTATGTTGACTGGCTATCCTCCTCCTCTGAGTCCTCAATGATACGATTGATGATGATAGCTTGGAAGATCATTTTTGTTTATGGGTGCCGCCACCAGTGGCTAAGGCCCAATTTTTCAGCCCCTGTTTAACAGGGGCGTGTAATTACAATTTTTGAAGCAATACTTTGCAACAGGGCTCATTGCTGTGCTCCAAGTACAGTATCTGTGAGGGGTTGGAGTGTTGTGCCACCAGTGCCTAAGGCCCAATTTTTCAGCCCCTGTTTAACAGGGGCGTGTCATTACAATTTTTGAAGCAATACTTTGCAACAGGGCTCATTGCTGTGCTCCAAGTACAGTATCTGTGAGGGGTTGGAGTGTTGTGCCACCAGTGCCTAACGCCCAATTTTTCAGCCCCTGTTTAACAGGGGCGTGTCATTACAATTTTTGAAGCAATACTTTGCAACAGGGCTCATTGCTGTGCTCCAAGTACAGTATCTGTGAGGGGTTGTAGTGTTGTGCCACCAGTGCCTAAGGCCCAATTTTTCAGCCCCTGTTCAACAGGGGCATGTAATTACAATTCTTGATCTAATAATTCACAGCAGGGCCCATTGCTGCACCCACCAAGAGTAACTGTCAGGGCTTACAGTGTTGTGGCACCAGCACCACCATCAAAGGCCCAATTTTTACTACCACTGTTCAACAATTATATGTAATTACAATTCCTGATATAATAGTTGACAGCAGGGTGTTCCAGCACCAACCAAGAGTAACTGTGAGTGCTTACAGTGTTGTGCCAACACCAACAACTAAGGGGCCTATTTCTGCAGAGTATATACGGCAGGTCCCTACTTTCAAACATCCAACTTACAAACGACTCCTACTTGCAAACGCAAGAAGACAACAGGAAGTGAGAGGAAATCTACCCCTAGGAAGGAAAATTCTCTCCTGTAAGAATTAATATGGGAGAAAGGTGTCTCCTCTGTACTGATGCTTTATCACCAATCCTTGTTTCAAGAAAAACACCACATTTCAAAAACAGTTGTCATTGGCACGGAAAGTGAGGTGAAATGTTCTGAACAGGGGCACAGACAGCAAAACAAATGTTACAGGGGTGATAACCCTTACCTATGTTTTCCAAAAAGTTTAAAAATAGATTTTTGGGCTGGAGCTACACTTAAACAATGTACCTGTTCAAAATTACAAACAGATTCTACATAAGAACAAACCTACAGTCCCTGTCTTGTATGCACCGCCTGTATACGGCTGTTCAGAGTATATAGGGCCTTTTTTATTTTATGTGCGGGGTTCCCCTTAATATCCATACAAGACCCAAAGGGGCTGGTAATGGGCTGGGGTGGGGGGGGGGGGGGGGTCATGGGGTAGCTATGCCATTTTTCTTAAAGATTTTCATCCATATTACCGGGACCAGACATTACATTAAAGCCGCAAGCAGTTTTAAATGGCTTTTTTTTTCCTTTAGAAGTGTCATTTTGTGCAGGGACAGTTCTAAACACGGGAAACACGTGGCACTTCACAGGCATACTTTAGACACCCCCCAGGTACGATATTTAAAGGAATATTTGACTTTTTTTTTTTTTCACTTTATGCATCATTAAAATGACTGCTCCCGAAAAACGACCGTTTTTAAAACTTCTTTTTGCATTGATACATGTCCCCTGGTGCAGAACCCGGGTTCCCAAACCCTTTTTAGGACAATAACATGCATAATAGTCATTATAATTAGCACTTTAGAATTCGAACGTTCGCATCCATTGTATTTAATAGGGTTCTAATGTTCGTACGAACTTTCGGTCCGTTCGCGGGTTCTGGTGCGAACCGAACCCGGGGGTGTTCGGCTCATCACTATTTATACATATTAAAAATGCATTAAAAAAACAACATAATACTTAGACGTATATTATAAAAATGTGTGTGTGTGTATATATATATATATATATATATATATATATATATATATATATATATATATACATATATATACATATATATATATATATACTAAAAACACATTTGGCTCTATGAGAGAATACAAATAACAATATGACATCATTAGTACATATATTACATTCTAAAACCTTCCAATAAACTTGTCAGCATATAGGACATTGACACACTGTATTAGAATAGTGTATTAATAAGGATGGCTCCAAGATGCACATATATAAAAATTGTATAAAAATTGCATAGAGAAATCTTTATCCATAATCGAAAGCCTAAATCTAAATGACTAAATATGAGTAGATGAAGGAAATAAGTTACTACTGGAAAAAGACTAGTCTGTACCGCACACTCACCAATTAGATGTGCTCACAGACCCCAGATCGAGACATGAAATATATACTAGAACTACTGTGGTGTACTCAACACATCACATACATGGAATCAAAAATGTATAAAAATATTAAAAATATATAAAAAATATAAAAAATTATTAATAAAACAATTGAGATCCAATTTGATTTTGAGGCCTCTGGGGTAGAGACTTTTTAAAAGATATTTCAATTTTGTTTCTCTCTGTGATAAATCTCTAACACAATTTGAGCCCCTCCAAGATGGCTGTACATAGTCAATACCACAAAATTGGATGAGGGAAGGATCTTGTTGGTGTTTTTCTTTAAAGTGTAGTGACACACTATATTTGAAACCATTTTTTATATTCGTAAGGTGCTCTGCTATGCGTACCCTCAGTAGTCTCTTAGTTCTGCCTACATAATATAACCCACAAGGGCACCACATAAGGTACACCACATAGGAGGAATTACATGATATAAACTCTTTAATATCAAAGGTCTCCTGATCATTATTAGTGATACTCATTATCCCTCTATTTTGTACCTTTACTGTTCTACAGCATTTGCATCTCCTACATGACAAATACCCTTTCAGGTCAATTCTTAGGATGCGTTCATCTGGTGGATTCAGAATTTTTCATACTACCCTGTTACCAAAGATTCGGGCCCTTCTGTATATGAATTTTGGCACATCGGGTAAGGTTTCCCCCAGATATTTTTTAAAAATGGTCTCAATCTCCCTATATTGATAGTGAAAACCTGTTATGAAGCCCCATTGATGCTGTCCATCATTTAGTCGAATCTCATTTTTCTTGAAGCATTGACTTCTCGGGGCATCACCTATTTCTTGTATTAATTTTTTAAGTGGTTCTTCTCGGTAACCTTTCTGTATGAACTTTTCTTTTAAGGTATCCGCCTAATCAGGAACTCTTCCTGATTAGTGCAATTCCGGCGCACTCTAAGTATCTGACCTTTTGGGATATTTCGTATCCAGGCAGGGTGGTGCCCACTTCGAATTGAAATGTAACTATTTCGATCTGTGGGTTTGAAATATACCCGAGCGCTCAAACATTCTGCTTCCTTCTTGATGGTATCGTCAAGGAAATTCACTGTTTCATTACAAATCTAGTAGTCCAATTTAATGTTGTTATTGTTCTCATTCAACATCTCCGTGTGCAAACAACAAGGACAGGATGCAGATGCCAGGGTGCAGACGCCACGGACAGGATGCAGACGCCACGGAGAGGGTGCAGACGCCATGGACAGGGTGCAGACCATAGAAAGGGTGCATACGCCACAGACAGGGTGCATACGCCACAGACAGGGTGCATACGCCACGGACAGAATGCCACGGACAGGGTGCAGACGCCACGGACAGGGTGCAGACGCCACGGACAGGGTGCGAACGCCACGGACAGGGTGCGAACGCCACGGACAGGGTGCAGACGCCACGGACAGGGTGCAGACACCACGGACAGGGTGCAGACACCACGGACAGGGTGCAGACACCACGGACAGGGTGCAGACCATAGACAGGGTGCAGACCATGGACAGGGTGCAGACCACGGACAGGGTGCAGACACCACGGACAGGGTGCAGACCATAGACAGGGTGCAGACGCCACGGACAGGGTGCAGACCATAGACAGGGTGCAGATGCCACGGACAGGGTGCAGACCATAGACAGGATGCAGACGCCACGGACAGGGTGCAGACCATAGACAGGGTGCAGACCATAGACAGGGTGCAGACGCCACGGACAGGGTGCAGACCATAGACAGGGTGCAGACCATAGACAGGGTGCAGACGCCACGGACAGGGTGCAGACCATAGACAGGGTGCAGACGCCACGGACAGGGTGCAGACCATAGACAGGGTGCAGACGCCACGGACAGGGTGCAGACCATAGACAGGGTGCAGACGCCATGGACAGGGTGCAGACCATAGACAGGGTGCAGACCATATAAAGGGAGCAGACCATATAAAGGGAGCAGACGCCATGGACAGGGTGCAGACCATAGACAGGGTGCAGACGCCATGGACTGGGTGCAGACCATAGACAGGGTGCAGCATGCAGATGAATCTGCTCTTCCGTCCCCTACTACAAGCAGCAGGAGAAGCCGACACATGAGGTCCTCTTTGAACACCCTGCAGTGCATTCTGGAAGTTGTAGTCTTTGCAGTGCACTGGCGGCCGACGGGCCAAGTCTAGTGTGTCTGTGGTGTGGACTCTGTGGAGAATTACAACTCCCGCCATGCACTGCTGCCGCCGGCTTTGAGGGAAGGCTAGGACGGCACTGCAGCGGCATAGCCTGCTATTGGCTGCAGTAGCTGCTTGTGAGATGAGACGTTCTCCCTCGTCCCTGTAAGGGAGCCTGCTGGAAGCTCAGGCAGGCTCAATGGTTATGGTTTTACGCCAGTGTGTGCCGGCCCGCTCACCCTGCCAGCCTGGGGACACTAACCGACTGTGACCGGGGGACATTCCCTCCCACTCCCACACTGTCCTGTCAGGCAAATCAGACCGCCTAATTTGCCTAATTAAGAGCTTTCTCTGTTTACAATTACGTATTGCATTCCAAACAATGGCAAGTGAAAAATGCAATGAGCAATAACCTTATATTCTAACAATCTATCTATATAATTGTAGCGACCTCACCCCTTCTCATTCTCGGCTTGTTTGTATTGTCTAGGGGGTTAGTACTGGGGGGAGGGATGCGATAGACTACGACCCATGTCCTCCAGAGAGACTGGAGGTGAAAGCCAGAACTATCGGGTTTTGTGTGTATGTCTCAGAGTCAAATCCTTTCTCCGAAATGACTCCCTTTGCTCCCAGTAACCAGAGTTCCACACACTGAAAAGGTCCAACTCGTATTTATTTCTCTTCCAGCAATAAATAGTCATACAGCACAGACAGGTTGAGACCCATAGAACACTTCAGTATTTGTGGGGAGTAGGTCAAGGCACAATCCTTTAAGTAGAGCTAACCACTGTGGTGTCACCAATGGCTACGATGTATAGTCGCTGCCACCGACTATATAGAACAAGAGCATGTTCACAGCCCCTGTCAGAGGGAAGACATCCATCTAAGAGTTACCGGAGGCCTCTCCGTCACCAGCAAATACTGCGCTGGACTTTCCGGAGAAGTTCCGCTCACCAGCCTCCTCGTCTCAGACACGGTCACCCAAGGCTGAAGGGCCCCCTCGGATTCCTCCACCCTCACGGGAACCCAGTCGAAGGTACTGAGTCCCAGGCTTCCGCATTAGTACCTCACCCCAGGCTAAAGGTGCCTGGGATGGACTCCATCTCCCGCTCCGGCCAGGTCAAGGGCACCTGGGCCCGGATCTCCGGAACGCCAGCACCCAGGCTGAAGGTGCCTGGACGCGGCCGCGTCCTCCGACTCTGAACCCCAAGGTCAGGGCGTCCGCCCCTTTTACCTCCTCTCCCTTAGCGTCACAGCAGGTTTCCCGCCCCGCCGTACCAGCGCCGGGAAAGGACAAAAAGGGATGCAGTCTTGCGGTGAGTGTTCAGCTCTGGCCCTGGGCGACAGCGCCACCTACAGGCCGCAGGGAACCTCACACCACCAGAGTCCTCCAAGAACCAAAAAAGGTCTCAGATTCCCTAACAATCAGTGCATCTGGGTTACACTACCACCCAGATGCCTCCCCTAAATTCAAATACCCGCTACATAATATTAACACGATAATGCATTTAGAGATAAACATTATTGTACATGATGGAGATCCTGTCTCTCCTCATCCGAGGAAGATGCAGAGGATGGGGGAACACTTGTAACATAAGATTATGCAATATAGAGAAATATGACACCTTAGCAACACACCATAGTATGACCTACTATTATAACAATATTAATGCAAACTAAACCTTTATATACATTTGTGAAGCTTTTGTCTACCCTCAGCCGAGAGTAACAAAAGGGGTGTGAAGTGAACACAGCAATATATATATATATTATATATATATATATATACACACGCACACAATTCTGGAAAAGAACCGTACCCAGAAATATTTACAGGTGGAAAAAGGGCCCCACTCATGTGGGAGTGACACAACTTTTTTTAAAGCATTTATAGCATATAATAACAAGGATCAGGTAATTGAACAGGCATTCCAGATGATCCAATAGTAGTAATGTAGTGTTGCACATCCACTTGATTGGGCCTGCGAATAACAACACAGTCTGGGTAGATATGACAACCATAGTCCCAGGTTTGCGCTTACATTTAATTGGATTAAAAACAGCATAAAATTGTTGCCGGCCGGCAAATACAGAAGCCCGTCCTCCTCTGCTACAGCGTGGTGACGTCAGAACATCGCACCCATACACATTTCGTCACAGCAGACGTTATCAATGGGAATTTTGCAACTCATAGGGCAACAATCTAAGTGCTAGCAGACTGAGAATAACCAAAAAACAAAATTTACCAAAAATATAGAGCAAAAAACAGACAATAGCAACAATAAAATTTACAGGATTGTGAGTTATATTTTTGGTCTCTGAGGAGGACACTAACTGAAAAGAGATAAGCAATGAGATGGTCTGAGGAATAGGCTGATGTAGTCTCAAAATGTTTTATACTACTTCAGCAGACACTCCCTCCATGCCAGTTTTCCCAACTATCAAGAATGAGCTGAATAAACCTGTTTTAGTTTGGATGTACCAAGGAAAAAAAATGTTTAAAACATTTGTTTGGCAGAAAGCAGCAATTTTATTAGTACTTAGGCTACTTTCACACTGAATCGCTGGGTGCGCTGGCGGTAAAACGCCGCTATTTTTAGCGGCGTTTTACCGTCGTGTTTGCCGCGATTTGCGGGCGCTAGCGGGGTGATTTTAACCCCCGCTAGTGGCCGAAAAAGGGTTAAACCCGCCCACAAAAATGCTGATTTTCGGCGTTTTGCGGGCGGGTTGGAGGCGCTACCCCATTGATTTCAATGGGCAGGGGCTCTATAGGAGCGGTATTTTTACCGCTCCTACCACGCCTCAAAGATGCGGCTGGCAGGAGTTTTTTTACACTCCTGCCAGCGCACCGCTCCAGAGTGAAAGCCCTCGGGCTTTCACACTGGATACAAAGGATCGGCTCTTTCAGGGCGCATTGCAGGCGCTATTTTTATCGCAAAAGCACCTGCAAAGCGCCTCAGTGTGAAAGCAGCCTTAACCACTTGCCGACCGCGCCATGGACGAAAGACGTCTACAGCGCGGTCGAGTTATCCTGAGTGGACGTCCCAGGGACGTCCTCACAGAATCTTGCTCCCGCGCGCCCCCTGGGGCGCGCTCCAGGAAATGTCCATGACCGCCGGGTCCGGAAGACCCGGCGCATCACGGATCACGGTAGATGGCCGCTAATTGCGGCCGTTTACCCCGTGATCGCTCCGTCAAATGACGGAGCGATCACTTGTAAACAGACCGGCGTCATGTGATGACGCCGGTTTCCTCTCTCCCCTCTGTGTACCGATCGGTACAGTGTGAGAGGAGAGGGGAGGGAGCGGATCATGGCAGCTCCCTCCCCCATGTCAGCTGTGGGCTGGATCTGTGACAATTGCAGTCACAGATCCAGCCATCCATCCATCCCTGCTCAGCCATCCCTGGTGCAATACCCTGTGCAATACTCTGCAATACCCTGTACAATACCCTGTGCAATACTCTGCAATACCCTGTGCAATACTCTGCAATACCCTGTGTGATACTCTGCAATGCCCTGTGCAATACTCTGCAATGCCCTGTGCAATACTCTGCAATGCCCTGTGCAATACTCTGCAATACCCTGCCAATACTCTGCAATACTCTGCAATACCCTGCCCATACTGTGCAATACTCTGCAATACTCTGCCCATACTGTGCAATACTCTGCCATACTGTGCAATACTCTGCCATATTCCTCAATACCCTGCAATACTCCTCAATACCCGGCAATACTCCTCAATACCCGGCAATACTCCGCAATACCCGGCAATACTCCGCAATACTCCGCAATACCCGGCCATACTCCGCAATACCCGGCCATACTCCAATACCCGGCAATACTCTGCAATAACCACTTCCCGCCCGCCGGCCGTCATATGACGTCCTTGACTTTGTGCGGGGATATCTGAATGATGGTAGCAGCTACAGGCATCATTCAGATATTCGCTTTTTCAGCCGGCGATTCCCTACACCATAAGAACGCTCATAGTGGCTGTTCCACCGCTTGATCGCTCTTACGGGAGGTGAGAGGGGATGCCCCCCCCTCCCGCTGCCCTCCGGTGCTTCTACCGACTCGCCGCTACGATCAAAGCCAAGATTGTTTTTTTTTTTTTAGCGCCCCTGCCCCCGCGAGCTCGCATGCAGAAGTGAACGCATACGTAAGCCCCGCCCACATATGAAAACGGTGTTCAAACCACACATGTGAGGTATCTCTGCGAACGTTAGAGCGAGAGCAATAATTTTGGCCCTAGACCTCCTCTGTATCTCAAAACATGTAACCAGTAAAAATATTTAAAGCGTCGCCTATGGGGATTTTTAAGTAGCAAAGTTTGGCGCCATTCCACGAGCGTGTGCAATTTTGAAGGGTGACATGTTAGGTATCTATTTACTCGGCGTAACTTCATCTTTCACATTATGCAAAAACATTGGGCTAACTTTACTGTTTTTTTTTCTTTTAAGCACAAAACTGTTTTTTTCCGTAAAAAACGCGTTAGAAAAATTTCTGCGCAAATACCGTGCAAGATAAAAAGTTGCAACGACCACCATTATATTCTTTAAGGTCTTTGCTAAAAAAACATATATAATGTTTTGGGGTTCTATGTAATTTTCTAGCAAATAAATGATGATTTTTACATGTAGGAGAGAAATGTCAGAATTGGCCTGGGTGCTCCAGAACATCTGAAGGCTCCCTGCATGTTGGGCCTCTGTATGTGGCCGCGCTGTGTAAAAGTCTCACACATGTGGTATCGCCATACTCGGGAGGAATAGCAGAATGTGTTTTGGGGTGTAATTTGTGGTATGCATATGCTGGGTGTGAGAAATAACCTGCTAATATGAAAATTTTGTGAAAAAAAAAAAAAGAAAAAAAAAATCTTGATTTTGCAAAGAATTGTGGGAAAAAATGACAACTTCAAAAAACTCACAATGCCTCTTTCTAAATACCTTGGAATGTCTTCTTTCCAAAAAGGGGTAATTTGGGGGGTATTTGTACTTTTCTGGCATGTTAGGGTCTCAAGAAATTAGATAGGCCGTCAGTACTTCAGGTGTGATCAATTTTCAGGTATTGGCACCATAGCTTGTGGACTCTATAACTTTCACAAAGACCAAAAAATATGCACCAATTTGTACTTATTTTTACCAAAGATATGTAGCAGTATAAATTTTGGCCAAAATTTATGAAGAAAAAATACTAATTTGCAAAATTTTATAACGGAAACAAAGAAAAATTCAATTTTTTACAAAATTTTCAGTCTTTTTTCTCTTATAGCGCAAAAAATAAAAAACCCAACAGTGATTAAATACCACCAAAAGAAAGCTCTATTTGTGTGAAAAAAAGGACAAAAATTTCATATGGGTACAGTGTTGTATGACTGAGTAATTGTCATTCAAAATGTGAGAGCACCGAAAGCTGAAAATTCGTCTGGTTAGGAAGGGGGTTTAAGTGCCCAGTTGTCAAGTGGTTAAAGGCCAACATTAAAAATGCTAAATTTTTCCAGTGGAAAGTGAGACAACAAGCATGATTGGCTACTAAAGGCAACACGAGCAGCATTAGTTTACAACATAAAAATGTGAAATGCACTTTGTTTCAATAGTTTTTATTGAAAGTATAGGTAGTAAAATGAACAGTCATCGCCATACATCACACTTGATATAGGATACATGTTAATGAATATACATATCATGTCAAGTTGTCAAAGAAGGTTAGATTGCATGACTATAACAGATGTTGGAGGTAAGGTGATCTGTGAGGTCTTAAACCCCTAGACACCCCTAATGGGAACATTCTGCATCTAGGGGGAGGTAAAGGAACTCTACCCTCCTGTAGAGTCGGTGAAGGTTTAAGAAGTAACTTTAACAGCTTAAGCATTATTAACAACCCGTATCGAAATATGGAAGTAATACAACAATAAAGAATGCAGAACTGTCAAGTAGGGATGAGCTTCGAGTTCGAGTCGAACTCATGTTCGACACGAACATTGCCTGTTCGCCCGTTCGCCGAACAGCGAACAAATTGGGGTGTTCGCGGCAAATTCGAAAAATCTATGGGAGAAATCTAAAGTGCTAATTATAAAGGCTTATATGCAAGTTATTGTCCTAAAAAGTGTTTGGGGACCGGGGTCCTGCCCCAGGGGACATGTATCAATGCAAAAAAAAGTTTTAAAAACTGCAGTTTTTTCGGGAGCAGTGATTTTAATAATGCTTAAAATGAAAAAATAAAAGTGAAATATTCCTTTAAATTTCGTACCTGGGGGTGTGTATGATATGCATGTAAAGTGGCGCATGTTTCCCGTTCTTAGAACTGTCCCTGCAAAAAATGTCATTTTTGAAAGAAAAAAATGCATTTAAAACTGACTCGCGGCTATTAATGAATTGTCGGCTCCCGGCAATACATACAAAAGTCATTGATAAAAAATAAAAAAAAAACGTGGGGGTTCCCCAGAATTCAATTACCAGGCCCTTCAGGTCTAGAATGGATATTAAGGGGAACCCCGCCGCAAATTTTAAAAAAATTGACGTGGGGTTCCCCCAAATATCCATTCCAGGCCCTTCATATCTGCCATGGATTTTAAGGGGAACTCCACCCCAAATTTAAAAAAAAAATGGCGTGTAGTCCCCCTAAAAATCCATACCAGACCCCTTATCCGAGCAGGCAACCTGGCCGGCCGCAGGGGAAAAGGGGGGGACGAGAGAGCGGCCCCCCCTCCCTCCTGAACCGTACCAAGCCACATGCCCTCAACATGGGGAGGATGTCCCCATGTTGATGGGGACAAGGGCCTCATCCCCACAACCCTTGCCCGGTGGTTGTGGGGGTCTGCGGGCGGGGGGCTTATCGGAATCTGGAAGACCCCTTTAACAAAGGGGACCCCCAGATCCCGGCCCCCCCTATGTGAATTGGTAAGGGGTACATTGTACCCCTACCATTTCACGAAGAAAGCGTAAAAGAATGTTTAAAAAAACACAAACACCTTGAAAAAGTCCTTTATTTAAAAAAAAAAAAAAAAAAAACATTCCAGCGGTGAAATCCAGTGTCCCGCGGCGATCCCGATGTCCAGCGCTGTCCTTCATTGGTTGTGCCTGAGCGGACCTGATGGGGAACTCCCTCTCAGTATTTTAAATGTATAGACCCGCCCCTTCTAAAGTTCCCCATCAGGTCCGCTCAGCAGACCAGATGCGGAACATGACAAGGGGCGGGTCTATACATGTATTACCAAAGTGAGAGCAGTTCCCCATCAGGTCCGCCCCCTCGGTATGTCGGACCCGCCTACGTCATTGGCTTGAGCGGGGAACTTCCTTCACTGTGTAATTTAAATTTACATAGTGAAGGAAGTTCCCCGCTCAAGCCAATGACGTAGGCGGGTCCGACATACCGAGGGGGCGGACCTGATGGGGGACTGCTCTCACTTTGGTAATACATGTATAGACCCGCCCCTTTTCATGTTCCGCATCTGGTCTGCTGAGCGGACCTGATAGGGACTTTTAGAAGGGGCGGGTCTATACATTTAAAATACTGAGAGGGAGTTCCCCATCAGGTCCGCTCAGGCACAACCAATGAAGGGCAGCGCTGGACATCGGGATCGCCGCGGGACACTGGATTTCACCGCTGGAATGTTTTTTTTTTTTTTTTAAATAAAGGACTTTTTCAAGGTGTTTGTGTGTTTTTTTTAAACATTTTTTTACGCTTTCTTCGTGAAATGGTAGGGGTACAATGTACCCCTTACCAATTCACATAGGGGGGGGCGGGATCTGGGGGTCCCCTTTGTTAAAGGGGTCTTCCAGATTCCGATAAGCCCCCCGCCCGCAGACCCCCACAACCACCGGGCAAGGGTTGTGGGGATGAGGCTCTTGTCCCCATCAACATGGGGACATCCTCCCCATGTTGAGGGCATGTGGCTTGGTACGGTTCAGGAGGGAGGGGGGGCCGCTCTCTCGTCCCCCCCTTTTCCCCTGCGGCCGGCCAGGTTGCGTGCTCGGATAAGGGGTCTGGTATGGATTTTTAGGGGGACTCCACGCCATTTTTTTTTTAATTTGGGGTGGAGTTCCCCTTAAAATCCATGCCAGATCTGAAGGGCCTGGAATGGATATTTGTGGGAACCCCACGTCAATTTTTTTTTTAATTTGCGGCGGGGTTCCCCTTAATATCCATTCTAGACCTGAAGGGCCTGGTAATTGAATTCTGGGGAACCCCCACGCTTTTTTTTTTTTTTTATCAATGACTTTTGTATGTATTGCCGGGAGCCAACAATTCATTAATAGCCGCGAGTCAGTTTTAAATGCATTTTTTTCTTTCAAAAATGACATTTTTTGCAGGGACAGTTCTAAGCACGGGAAACATGCGCCACTTCACATGCATATCATACACACCCCCCAGGTACGAAATTTAAAGGAATATTTCACTTTTATTTTTTCATTTTAGGCATTATTAAAATCACTGCTCCCGAAAAAACGTCCGTTTTTAAAACTTCTTTTTGCATTGATACATGTCCCCTGGGGCAGGACCCCGGTCCCCAAACACTTTTTAGGACAATAACTTGCATATTAGCCTTTATAATTAACACTTTAGATTTCGAACGTTCGAGTCCATTGTATTTAATAGGGTTCTAAAGTTTACACGAACATTTTGTCTGTTCGCAGGTTCTGGTGCGAACCGAACAGGGGGGTGTTCGGCTCATCCCTGCTGTCAAGTATGAGTTTGTGCATAAGATGGTACATGCCTAAAGTATTTATAATATCTTGAGTGTACAAAGTAAGGCATATGTATTCAGAGAACATTGTATATAACTTTTTGAATGATGTGAGAACTAGAATAAAGTAGGGTAAAGTAAAATAAAATAGAAGGGGGTAGGGAGGGGGATACAGGAAAGAGGGGTGGAGGGGGATGTAGAGAGCAATATGGTAGATCCATTAATCAAACAAGGTGATCCTAGTGCGTAGTATTGATATCAGGAGTGTATCAGGTAAGCTTGCTAGCGTACCATTGAGTCCAGGGGAGCCATAGATTGTAGAGTTTAGAGTATGATGACTTCCCCTTTGAAAAGATTGATTCATAAGCGTAGTGAGAGTGGACCAATGCTATGACTTCAGTCGAAGTTGGGGAGACGTTTGTTTTCCAGCATCTGGTTATGAGTAGTCTGGTTGCTAGGAGCATGTGCGTAATGATTAATCGGAAATGTGGTGGTAGTAATTCGGTATTTATATTCAGTATGGCTAATTGTGGAGTAAGTGTAAAAGGGATATGGCATATATCTTGTATAATATGTTCTACCTCGTCCACAGATTTGTTAATTCTGGACATGACCATAAAACGTGGAAAAGGGTACCTATTTGGTTACAATTCCTCCAGCAGGTGGGTGACGAGTGTGGTTGAAATTTGGCCATTCTATGAGTTAATTCCCATAGAGAGGTGCAGCTAGTGGTTTTATATATTGACTTCAAGGCTGTTTGCCATTGTTGATCAGAGAACTGCAGGTTCAAGTCATTTTCCCAGTCCGTGTAGGGTTTGGATTTGTGGAAGATATTTTTTCCCTGTAGTGTAGAATAGATTAGGGAAGTGCATTTTGTAGGTGTAGTAGTGTAGAAGAAGTAGTTCCACAGTTTGAGCGGTAATTATCCTTCTAATTTTGGGTATGCTGTGAGACATTGTTGAATCCTATAACAGTTGAAGAAATCTATAGCGGGCGCGTGTAATGTTGATTGGATTTGGGCGAAGGTTTTATGTAGTATCTTAGTCCTAAGGTCTGCGGTGTCTGTTGTTTGAGTAAGTATCTATTTGGGTATAGTCAGGTCGGCGTTATTAATTGGAGGGTTTGGACAGGTATTTGTAGTCGTTTGGTAGGTATTTGAGACCATTTTGTGGAGTGTAGCAGTCTCCAAGCCTGAACAGATGCTCGGATAGTCGGTGAGTATAAGTGAAGGCGAGGTTGAGTGATTGTGGAGCTGAATAGCCAGTCTTTGAGGTTATGTCCAGGGGTCATAGTGTTTTCAATGTTTCCCCATAATGTGGTTGGGCGAGTGGTAGCTAGGTAGTAGTCTTTGATAACTACGTATCCCATTCCTCCCGCCAGTTTATGTTTGATGGTTTTAGGATGACTACATCTGGGGTTTTTGCCTTGCCATATGAATTTTTGTATAATGGATTGGAGAGATTTGAGGTATGAGGTAGTTAGTGGGATAGGAAGTGTGCGGAATATGTAAAGCAACCTAGGAAGAATGAGCATTTTGAAGGCAGCTAATCTACCAGACCAGGAGAATTCAAATTTTGAAAGCTTAGTAGTTTATGTAATCAGCATTTGTTTAGCTTCAATGTAGTTACTGTTGAAAAGATTCTTAGTAGATTTAGTAAGTGTGATTCCTAGATAAGTTATACCTGTGACTGCCCATTGGTATGGATAAAAATTCCGCAGGAGGTTGCTGGTGACAGCATCTAAACCTAGGTCTAGAATGTGTGACTTTGTTTCGTTCTCCTTGTAATACGAAATATTACTGAATCTTTGTAATACAGATTGTATCGAAGCCAGGCAGGATATAGGGTTGGTGACCATTAGTATAACGTCATCGGCAAATAAATTTATCTTATGTTCTATTGATCCAATCTTGAAGCCAGAGATGGATATGTTTGTTCTAATATGTTCAGCGAGGGGATCCATCACTAGATTGAAAATAAGAGGTGATAGGGGGCAACCTTGGCGGGTTCCATTAGAGATTGGAAACGGTTTAGACAGCATTTCAGATGTGTACACCTGTGCTGAAGGCTTTGAATATAAGGCCATTATCGCGGAGAAAATGTGACCTTGAAGGCCAAACTTTTGGAGTGTGGCTTGGAGATATTCCCAATTGACTCTATTGAACGCCTTCTCTGCATCCAGTGACAGAAGCAGAGAAGGCGTTCTGGAAGAATCTGCATTGTGGATTATATTAATGATTCTACGGGTTGCATCAAATGTTTGCCTGCCTTTCATGAATCCAGATTGATCTGGGTGGATCAGTGATGGCATGATGTTTACTAACCTTGTTGCTATGAGTTTAGCATAGATTTTTGTGTCAATATTGAGGAGCGATATAGGACGGAAATTCTGTGGGGAGGTGGGGTCCTTCCCTGGCTTCAGTAGGGTAATTATTAATACATTCAACATTTCCTGTGGGAGAGAAGAGGAGGAGGCAGCGTCATTACACATTTGCGATAAGAATGGTGCTAGAATACTGCGGAATTGTTTATAATATTCCCCGGTGAGGCCATCCGGTCCAGGGGATTTGTTAGACGGGAGGGTTGCAATCACATCTAAAATTTCTAGTGGTGTGAATGGGGCATTCAGCTTTGATAATTGGTCAGGGGATACAGCGGGAAGATTAATTTCTTGGAAGAAAGTTTCTATATCTTCTACGGATGGTTGGGTAGTAGTAGAGTCATCTTTCAGGTTATATAGTGTCTTATAGTAGTGGCTAAACGCATCTGCTATAGCTTGGGGGTCTATCAGTTTTTGTTTAGTAGAGGGATGATAAAGATGAGAGATTTTAGTTTTAGTGTGGTGGCCTTTAATTCTAAGCGCCATGGCTTACCCTGCTTTATTTCCCGTGGAATAGTTATTAGCTTTAAATTGCTTCTGAGCTCTATCATAGGATTCTAATAATAAGTTTCTAAGTTCCTGTCTGAGAAGTACTAGCTGTTCTTTAAGTTTAGTGTCAGGGTGTTTCTGGTTTTGTTCTTTAGTTCTTTTAATTTTGGAAGTGAGGGTGTCAAGACGTTGTGATCTCCTCCTCTTCTCTCTAGCACCAATTTGGATAAGAATCCCTCTAACGAATGCCTTATGAGCGTTCCAAAGTATAGTGTTGTTTGATGTGGAGCCCTGGTTTAGATCAAAGAATTCTTCCAATTGTTTACAAATGTAGGCTGAGTGTTCAGGTGATTGTAGGATCGAGGCGTTGGCTCTCCAGATTTTTGTGCGTGGGGAAGCTGGTAAAGTGTCAATGACAATTGATACGGGTGCATGGTCCGACCATGTGATCGTGTCAATAGATGATTCAGAGATTTTGGGTAGAGTCCATTTATCAACAAGAAATTAGTCAATCCTGGTATAGGAATTGTGTCGGTGGGAGAAGAATGAGTAGTCTCGTTCTGTGGTGTGATGGCATCTCCACACGTCGTACAGATAGTTGTTCCTGAGGAAATGTCCGATAGGCGAGACAAGTCTGGTTTTGCGGAAGGAGGTATCCAAAGAGTTGTCCGGAACAATGTTGAAATCTCCGGTTTTGGTGAGTTTGGGCATCAATTTAGATAGGAATTTAATTTGTCTGGTATTGGGTGCGTACACATTGACAATAGTGTATCTGGTATTGTCCATTGTCCAGTCCAGGGCCAGATATCTACCATCACTGTCAGTTAAACTGTCATGGAGTATGAAGTTGATTGTGTTTTTGATCGCTATCATAACTCCATTCTTCTTGGTGGGACCTGGGGCTTGGTAGATGTGGCTAAAATTTTTGTTGGTGCAGTGCGGTTCTGAAGATTTTTTAAAGTGTGTTTCTTGAACACATATAATGTCACATTTAGACTTCTGTGCAGTGCGCCACAGAGAAGCTCTTTTCGCTGGATGATTCAATCCTTTGGCGTTGAGTGATAGAAATTTTGGCATCTCGGAGTTAGGTGTAGGTGTCTATAAAAGGTAAGTGTTACTCACAGTTTCGTGGATACGTTTGCCTATTCAAGAGGATCCAGAGGGGTAGGTTCACTTGTTCGGTCCTTTTGTGTGCTCTCGGGGGGTAAAGGATGCGGGTTAAGAAAAACTAGGAAAAAATAAAAAAAATTAAAAATACAAACTGAAACACGGAAAAAAGGGTAAACAGGAATACAGCAAAACTGACAGCAGTCAATTGAGAAAGGGACTGCTGTGTTGTTGTGGGGTGTGAGTTTGTGGAGCAATTAGCACCGAGCAAGGTATCCGGCCGGAGGCTTGATAATATGGGTCATGTGTGATCCCGCCATTCTGGTTGGAGTCAGTGTGTACCACCAAAGCGGTTTTCATCTAAGGTTTGGACGTTCCTCCTGCGATTGGGTTGTGCTGGTAAAGATGGGTCAGGGATGATTCCCCACATGTTAAGTAGTTTGAGGCCTTCTTCCACTGTGGAGATGTTATGTTTGATCCCATTATTGGTGATTATGATCTTAGTAGGGAAACCCCATTGATAGGGAATCTTGTGGTTGTTGAGCGGTTTTGTAATGGTGTTAAGTTGTCTCCTCAGTTGGCGGGTATGCTGTGAGAGGTCAGCGTACAGTTGGAGATTGGCGTATGGGGCTGGAAGTTGGCCAAGATGTCTCGACTTGAGGAGAAGCTGATCTTTGGCGTGAAAAAAGTGTACCCTCATAAGGACATCACGTGGTACCTCCGCTTGGAGGTGCGGGGGCTTGGGGAGGCGGTGGATCCGATCAATGATAGTTTCCATGGGGGTGAGCTCTTGCAAGATTGTGGTAATCAGTTTCCTGGCGAATGCGTTAAGGTCATGCGGCAGGACTGTTTTAGGGACTTCTCTGAGTTTTACATTATTGCGACCGGACCTGTCCTCGAGGTCTGCCATTTTGGCCCTCATCCACTGCTTTTCCTCTAGTGTATGGTCATGGGCATCCACAAGGTCATTAACTGTTTCAGTCATCTGCCCCATTTGTTTTTCAACAAGGTGCAACTTCTGCCCCATACATTGCATTTGTGAGGAGAATCTATTAAACATAGTGGAGATGTCATTATGAAGGGATCTTTGGAGGGAGATGAGCATCTCCTTCATGGTAGTGTCTAGTACAGGCTGGTCTGTGGTAGGGAAGGCCGCGATGGGTGATGGAGAAGCTGGGGTGTGATCAGACACAGGGCTCACCTCGTTTACTGCCGAATCTGCATCCAGTCGCATCCGCGATTTTGCAGGGCTGTTGCCGGCGGATGAAGTGAGGGATGATGGTAAGGCATCAGGGGAGTGAGGCTGAGGAGGCATTTCCAGGCCATCAGCGTCCAGAAGATCTGTATAGGCCGCAGATGCTCCATGAATATCATTGTGGGCGCCATCTTGGATATTCGGCAGTGTAAAGAAGTCTGTCAGTTTTTTAGGCTGACGATATTCTTTCCGTTTGCGGTTCGGTCCGGACATTCTGGGTCACTAGTGAGGTAGTCTGGTAAGTTTTGTAGTTGCTGTAGGCTACCAGGATAGCGGGGATACTGCTTAATGATCCGGTCTGTGCAGGAGCTGTGTAATTACACGTCCATCTTGCTTGGCAATTAGCCACGCCCCCCCTGAAATGCACTTTGTATTGATCAAGCCATCACAGTGATCATCACTCTGGGAATGGCAGTTAGATGCAAAAGTCAAGCATCTCCATTTCATTTAAAAAAAAAAAACTGTGTTACAAAAATCTCTGGAAGTTCAACAAATCATAAAGAGTTCTAAATTCAATTATAGTATTATAAAAAATTACCAGGAAAAACAAACACACATAAGCTAAATCCACAAAATATATTAATTACATGGCTTAAAAAAAATCTAAATGTTAATTAGGTTCTTTGGCATAAAATCAGAGCCAGGTGTTCAGATTGCAATTTTCTCAAGGACTTCAGAGACTTGATTATCACATGGTACAAGTTTATCTTTGATCTAATGCATTTTATGAAGCCTATCTGACAGTTTATGGTAATGTAGCATTTTGTATGAATGACTGAGGGCGGCCATGTTGCATGCTAATGTATTAAACAAAGTGGCTTCTCTCTTCTTTGCAAATGACCCCAGCCTTTCCATTAGCAGATTAAAATCTGTTCAAATTTATTTAGTAATACATTAGGAGAAGCTTTGGAATAACCCATAGACCCATATTATGCTTCAAACAATTGTAGCAGTGGAAGTAATTAATTAAATTTAATGAAACTTCTGTTTATTTTCTGACCATGAGTAAAGTTCACTTTCATACTGTAGCAAAGAGCACTTGTTAGAATGTCCTTCTTTTCTAAAGCATGTTAATTAAGATACATCTTATGCTCATCTTCACATCTGTAAATACAAGGCTTGGTGCAAACTTATGGTTTCCTTTCTATAGTATAACTGGGTCCTTTAACCTTTTCCTCCAATCTCCATCTTGTTAACATGTGCTATTATTTATTACATCCTGTAAATTTTGATATTCATCTCAAGCAGGGAAACATCATTTCCATGTGAATAATAATTGATTTGCTTAAACAAAGGGTATTTTACAAAGAATGGAGCTCCTTGATGATGGCTGGCAAATAGCAGTAATAATAGATTGTCAGATTTGTATATTATTATGACTTTGTGAAATCATGTGCTATAAGGTGGCAACAATATGTCTTGGTTTCTTATCTTATAAACCTTTGAAGTAGAGAAGAGGAGGAAGTGAGGTTACTGAGAACTTATCTTGCCCTGCCCCAAGTACCTATGATCAGATTTTGGACATTCAAGTGCTTACATATTCTTTAAACACAGTAAATTAGGTTTTAACTGATTGCGGACCAGCCGCCGCAGTTTTGCAATCGCTCGTGACAGAGCGAGAACCGACATCTGTGAGTGTAAACACACAGATCCTGGTTCTCTCAGGGGAGTAGAGACAGATTGTGTGTTCATACTATAATGAACACCGATCTCTGTCTCCTCCTAGTTAGTCCCATCCCCCCACAGTTAGAACACAGTGAGGGAACACAGTTAACCCATTGATCGCCCCCTAACCCCTTCCCTGCCAGTGACATTTACACAGTAATCAGTGCATTTTTATAGCACTAATCGCTGTATAAATGCCAATGGTCCCAAAAATGTGTCAAAGGTGTCCAATGTGTCCGCTGCAATATCACAGTCCCGATAAAAATCAGATCGCCACCATTACTAGTAAAAAAAATAATAATAATAAAAATGCCATAAATCTATCCCCTATTTTGTAGACGCTATAACTTTTGCGCAAACCAATCAATATACGCTTATTCCAATTTTTTTTTTTAATTGCCATATTTATTATAGCAAAAAGTAAAAGGTATTGTGTTTTTTTCAAAATTGTCGCTCTTCTTTTGTTTATTGCGCAAAAAATAAAAACCGAATTAGAATAGTACTGAATTTAAACGAATACAAAATAACGAAATTCGAATTCGGACGAAATTCGAATTTGAATTGTTTTCAAATATTTTTCGAAAACTTTTTGAATTCGAATAGTTTTCCAATTTGCAAAAAGAATAAAATAGAATAGAAAATAAAGCAATAGAATAAAAAAAACAAATCTATTCTATTCCTTTATTTTCTATTCTATTTTATTATTTTTGGAAATTGGAAAACTATTCTAATTCAAAAACTTTTCAAATTCAAAAACAATTCAAAATTGATTCGAAAACATTTCGAATTCGAAAACTATTCGAGAACTTTTCGAATCGATTTGAAAACAAATAAAATCCCGAAAACAAATTAAACGAATTAAACAAATTTACCTGTTAAAGTATATCACTAGTCAATACATTTTTTTTTATGTTTTTGATAGAGTGAGTAAGGGTTAGACTCTCTGCCATGTTTTATTCCTGTCTATGACCCCATTTGAGGAAATTCCCTCTTCTTTTCATACTGGTAGATATTGTCGATGAGAAAGAAAGTGCAGAGAAATCCAATATTTTTTTTTGTAAATTATGTTTTTATTGGTTTTTTCACAGTACAGAAAACAACACTCCACACATCGTGGAGACAGCCAGCCACAAAATTTTCCGGTGTATACAGTTATAAAACAGAACACAAATTATCACATTAAACCTGTGACACTCCCAACCCCCCCCCCCCAAAACGAACAAATTATACCCCCCCCCCTTGCCTAGATAGGAACACAGATGTCACGGGCCTGCCACCAGATGCGGCCCGCCATGATTGAGAAGTACAGTCCAGTAGCTCCCTGCAAAAACAAGTTAGATAAAGCTTATGAAGACAGTTCCCCCCTCACCCCCAAACCCCCCCACCCAGACACAGGACCTCAGGAAAGGAGACACTACCCCATCCCTACAATTTTAATAGATCAATCGGATGCCGTATCTATAGTAGCCATCCAACCCCCCCAAACCTTGTCAAATTTAGTCAGTGCCCCCCTACTCAAATAAGTAGCTTTATAAAAGGGTATTGCTTTATTGACCAGCGCCTTCCACGCGTCAACAGTAGGAGCTACAGAACACTTCCATGATAGGATGATGCGCTTTTTAGCGTAATATAACAAAAGCATGAGTAAGGTTCGTATAGCCCTGGTAGTGGCCAGGGGTTCAACCAAATGTAGGAGACAAACCTCAACAGACATGGGGATAGATATAGATGTGACCAACCTAACACAGTCAGCAACGGCCTGCCAGTAGTGTTTAATTGGTGGACACTCCCAAAAGATGTGCATAAAGGTGGCTAAGGGTGCAGAGCATCTCCAGCAGAGAGAGCCCTGCGTCCCATACATCCTTGCCAGTCTTGCCGGAGTAAGATAAACTCTGTGCAGAAACTTATACAGGATCAGTCTGTCCCTACTCGAGACCAAACACTGAAAAGCCGTCCCCCACATGTCATCCCAATCATCTCTGTCCAACCCCGGGGCCACAGCCTCCCAAGCATCTCTGCAGGGTCTGAGTAGGAAAGCAGTTTCCGGGAACAGGTCTTTGTAAAAACTGGAAACTGGTTTTGATAGAGATTCGCTGCGCGCCAATAGCTCAAGATCACTGGGCTCCAGGCTAAGGGTCCCCCCAAACTGCGAGTGAAAGGCATGCCTCAACTGCAGATACCTGAAAAAGTGGGAGTTGGGTAAATCATACTTTTGTTTCAGTTCATCAAAGGTCAATAGGGTACCATCGGACACAACATGGGCCAAAAGCTTAATTCCACACCTCGTCCAAACCGCCGGATCCGGGTAGCAGAAAAAATGTGGTAGGTTAGGGTTCCTCCACAAGGGGAGACTAGGCGATAATCTAGTAGAGCTAGGTGACCGCAATCCCTGGACCACAGCCCAGGCCCTCATCACTGAGCGCATGGAGTGTGTCAAAGGGTAAGGAGCCCTCAGGCCCCTGTAGACCAAATGAGACAATGCCTCATAAGAGCCCACACAGGCAGCCTCCAGGGATACAGACGTATCATCCGGAGGAACAGTTAACCAGCGGTGGGCCACCGCTAATTGCCCAGCCAAAAAATATTTATGGAAGTTAGGGACTGCAAGCCCTCCCTCCCCACATGGCTGCTGCAAAATCGCCAATTTAAGGCGAGGGACGCTTCCCCGCCACAAAAAGGAGGAAATCATGGTATCAATGGATTTAAAAAGGGACTTGGGAATCCACACTGGAGAATTTCTAAGGGTATATAGCAATAGTGGCAGAACCTTCATCTTAATCAAATTGATTTTCCCTATGAGGGATAATGGGAGATTTTTCCAAGCCTGACATTTTTTAGATATTGCAATGAGTAGCGGAGAGATATTGAGATTAACAAAGTCCGTCACAGAGTTAGTGATCTGGAGCCCTAAGTATTTAATTTGGGAGACCCACTGCAAAGGAGCGTCAGGATCAGCCCGGTCAGGGACAGGGTGGGAGCACAGGGGAAGTATCTTAGACTTAGTCCAGTTAACCCGGAGCCCAGAGACTGCAGCAAATTTTTCCAAAAGTGACAACGCCGCCCGTAGAGAAGGCCCAGTATCTCTGATAAACAACACTAAGTCATCCGCATAAAGTGCTGTGGTTTCAGTTAGTGTGCCCACGCAGATGCCCTGGATTTGGGAGGAAGAACGTAGCGCAATCGCCAGAGGCTCCATGACGAGAGCAAACAGGCCGGGTGAAAGCGGACACCCCTGCCTGGTGCCCCTGGACACCGGAAAAGTCCCAGACACCCCTCCATTAAAGCGGAGGGCCGCAACCGGGTGGTCATACAACAACGAAATCCATTTAAGGAACCTGGGGCCGAACCCCATGCGTTGCAGGACATAGGTCATATAACCCCAATCAATGGAGTCAAAGGCCTTTTCCAGGTCAAAGAACACCAGAGCCCCCCCAAAGACACCCCAGCCCCCAACTGTGTGTGAGTAAACACCCGTCTCAGGTTTATATCAGTGGCTTTCTGGGGCATGAATCCAGTCTGGTCAGGCGATACCAAGAGGTGTATAATTCCCATCAGTCTATTAGCTATCATTTTGGTGAGGATTTTCAGATCCATATTTAAGAGCGCTATGGGTCTATAGGAAGAACAGCAGAGAGGGTCCTTATCGGGTTTGGGGAGTAACACAACATGCGCCTCGTAGAAAGATGCCGGAAGGTCCCCTAAGTCAAAACAGTCACTATATAGTTTTAAGAGTCTGGGGGATAAAACATCCAAATACTGCCTATACCACTCTGCCGGGAGTCCATCCGGGCCCGGCGACTTAGAGTTAGGGAAAGATGCAATGGCAGACGCCAATTCTTTGTCCGTGAAGGGGGCCTCCAGACTGGCCACCACCTCCTCGGACAACTCCGGGATCTGAAGGGGACCCAGCAGGTCAGTCAGGTCCCGGTGGTCATATGGCGGGATAGCTGAATAAAGTTCCGAATAGTAGGACACAAAGGCCTGCATTATGCCCCCACTATCTCTTATTATGGTCCCATCTGGGGAAGAGACACACGGGATGACGGTATGCGGCCTAGTGTCCGCAGAGAGGTACGCCAACAGCCTCCCATTCTTATCGCCCCTCTCAAACAATTCTTCAGCCCTACTCTTGCGAGTGCAGTGGGTCAAGTCCTGAAAATGTACCAGAAGGGCCCTCCTGGCCATTTGCAGCTCAATCAGAGAAGCGGGGGAAGGCGCATTGGCATGCGTCTGTGCGCACAGAAGTTCATGGGCCTGCAACTCCTCAGATTTTGAGTTTTTCTCCATCCTAGCAGCCTTTATGGCCGACACATATGCCCCTCGTGTAGATGCTTTAAACGCGTCCCACACCACCGGCCCACCCGCTGAGCCCTCATTATGTTGCCAATATTCCTGCAAATGGGGTGAAACCAGGGCCTCGACAGAGGGTTCGTCCACCCAACTAGGGTGTAGCCTCCACACCCTCCTGCGGCCCCCGAGCAGCACAAGTCATTGCCACCCACAGGGGGGCATGGTCAGAAAGACCCCCGGCCAGGTAACAGACCTCCTCAACGTGGGGCAAGAGAGCAGGGTTGGCAAATGCCAAATCAATACGGGAAGAGGAGGTACTGACGTGGGAAAGATAAGAGTAATCTCTTTCACCAGGATGCTTCCACCGCCAGACCTCCTCCAAAGCTGCCGCGTCTGCCCAAAGCCCCAGGTCAAGGTTCCGCGCCCTATTTGGATTCGAGGAATCCAAGGAGTAATCAAGAACATTGTTAAAATCCCCAGCCACAAATAGCCTCAGGGGGCCAAATGCGGCCACCTTGTCCAGGACCTGATAGAGAACCTCGTTTCTAAAGGGAGGCGGGACATAAACATTAACTATTGCGATTAATTGAGACTCAACAGTGAGGACCACAATAGCATAACGGCCACCCGGATCCGTCACCACATGTTCAATGTTACATACCAGTTTCTTATGGATTAAAATAGCCACCCCTCTCGCATAAGAGGAGTAGGTGGAGTGTATGGCCCTCTGTATCCAGTTCCTGTTAAGGGACAGTATCCTAGAGCCCATGAGATGGGTCTCTTGTAAAAGGATAATGTGGGGACCAAGGGTTTTAAGATATTGCAGGACCAGCGAGCGTTTAAATTTAGAGTTCAACCCACGGACGTTCCATGAGATAAGTGTTAGGTCACCCATCACGTTGGAGAGAATACAATATGGGGGAAGGAGAAGAGCACCAGACAGGGGAGGCCGGGGGGGGGGAGAACCTGAACACAGAGAGCCACGGACCACCATATAACAGCAGTTGCACAATAGGAACCATACTAGGCAAGGTACCCACCCATCTGCACCAGCTTGTGAAGCAGGGTGCAAGCGGGGTAAAAAAAATAACCCCAAACAACAAAAAAGAAAAAGGAAAAAGAAAAAAAGCAAAACAGTCCAAAAAATTAACAGTTCAACATCCCAACGCCCTGTTTGGTCTAGGCGAACCAAACCAAAAACACGCCAGAGAAACTTTGTTCCCAGAAACCAGAGAAACAGTAGTGGATAGTTCAGAGAGTTCATCCACTCAGTAGGGGGTCACTTCCAGCGGACTCGTAGTATCATCCAGCAGGGCTCCCGATGATGAACGGACCAAAGACCCCGGGTAGTAGACACAGTGCCCTCCCCCCAAAAAAAAAAAAAAAAGATAATTGCAGCTAGATGACCGCACAGTATCGGATATTCATGTTGGAAACAACAACCACTTGTCCCAGCAAGGGGACACGCAGTTCCAGAGTCAGGATTCACAACCAACCTGTCACTTGCACACCTCTCTAGGCAATGGAGTCTAGCCATTCCGCCACCTCCACAGGGGAATCAAAAAATTTTGAAGAGCCATGATGAATAACCTTTAGACGACTCGGGTACAGCATACTGTAGACCAGGTTCTTCTCCCTCAATCGCTTGCGGACATCCGTGAAAGAGCGCCTTTTCTTCTGTAAATCCGGAGAAAAGTCAGGATAGAGATGTATTATAGCATTATCATGTTTCAATTCCTGATGCTTGCGGGCCTCCGCCAGGATCAGATCCCTGTCTCTGAAGTTAAGCAGGCGGACCAGAAACGCACGCGGCCATGCGCCGGCAGGCCTCCGACCAGTGGGCACTCTATGGGCACGTTCCACAACATATACTGGTGACAGGTTCTGCAGGCCAAGGAGTTGTTTAAAAAAAGTCTCTGCAAATACAACAGGGTTGGGGCCCTCCGCACCCTCAGGGAGCCCCACCACCCGTACATTATTGCGCATGAGGCGATTTTCGGCGTCCTCAGAGCGCGCCATAAGGACTTTAACCTGCTGCTGCAGCTCAGACACGGAGCGCAATGTGGTGGCGGTAGTGTCCTCCACAGCAGATATGCAGTGTTCTGCTTCCGTAAGTCGGCCCCTGAACTTGTCCATGTCCTGCCTAATAAGACCACACTCGATGGCTAGGGTATCAATCTTACCTTCCACAGAGGCCTTACTGTCTGCAATGGCCGCCAGGATCGCTGCGGTGGACTGCTCCCCCAAGAGTTCCGGATCCCCACGAGATGCTGCCGAGGCTCCCTCCAGAGCAGATGTCCTGAGAGCCGCCATCCCTGGGTCCGTCTGTACCGCAATAGAGCTCAGAGACAGGGAGATGGCAGGCAAGATGGCCGCCGCACGAGTGACAGGCGGCGAGAGATGGCCGGATTTCGCTGCTGCCTTCTTAGCCAATTTACGTTTCCCAGTCATGGGGAGGACCGGGGTGTCCCCCCAGACCACAGCCCGGTGCTTGCTGAGCAGGATGGCAGGGGAATAGAAGGATTAAGGCGGATTAAGTGTACGGATGGCGGGAGCCTATGCTGCACACGTCCTTCCTCGCTCACATCCCGGCCACGCCCCCCAGAGAAATCCAATATTTAAGAAAAAAGGGGACATCTTCCAAAGGGAACACCTGTTTTGGAGATGGCTGTCTAAGAATACAGAATACTTTATTAATCCCAAAGGAAAACTGGGAAAGAGGGGAATTTCTTTCACTTTGGGAGGGATCCTATAACATTCTGCTGCATCTCTGGAGCAAAAAGTGAGGAAAATTACTTCAATGGTACACAGATAGCAAAGTAATAACTCAGCAGGTCCCTTTCTATATCCAAAACCAATAAAAAATACGTTTTTACGGTACTTACAGTTTATAAATTTTACTTACTGTATATAAGACTAGTGGTTCCTTTCGTTCTGAATCAAAATTTAGACAATGTTTTAGTTATTCGAAAATTCGGATGTAACAAATTTGAACGAATCCGAAATAATGAAACAAAAATTTGGATGAAATTCAAATTCAAATTGTTTTCAAATAGAATTCAAATAGGTTTCGAGCTGAATTAGAATGAGAACTTCCAAAGAGAATAAAATAAAGGGATAGAATAGAAAATAAAGGAATATAGCAAAAGAATAGAGTAAAACAGAACAAAATAGAATAATAAAAGATCTTCTGACATTCAAATTTCAAGTAGAATAAATTTGAATTAAAATAGAATAGAATAGCAGACTCCTGCCTGTCAGGTGGAAGCATTCAGGTGGCTATGCTGCCTCCAGATTGCTTCCACACACCCCGGTACCGGCAGTGCCCCCCATGTATTCCGGGCTCCGCTTGCTCATCTGCAGGCCTAGGACCAACATGGTGGGTGGCGGCGGGTGGAGGGGGGTGGGATGAGCGGACACACATCTGCTCTCTTCCACTTCTTGCTGTGACCCGCAAAGCAACGTGTATGACATCACTTCCAGGTCACCCTGTCACTTCCCCAGGCTAACATAGCCCGAAAGAAAGTTGCAATGCGATCTGCATTGCAATACATTTAGTGGAGCCAAGAGGAGACATGCAGGTTCTTTTAGACCCTGCATGTCTCATTAACCACTTCCCTACCGCCCACCGTCAAATGACGTCCTTGAATTTGTGCGGTGATATCTGAATGATGCTTGCAGCTGCAGGCATCATTCAGATATCATTCTTTTCAGCCGGCGATTCTGTGCACGATAAAAACAATCATAGTGGAAGTTCCGCCACTTGATCGTTCTTATAGGCGACGGGAGGGGACGCCCCCCTCCCCCGCCGCCATCCGGTGCTTCTCCGGGCTCTCCCGTGCCATCGGGGGCCCGGAGAACGAATTGGCGGGTGCCGGATGGGAAGCATAGAGATGACTGGTGACCTGTCACAGTAAAAGTGATCAAAAAAATAAAAAAGTAAAAAAAAGTGTAAAACATAAATAAAAAATTTGTAAAAAAAAAATAATAATAAAAAAAAAAAATTATAACACCCCTGTCTCCGGTAGCTCGCGCTCAGAAGAGAACACACATGTAAGTCCCGCCCACATATGTAAACGCCGTTCAAACCACACATGTGAGGTATCGCTGCGTGCGTTAGAACGAGTGCAACAATTCTAGCACTAGACCTCCTCTGTAATGCGAAAATGGTAACGTGTAAAAAAAATTAAAGCATCGCCTATGGAGATTTTTAAGTACTGAAGCTTAGTGTCATTCCATGAGTGTGCGCAATTTTAAAGCATGACATGTTAGGTATCTATTTACTCAGCATAACAACATCTTTCACATTATACAAAAAAATTGGGCTAAATTTACTGTTTTGTTATTTTTTAATTCATGAAACCGTTTTTTTTTCACAAAAAAGGCGTTTGAAAATTTATTGCGCAAATACTGTACCGTGCAAGATAAAAATTTGCAATGACCGCCATTTTTTTTCCCTAGAATGTCTGCTAAAAAAACATATAATGTTTGGGGGTTCTAAGTAATTTTATAGCAAAAAAATTATGATTTTTACATGAAGGAGAGAAGTGCCAGAAGAGGCCCAGTGCTGAAGTGGTTAAAGAGAACCTGTCACCTAAAAATCATCATCCCCTAAAAAAAAAGTTACACAAACAAATTTAAAGTTACAACCAAGCACATAACATCCACCCCCAAAAAAAATGTTGAGGTCCCCTACTCCACATATGCATATGTACGAACATAAACGCACACGTCGGGGACGCCTATGCATGAAACCGACAATTGCGATACACATTACATATCGCCACACACGCCAGAGTGGGAGAAATAATTATAGCACAAGACCTCCTCCATAACACTTCAGTAGGAAGAAGCCAATCCCATGGCGATACGCATATAGGAGGGAGGAGTTCAGTCCGCTACGTCACACAGCTGCCGAAAACCGAATGGTGTGGTGAGCAGTCTGACGATCGTTTGGTGATTTATACATGTTGTTTTTAATCTGATTTCTTGTAAGTGTATTTTTATTGGGGCATCTTAATAAATTATTTAAACAGAGAGCATTATAGAGTTGCCTTTGTGTTACATGTGGTCCACGTGAGGAGTATTGGCCCAGACGGGAGTACTAGATCTAAGGAAAGACATTTTACATCCACTTCCGAGACTGGCGAGAGTTGTAAAATAAGTCTGTTATTATAACAGGAGTGAGGTAAGCATTCAATTCACCTGGTGGTGGTGGCACTAATTAATTTGTTTAAGAAGATTTGAACACGGCGGTGGATTATATATTTATAAAGGACTTTTACTTTACACATTTATATGTTTATTTACACATTATTATTGTTTTTGAGAGTGATTAGGAGTTGTTCACAGTATTGACTATTCAGCAGCGTTGCACCATATGTTTATATATTGATTATTCCTTAGTGAAATCACTAATAGGTGTTCAGCAGCTACTGAACACAGAGTTTGATATATAGTTATTTGTTTGATCACTTGGTGTAGGGGTTACAATAAAAATATAAATAAAAAAATGTATATTTATAGGTGGCGCTAATTGCACAAATTTGATTTAATAGGTGTATTATGACAGATCTAGAGTTTGAAGGGTATTTTTCTAACCTACATGTAGCAGTGCCAGGGTAGGGGTAGGGGTAGTAAGTATGCCAGAGACTGAAGAAATCAGTGTGAATATTTGTCTCCAATATGAGGTGAGGGATTTACAGTACCATAAGATGTGGTTAAAGGATCCTATGCTACCACATTTCTTCCAACGGCTTAATGGGCTTCCCGGATATATTTTTTAAGAGTTGGTAAGGCGTTAAATACCCTCTATGTAGGGGTTTTTGATATGTTTCCCAGTGGTTAGTGCAGTGGGAGGCAGCATAGGTAACCCTAAAAGCTTGTTGCCACATATCATGGGTGATGTGGACATTTAGCTTGTCTGCCCATTTAGTCAGGGTAGCAATTTGAGAGTAGGGATGATTGTCGTTCAGTAAGGAGTAGAATAAAGATGTTCCTTTTTTGGGGTACAGAGAGTGAGAGTAGAATTGAAATAGTGGTTCAGGTAGCATGACTGTGGAGGGAAATTTCGAGTTGAGAAAGTGGAAGATTCTCGCGTAGGCATAGAATTCTGAGTTTGAGAGGCCAAATTTATGTTGGAAATTCTAGCGTAAGACTTTTGATGAGATCGAAGACGTTTGTGATCCCATGGACTTTGAGGTCTGGAAGATGTTTGATCAAGTCCCTTAGATTGATCGGTATGGAGCAAGTAGGAGATCTAGAGATCTGGTTGACATGAAGAATTTTTTTCATGTCAGTAGGGATGCTGTGATTGATGGGAACATGTCTGGAATAGGTGGAGGATAGCCTGCTGTGGTAAGGTTAAGGGAGTCTATGGGGTGTTTAGTCTGAAGAGATGAGGTTTCCATGAGTGACCAGATTTTACATTTCACCAATAGTATTATTTGTCTAAAATGGAGGCATGATAATAGCTACTGGTGTGGGGTAGACCAACCCCACCACTGTTGTGTGGTCTTGTTAGGATATAATTAGCACATCTCAGAGGGCTAATTTCCCATATTAATTTCGATAGGTGCCTCTGGATGGAGGCTACAAAGGATTGGAGGACAGGTATTATCAACGTGCGGAATAGATAGAGCAGTTTGGTAGCACTATCATCTTAAGTGAAGCTATCCTACCCATCTTAAAAAGGCCTGTTGAGCGTAGGAAACACAAGAGTTGGGGGAGTTGTTGGAGAAAGGCTTGGTAGTTTAGTGCAAATATCTGTTTTAAGGAGGGTGCCAATTGAATTCCCAAATAGGGGATGGAATTTTCTGCCCATGTAAATGGAACAACATTTCTAAGGCTGGATTCTAGCTGTGTGGAGAGACATATGGGCAATAATACAGATTTTGATACATTGAGCTTGTAAAAGAAGATGGTGCTAAATTGGTAAATGATTTCTTGTATTGCCTGCAGGGATTGGGATGGGTTGTTATCCATTCGTACCACATGTTCTGGGAATAGGCTTATTCTATGATCAGTATTATTACATTTATTCCCATAAATTCATACATCAGTTCTAATTTTGACTGCAAGAGGTTCCATCAGCATGGCAAAGATGAGTGGGGAGAGGGGACATCCCTGATGTGTGCTGTTGGCCGTTGGCACTCTAGCTGAAGGATTAGAGAAGAGGGAAAATATAGCATTTTGTTACCAACCAGTGATACCATTTGGTAAAGACCACTTTTAGAAAGCCGCAGTGGACCGTATCAAACACCTTTTTGTGTTTGAGTGGTCTGGTGGAAAACGTTCACTCACTACCCTTCTTTTAGCATCTGACGATTGCTGGCCTGGGACAAACCCGACCTGGTCTGAATTGACTAATGATGGGAGGTATGTCAATAATCTTTTGGCAAGGACTTTAGCCAAATTTTTATTTATTTTTGTCCGTGTTCAGGAGTGATATTGGGCTATAATTTGCGGTTGAGGATGGATCTTTGTCGGGTTTCAGTATAGTTGTAATAATTACCGTAACATGTCTGTTGGTAGAGAACCAGAGAAGTAGGCAGAGTTGAAGAGGGTCATTGGCTGAGGTGCAAGGATATCATTAAATTGTTTATAATATTCATTTGGGAACCCATCCTCTCCAGGCGACTTATGCAAGGGCAGATCTTTAATTGCACAGAGAGTTTCCGCCATGAAAATGGACTGTGACAGAGACTCAAGTTGGGAGGCTGAGATAGTGGGTAGGGTTACTGAGTATAGAAATTCTTGCATAAAGGGAGTTCGATGGTTGAGGAGTCGAAGGGTAGTTTTTAAGAATTTATAGTAATGAGTAATACTCGCTAAGACCCCTTTCACACTGAGGCGCTTTGCAGGCGCTATAACGCAAAAAATAGCGCCTGCAAAGCGCACTGAAAGAGCCGCTCCTCACAATCCAGTGTGAAAGCCTGAGGGTTTTCACACTGGAGCGGTGCGCTGGCAGGATGCTAAAAAAAAGTCCTGCTAGCAACATCTTTGGAGTGGTGAAGGAGCGGTATGTATACCGCTCCTCCCCCGCTCCTGCCCATTGAATTGAATGGGCACCACGGCTTTACCGCCGGCAAAGTGCTTTTGCGGGTGGTTTTAGCCCTTTCTCAGCCGCTAGCGAGGGGTAAAAGTGCCCCGCTAGCGGCCGAATAGCGCCCCAAAATTTACGGTAAAGCGCCGCTGACGCACCCACCGCCCCAGTGTGAAAGGGGCCTAAAGGCGTTTGCAATATCTTGCGGATTAGTTAGGAGTTGTCTGGAGGTGGGGTGATGCAGAGATTAAATTTTAGCTTTCATGCATTGTGCTTTAACTCTGCGGGCCAATAGGGATCCTGCCTTCTTGCCCAATGCGTAATAGTTAGCTTTAGTAGGTTTAAGGTTATTTAAAAATTTGTACATAAGTAGGGATCTGGGTGCTGGTCTCAGTCTAGGAGTTTGCTAGATAATTTATGAGAGGGAAGGGTTTTAGTTTTCTTCTCTAATTTTTCAATTTGGAGCATGACCTTGTCAATATCTTTGTTCCCCTGGTTCTTTGCTCTCTTTTTTAGTTTTATAAGGATCATGTAGGCCTTGTATGTTGACCAAAGTGTTCACGGTCAGTATCAGGAAGATCATTCAGTTCAAAGAAAGAGTGATGCTCACAAATGAGTTCTTGGTGAATTTATTTTTCCACCAGTAGAGTGGAGTTGAGTCTCCATAGTTGTGGTGCTCCTAGTCGGTGATCGTCCAAGGTTATAGTGATGGGGCATGATCGGACCAGGAAATGGTGCTGATTTCAGAGCTCATGATGTTCTGCAAGGTCCATTTATCGACTACAAAGAGGTCAATGCGTGAATAGGACATCTGAAGGGGAGAAATAGGTGGTGTTTTTCCGATCCATGCTGACATCTCCACACTTTGAAGGGGTTCAATGCAGTTCAGTGTCATTGTTTGTGTTCAGAGGTGTCTATGGAGGGGCCATCCACTATGTTTAAGTTGCCCCCTAGAATTACCTCTTATTAGTGGCCACCAGTGCATAGGAGGAACCCCTTCAGTTCTTCCACATAGAGGAGTTTGTCTCCCATGGTTGAGACACAGGTTCTTTCATTCTATTACTAGGGTGGGACCCACTAATTCGGGGTAATTTGTCGCAGTAAGTTGGCTTAGCACTATATGACCATATAGTGTAACCAAACCCTCGTATTTTTTTAATATGTTCAGGTATTTTAAACTAGCCTTGCAGGATAAATGTCATTTTTGTATGTGTGTGCTGTAATCTGTTTTGTACTGTTTTTGGTCTTATAGCAGCAACATCTTAAATGTAAAGCATTTTAGGGTGTGCCCCCCAAGTATGTTTTTGTATTTTGCCCCCCTAGAATAAGGCTTCCTCTCTTTAAGTTGTCAAGTTTTTTGCATTGGCGTTTGTAGAGTTGTTTAGTATTTGGGACATAGTAGATTTTGACCAGGGTATAGGTGGCCTGTCCTATAGTGCAAATCAGGGTTATGAAGCGACCTTGTGGGTCTGCTAGGACTCCCTTTTTCTTTTTGGGGCCTGAGGCAAGGAAGAGGTGGTTGTGCACAAAGAGTATGTCGGCTTGCTGTTTTGTGCTTTCTTTTTGTAAGGCCGCTCTTTTCTGTGGGCTGTTTAAGCCCCTAATATATATTTTTTTAACAGTTGAAGTTTATCAGGACAAGTACAGACTTACATGTGTAACAATTGGTAGGATAGGTAGCACCTTACAATCTTAGTTATACAGATGACAACAGTACATAAGACATCTTTTTTTGCAGTTGTTATTTTAACAATATCATCCAATACACTTTAAATGTTCCAGTAAAGGCCTATAACTGAAATCTGTATTTAAATGTCACAAACATAAACCGTATGGCTTGGTTTGATCTCTCATATAGAAAGTGGTATGGAAAGGGGGTGTAGCGGGGTCCTCAATTTAGGGGTAGTGTTTGAGTGGTAGTTATGCTCAAACACCTAAATTGTTAGAACATTATCAACCATTGTGTCTGCAGGAAGAGTATTGTGTACCGTTCCCTGTGGCCTGCAGGTGGCGCTGCCATGGTGGGCCAGGGTTGAACTGCTGATACAGTGCTGAGCCTTGTGTGCCCCCTCTCGGCAACCATACAGTGGGAGTGGTCGTCCTGCTGTGTATGCTGGGAGAGGATATAAAAGGGGCAGACGCTGCCTGTAGCGGGGTTCGTCTTCGGGAGTCCTACTCCCAGGAAGTGTGTGTTCCTGTCCGCCCTGGGCCGCTTTGGCCCAGGGGCGGAGGTCGGTGAATCAGTCCCAGGCACCCTTAACCCTGGGGCTGCAACTAAAGGCCTTGGGCCCAGCACCTTTGGCTGGGGCCCGTCAAGGATCGAGGAATCTCAGGGTGCCGCCTTGCGAGGGGACCCGCATCTTAGACGGGTGTGCCCTTTCCTCCTGCAAGGAGCCGAAAGACAAGGAGGAGAGGGTGGTAAGCGCTATAGGGGGAACAAAGAAGGGAGGGGGAGGGGAGAGAAAAGGGGGACACAAGAATCATTTCCCAGAAAGGATGAGACCGTCACTATCCATCAAAGATAAGACTTCTATCCTCAACCCAGGTTGACCAAATTTTGTCTAACTTTTTGGGCCAATTACAGTACGTTCCATGTAGGTAAGGCGATAGAGGGGAAGCACAGCATTAACCATTGATGTCTACACTGCCACTTTCAGAGGATCCGCTAATTTCCATTTTGAAAGGATTGTCTTTCTGGCATAATATGATTTATAAAATATAAACAGCTTTTGGTGCATAGAGGCCTGGATGCTATAAGTCATAGCCAGCAGTAGGTCCTTACTGCCCCAAGGTTATTTATGTCAGCAACCACTGCCCTCCAGAAGTCTTGAATATATGAGCAGGACCATACCCTATGAATAAAACTCCCCACCTCAATTTGACATTTAGGACAGCTGGTTTGGGAAGTCTGGTAAATGACTGACAATCTCTGTGGGGTGTAGTAAATTAGATAAAGGAATTTTATTTGCACGAACCTATCACAGGCTGAGATCATCAATGGAAGGAACTACTGGATCCCTGCATCCCAGTCTTATTTGGCCAGTGTGGGTAAATCCCGATTCCACTTCTGAAATAATTGGTTAATCTTAGAGTCAGCAGAAACAATAAGTCTAATGTATATAGAGGGCAATGGCCTGTCAATGTTACAAGCTGTCAGCAATTTTTTCCACTGAGTGGGAGCCAGGGTAACCTGGTTAGGAAATTTGCTTCTGCACTGCATGCCTTAATTGGAATAACCTGAAGAGAATCCAGGAGGGTAGTTGACGTTTCATCTCATCAAAAATAATAGATGACCTTCAGTCATAATATGATGCAGATGTTCACATACGCTGCTGGCCCCCTTACAGTGCCATGGGAACGTCTGCCTCTCCTTGCTGTTCTCCCTACTGACTGAACTATCCCTACATTCACACTAATGTAAAGATGCATGGTCCCTACACTCACATTGACCGAACTATCCCTACATTCACACTAATGTAAAGATGAAGGGTCACACTCACATTGAACTATCCCTAGATGCACACTAAACTGATATTCTACACTGATAATAGAATCAGAATAGCACACTATAGCACACTAACTGTCTAATAGCACTGAAAAGAGCCCTGTTCTATCTCTCTCCACACCGCTATCACACTACAAATGACCACTATGGAAAGAATACTTTTATAGTGTGGGGCAGGATTAAGAGCAATGAGGCATGATTGGATACAGTGATCATGACAGCGTCCAATCATGGCTCTGACAGTGCTCTGTGCCCTGATTGGGCAAAGCTTTAACTGTGTCAGCCAATCAGGGCTTTCAATGCACTGTGCAGTGGCGCAGTGCATTGTGGTCGTTGGGCGGGCAGAACAAACGGTCGAACGACCCAATAATTTGGTTGTTCGGCAAACAGCCGAACAGCCAAGGGTCGGCCCGAACTTATGCTCGGGCCAAACCATTTGCCCATTCCTGGTCACTGGTTGTTGGAACAACCACTGAGCTGGAAGTTGTCCCATTTCACAGTGTTAATAATACTGCTGCTACGGGTTTTACTTCACATTGCGGCTGGAGGTACGCTCATCTGAACATTCATTCAGCCATTCGCACAAAAATCTCTATAGACTGTACACAGTTTTGAGGTCTCCCTCCAGGGCTGTACCTAGAGCATTTGGCACCCGGGGCAGATCCTATATTTAGCACCCCCCAATGTTAAAATGTAAAAACACCCCACTGTGCCCCCTGCATACCTCTGCATCCTTCAATATCTCTTTGTCACTACTGTGTACCCCCTCTCCACAACTGCACCTCTGGACCCCTTTATATTACACAGCACCCTGCATCACTGGACCCCTTAACATTACACAGCACCCTGAATCACTGGACCCCTTTACATTACACAGCACCCTGCATCACTGGACCCCTTTACATTACACAACACCCTGCACCTCTGGACCCCTTTACATTACACAGCACCCTGCACCTCTGGACCCTTTTACATTACACAGCCTCCTGTACCTCTAGACCCCTTTACATTACACAGCACTCTGGGCCCCTTTACATTACACAGCCCCCTACACCTCTGGACCCCTTTACATTACACAGCCCCCTGCACCTCTGGACCCCTTTACATTATACAGCCCCCCACAGCTCTGGACCCCTGCATGTTACACAGACCCCCACCCTTCAGTGAAGACCCTCCCCTTTAGCGCAGACCCCCCATTCAGCACAGACCCCCCATTCAGTGCAGACCCCCCATTCAGTGCAGACCCACCCATTCAGTGCAGACCCCCTATTCAGCGCAGGCCCCCCTTCAGTGCAGACCCCCATTCAGTGCAGATCCCCCCTTCAGTGCAGACCCCCCTTCAGTGCAAATCCCCCCCTTCGGTGCAGACCCCCCATCTGGTTCAGCACCTCAGATCAGCGCGGCACAGCAGGTCCCCTCCCCTTGTGTACACATAAACACTGGAGGGGGAGGCGGCTTCACTCTGTTTGGCTGTGCCTGTGTGACATCCAGCCCGGGACTGCTCAGACAGCCCACGGACGCGATAGAAGGGGATGGTTGGTCAGGTGCAGTGGTGTCACCCGGCACCCCTGCCCGCTTGCAACGCCACTGCCTGCAGCTCACCTCTCTCTCCCTGCTCTAATCTGCCTGTCACCGCGGCGCTGCATAAACCCGCCCTGCGCGCTGTCACTGCTTCAGTTGCGGAGGGGGGCATCAGCCTGACACCCCCCCAGTGTGTGGTACCTGGGGCAGCCCGCCCCCTACTTGGTACGCCACTGTCTCCCTCATATTATTTTCCGCACTGGTTGAATGTTTTTAGCCTATACTGTAACTTTAGGCTGTTTTCTCTATTGGTGAATGAATGGTCTTTAACTCTCATAGTCAAAAGTTCTTATGGCTATTTTTCTGTTAGGATCGATTGCTATGGAATGTTACATTTGTGAGATGAAATCCAACATATAGAAACTGACATTACACATATATTACAAACATTATGGGGATTACTTGTTACCTTTGCATAACGGTATTCTTGAAGGGATAAGTCAACATTTTTGATTCACAAACAATGTTGGTGCCAAACAATGTTATGTGCCTTAAAGCATTACTAAACTCCCACGTATCTTGTGTGAACCACAAAACACGGAAGGTGTTCGCAGTCCAAATCAGAAGAGCAGGTCAGGGTGACAATGCTGCTCCTTTGTAGATGCAGTGCAGTGAGGAAGCGTTGTCACCTTAGAATAGGCAGTGTACCATTTTGGTCCTAACTTTATCCAATGGATTAAAATATTATACAAAGACCCTAGAGCGAGGGTAAGGATAAATGGAGAATGTTCAGACTGGTTCCAATTGGTGAGGGGGACAAGACAGGGATGCCCTTTGTCGCCCCTTCTTTTCGCCCTCGCCATGGAACCATTGGCCAGTGCTATAAGGATAGATCCAGGAATAAAGGGTTTCAAGAGGAGACTGGGGGAAGAGAAAATAGCTATGTATGCGGATGATATATTGCTTTTCCTAGGGGACTCGCAAACCTCACTGGTAGGGGCAATAAACATAATAGGGGAATTTGGAAAGTTTTCCAGGATAAAAATAAATTGGGAAAAATCGGTTCTCCTACCGATTGACCCTTTGATGGGAGAGATAGAACAAGTGAAGGTGGTGTCCCAAATAAGATACCTAGGAATTAATATAACAAAGGATCCGAGGCAATATATAACCGGAAACTTAGTTCCCTTACTGGCAAAGCTCAGACAAAAATGCCGGGTGTGGAATAAGCTCCCACTTTCAGTAGCTGGTAGGTCCAATTTGATAAAAATGGTCTGGATGCCACAAGTTTTATATATCCTCCATAATTCTCCAGTATGGATCCCCAAACAGTGGTTTAAGAAAATAGACAGCGTATTCAGGGAATTGATTTGGAGGAACGGAGCAGCAAGGATATGTCTCTGCGCCCTACAACAACCAAAAGAGAAGGGGGGACTGGACATCCCGAACCCTAGATACTACTTTTTAGCTGCTCAGATGCAGCACATGTGTGGCAGTAACCGAAGGGTAGAAAGTGAAATAAAGGGGTTAATTTTGAATGACACATGCCATGATACAGTAGTAGAGGCAGTGGAGGCGGACTCCTTCTGCTCTAAAGGCCCTACGGCCCAATTAATGGTGAAGAGCTGGAAAGAGGTCAAGAAGATCATGGGATATAAGGGATTTTCCGAATTCTCACCTATATGGGATAACAGCAATCTGCAAGAACTTAGTGTCATGGGTAGGGCTGAGGAGTGGGATAGAGTGGGAATACACTTGCTGGCGCAACTCTATAAGGAAGAAAGAATAAAATCATTTCAAGAAATAAAGGAGGAGTATGCAGTCCCAAATAGATCCTTTTATAGATACTTGCAAATCAGACACGCGCTGAACGCACAATTTGGACAGAGTCCACCAGAATGGAACGACATGCCCATCTTACGTAATTTAGTAGACACAGAGACCTCTAGAGGGGTAATCTCTGACATATACGGAGCTCTAGTAAGGGTCGATCAGGGAGAGATTCTGGTTAACAAAAATAAGGTTAAATGGGAGAGAGATGTGGGCCCACTTTCGCAGAAACAATGGGAGCAAATAGTAGCGATAGGACACAAAGTGTCACTTTCACCCTCTCAAACAATATCCCAACTCTACCTGTTATACAGAGTATATTATACTCCCCAAAGGTTGTTTCAGTTTGGTAGGAGGCTGGATCCGAGTTGTCAGAGATGTGGGGACAATAGGGGAGATTTAATACACATGGTCTGGAGCTGTCCCAAGTTATACCAATATTGGAAGCAAATAGTAGAAAGGATAAATATGGTGTTTGAGACATCCCTTCGCCCAGAAGCCAGACTATGCGTATTGGGTCTCCTGGAAGAAGAGGGACTGCCAGAAGATGAACGGATAGCAATAACAAGATGTCTGTTCCAGGGCAGGAAAATAATTGCTCAGAAATGGCAAGCAGAAAGTCCCCCTACAATAAGCGAGTGGAGGATAGTCATGGAGGATACAGTAGCAAAAGAAGAATTTATATACAAAAAGAAAGGAAACAAACATAAATTTAATAAAATGTGGAAAAAGTGGATAGAGAGGTGATCACGTCAAGAATGGGTGAGAGGTAATATAGTTGTGTAGAGGGCACAAGATGGGTTTATATGGTATAATTTTATACATGCTCAAGGTGCGGTATTGTAATAGTGTATGTATGATTTGATATGTGGAAAAAAGGAAAATAAAGAATATTTAAAGATAAGAATAGGCAGTGTATAGTGGCAGGATCACTGGGTAAAAATAAAGGGGGAAAAAAAGAACAAAAGAAATAAATACAACACCACATCTAACAACTAGTAAACTGCATTATATTAATTTTTTCTGTTTTGAGATTAAATATGCTTTAGGATTAAAAGCCCCACATTGAAAAACAACTGGATCAAAACATAGTAGCATGTCTTTAGGTAAAGCATAGTTTTCAAGGGATATAAAGCTCAGAAACAACAGTTATTCACAATCAAATAAATCACATATCTAACTCCCAGTAAAGTTAGAATTTTGTTTCTTTTTTTTTGCTTTTCTTACAGAAAACTTCCTTAGCGATGAAAGCATAAAAAGAAAATATATTTTGTTACAGAAAATTGGCTCTGGAAGACTGCACAATATTTTAAATGAAGATGCCTTTAGGGAACCTATAATAGTAAATCTGCATAATGATGACATCTTCTGGCCATTGGGAACTATTACAGCAAGATATATATAATACATATATATAGAAAATACCAAATTCAGACCTGGCCTGAAGTTTAAAATTCTCTGTGTTTGATCCATGTTCTTTTTCTATAAAATGTTAGAGAACTAAACCTAGAAATAACAATTTGAGATGTAAACAGGTTAACTTAATGTAATCTAGTTAAGACATGTCATGGTAATCTTGCCAAATAGAAGGTATAAAGGAGTTAATGTTTCTTTACAGGGCAGGAATCACTCCACATTCCCACCAGCACTGTGCATCTGAAGTTTTAAACCGACTAGAGCAAAGCGCTATAAACACTTATCAGATTAAGTGGTACATTTTCGCAAAAGTGGCATTTCAATTAAAAATGTAATCGTTAATTGGCCTATATTTTCTCTCCCGTCTAAGTTTATGGATCTGTTTCCACACACTTTAGAGCTTCAGATTTTTTTTTTTTTTAAAGTGACAGAATGAGTTTACAACCCTAAACCCCTGAGGCAAAATTTAACATGTGCCTCATGTAGCTAGGCGTTGGACTACAGAAACATGGCGAAGAAGACATTGTCCTTTTTACAATTAGTTTTACTTTCACTTTCCACTGATATGTTGGTTGCTGTGCTGCACTATCCCCTCCAGTCAGCAGGGGGAGAACTATAGCCAGGAAAGCCTATGGCCTCTATGCAGAACACTGAGGATCATGGGAATTGATGCCTGGGACAGCAACCACAGAATGGGAATAATGGACCCTATACACTACAGTTCCCAGATAATGCAGAGGAAGGGGGGGAGGGGTGGGGGGTGGAGAAACAGCTTTTACCAGACTGCATTCGCAACTGCTTCCACTTGCCGCCACAGGAGTCAATGTGAGTCAATGTGAGCACATCTGCCTGTGTGCCCACATATCTGCAGGAGGCCAAACCAGCAGGGATCAGAGCCTGAGGGCGGTGACATCGGAGGCATCACAGTGATCTCATCAATACCGCTGTTGCTGCAGGGGTCCCTTTCTACAGTGGGAGTCTATGGGCGTATCACAGGGACTGGTGAGAGCGCTCACTGCCCATTATTCGCCTACTGATAGCAGAGACTGAGTGACTGAAAGCAGGACACTTAGTACATAGCACCTATACTGCACCTATACTGCATGCTAGTTTATCAAGACCGTTGTTAAGTGCACTAACACTTCTAATGCCCTGTACACACGATCGTGTGTGGGCCCCATCTGACTTTTTTTCATCGGTTTAAAAAAATAGAACATGTTTTACATTTTTTCCGATGGAAAAAAAAACTATAGGAAATTCCAATCGTCTGTGTGGAACTCCAACGGAGAAAATACCCACGCATGCTCAGAATCAAGTCAACGCATGCTCAGAAGCATTGAACTTAATTTTTCTCGGCTTGTTGGAGTGTTTTACGTCACCGCGTTTTGGACGGTCGGAATTTTGTCTGATGGTGTGTATGCAAGACTGATGGAAGTCAGCTTCATTGGAATTCCGACGGAAAATTCCATCGGAAATTCCGATCGTGTGTACACGATCGTGTGTACAGGGCATTAAAGGGCCCCAACTATAATGAGTAGAAGAACACAATACTAGACCACCTACAATGCCATTCTACAAGTCCCCTCACCCCCTTTTTTCTATTACTTCTATAAAGGGTACTTCCATCCATTTAGGCTAGGCCTAGCAGAGTCTCCCTTTAAAGCAGTAATAAACCCAAAAACAAACATTCATTATAGTGCTGACTCTAATTCTTGGATGTGCTGACTGTATTAGTTTTCCTTTTTAGTTAATTTTTTATCTGATCCAGCCAGCAGTCTGTTGCTTTTCACAAGCTTAAAGGGGTTGTATGGGTTTGTTTTTTTTTGTTTTTTTTTTAAATAACAAACATGTTATACTTACCTCCACTGTGCAGTTAGTTTTGCACAGAGTGGCTTTGATCCTCGTCTTCTGGGGTCTCTCGTGGTTGTCTCGGCTCCTCCTTGCAAGAGCTAACCCCCCCTCTGGGAAGCGCTCTCCCAAGGGAGTTAGCTTGCGGGCGCGCTCCCGTGTGATACAGTCGGCGGCCACAGCCGCCGATTGTATCACTCGGCCTCGCCCCCCGACGCGCCGCGTCATTGATTTGATTGACAGCAGCGGGAGCCAATGGCTGCCAATGGCTGCGCTGCTATCAATCATCCAATGAAGAGCCGTCTAGAGCTCAGTAAAAGCAACGCGGGATCGCGCCCAAGGAGATTCGGGTCTCAGGTAAGTAAAACGGGGGCTCAGGGGGCCAGTGACTGCAAGGTGTTTTTTCAGCTTAATGCAAAGTATGCGTTAAGGTGAAAAAACCCAAAGCTTTACAACCCCTTTAAGTTTTCCAGCATAATGTATCAGTTTACATGAATACAAATAAAAAAGTTCAGTGCAAGGACCACTGTGTCTGTTTGCAATTTTACCATATGTTATACAGGCTCTATCCTCTGTGTACAGAAATATTACCCATAAATCTTTGTTGCAGAGACTTTAGCCAAAATCAGATGACAAAGAAAAATTCATAATATAATAAGAACATAAAAATTGTGTAATATTGTGCATACAATGTGAAAATGTGAACCATAGTCCAAATCCCTTACTGTCCTTAAAGTGTAAGTTCATCTTTATAGAAAATATGTAAGGTGAAATTACACTGGACCCCCTCCCCATTGCACCCGGTTCTGCTGACCTGGAGTCCCACGATCACTCGTTCTGACACATCGGATAGTCGCTGTACCGGTCTCGGGATTTGAAATCCCCACGGCTTTCTCTCCTCTTGTCCAGCACTAAGAGGATGGGCTACTCCGGTTCTGATTGGTCGGCACCGTCCATGTGACGGTGCTGACCAATTAGAATGCCTCCTATACAAGGTACATTAAGGAGACTAAGCCGAGAGGATTTCTAATCCCCGGACAGGTAAAGTGGCTATCCGATGTGTCAGAGTGGGTGATTGCAGCACTCTAGGTCAGCGGGACCGGGGGGGGGAGGGGTCCAGTGTACGTTCACCTTACAGATTTTTCTGTAACGGTGAACTTACCCTTTAAAATTGGGCAAACATGGGAATAACACACAAATGTCCACAAAAATTAATCTCTTCCCATTTGCTTGTCTTCAAAAACGTGTGCAGTCAGTTTATCTTCCTTCACCACCCTTAATATCACAGGTGAGTCCCACCACCATGCATAACCAGCTCTAACCTTAACATGTGGACCTATTATGAAAAAACAATAGGCCATATATGCCTTCCCCTTTAAGGGGTCTGTTCCCAGGGCTCTAATAGTCGTCCCTTCTGGAGATCTCTATGTTGGCTCCTGTATGAATGACTGCCACTCACCACGGGCTCTTCCAATCAAAAGAAGTAAACTAACACAGTGTTTTACCATAATAAAGCAAAAACAAGGACCTGTAGTTAAAGTGGTAGTAAACTCTGAAATTTCATTTTTTTTCCAATTGCAAGGTAATATCATAGTTTGCTAGTATGCATCCAAAGTACATCTACATCCTCCCCCTACCTCTATCTTCATTGGCTTCCATTGTGCAGTGTAGTCATATGCTGCAGCTGCCTTCTGTGATTTGACAAGAATAGCAAGCGGGGCAGTCATTGGAGCACGTGAGAAGTAGAGGGAGCTGCTGCTGCTCCTTTTGCTCCAGGCTCTGCTTAAATGCGTTGTAAAGGTACATGTTTTTTCACCTTAATGCATTCTATTAAGGTGAAAACTAGGGATGAGCCGAACACCCCCGGGTTCGGTTCGCACCAGAACCCGCGAACGGACCGAAAGTTCGCACGAACGTTAGAACCCTATTAAATACAATGGATGCGAACGTTCGAAATCTAAAGTGCTAATTATAATGACTATTATGCATGTTATTATCCTAAAAAGGGTTTGGGAACCCGGGTTCTTCACCAGGGGACATGTATCAATGCAAAAATAAGTTTTAAAAACGGCCGTTTTTCGGGAGCAGTCATTTTAACCACTTAACGACCGCCCACTGTAAATATACGTTGGCAGAATGGCACCGACAGGCAGAATCACGTACATATACGTGATTGCCTTTGTATAGTTGGGGGGTCCGATCGGACCCCCCTTCTTTACAGTGGGTGGTCGTTTTACCTTTGGGAGCGATCCGGCATGAGGGGACCGCCGTTCGATTCCGGCCCCCCCTCTCGATCGCTCCCGGCGAATGAGAGAGCTTCCCCTGCCTGTGTACTGTTTACACAGGCAGGAGGAAGTGATGTCATCTCTCCTGCGGCGCTCACATATACCGAGCGCCGTACAGGAGAAGATGCAGGTTAGTGCACAAAACAGCACACTGACACCAGGACACATAGGCACATAAATCGCCCCCCCCAGACATCCCAGATCACCCCCCCAGATCACCCCCCAGCCCTCAGTCACAGTGTCACTGATTGCAGTGACCATTTATTTAGTGATCACTGCAATCAGTGACATTTGTGACTGTAAAAGTGTCACTACATTTAGTTTTAGGTCCAGTGTAGCCCCCTAACCCCCCCTAATAAAGGTTTAACCACCTGATCACCCCCCAGATAACCCTTTCACCCCCTAGCACCGCTGTCGCTAAGCGATCATTTTTCTGATCGATGTCTTAGCGTCAGTGATGCTGATCGGTAGCCAGTAATTTTTTTTAGGTTCGCCGCAGGTTTTTATAGCGTTGGGTACCCCCATATATTACCTAATAAAGGTTTAACCCCCTTGATCGCCCCCCAGGTAACCCTTTCACCCCCTATCACCACTGTCACTAAGCGATCATTTTTCTGATCGCTGTCTTAGCGTCGGTGATGCAGATCGGTAGCCAGTAATTTTTTTTAGGTTCGCCGCAGGTTTTTATAGCGTCAGGTACCCCCATATATTATCTAATAAAGGTTTAACCCCCTGATCGCCCCCCAGGTAACCCTTTCACCCCCTATCACCACTGTCGCTAAGCGATCATTTTTTTGATCGATGTCTTAGCGTCGGCGATGCTGATCGGTAGCCAGTAATTTTTTTTAGGTTCGCCGCAGGTTTTTATAGCGTCGGGCAGGGCCGGCCCTACCATGGGACCAGATGGTACCATTGTACCAGGCGGCACTTTTAGGGGGGCGGCAAAGCTGTAAGCAGAAAAATCTATCCACAAAATGTAGCTGTAAAACTTGTATGCCCCTGTTGCCTGCCTAATTTAAGGATTATGCGCTCCTGCTCACTGCTCTGCGGCAGCAGATGCACCCCTTTCTAGGCTCCCTTCTTGAGTTCCTATGTTCCCCCCCCCCTGGATCGGAGCTGGTACAGTCCCAGCGAAAGTGCATGTGGGCGGAGCAGGGAGAGAACCTCACACTGCAGCATCGATCTTTGGTTCCCGCCCAGCACACAGCAAAGCGCTCCTCCTCCAGAGCAGAGTGAAGATGTGTAAATCACGGATGACAGGCTGGATCCTCTTCTGCTGTGAGTCCCGACTGCTCTGCATTCCATATACTGTGATTATAAACGTGCCCTGCACTTTTCACTGCAGGTTTATTGAAAGTAAAATTCTTAAACAGGTTAGGAATTAGTGTGACATTTCAGGTGCTACATTATATGTAATCCACATACACATTATATCTTCTAAAAAGAATGATTTTTTAATAAGATATAATGTGTATGTGGATTACATCTACAGTATGTAGCACCTGAAATATCACACTAATCCCTAACCTGTTCAAGAATATAACATTACACAGCAAAGGATGTGATTTCTTATCCCAGCCCAACTTCAAGAAAGTCCACTCTTGCAGCGTGGGGGAGGGGGGAGAAGGGGGATACTGTATAGTCTTTTTTTACTTGATTCTATGCTTTAGCCAGCTCCAGTGCTCTCCTCCTCCTCCCTATCACATATAGAGGAAGATTAACCCTGTATGGTCTAAATTGGAGGCTGGAGTGTGACCACTGTCACTCCTAACTGACACAGGAGCTGCAGGGGACCAGTAACAGAACTGCAGAGAGCCCGCTGAAGCAAAGTACAAGGTAAAACTGAATACACAGCAAAGAATTCATTGGGTTCAGCAGGGGCTGAATTTTTGATCGATGTGTAACCCTCTCTGTTAGACAGAAACCGATTTGTTATATCCACTTCTGCTGGAAATCCTTGTTCGATTAGCTGTTTGCAGCCAAACGGAAGCAGTGCTGATCAGTGTATTTTGATAGGGGAGAGTCCCTGCTGTCAGAATACAATTCCCACATGGAGGAATCTGTCAGCCACTTGCTTGAGCCCCATCTCGATCCAGCAATGTGCACAAGAGCACTTGCTCTCTAGTGCAGGGGTCTCCAAACTCTCTAAAGGGCCAGTTTACTGTCTTTCAGACTTCAGGGGGGCCGAACTGTGCCCAGTGGGAGTTAACAATGTGCGATCTGGTGTCGTTGGGAGGAATAGTGCCCCTTTTTTTGTCAGTAGAAGGAATTATGCCCCATCATTGGTGTCATTGGCAGGAATAATGCCTCAAGGGCCAGATAAAGGCAAGCAAAGGGCCACATCCGGCCCCAGGGCCGCAGTTTGGAGACCACTGCTCTAGTGGACTGTTTTTTTATAGTGCACTTTAATATTACTTTGCACTGTGTGTTTGATTTGCAGCACTGGGAGTTTGGTAGTAACTCCAAAACCAAATTGTGTACAAATGAACCATAAGAATTTGACTAGAGTTATTTGAATATTTGGGAGTTATTCACATTATATGTTATAGTATTTTACATTTTTTATTTACAGTTCCCTCACAAAATGTTTTTGCAGCACAGGGATTTTGGTCCCACATGTGATATGTAATTGAATATTTATGAGTTGTTCGCATTATATGTTTTGGGATTCGCCCCTTCATAATTTTGTTTGCAGCACTGGTATTTTGGTTCCATATTCATGTGCTATATATTTCACTTGGTCAGATTTGATAATGACACATACACTAAAGTTGATATAATTTATAGGGGTTACTGCTATGCACTAGGGTGTATATACTCCTGGTCTCTGTACTCTGCAGTTTACTGCTCTTGACTTCTGCACATTGTATATTACTGTACATACTCTACCTCTGAACACTGTACACACTGCTCCTGATCCTTGTACTTTGTAATCTATCCAATTCTGACCTCTGCACTATATATATATATATATATATATATATATATATATAATGTATTTGTGTGTGTGTGTGTGTGTGTGTGTAAGATAATTGGTCATGGGGGGGCGCAGCTTGGCATGTTCGCCCTGGGTGCTGGTTGACTTTGTCCCGCCGGCACTGCCCCCTGCACTGTGAGGCAAATTGCCCGCTCCACTCCCCGCTGCACTTCAAGCATTTTTATTATTAACTTTTTTACTAGTAATGGCAGTGATCTACGACATTGCGGTGGACAGGTTCGGACACTTTTGACACATATTTGGGATCATTGACATCTATACAGCGATCTGTGCTATAAAACTGCACTGATTACTGTGTAAATGTCACTGTCTGGAAAGGGGTTAAATGGGGAGGTGTTTCTAACTGGGGGGGATGGGACTGACTGGAGGAGGAGAGAGATCTCTGTTCCTAATCACTAGGAACAGCAGATCTGTCTCCTCCCCTGTCAGAATGGGGATCTGTCTGTTTACATTGACAGATCCCCGTTCTGGCTCTCTGTGGAGCGATCGTGGGTGGCATCGCGGCCGCCGGCCAAGCACAGGTCCTTTTATACTCCAATATACATGTATAGAGCCATGACTGGTCCTCTTTATACTTCTATATAGCTGTATAGAGCCATGACAGGTCCTCTTTATACTCCTACATACATGTATAGAGCCATGACAGGTCCTCTTTATACTCCTACATACATGTATAGAGCCATGACAGGTCCTCTTTATACTCCTACATACATGTATAGAGCCATGTAAGGTCCTTATTATACTTCTATATACACGTATAATGCCATGACTGGTCCTCTTTACACTCCTATACATGTATAGAGCCATAACAGGTCCTCTTTATACTCTTATATACATGTATAGAGCCATGACAGGTCCACTTTATACTCTTATATACATGTATAGAGCCATAACAGGTCCTCTTTACACTCTTATATACATGTATAGAGCCATAACAGGTCCTCTTTACACTCTTATATACATGTATAGAGCCATGACAGGTCCACTTTAGTTATCATAATATAAAATAATGGATGTGGGGGCATTTTGGTGGGCGTGATTTTTTTTTTGGGGGGGGGCAGCATTTCATTTTTGGTACCAGGCAGCACAATGTCTTGGGCCGACACTGGCGTCGGGTACCCCCATATATTACCTAATAAAGGTTCAACCCCCTTGATCACCCCCCAGGTAACCCTTTCACCCCCTAGCACCGCCGTCGCTAAGCGATCATTTTTCCGATCGCTGTCTTAGCGTCGGTGATGCAGATCGGTAGCCAGTAATTTTTTTTAGGTTCGCCGCAGGTTTTTATAGCGTCAGGTACCCCCATATATTATCTAATAAAGGTTTAACCCCCTGATCGCCCCCCAGGTAACCCTTTCACCCCCTATCACCACTGTCGCTAAGCGATCATTTTTATGATCGTTGTCTTAGTGTCGGTGATGCCGATAGGTAGCCAGTATTTTTTTTTTAGGTTCGCCGTCAGGTTTTTATATAGCGTCAGGTATCCCCATATATTACCTAATAAAGGTTTTAACCCCCTAATTGCCCCTAGTTAACCCTTTCACCAGTAATCACCATATAAGTGTTACGGGTGACGCTGGTTAGTTAGTTTTCTTTTTATAGTGTCAGGGCACCCGCCGTATATAACCCAATAAAGGTTTAACCCCCTGATCGCCCGGCGGGTGATATCAATTAGGTTTTAGTGTCAGAGAGGGTCTGCGTCACACCCCAGGCAGCGTCAGGTTAGTGCCAGTAGCGCTAACACCCACGCGTTAAGCATACACCGCCCTTAGTGGTATAGTATCTGAACAGATCAATATCTGATCTGATCAGATCTATACTAGCGTCCCCAGCAGTTTAGGGTTCCCAAAAACGCAGTGTTAGCAGGATCAGCCCAGATACCTGCTAGCACCTGCGTTTTGCCCCTCCGTCCAGCCCAGGCCACCCAAGTGCAGTATCGATCGATCACTGTCACTTGCAAAACACAACACACATAACTGCAGCGTTCGCAGAGACAGGCCTGATCCCTGCGACTCCAGTGCTGTAGGAGGTGATTTCACCACCACAGTTAAAAAAAAAAGCATATATGCCGAAGCATTGGGCCAGCAGGGGCGGAGGAGCGATTTTGCTCCTAATGCCGCGTACATACGGTCGAAATTCCGACGGAGGCTTGCCCGTGGAAAAGTCTGACCATGTGTACGCGGCATAACTTTTGCGGGAAGATGCCCCCATGCTTCGGCATATATAAATGGTGCATGTATGCCCATCGTTAGAAGTGGGTGGATGAAGGGCGGTATTCTAATGGTGGGCATACCCACCGATCAATCTTTTTTTTTTTCGTTCAGCCAACAGGCTGCATGAAAAAAAGATTACAATACATGTCCAACAAGGACCAGCAACGTACTGGTATGTTGCTGGACTTTGAATGTTTATACCAGAATGATGCCTGTGGGTTTAGGTATCATCTTGGTATCATTCTTTCTTTTTCGTACATCACGGGACACAGAGCGACTTAGTCATTACTAATGGGTTATATAGTTTACCTTCAGGTGCTGGCACTGGCAACTTCCAAACCGGAAGTACCCTCCCCTATATAAGCCCCTCCCATCCGGGAGCACCTCAGTTTTTTGCCAGTGTCTAAGGTGTTGGCCAAAGAGTAACATGTGTTTTCCTGGGCTTACGTACAGGTTCTTTTACGGGCCTTAGTAAGCTGTTCCGGATCCCACCAAAAAAGCTTCATAGCTAAACGGTCGGTACCCGGGCCTTGCAACAGAAGAGCAAGGTTTTGCCTGTAATGCCTCTCTTAGGAGGGCTGGACCCTGGGATCCAGAGCTCTGGTCATACCCACGACCAAGATGTTTTCTGTGCAGGGTGCTATACAGGTCCAGGGGAGTGGAATCCTTGGGAACCCGGTCCCTGAAGGTTTAAATACAATGCCTGCCGTGATAGGTGAAGTTTGGGCTTCTGTGGACCAAACAGAGTCCTGCGGCGGGGAACAGGTAAGTGGGGGCCCCCAGGAACTTGGTTCTATTGGGGGACCCCCAAGCCTAATTTGTCTTTCTGTCTGTTACCTAATGGTATTCCCGCTAATATCTGTGTATGCCTGTAACTACTGGAAAATGTAAAATTTTAATAGTAGTCAAGAAAAAAAAAAAAGAAAAGAGGACCGCGGTACCTGTGTTAAACCACTAGAGGCCGCTGTGGTCCATTTTTTCTTGTCATGTGGATCTTTGGTTTTCTCAAGTCAAAAGATCCAGGCAGTTGGTAAGTTCTCTGTGGGAATCCACTTCCTCTGCCCTGTTGCTGCGCTCATCCACCGCACAGGCCCTCCGGCAAAAAGGGCCCTGGCTCCTAGTCCCTGCTTGGTTTCGAAAAGGGCGCCAATGGTGCACGGGCGCGCGCGGGCGCGTGCACACGCCTCCTATGAAAAAAAAGGGGCGGGGCGGGTGGATGACGCTCGATGCGCGCCGCGGCGCTTCTGCGCATGTGCAGGCGTCCCAGCATGTGTAAAAGACACAGTACAAGTGTCAGCTGGATGCAAGTAGAGCTAGCAACAAAACGGTGGCACACAGAGGCGGATGATGCAGGCATCCCCATAGAAAGACACTTTAGTGGACACCAGCTGGTATATAGCAGCAACTGTGTTAGACTATTACCAGCAAAATTGGTGTATGACGACGGGAATACCTCAGCTTTGTGCTTATAGGATATGTCGTCCAGACGCTCTGGAAATAAATCTTCCAAGAAGCGAAAGGGGTCTCCGTCGGGCTCTGAGGATTTTGGGCATGCTGTACTGCGCCAATCTCCCCTGAAATTTCAGAGGTCAGTAGCCGTAGGAACCCCGCAGGAGTGCCTGGTGCTGCGGCTGTCCCCAGTCCACCTGCTCCTGTATATATAACAGAGGAGGTTTTATCCTCAACTCTGGGAGGATTGGAAGAGAGATTAACAGCATTGATCGCTGCTTCCCTGTCACAGGAAAAGCGCGTCCGATCTCCGTCTCCTCCTGCAGAGTGCCTGTTAGTGGAGGAACAGTCCCAGAGATCGACCTACCTGAAGGGGATCAGGTGAGGTTGATAAAGATATAGAGGAATCAACAGTGGAAGAACCTTTCTCAGCATCTCAGGCTGAAAGATTATGGGTTCAGTCTCTGACTAACATGGTCCGAGCAGCAGTTTAAATGCCTCTGGCGGAACCATCAACCACTACTGTCTCCTCGCTGGGGTCGCTGAAAGCTCCCCAGACTGTATGTTCCTTCCCAATCCACCCTTTATTGGAAGGGCTTATTTACCAGGATTGGGAGCATCCTGTAAAATATTTACTCCCCCCAAGAGATTTCCAGTGATCTATCCCATGGAGGATAAGTTCATAAAAAAAAATAAAAAAATGGAGGGTCCCTACAGTGGACACAGCCATCTCTTGTGTAAATAAATCACTGACATGTCCAGTAGATAATGTTCCAATGTTCAAAGACCCAATAGATAAAAAATTGGAGTCTTTACTAAAATCTGCTTTCTCTACAGCAAGCATGGTGACACAACCTGCAGTAGCAGCGATTGGAGTCTGCCAAGCAATGAAAGATCAGTTGAAACAAGTCTTAAGGGACTTACCAGATCAGCAGGCTCTTGCCCTAGCTGACCTACCTAGAGCCTTGTGTTGCGGTGGACGCCATAAAGGATACAATCCAACAGGCATCCCGCTTTACGCTGTCTGTAGACATATGCGTAGGCTTCTATGGCTCAAAAACTGGTCTGCTAAAGCTCCCTGTAAGAAATTGCTGATTAGCTTCCCATTTCATGGAGAACGCTTATCTGGAGATGATCTGGACAAATATATCCAGAAAACTTCTGCCGGTAAAAGTACACTCTTGCCGGTTAAGAACAAGGGTAGAAGTCCTTCTTTTAAGAGGCCTACTTCTCCAGTCCCTGGCACATCGGCTGTGAAACAGTTCCGACGGCCTCCGCAAATCCAGGGGGCAGAAATCAGGGACAATCACAGGGTAACAAGAAACCCTGGGTCAAGAGAGGTACAAAACCTCCCCCCAAGTCATGAAGGGTTGCCCCCACTCAATCGGGTGAGGGGAAGACTTCAGTTGTTCACAGAGACCTGGCGGGACACCATCAGAGACAGATGGGTGATCTCCGCAGTAAGTCTGGGATACAGGCTGGAGTTAAAAGACATTCCTCCTGCCCATTTTATAAGGTCAAACGTGCCAAGCGATCCCCAGAAGAGTGGATCCCTCCTTCTGGCACTAGAGCAACTATTGCTCCAAGGGTAATCATGAAGGTTCCCTTGGAAGAAAGCGGGTTCGGGTTTTACTCGAACCTTGTCACAGTCCCCAAACCAAATGGGGACATGAGGCCCATATTAAATATAAAAGGGCTAAACAAGTTCCTACATATTAGGACTTTTTCGGATGCAGTCGATCCGATCGGTGGCCACCGCCCTACAAGGGCAGGAATGGTTAGCCTCGATCGACATAAGGGATGCTTATTTGCATATTCCCATCTGTCCGGCCCACCAGAAATTTCTACGCTTTGCAGTAGAAGGGCGCCATTTTCAGTTCAGAGCCTTACCTTTCGGTCTGGCCACAGCACCACGAGTGTTCACAAAAATTCTGGCCCTACGATTGGCCAAACTAGGAACACAAGGTGTAACGATAATGGCATATCTAGACGACTTGTTGCTGATAGACCACTCAGTGAAAAAAACTAGAAGTGGTCGTTCACAAGATAATCAAGTATCTGGAATCTCACGGTTGCATTATCAACCGAGACAAGTCAGCCCTGAAACCAGTCAAAAGTCTGGAATACTTGGGGGCTAAGACTGGATTCAAATCAGAGAAAGATTTTCTTACCTCCAGAGAAGGTGTCGTCTTTGAAAGATTTGACCCACTTAGTGGGTGCAAAAAAGAAAACCATCCATACGCCTGTGTATAAGGCTTCTGGGAAAAATGGTGGCTTCATTCGAAGCAGTACCCTACGGTCAATTCCATTCAAGGAACTTGCAGAGGGCCATACTGTCAGCCTGGAACAAAAAAGTTCAGGCTTTAGACTTACCAATGTCCCTGTCCCCTTCCGTTCGCAAGAGCCTCCATTGGTGGTTGGTGCCCCAGAATCCGGAAAAAGGGAAACCCTTCAGTCCGGTTTCTTGGAAGGTGGTCACTACAGATGCCAGCCTCATAGGCTGGGGGGCAGTACTGGAGCAATGGTCTCTCCAGGGCAAGTGGTCAGAAGCAGAGAAGGCCCTGCCCATTAATCTCTTAGAGATACGAGCAGCCCGGTATGCCCTAGTAGCATGGACATCCAAACTCCAAGGGTCACCTGTCAGAATTCAATCAGACAATGCCACAGCAGTGGCATATATCAATCACCAGGGTGGCACCAGGAGTCGTGCAGCCCAGAGGGAAGCGAATTGCATCCTGGAATGGGCAGAAAGGTATGTCACAGCCATATCCGCGGTTTTCATCCCAGGAGTCGAAAATTGGAGAGCGGACTTTTTAAGTCGCCAGCAATTATGCCCGGGGGAATGGTCTCTTCACCCCGAGGTTTTACAGGCAATATGCCAGCGGTGGGGAACACCGGATGTAGATCTGCTAGCATCCAGATTCAACGCAAAGGTGGACAGATTTGTGTCTCGCACAAAGGATCCCCTAGCTTGCGGTTCGGATGCCCTAGTGTTCCCTTGGGATCAGTTCAAGCTGATATATGCATTCCCACCGCGATTAATCCGCAGAATCAGGGTAGAAAAGAAACCAGTGATTCTGGTGGCTCCAGCGTGGCCCCGAAGGGCATGGTACGCGGAGATTGTAAAAATGTCAGTGGGAAGTCCTTGGACCCTCCCACATCGTCCGGACCTGCTTTCGCAAGGACCGATATACTACCCTTCCTTACCAGCCCTAGGTTTGACGGCCTGGCTATTGAAGCCCACATTCTAAAAAAGAGAGGGCTCTCTAATCCTGTGGTATCTACCATGATCAATGCCAGGAAGCCGGTATCCAGGCAGATCTATTATAGGATCTAGAAGGCGTACATCACGTGGTGTGAGGCCAAGAAATGGCATCCACGTAAGTACGTAATAGGTAGGATTCTGGACTTCCTACAGTGGGCTGTACATAGGAAGCTTGCCTTGAGTACTATCAAGGGTCAGACGGCCTTGTCAATATTTTTTCAAAGGCCCTTGGCTTTGCATTCATTAGTCAAAGCTTTCATACAAGGAGTGATGCGTATTAGCCCTCCGGTTAGTATTCCCATATGTCCATGGGACTTAAACCTGGTTCTGTCGGTTCTACAGAAACAACCATTTGAACCATTGCGGCACATTTCCTTGGTTCTTTTCACCAGGAAATTGATTTTCTTAGTAGCCATTTGTTCGGCTAAATGAGTATCGGAATTAGCCGCCTTGTCCTGTAAGGAGCCATATTTGGTTATCCATAAGGACAGAGTAGTATTACGTCCTCATCCAGCCTTCTTCCTAAGGTGGTATCGAGGTTCCATTTGAACCAAGATGTGGTTCTTCCTTCCTTTTTCCCCAAACCTAGTTCGGTAGAGGAAAAGTTATTGCATTCTTTGGATGTAGTAAGAGCAGTTAAAGCTTATCTTAAAGCCACTGCTCAGATTCGTAGAACGGATACTTTGTTTGTTCTGCCGGAAGGCCCCAGAAAGGGTCAGGCAGCATCAAAAATCTACTTTAGCCAAGTGGATTCGACAGGTCATAATACAAGCCTATGGCTTGAAAAGGAGACCGCCTCCGTTCAAAGTTAGGGCGCACTCCACAAGAGCAGTTGGAACTTCATGGGCAGTGCATCACCAAGCCTCCCTGGCTCAAGTCTGTAAGGCCACAACATGGTCCTTAGTACACACGTTTACTAGATTCTACCAGGTAGACGTCAGAAGTCAGGAGGATGTCGCCTTTGGGCGCAGTGTGTTGCAGGCCGCAAAAGAGCCTCATGCCTGATGGCGCCCAGCTTATGTATAGTGTATCCCTCCCCTCATTGGGCATTGCTTTGGGACGTCCCATTAGTAATGACTAAGTCGCTCTGTGTCCCGTGATGTACGAAAAAGAAAAAGGGATTTTTATAACAGCTTACCTGTAAAATCCTTTTCTTGGAGTACATCACGGGACACAGAGCTCCCACCCCTCTTTTTGGGACACTTATTGCTTTGCTACAAAACTGAGGTGCTCCTGGATGGGAGGGGCTTATATAGGGGAGGGTACTTCCGGTTTGGAAGTTGCCAGTGCCAGCACCTGAAGGTAAACTATATAACCCATTAGTAATGACTAAGTCGCTCTGTGTCCCGTGATGTACTCCAAGAAAAGGATTTTACAGGTAAGCTGTTATAAAAATCCCTTTTTTCAGCCAGCGGCCGGCTTTCATGTAAAAGCAATCCTAGTGGCTAATTAGCCTCTGGACTGCTTTTACAAGCAGTGGGAGGGAATGTCCCCCCCCCCGGATATAAAAAGCGCCATTGGGAAATTGGGAAAGCATTTTATCACACCGATCTTGGTGTGGTCAGATGCTTTGAGGGCAGAGGAAAGATCTAGGGTCCAATAGACCCCAGTTTTTTCAAAAAAGAGTACCTGTCATTACCTATTGCTATCATAGGGGATATTTACATTCCCTGAGATAACAATAAAAATGATAAAAAAAAAAAAATATGGAAGCAACAGTTTAAAAATAAAATAAAAAAGCAAAATTAATAATAATAAAAAAAAAATTAAAAAAAAGCACCCCTGTCCTGCCCTGCTCTTGCCCAATGGCGAACGCAAGCGTCGGTCTGGCGTCATATGTAAACAGAAATTGCACCATGCATGTGAGGTATCACCTCGAAGGTCAGATTGAGGGCAGTAATTTTAGCAGTAGACCTCCTCTGTAAATCTAACGGCGTAACCTGTAAAGGCTTTTAAAGGCTTTTAAAAATGTATGTAGTTTGTCGCCAATGCGCGTTTGTGCGAAATTTTAAAGCTTGTCGTGTTTGGTATCTATGTACTCGGCCTAAGATCATCTTTTTTATTTCATCAAACATTTGGGCAATATAGTGTGTTTTAGTGCATTAAAATGAAAAAAAAAGTGTATTTTTTCCCCAAAAAATGCGTTTGAAAAATCGCTGCGCAAATACTGTGTAGAAAAAAAATTTGCAACACCCACCATTTTAATCTGTAGGGCCTTTGCTTTAAAAATATATATAATGTTTGGGGGTTCAACATAATTTTCTTGCAAAAAAAAAAAATGTTTTCATGTAAACAAAAAGTGTGAAAAAGGGCTTTGCCTTCAAGTGGTTAGAAGAGTGGATGTAAGCTTCCTAATGTTGTGTATAAAATGCCAGAACAGTTCAAAACCCCCCCAAATGACCCCATTTTGGAAAGTAGACACCCCAAGCTATATACTGAGAGGCATGTCGAGTCCATGGAATATTTTATATGTTGACACAAGTTGCGGAAAATAGACAATTTATTTTTTTATTTTTTATTTTTTGCACAAAGTTGTCACTAAATGATATATTGCTCAAACATGTCATAGGCATATGTGGAATTACACCCCAAAATACATTCTGTTGCTTCTCCTGAGTACGGGAATACCACATGTGTGAGACTTTTTGGGAGCCTAGCCGCGTACGGGACCCCAAAATCCAATCACCGCCTTCAGGCTTTCTAAGGGTGTAAATTTTTGATTTCACTTCTCACTGCCTATGACAGTTTCGGAGGCCATGGAATGCCCAGATGGCACAAAACCCCCCCAAATGACCCCATTTTGGAAAGTAGACACCCCAAGCTATTTGCTGAGAGGTATGGTGAGTATTTTGCAGATCTCGCTTTTTGTCAAGTTTTGAAAATTAAAAAAAAAAAAAAAAAAAATTTTCTTCATTGTCAAAAACAAATGAGAGCTGTAAAATACTCACCATGCATCTCAGCAAATAGCTTGGGGTGTCTACTTTCCAAAATGGGGTCATTTGGGGGGGGGGTTTTGTGCTATTTTGGCATTTTATGGCCTTCGAAACTGTGATAGGTAGTGAGGAGTGAAATCAAAAATTTGTGCCTAGAAATCCTGAAGGCGGTGCTTGGTTTTCGGGGTCCCGTACACGGCTAGGCTCCCAAAAAGTCCCACACATGTGGTATCCCCGTACTCAGGAGAAGCAGCAAAATGTATTTTGGGGTGTAATTCCATATATAACCATGGCATGTGTGAGCAATATATCATTTAGTGACAACTTTTTGTAATTTTTTATTTTTTTGTCATTATTCAATCACTTGGGACAAAAAAAAAAAATATTCAATGGGCTCAACAGGCCTCTCAGCAATTTCCTTGGGGTGTCTACTTTCTAAAATGGGGTCATTTGGGGGGGGGGTTTGTGCTATTTTGGCATTTTATGGCCTTCGAAACTGTGATAGGTAGTGAGGAGTGAAATCAAAAATTTGCGCCCTTAGAAATTCTGAAGGCGGTGCTTGGTTTCCGGGGTCCCGTACGCGGCTAGGCTCCCAAAAAGTCCCACACATGTGGTATCCCCGTACTCAGGAGAAGCAGCAAAATGTATTTTGGGGTGCAATTCCACATATAACCATGGCATGTGTGAGCAATATATCATTTAGTGACAACTTTTTGTAATTTTTTTTTTTTTAGTCATTATTCAATCACTTGCGACAAAAAAAAAAAAATATTCAATGGGCTCAACATGCCTCTCAGCAATTTCCTTGGGGTGTCTACTTTCCAAAATTGGGTAATTTGGGGGGGTTTTGTACTGCCCTGCCATTTTAGCACCTCAAGAAATTAGATAGGCAGTCATAAATTAAAAGCTGTGTAAATTCCAGAAAATGTACCCTAGTTTGTAGACGCTATAACTTTTGCGCAAACCAATAAATATACGCTTATTGACTTTTTTCTTACTAAAGACATGTGGCTGAATACATTTTGGCCTAAATGTATGACTAAAATTGAGTTTATTCGATTTTTCTTATAACAAAAAGTAGAAAATATCATTTTTTTTCAAAATTTTCGGTCTTTTTCCGTTTATATTGCAAAAAATAAAAATCGCAGAGGCAATCAAATACCATTAAAAGAAAGCTCTATTTGTGGGAAGAAAAGGACGCAAATTTCGTTTCGGTACAACATTGCATGTCCGCACAATTTCCAGTTAAAGCAGCGCAGTGCAAAATTCTGAAAACACCTCTGGTCCTTTAGCTACAAAATGGTCCGGGGCTTAAGTGGTTAATGATGCATAAAATGAAAAAAAAAAAGTCAAATATTCCTTTAAATATCGTACCTGGGGGGTGTCTAAAGTATGCCTGTGAAGTGCCACGTGTTTCCCGTGTTTAGAACTGTCCCTACACAAAATTACATTTCTAAAGGAAAAAAAGCCATTTAAAACTGCTTGCGGCTTTAATGTAATGTCTGGTCCCGGTAATATGGATGAAAATCTTTAAGAAAAATGGCATAGCTACCCCATCACCTCCCCCCCTACCCCAGCCCATTACCCCCCTTTGGGTCTTGTATGGATATTAAGGGGAACCCCGCACACAAAATAAAAAAGGCCCTATATACTCTGAACAGCCGTATACAGGCGGTGCATACAATACAGGGACTGTAGGTTTGTTCTTATGTAGAATCTGTTTGTAATTTTGAACAGGTACATTGTTTAAGTGTAGCTCCAGCCAAAAAATCAATTTTTAAGCTTTTTGGAAAACATAGGGAAGGGTTATCACCCCTGTAACATTTGTTTTGCTGTCTGCGCAGTGTGCACCTGTTCAGAACAGTTCACCTCACTTTCCGTCCTAATGACAAATGTTTTTTGAAAATTTGGGGTTTTTATTGAAACAAGAATTGGTGATAGTGGAGAGGAGACACTTTTTTTTCCCATATTAACTCTTACAGGAGAGAATTTGCCTTCCTAGGGGTAGATTTCCTCTCACTTCCTGTTGTCTCCTTCCGTTTGCAAGTAGGAGTCGTTTGTAAGTTGGATGTTTGAAAGTAGGGGCCTGCCCTATATACTCTGCTGAAATTTGCCCCTTACATGTTGGTGTTGCCACAATACTGTAAGCCCTCACAGTTACTCTTGGTGGGTGCATGAATGGGCCCTGCTGTGAATTATTAGATCAAGAATTGTAATTGCATGCCCCTGTTGAACAGGGGCTGAAAAATTGGGCCTTTGGTGGTGGTGGTGTTGACACAACACTGTAAGCCCTCACAGTTACTCTTGGTGGGCGCATGAATGGGCCCTGCTGTGGATTATTAGATCAAGAATTGTAATTGCATGCCCCTGTTGAACAGGGGCTGAAAAATTGGGCCTTTGGTGGTGATGGTGGTGGTGTTGACACAACACTGTAAGCCCTCACAGTTACTCTTGGTGGGCGCAGGAATGGGTCCTGCTATGAATTATTAGATCAAGAATTGTAATTACATGCCCCTGTTAAACAGGGGCAGAAAAATTGGGCCTTAGGCACTGGTGCCACAACACTACAACCCCTCACAGATACTGTACTTGAAGCACAGCAATGAGCCCTGTTGCAAAGTATTGCATCAAAAATTGTAATTACACGCCCCTGTTAAACAGGGGCTGAAAAATTGGGCCTTAGGCACTGGTGCTGGTGCCACGACACTGCAACCTCTCCAAGATACTCTAGTTGGAGTGCAGGAATGAGCCCTGCTGCAAAGCATTGCATAAAAAATTGCAATTACATGCCCCTGTTAAACAGGGGCTGAAAAATTTGGCCTTAGGCACTGGTGCTGGTGCCACGACACTGCAACCTCTCCCAGATACTCTAGTTGGAGTGCAGGAATGAGCCCTGCTGCAAAGCATTGCATAAAAAATTGTAATTACGTGCCCCTGTTAAACAGGGGCTGAAAAATTGGGCCTTAGCCACTGGTGGCGGCACCCAGAAATAAAAATGTTCTTCCAAGCTATCATCATCAATCGGATCATTGAGGAGGAGGAGGATAGTCAGTTAACATAACAGGACAGTCACTCAGCATCGGCATCAGTCTTGAAGGGATGTGACATTTGAAAATAAATTAGTCTGTTATATCAGCTTCAGGTGTTTGGTAGCTGGTGGTGATCCAAGATTGGTTCATCTTTATGAAGGTCAGTCGATCAACCGAGTCGGTGGACAGGCGCACCCTGTGATCCGTGACAAATCCTCCAGCAGCACTGAATGTGCGTTCTGAAAGAACGCTGGATGCAGGACAGGCCAGTAGCTCAATTGCATACTGTGCAAGCTCTGGCCAGTGATCCATCCTCAAGACTCAGTAAGCCAGAGGATTTTCGGTGGGGAAGGTGTCCAAGTCGGACCTTGCCCCTAGGTATTCCTGCACCATGTATATCAGACGCTGGCAATGGTTGCTGGAACCGATCATACCTTGGGGCTGCGGACTAAAGAATTGTCTGAACGCATCTGTCAGACGGCCACCTTCCCCACTGCTCCTTCTTTGACTGACCGAAGCCTCAGCAACTCGTTGTCCAGGACCAGGAGTTTGTAACCTCCCAGTCTCTGGGAACACGTTGCACAGACCTTTCTGCAAGGCCTCCCGGAGTTGTCTCATCCTCTGCTCCCTCTGCGACGGTAAGATAAGGTCCGCAACCTTACTCTTGTACCGTGGATCAAGGAGAGTGGCCAGCAAGTAATGGTCCCTCTCCATGATCCGAAGAATACGAGGATCCTTCCGCAGACTTTGCAGGATCAGGGAGGCCATGCAGTGTAGGTTAGCTGAGGCATTCGGTCCGGAGTCCTCTGGGTCACTAAGGAAGACATGATCCGCAGCCACCTCCTCCCAGCCACGTACAAGTCCACGGGTTTCTTGGGACTGTAAATCATCCATAAAAGACTGCTGCTGATGATGCTGAGTGCCAGCCTCCACCTCCATGCTGACACAATCCTCCTCCTCCTCCTCTTCCTGTGCGATGGGTGGGACAAAAGGAACACTGTCTGGGTAAAGGGGGCCTTGAGAGGCAAGGAAGTCCTCCTCTTCCTGCCTCTGTTCTGCCTCAAGTGCCCTGTCCATTATTCCACGCAGCGTATGTTCCAACAGGTGGACAAGAGGTACAGTGTCACTGATGCATGCACTGTCACTGCTCACCATCCTCGTGGCCTCCTCAAATGGTGCCAGGACAGTGCATGCATCCCTGATCATGCCCCACTGGCGTGGTGAAAAAAACCCGAGCTCCCCTGACCCTTTCCTGGTGCCGTAGTCGCACAGATACTCATTGATGGCCCTCTGCTGCGTGTGCAGCCGCTGCGACATGGCCAATGTTGAGTTCCACCTGGTGGGCATGTCACATATAAGGCGGTTCTTGGGCAGGTTCAACTCCTTTTGCAGCTCAGCCAGGCGAGCACTGGCATTATAAGATCTGCGGAAATGCACACAGACTTTCCTGGCCTGCCTCAGGACATCCTGTAAGCCCAGGTACCTGCCCAAGAACCGCTGCACCACCAGGTTAAGGACGTGAGCCACACAGGGCACATGGGTCAGTTGTCCCTGTCGGAGGGCAGAGAGGAGGTTGGTGCCATTGTCGCAAACCACCATTCCTGGCTTAAGCTGGCGTGGCGTCAACCACCTCTCGGCCTGCCCCTGCAGAGCAGACAGAACCTCTGCCCCAGTGTGGCTCCTGTCCCCCAAACACACCAGTGCAAGCACGGCATGGCATCTTTTTGCCTGCGTACTTGCGTAGCCCCTTGAATGCCTACGGAGCACCGCTGGTTCCGAGGACAAAGCACAGGAAGAGGCCGTGGAGGAAGAAGAAGAGGAGGGAGTGGAGGAGAGAGGTGTGTCACAACCAGTAGTAACATTTTGGAGGCGTGGCGGCGGAACAACCTCCAACACTACTGCACCTTGTCCTGCATCCTTCCCAGCTGCCAAAAGAGTAACCCAATGGGCCGTGAAAGAAAGGTAACGTCCCTGTCCATGCCTGCTGGACCATGAGTCAGCGGTAATATGCACCTTACCGCTGACCGCCCTGTCCAGCGAGGCCAAGACATTGCCTTCCACATGCCGGTAGAGAGCCGGAATCGCCTTCCGTGAGAAAAAGTGGCGTTTGGGAACCTGCCATTGAGGAACCGCACATTGCACAAGCTCACGGAAAGGGGCCGAGTCTACCAACTGAAAAGGCAGCAGTTGAAGCGCTAACAATTTAGCCAAGCTAGCATTCAACCACTGGGCATGTGGATGGCTGGGAGTGAACTTCTTTCGACGGTCCAGCAGCTGGGGCAGGGAAATTTGCCTGCTAGAATCGGACGTCGGTGTACTGCTAGCAGAGTGCCCGCAAGTACTTGGCTGTGACACACCTAATTTTACACCTTCATTCCTCTCAGTGCAGGTTTCAGAGAGGACTGAAGGTATAGTGGGGTTGGAGATCCCAGCTGATGCGGTGCAAGGAGAGGTCCGCTTTGTTCTTTGGTGTGGGTCTTTAAGGTAGGCTTGCCAACGAGCTGCATGGCAGGTCAACATATGTCTGGTCAAGCATGTGGTGCCCAAGCGGCTGATGTTTTGGCCACGCGATATACGCTTGAGACATATGTTGCAAACAGCAGCTGTGCGATCTGATGCACTCGACTCAAAAAAGGCCCACACCAAAAAACGTTTTGAATAACGGGCAGAGGCAGCGCCCTGCACAGGCGGAGCTCTGCGGTGTGATTCCGTCGGTGTGCTGCCCTTACGCTGGCCCCCCAAGGGCATCCTGCCTCGTTGGAGATGTGCCTCCTCCTCATCCTCCTCCTCCTCCTCTCTGCTATTAGGCACCCATGTGGAGTCAGTGACCTCATCATCCCCTCCCTCCTCATCACTGGAGCCAATCTGGCAGTATGCTGCAGCTGCTGGAACATGACTGCCAGATTGGTGTCCTTCTTGAGTATCCCCTCTCTCTGCTCTCACGCTACTGCCTTCCTCTAGCTGGGTATCATCATCAGACCCTTCGAAACGCTGGGCATCCTCCTGGAGCATGTACCCAACACTGTGCTCAAACAGTTCGGGGGACTCCTCAGGAGGATATGGTGGGTCTAGGGAAGGAGTGACTGATGATGACATTGATACCAGGGATGAGGACGCTTTGGCAGCTGCTTTGCCAGTACCCTGAGCCTGGGTGAGAGAGGATGAGGGGGATGAGGAGGGCTTGGTCATCCACTCTACCAAGTCTTCGGCATGATGCGGCTCAACACGTCCAGCTGCCGAAAAGAAGGACAAGCGTGTCCCATGGCCACGTGCTGATGGCAATGCACCGCGTCCACGACCAGCACTGTTGTCTCTAGACACAGAGCCTGCTTGCCCTCTTTTATTGGCTCCTGACTGTCTGCCTCTCCTTGTTTGCCTTCCAGACATTCTAATGGCCTGCAGGGAGATGGGAAAACCAGCAATAAGGCCTAGCTTCAGGAGTATATTTTGCAGGAATCACACTACGCCTGCTGTAAGTGCTGCAAATGCCTGTTGGTGTAACACACTAGGAAAACACAGCAATATGGCCTAGCTTCAGGAGTATATTTTGCAGGAATCACACTACGCCTGCTGTAAGTGCTGCAAATGCCTGGTAGTGTAACACACCAGGAAAACACAGCAATACGGGCTAGCTTCAGGTGTTTAATGTGTAGGAGGCACACTACGTCCGCTGTAAGTGCTGCAAATGCCTGGTAGTGTAACACACCAGGAAAACACAGCAATACGGGCTAGCTTCAGGTGTTTAATGTGCAGGAGGCACACTACGTCTGCTGTAAGTGCTGCAAATGCCTGGTAGTGTAACACACCAGGAAACCACAGCAATACGGGCTAGCTTCAGGTGTATAATGTGCAGGAGGCACACTACGTCCGCTGTAAGTGCTGCAAATGCCTGGTAGTGTAACACACCAGGAAAACACAGCAATACGGGCTAGCTTCAGGTGTATAATGTGCAGGAGGCTTAGCAAAAATGACACTAACACTGCCTATCCTTCTCTCTCCCTGCACACAAGGTTTAGCAAAGAATATGACACTGACACTCTCCCTGCCTATCCTTCTCTCTCCCTACACACAAGGTTTAGCAAAGAATATGACACTGACACTCTCCTTGCCTATCCTTCTCTCTCCCTACACACAAGGTTTAGCAAAGAATATGACACTGACACTGACACTCTCCCTGGCTATCCTTCTCTGTCCCTACACACAAGGTTTAGCAAAGAATAGATATGACACTGTCCCTGTCTATCCTTCTCTTTCCCTGCTCCGGAACACACTACACGAGGCCGCCGCGCTGGCGGCCTTTTATAGTGTGGGGCGTGTACTAAACCCCCTCAGCTATAATTGGCCACAGGCCAATCATTGCTCTCCTCGCTGCCGGCGCTGTGATTGGCCAAGCATGCAGGGTCACAGTGCATGCTTGGCCAATCACAGCGCCGGGATTGCACTGCGATGGCGCAGTGTATTGTGGGCCGTTCGCGTCACTCGAATTTGGCGCGAATGGCCCAAATCGTTCGTTGTTCGCCGAACGAGCGAACAGCCGATGTTCGAGTCGAACGTATGTTCGACTCGAACACCGAGCTCATCCCTAGTGAAAACACATGTGACGATTAGCGGCCCCCAAGCCCCCCCGTTTACTTACCTGAGCCCTCAAAAGTCCCGCGTCGTGAACACGCTGGCTTCTCGGCCGGGCTTCTCGGCTCTTCTCGGCTCATTCATTAGATCATTGATAGCAGCGCAGCCATTGGCTCCCGCTGCTGTCAATTTAATCAATGACGTGGCGCGCCAGGGGGCGGGGCCGAGTGATACAGTTGGCGGCTATGGCCGCCGACTGTATAACGGGAGCGCGCCCGCAAGCTAACCCCCTTGGGAGAGCGCTTCACAGAAGGTGGTTAGCTCTTGCGGGGAGGAGCCGAGACAGCCACCGAGGGACCCCGGAAGACGAGGATGGGGGCCACTCTGTGCAAAACGAGCTGCACAGTGGAGGCAATTATGTTATGTGTGTTATTTTAAAAAAAAAAGAAAAAGGGAACCTTTACAACCTCTTTAACCACGAGGAGGAGTCGGCCTGTCAGTGATTCACAGTGCTGTGCCACCAGAGGAAAAAGAGGACTAGGGCCAGGGACAGCCTGCGGTGCCTGCGAGCTAGAGAGCCGTGGATGTGACAGACTGCTGTATTCAAGCACAGCCAATAGGCCGCGGAGAGAAAGTGGAAGTCTGGCCAGGATTCAGGAGGGCCCAAGGTAAATTGACCAAAATTCCTGCTCTGTAGATTCTTTCAATTTGGGGTGTTTTTTTTTTCTTGAGGAGGGGGTTGGGGGTGCGTGAGAGGCCTGTAAGTGGATAAATGGCTGATGGGTGTCCTTTTTTTTCTGGGGGAGGGGGTATTTGGGGGCTGAGAGGAAGCAGTGATGGGTGCCCTTTAAAAGGACAACTGGCTGATGGTGGGCCGTGGGCCTGTTTTTTTTGGGTGGGGTTGGAGGCGTGAGAGGCCTGTAAATGGGCGAAAGGCTCATGGGGGGCTTTTTTTTCTGGGGGTGAGGGGGGATTTGGGTGCTGAGAGGAAGCAGCAGTGGGTAGCCTTTATGAGGACAAATAGGTGATGGTGACCCTGTTTTTATATTTTTGTGGAGGGTTTTTCTTTGGGGGGTGATAGGAAGCGGCGGTGAGTGGCCTTCATGGGGACAAATGGCTGATGACGGCCTGTTCTTTGTTTTTTGTTTTTTTGGGGGGAGGGTGGGGTACTAGGAAGAAGCGATGGGCAGCCTTTATGGGGACAAATGGCTGATACTGTACGTCATCACTGTACTAATAACACTGACTGGGAAGGGGTTAACATCAGGGGCGATCAAAGGGTTAACGGTGTGCGTAGCCTGTGTTTTTTACAGTGTGGGAGGTGCTTTTACTAGGGGAAGACATGGTTCGATGTCCCTTCTTTGCTGTGACACACGATCCATGCCTTCCCCACTGACAGAACGACAATCTGCCTTGTTTACATAGTCCGCAATACCCATTGATCGGCTCCCGCTGTGTATAATCACAGCAGGACTGAGCCTGCAGCAGCGCGCCCCCTACTGGAAAGTGCAGGATCACGTTTATACGTGATCCTGCGCACAGCGGCCACCCTGTAGCAGTAAAACTGCTATAGGGCAGTCGGCAAGTGGTTAAACAAATGGAAAAATATGGTCCCACAATAAATAGATCCAATGCTAGGCAAACATTTTTTTAAGCTTTGGACATAACAGGAAAAATATAGAAGATAAAAACATGCAGATAAAGAAGAGGGATGGCAGAAAAAATACTGTACAATCACTTTAAATAACATCTCCTAGATAGACAGTTGAATGTCAACAAACTGTCCAGGAATTCTGGCTGACACCACTGGGACCCCCTGGCTGCTTTCATTACAAACAGAAGCAGGTAGGGGAATGAACTTTTATTTAGCATTAGTTTTTTTTTTTTTTTTTTTGGCTTTTGTCACTTTTGCTGGAGCATATCCAATAGGTGTGCACTTTCTTGTGCAGGTATAACACACCCACCAAGCAGGTTATTTAAAGGAATTCTGTTAATGTTTCCCTTTAAGTCACAAGATCTATTCTGCCCAGCTACCCATGCCTTTTTTTTTTTAACAAAAACTTCCACACTGGCCTGGAAAAATGCCACAAATAAATGGAAAGATTCAGGACAGGTCCCCTAGACTTTAATGGGGTTCAGGGTTTGCTGATTTCCTGGATTTCTTGGCATTTCAGAGAAGTCACCCCTACTATCTTTACGCTGAAATTAAACAATACACAACAATATTGGGAACAAAAATAATTATTACATGCACTCTGAACATCATCTGAAGTTCACTTTCATCATAAATATTTTTTTATTATTTTCAGGAGAAGCCATATAATCTGCAAAAAAAAAAATCAATAAATAGTAAAACCCATTAGTTCCTGTAAAAGAAAATTGCTCCCTGGGGATTACAAGAAAAGATATGAAAATGGTGCAGAGAAATAAAGCATTTTGAAAATAAATTAATGATTATAAAAATACGGCATTTCAAACAGAAACTGTATTTAAAAGAATATAGCAATGAACACTAAAACTGATATAGTGCTTTTAAGTAGCTAATCTGAAGCTATGCTGAAGCCCAATTAAATGTACCTAAATTACACATTTAATCCACCAGAGGGAGCATTTTAAATGTTTGAAAATAGATTTGAAGCTTGCTGCCTTCATAGGAATAACATTCAGAAATATTTTAGCTGCTGAAGTGAAGTGTTATTATCTACATTCCAGATGACACTGCAGTCTGCAGTTCTAATTAGTATTAACGTGCTTCGTAGTTCACTGTGGCAAAATGAGAATTCAAATTCAAACAAGCTTGTGCAAAAGACAATAATGTGATAACAGGCGAGACTGATTCTCATTAAATATTTGTAACCTATAAAAAATGTTTTCAACCACATTTATTTATACAAGAAACAGTGTATTCTGCAAATTAATGACAAACTGTCAGTTATATCACTTAAAGGGTTAGTTCACCCTATAGTCTATATATACACTCTATATAGTTACTATACAGAAAAAATCACCCTACGCTAACGGGACTTTAAAACTATACATCTCTTCTCCTAACATATTTTTAGGCCATTTAACCACTTCAATACTGGCCATTTTCACCCCCTTCCTGCCCAGGCCAATTTTCAGCTTTCAGCGCTGTAACAATTTGAATGACAATTACTAGGTAATGCAACACTGTACCCATATGAAATGTTGATAATTTTTTCCCCCACACAAATAGAGCTTTATTTTGGTGGTATTTGATCACCTCTGTGGTTTTCATTTTTGGCACTATAAACAAAAAAAGAGTGACAATTTTGAAAAAAAAAAAAAAAAAAACACAATCTTTTTTACTTTTTGCTATAATAAATATCCCAATTTAAAAATAAAATAAAAATCTTCCTCAGTTTAGGCCGATATATATTCGTCTACATATTTTTGGTAAAAAAAAAAAAAAAAAAAAAATCTCAATAGGCGTATATTGATTGGTTTGCGTACAAGTTATAGTGTCTACAAAATAGGTTAATGATTTATGGCATTTTTATTATTATATTATTTTTTTTTACTAGTAATTAGGTGATCTGCGATTTTTGTCAGGACTGTGATAAATCGGACACTTTTGACACTATTTTGGGACCACTGACAATTATACAGCGATCAGTGCTATAAAAATGCACTGATTACTGTGTAAATGTCACTGGCAGGGAGAGGGTTAACCCTAAGGGGCGATTAAGGGGTTAAATGTGTTATCTAGGGAGTAATTCTAACTGTGGGGGGAGGGAACTGACTGGGGGAGGTAACCGATCGGTGTTCCTGTTGCAAAGTACGATTGATAGGTGCAGCGGAGTCAGTTCAGATCAGACATTGTGTAGTAACAGGTAACAGGAACTGGCTTCTTTATTGGAACATAACCACACTAGCAAAGATGTCACTTCACATTGTAAGAAGAATCACAGACAGGAAAAAGCAACCAACAAGTACATCACAGTATACAGGAAATACAACACATCATAGAGAAATACATAGCATAGCATATCACTGAGCATTAGCGACATCTTGTGTCCTTTTTCTAAACTGCAGTCAAATACAGTAAGCTAAGCCGAAAGTTTGTATCTCCAACACCCCTTCTCAACAACTAAGGCTTAGTCTGTTAAACCCATCTTCTTTGTAAGCCTTGAATGTCTTTCAGCAGTCAGGGGCTTTGTAAGGATATCTGCTGTCATATCCTTGGTTGGGCAATAAAGTAACTCAAGAAGACCTTGCTCTTGAAGATCCTTAAGAAAGTGGAACTTCACATCAATGTGCTTGGTTCTTGAATTAACTCCTTCCATGTGTGCAAGTACAATGCATCCTTGATTGTCCTCAAAGATTTCAGTTGGTCCCAACTGTGGTTGACCTAAGTCTGTTAATAGCTGTCTCAGCCATATAACTTCTTGGCTTGCCTGCGCTGCAGCAACATATTCTGCTTCAGTAGACGACAGTGAAACAGAGAGTTGCTTTTTACTAGTCCAACTGATGGCACCTCCTGACAGAAAAAATAAGTAGCCACTGGTAGATTTTCTGTCACTGGTGTCTCCTGCCCAGTCAGCATCCACATATCCTGTTAAGGTGCTTTCATCACTTGGTGGTAACTTTAGCTTGTAGTGCGAAGTCCCTTTTAAGGTAGCGAATGATTCGCTTTACAGCATTCCAGTCCTTTTGACTTGGCATCAAAACCTTTCTGCATAGGATTCCGACAGTTGCTGCAATGTCCGGCCTTGTAGCGGTGGTAAGATACAGCAATTTCCCTATTGCTTTCCTGTATTGAGTATTAGTAGGTAATGGGTTATCTTGACAATTCATCTCCTTTAGGTAGTTGGTTTCCATGGGAGATTTTACTGGTTTGGCGTCTTTCATTCCAAATGTTTCAATTATTTCTTGTATTTTGTGTCTTTGGTTCGGAAGAAAGCTGCCATCTTCCTCTCTCTCGATCTGGATGCCGAGGTAATTCTTTATGTTGCCAAGATCTTTGGTGTCAAAGTGCTGATTTAGTTTTTCCAGTATTTCTGCTTCATCCCCTTCTTGCTCAAAGCAAATCAGGATATCATCCACATAGATAAGCATATAGACCCATCTGTTTGCCAATTTCTTTGTGTATAAGCAGGGGTCTGCTTTACTCCTTTGAAAGTTTTGATGTGTAAGCACTTCATTTATTTTTATATTCCACGCTCTGGCTGTTTGCTTTAGACCATATATACTCCTGTGAAGTTTGCACACTAGGTCTGACGTTTGTTAATCTTTGAATCCTGGCGGTTGTTCCATGTAAATTTCTTCTGTTAAATCGCCATGTAGAAACGCGTTTTTCACATCAAAATGTTTCACTTGCATTTTCCTTGTGACGGCTACTGTCAGTAAAGTCCGTATTGTAGTGTGATTGACTACTGGTGCAAACGTCTCATCATAGTCCTCTCCGTATTTTTGAGAATAGCCCTTGGCTACTAGTCTTGCTATGTACCGTTCAACTGTGCCATCTGCATTGTATTTCACTTTAAAAGTCCTTTTACAGCCTATGGCTTTCCTTCCGGGTGGTAGTTCTGTAAGTGTCCATGTTTTAGTGTCATGCATGGATTTTATCTCTTCCTCAGCAGCCTTTATCCATTTAGTTGCTTCTTGTTCTGAAAGTTGAGATATGTCTTCCCAGTTTGCAGGTTCGTTGATACTGGCAGTACTTGCTTTGTATGAAAGACGTATAGGTGGTTTACCTTTGTTTTCTCTTGTTGAACGTCTCTTTTTGTGTCTGAGCCTTCTTGTGTCTGTTCTTCAGTACTGGTTGAGTCTACACTCACTTCAACTGTTTGTTCGGAAGTTACAGAGATGGGCTGGTCAATGCCAGTTTTCTCTTCTATTCTTGCTTCTACTGTTATCATTACATTGTCTCTTAAATCTTCAACAAATGTTATGCTGTTGCTAATGGTAACCTTGTCTGTTTTGGGATTTACAATTCTGTAACCCTTGAAATTGTCACTGTATCCAACAAAGATACCTTCAAACGCTCTGTTTTGGAGTTTAGTGCGTTTTTCTTCAGGTATGTAGATGAATGCTTTGCATCCAAAAACTCTTAGGTGTTTTACACTTGGCTTCTCATTGTGCCATAGTTCATATGGGGTTTTCTCCACTGTTCTGGAAAAAAGTCTGTTCTGCAAATATGTAGCTGTCATAGCTGCCTCACCCCAGTATTTTTGTGGTAGTCCAGAATCTGTCAGCATACATCTGATCCTTTCAGTCAGAGTTCTATTCTTTCAGCTACTCCATTTTGTTCTGGTGTATACGGGACTGTCTTTTGATGTTCTATTCCATTCTGTTTTAAGTACTCTTGTATCTTACCTCCTGTGAATTCACCTCCATTATCGCTCCGAAGTATGAGAGGCTTCCTCTGAAACTTGTTACTTGTCTTTATTATATAGTAATTTGTCAAAAACTTCACTCTTGTGTTGCATTAGGTAGGTGACTGTGTATCTTGAATTGTCGTCTATGAAAGTCACTATGTACCTGTTGCCTCCAGATGTTGGTGGGTTTAGGGGACCACACACGTCACTGTGAACTAAGTCAAGTGGTCTTGAAGCTCTCTTCTGACTGACTTTGGGAAGTGTTGCTCTTATAGCTTTGGATTTAATGCAACATTCACATTTAACGGTAATTGGACAAGGGGATACTTTCAGATCCCTTGTAAGCTTCCTCCTCTGTAGTTCCTGTATGCATTCTGGGTGTCTGTGACCTAGACGTCTGTGCCATATATGTATACAGTCATTGTGCTTGTGTGTACATAGTCTCACCTTTTCCTTCACTGTGTCGAGGTGTTATAGATGATCATCCAGCTTGGCACTTGCTATTGTCTGTTTGCCGAGTCCTCTGGCTGTTAGACGCTTCACAGATAAGAGTCCTCCTTCTAGATTAGGAACATAAAGCACATCTTTCACTGGTATGGCTAAATTGTGTCCCGCATCATCAGGGCATACAAGGGTTCCATGCCCATATCCTTCTGCATGTATTTTGCTTCCATCTGCAAGATAAATAGTTTCTTTGTTGCTCAGATCAAGTTCTGTGAAGAAACTTCTATCACTCGTCATGTGACTGGTTGCCCCCGAATCGATGCACCAGCCTTGGCATTTATTGTTGCCTGTCGCTTTAAATGTGGCATTCCAGTTACCTTCCCTTGGATCATTGATTGTGGTTTTTGACCTTTTGTTTAGTATAAGAGGGACGCTGTCTTATTTGCTCTGCTTTCCATATAGTACAGTCTTTCTTTATGTGTCCCTGTTTGTGGCATCTGAAACACACTCTGGTCTCTTTCCTGTGTAATCTTGCGTCTGTAGCTTTAAGAGCGGTGCTGGTGTCGGTTTCTGTGGAGTCATGCAATAATTCCTTTCTTCTCTGATACTCATCTATGAGCCTGGTTTTTACAAATGCTAGTGTCAGATCTGTCTCAGGTCGTGTCTCCAGTGCATTGATTAGTGCAGTATATGTATCGGGCAAACTGCATAACAACATGGCTGCAATGTGACTGTCTGTTATATTCTCCCCGATCAATCTGAGTTGCGCAATCACTTCCAGCATTGCGTTTATATGCTCCTGCATGTCCTGTTCTCTGCCAAGTCTCATTTTGTAAAGTTTCCGCAGCAGAAAGAGCTTGCTGTTTAAACTGGATCTTTCATGCAGTCTTTTCAGTACATCCCACATGCCTTTCCCTGTGTCCTCATTGCGTATATGAATGAGCTGATCATCCTCCACTAGTAGGCTTATGGTGGCCCGTGCCTGTCTGTTTTTCTTGTCCCAGTCCTGATTATTATCCTGTGGCCTCTCTGTAGTGGTAACCTCCCACAAGTCATCTTTGGATAATAGCATTTCCACTTTAAACTTCCATAGCTGATAATTGTCATTGTTCAGCTTGGCCACTGAGAGTTTAAGCTCAGAGTTTCCGGCCATTTTATCCCTCCTTTATATATAAACAGTCTTACTTGTCTATAGGAGATGTCGCTGGAAAGCTTCCTTATGTCGATCTCCGCATCAGCCACACTGTCTTCCATTCAAGGCTTTGTTCTGCCTGGGCTGCACCTGGTCATAAGTCTTTATCCGGATACTGGGCCCATAACCTGTTGCTTAGTACGATTGATAGGTGCAGTTCAGATCACATATTGTGTAGTAACAGGAACTGGCTTCTTTATTGGAACATAACCACACTAGCAAAGATGTCCCTTCACATTGTAAGAAGAATCACAGACAGGAAAAAGCAACCAACAAGTACATCACAGTATACAGGAAATACAACACATCATAGAGAAATACATAGCATAGCATATCACTGAGCATTAGCGACATCTTGTGTCCTTTTTCTAAACTGCAGTCAAATACAGTAAGCTAAGCTGAAAGTTTGTTGTATCTCCAACAGTTCCTATATACAAGGAACACACGATCAGTCTCCTCTCCCCTGACAGGACGTGGATCTGTGTGTTTGCACACACAGATCCACATTCCTGTTCTGTGACCGGCAATCGCGGGTGCCCGGCGGCCATCGCAGCCGCCAGGCATGCGCATCAGCTCCTGAGTGACGCGGCGGGAGCAACAGCGCGCCCTCCAGACCGCCAAGAAGCTGAGGACGTCATATGTAGGCTGCCCGAGATGGCAGAGCCACATTGCGGCCGTCATATGTCTATATGCGGGGTGGGAACTGGTTAACAGAAGCCTGCCAGAAAAACTGTAAATGCTTTTTATGACCCCTTCCTGTCTTCTTAATAGGACTGAGCAATTGTTAGAACATTCCCTAGTGCTAAAGAAGGGAACACCATCTTTTTCTTGAGAGCTGCACATCCCCAGAGCACTCTTCCATAAATTTGGATGAGCTCATCAGCTGCAACAGGATAGAGAAAAGGATTGTACTCCATCCTGTAGCGCTAGGGGGCGCTCATCCTAATGGCTGGTCTTTCTTAGTAAGAAGACAGAACAGAGCCATTAAAATCATTTCTCCACAATGCCTTTAGCTACAGACATGACTTAACTGCTTGTTCAGAATATGCAAATACTACAGTTTATTTCTAAAATGTAATTTTAATTTGTGCAGTGAAAGTGCATGTACATTCAATCTGCGTGAATGGGGGGGGGGGGGGGGACAAATGTTATTAGGCTATTTCCTGTGTAGCTGGAAGTTTTTTTTTATTGATTAAAATAGAACATACTATAAAGCACTAGGCGTTTTACCCCACCACCTTCCCACACTTTGAGTCTGTTATACCCATTCGAAAACCAGGCCTTTTTTGGCACTTTTTGTTTACAAGTTAAATCAGTATTTTTTGCTAGAAAATTACTTATAACCCCCAAACATTTGTAGCGGGGTGTTCAATTTAGGGGAAGTGTCTGAGTGGTAACCAGGCTCAGACACCTTAAATTGTTAGGAGTTATGGACCATTTTTGTCCTCAGGGGATAGTATTGGTGTGAAGTTCCCTGTGGCCTATGGGTGGCGCTGCCATATTGGGCCGGGGTTGAACTATCAATACAGTGCTGTGCTTTTTGTGAACCCTCTTGGCAGCCGTACAGTGGGGCGGGGGACCTGCTGTGCATGCTGGGAGAGGATATAAAAGGGGCAGACATCTTCTGATCGGGGTCCAACCCCAGGCACCCTCAGCCTGGGAGTGCGTATGGCTCATCTCCGGGTGCCCTCGGCCCGGAGGCTCTGTTCCGGTTCCACCTCAGGCACCTTTAGCCTGGGGTGAGGTACTACCTCACTGTTCCTGTCCGCCTGGGTATGGAGACCCGGGAGCTGCAGCGATGGCTCGGGGCCCCGCACCTTCGGCTGGGGTCCGCTAGGGATTGAGGAGTCCAGGGTGCCGCCTTGCGAGGGGACCCACACCCTAAGAGAAGGGAGGATCATTCTGAGGAACCGATGCGGGAGTCACGGTGAAGGAAGGGTCTGTTGACTCTCTGGGGGGACATCTTCTCCTTGATAGCGGCAAATGTTCTAGGAAGGGAGTTCAAGTTCATCAGGTCCGTGGCAGGGGCCTTATTCACCAGTTCTGTGGCAGAGACCAACTTCACGGTCTGTGGCAGAGACTGTGCGCCTAAAACTGTTTGAGAATCTGAGCAGTGAAGAGTTTGAGCTACGTTTGTGCCTGGACCTCCTCCACACCTTGGGCTGTCCTGTTTCCTTTGCTCCAACCCTTTCCTATCCAAAGAGACTGTTTATTACAAAGTGAGAATAAATACTAAGTTGGAGTTTCAGCTGGTGTGGACATTTACATTACTGGGGAAGTCAAGGACTTGCATCTACACATGGTAGAGGTAAGAATCATTCTCAGGAGGACTTTGACTCTGGCTGCAGACCAGACCCAAAAATAGCACCGCTCAACCTCTTTACACAGGATTGTACGGGCTTGTGGTGCGGTGTGTCTGTCTCCCCCTGCGAGGAGCCAAGTTAAATGCAGGAGGGGGATAGCTCCCCCCTCTGTCTCTCAGCTCCCCCTGTCTCTCAGCCCCCCTCTGTCTCTCTGCTCCCCCTTTGTCTCTTAGACCCCCCTCTGTCTCTCAGACCCCCTCTGTCTCTCAGACCCCCCTCTGTCTCTCAGTCCCCCCCTCTGTCTTTCAGTTTCTGTGTCTCTCAGTCCCCCCTCTTTTAGCCCCTCCTCTGTCTCTCAGCTCCCCTCTATCTCTCAGACCCCTCCTCTGTCTCTCAGACCCCTCCTCTGTCTCTCAGCCCTCTCCTCTGTCTCTCAGCCCCCTCCTCTGTCTCTCAGCCCCCTCCTCTGTCTCTCAGCCCCCTCCTCTGTCTCTCAGCTCTCCTCCTGTATCTCTCAGCTCTCCCCTCTGTCTCTCAGCTCCCCTCTTATCTTTCAGACCCCCCTCTGTCTCTCAGACCCCTCCTCTGTCTCTCAGCCCCCTCCTCTGTCTCTCAGCCCCCTCCTCTGTCTCTCAGCCCCCTCCTCTGTCTCTCAGCTCTCATCCTCTATCTCTCAGCTCCCCCTCTATCTCTCAGCTTTCCTCCTCTATCTCTCAGCTCCCCCCTCTGCCTCTCAGCTCCCCCCTCTGTCTCTCAGCTCCCCCTCTGTCTCTCAGCTCCCCCTCTGTCTCTCAGCTCCCCCTCTGTCTCTTAGACCCCCTTCTGTCTCTTAGACCCCCCTCTGTCTCTCAGACCCCCCTCTGTCTCTCAGTCCCCCCCTCTGTCTCTCAGTTCCTGTGTCTCTCAGTCACCCCCTCTTTTAGCCCCTTCTCTGTCTCTCAGCTCCCCTCTATCTCTCAGACCCCCCTCTGTCTCTCAGACCCCTCCTCTGTCTCTCAGACCCCTCCTCTGTCTCTCAGCCCCCTCCTTTGTCTCTCAGCCCCCTCCTTTGTCTCTCAGCCCCCTCCTCTGTCTCTCAGCTCTCCTCCTCTATCTCTCAGCTCCCCCTCTATCTCTCAGCTCCCCCTCTATCTCTCAGCTCTCCTCCTCTATCTCTCAGCTCTCTCCCCTATCTCTCAGCTCTCCCCTCTATCTCTCAGCTCTCCCCTCTATCTCTCAGCTCTCCCCTCTATCTCTCAGCTCTCCCCTCTATCTCTCAGCTCTCCCCTCTATCTCTCAGACCCCTCCTCTGTCTCTCAGCCCCCTCCTCTGTCTCTCAGCTCTCCTCCTCTATCTCTCAGCTCCCCCTCTATCTCTCAGCTCTCCTCCTCTATCTCTCAGCTCCCCCTCTGTCTCTCAGCTCCCCCCTCTGTCTCTCAGCTCCCCCCTCTGCCTCTCAGCTCCCCCCTCTGCCTCTCTGCCCTTTCCTCTGTCTCATTCACTCCCTGACTCTTAGGCTGTGTTCACACTGGGGTGGGCATTGACGGTAAAACGCTGCTAGTTTTAGCAGCACTTTACTGTCATTTTAGCTGCGCTATTCGGCTTCTAGCAGGTGCTTTTAACCCCGGCTAGCAGCCAAATTAAAGGTTAAATGCGCCTGTGTAGCACTGCTGCCGAAGTGCTTTGCAGGCGCTTCAGCAGTGGTGGCCATTCATTTCAATGGGCAGGAGCGGTGTGTACACCGCTCCTCCATTGCCCCAAAGATGCTGCTTGGAGGACTTTTTTAACGCCCTGGCAGCGCCCCAGTGTGAAAGCACTCGGACTTTCACACTGGGACTGCAGCGGAGGCGTTTTTCAGGCAGTTTACAGGCACTATTTTTAGCCCAAAAGTGCCTAAAAAACGCCTCAGTGTGAAAGGGGTCCTACACTCACCCCCTCTCTTTTACACTCACTCCCTCTCTCTTACACTCACCCCCCTCTCTCACCCACCCCCTCTCACTCCCTTTCCCTCAACCCTCCCTCTCTCTCATTCGCCTCTTGCTCACCCTCTCATGATATACAATAATGGATGTAGGGGCCTTTTGGTGGGCGTGATTTTTTTGGGGGGTGGGGGGCAGCATTTTATTGAATTAAAGTGGGCCGGTCTGGAAGAAGTCCAGGGCCAAATTTTTGTCCCAGTCCAGCCCTGCTCTTTTCCTACACATATTAGCCTGTAGAAAGTATGCAGCGCGTTGCGATGGGAATAACACACTCAGTCTCAGTGTAATAAAAGAGCTTATATTGAAATTATGCAGAGACAGTTCACAAACAACCTAGTGAGAAGGCAGCCCAACTGGAACACACACAATTCCATCAGCGTGTATAAATCGTAATACAGCTGAATTAACAGCATCTGTAGCAGTGGCGGCTGGTGCTCAATTTTCTGGCTGGGAGTAAGATAGTAACAGAGCTCCCGTCGCATAGGGATAGAATAAGGGCATCATTAGGGAGAGGTACCCTATATAGTTGTTTTCCCCTTACAAGATGTCTCCTCTGTCAACTTCTGGAAGAGTCTCCCTCTGGCAGCCAGATATCTACCTTATCCCCTCTCCAGGGAAGTGTTCCCTTGGCATTCTGTGGTATGTGAAAGAGTAATATATTACCATTACCCTCTTCTGTCTGAAGACGTGCAATACCTGCAATATACAGTATGTAGGACTATTGCTGTAATATTACTATTGGAAAGTGCCTTGTGGATAAACAGTGCCATCTTCTGCCTGCAGAAGTGCATGGTGCCATAGCTGTAAATTGCCTTTTCCTGCACATCCTCATGTCAGCTTACCATGGGTCCAGGACAACCAGTTTCCTAGCCCATAAAAGAGCGTCTGTCTGCCTAAGACAGTGTTCTTTTTTCGTCCTCGCTCCGGACGCCTCTTAAAAACTAAAATTAAAAGAAAGAGAAGGAAGATTTTTTGAAGCTTACTGCAAGTTTTTTTCTCAAGTGTGTTATCCTGCTCAGGTTCAAGCCTCTCCTGAGTCAGAAGACCCCCGTGTTGGGCTGTAAATCTCCCTTGTTGGTGGGTTTCCTGGGTGCTGGGACTTATTATAGGCAGTATAAACTACTGCTATTGTTTAAAATCCTCCCCGGTAGGCAGTATAAAATACTGCATAAGAGGTGATAAAGAATTGATGTGGCTCCTTACTCTGCTTGCGTTGCTGGCGGATGTATACAGTGTATATATAAGTATTGGACATCTGCCTTTACACACACATGAACTTTAATGGCATCCCAGTCTTAGTCCGTAGGGTTAAATATTGAGTTGGCAAACCCTTTGCAGCTATAACAGCTTCAACTCTTCTAGGAAGGCTGTGCACAAGGTTTAAGTGTGTGTCTATGGGAATGTTTGACCATTCTTCCAGAAGCGCATTTGTGAGGTAAGGCGTCAGCATGCCAAGACATTTTGGACAATTTCATGCTCCCAACTTTGTGGGGAAAAGTTTGGGGATGGACCCTTCCTGTTCCATCATGACTGTGCACAGTGCACAAAGCAAGGTCCATAAAGACATGGATGAGTGAGTTTGGGGTGGAAAAACTTGACTGGCCTGCACAGAGTCCTGACCTCAACCCGGTAGAACACCTTTGGGATGATTTAGAGCAGAGACTGCGAATCAGGCCCTCTCGTCCAACATCAGTGCCTGACCTCACAAATGTGCTTCTGGAAGAACGGTCAAACATTCCAATAGAGACACTCCTAAACCTTGTGGACAGCCTTTCCAGAAGAGTTGAAGCTGTTATAGCTGTAAAGGGTGGGCCAACTCAAAATTTAACCCTACGGACTAAGACTGGGAGGCCATTAAAGTTCATGTGTGTGTAAAGGCAGGCATCCCAATACTTTTGGCAATATAGTGTGTGTGTGTGTGCATATATATATATGTAGCAATACCCCCAGTTAAGAGGGCTGCTGAGATATTTTTGGGCCTGTAACACACTGCTGTCAACCCCCAGGAACTGGCTCTAACCTCCCTTGGCACAGCTAGCACAAATGGAAGTGTAAAACCCGTTATGCTATAGGAATCACCACTTTGCTTAACCACAAATACTTTTACAGAGTAGAAGATATAAGGTTAGACAATGGTACATTTACCTATGCAGAGCCCTGCAATATTTAATGTCAAGCAAATAAACAAGGACTATATTCTCTTATACACACTGAATGTCTTTAATAACCAAGCTCGTGAGCTTCCCCCTCGTGGCCAATATGGCGCCCAAACAATATCTCCCTGCTGAACAGTCAGGCCTGACTATCTCACACACAGTTATTCTGTTGGGAAGGATCTTCGCTAGCAATGGTGGTGCACTTTAAAGGTTATTTGTAATCCAAAGGTATTAAGTAGTTAATTATACGGCATGCAATAAGAAACCAGTCCGTACAACCGACTCCCGTAGTTGGGGCTTCAGCACACAGTCTCACGACACCCGTAGTCTCCGATCCTCCCGACCATCCGAGGGAGATTGATGGATGAGTCGACGCTGGGTTCTCCCGTGAAGATCAGCAAGCTCTTCGGATTCACTAGGCCCAGACTCTCCGGCCTAGTCCAGAGCAACAGGCCCCAACGTAGGCTCCACTTGCTAGGAGGGCGGTGTCCAAAGAGACCCACGTGTTGCTCCTCCCTGCTTAAATAGTCCTTCCCCAGTAAACCTTGTGCCGGGCAATGCACTGTGGGTGTCCCGCTGCATACTGGGTATAGTAGTCTTTGTACTCATTAAAGTGACACCCGCTACACACTCTCCCCACTTAGAATCTTTGGTCCCCAAAGATAAACAGTTAAAGAACTTTGTTAGCATATGCACACGTAATACAATTTACGGCTACAAAGGAGCCTGGCAGAGGAACTTCCCACCAAGCTTTGGGAGAGAGGTTGTCCTGCCCACAGGTCACATTAGTGGAAGTGGCCTGTCTAACTGTGCCAAGGAGTGAGCTAGGGTTGCCCTCTACTAAATTCACAGTAGAGGGACAAGGCTTATCTACTGTCCTTCTTGCAGTAACGACAGTCTCTTCCGAGCACTCCCCCATTTGAGTGTAAGTTAACCTCCAAAATATATTAATGCATTAAAGTGTCTGTTCACCAATGCCAGAAGTCTGCCAAGCAAAATAGGTGAGTTGGAAGCTCTGGTGCATTAGGAGAGCTATGATGTAATCGGTATTGCTGAAACTTGGCTTCATTCCTCACATGACTGTGCTATTAATATTCCTGGCTATGCACTCTTTCGGAAAGACAGGGTAAAAAGGAAAGGTGGAGGGGTCTGTCTCTATGTGAGAAGTGATCTCAAAGCGAGTGTGAAAGAGGACCTGGTGGATGGAGAGTGGGATGAGTCTGAAGCATTATGGGTGGAACTGCATACAGATGTGCGTAGTTCAAAGTTAATCATTGGAGTTTGTTATAGACCACCCAATGTAAATGAGGAGGTGGAGACTCAGCTCCTTGCACAGATGGAAAGGGCTGCAAGGGCTGGGATGGTGATAATAATGGGGGATTTTAACTACCCAGAAATTGACTGGAGTAATGGAACTGCTGGGACAGTTAAAGGGCAAAAATTTATAAACCTATTGCAGGACAATTTTATGGTCCAGTTTATTGAGGCCCCAACTAGGAATGATGCTCTGTTGGACCTGGTAATCTCAAATCATGCAGAGCGTATTACTAATGTTCAGATAAAGGAACACCTGGGTAGCAGTGACCATAACATGATTTCATTTGATGTTAGTTGTAAGCAAAAATCACATACAGGAAAGATAAAAACACTTAATTTCAAGAGAGCAAATTTTCCAAGGATGAGCGCTGCTCTCCAGGACTTAGACTGGGAGGGAATATTGGCATCAATGGGCACAGAACAGAAATGGGAATTCTTCAAAAAGACTGTTTGTGAACTCACTGCAAAGTATATTCCCATGGGCAATAAGTTTAAAAGGCTAAAAATAAAACCTATGTGGCTCACTGCCAAAGTTAAAAAAGCTATAAACTATAAGAAAAGAGCTTTTAAAAAATATAAAAATGAGGGAACACTAGTGTCATTTAAATGTTACAAAGAATATAACAGGATATGTAAAAAGGAAATCAAGGATGCAAAAATTCAAAATGAACGACAGATTGCAAAAGATAGTAGGACAAACCCCAAAAAATTCTTCAAATATATTAATAGTAAAAAGGTCAAGTCTGAGCATGTAGGCCCTTTACAAAATAATCTAGAGTGGGTGACTAGGGACAAAGAGAAGGCTAATTTATTAAATACTTTCTTCAGTTCTGTGTATACAAAGGAGCATGGGGGAGCTCATGTCCAAAATGGGGGTGGTAGTGACACAGCCCCAAATCCACAATGGCTCAAAAGTGATATGGTCCAGAAATATTTAGATGGAATAAAGGTGGATAAAGCACCTGGACCAGATGGCATACATCCACTGATCCTAAAAGAATTGAGCTCTGTCATTTCAAAGCCATTGTATTTAATTTTTAGGGACTCATTAATGACAGGAATAGTACCACTGGATTGGCGCAGGGCCAAAGTGGTGCCTATATTTAAAAAGGGAATTAAGTCTTTACCAAGTAACTATAGACCTGTTAGTTTAACTTCTATAGTTCGGAAGATACTGGAGAGATTAATAAAAGACCACATAGATGAGTTCTTGCTGGAAAAAAACAATTTAAGCAACAGACAGCATGGATTCATGAAAGACAGAAGTTGTCAGACAAACCTGATTTCTTTTTATGAAGAGGTAAGTAAGACCTTGCACAAAGGGGTGGCTGTGGACGTGGTATACTTGGATTTTGCAAAAGCATTCGATACAGTTCCCCACACACGGCTCATGTGCAAGGTAAAGTCTACAGGATTGGAAATATCAGTTTGTAAATGGATAAAAAACTGGCTAAAAGACAGAATTCAGAGAGTAGTGGTTAATAATTCTTACTCTGAATGGTCCAAGGTTATCAGTGGTGTACCCCAAGGTTCAGTGCTGGGACCCTTACTTTTTAATATCTTTATAAATGATATTGGGTCTGAGTTTAAAAGTAACATTTCTGTCTTTGCAGATGACACTAAGCTATGCAGTGGAATAACGTCCTTACAGGATGTCGCCAATTTACAAGCCGACCTCAATGCTCTGTCTAATTGGGAGACTATGTGGCAGATGAGGTTTAATGTTGATAAATGTAAAATGATGCACTTGGGGGCTAAGAATATGAATGCATCATACATGCTAGGGGGAGTACAACTGGGGGGATCCGTAGTGGAGAAGGATCTGGGGGTTTTGGTAGATCATAAGCTCAATAATGGCATGCAATGCCAAGCTGCAGTTTCCAAAGCGAGCAAAGTCCTTTCTTGTATTAAGAGAGGTATGGTCTCCAGAGAGAGAGATATAATTTTGCCCCTGTTCAAATCATTAGTAAGACCTCATCTGGAATATGCAGTTCAGTTTTGGGCCCCAGTTCTCAAAAAGGATATTAGGGAACTGGAGAAAGTGCAGAGAAGGTCAACCAAACTGATAAGAGGCATGGGGGAGCTCAGCTATGAGGAAAGATTAGAGGAACTGAATTTATTCACTCTTGAGAAGAGGAGATTAAGGGGGATATGATAAACATGTACAAATATATAAGGGGTCCATATAGTGAACTTGGTGTTGAGTTATTCACTTTACGGTCAACACAAAGGACAAGGGGGCACTCTTTGCGTCTAGAGGAAAAGAGATTTCACCTCCAAATACGGAAAGGTTTCTTCACAGTAAGAGCTGTGAAAATGTGGAATAGACTCCCTGCAGAGGTGGTTCTGGCTAGCTCAGTAGATTGCTTTAAGAAGGGCCTGGATTCTTTCTTAAATGTACATAATATAATTGGGTACTGACATTTATAGGTAAAGTTGATCCGGGGAATGCCTCTCGGAGGATCAGGAAGGAATTTTTTCCCCTGCTGTAGCAAATTGGATCATGCTCTGCTGGGGTTTTTTGCCTTCCTCTGGATCAACTGTGGGTATAGAATTGGGTATATGGGATTGTACGATATTTCTTTTTTTTTCTTTTTTTTATGGTTGAACTGGATGGACTTGTGTCTTTTTTCAACCTGACTAACTATGTAACTATGTAATCTTCTGGGGGGGTGGATGGTTCTCCTCTCTCTTTGTTCCCTAGGAGCCAGGGACTCAACTGCAGTGGGTTCTTCCAATTCTCCCTCTACCAAGTCAGGTGTATTGGGTTCCGCTGGTCCAGGGGCATCTAAATCAGGTGCAGAGAGGTACAAGGGCTCCCTGTGGTCTTCTACTGGAAAAGAGTCTAGAGCATCCTCCCATTCTTCAGTAAGAGTATCAAGTGGTATGAACTCAGCAGCCTCAGCATTTAAAGTGTCCCCAGTGATAACTTCAGATGATGGAGAGGCCATGGTCATGGGTTCAGGTACTCGAGATGACCATAACCAATCGAGTTCCAATTCCTCATCTTCACTCTGATCTTGGGCATCCATTTCTCCTGCTTGAGATCTGGTGACAGGTCTAGGGGTATTGGAGGCTGAAAGGGGCTCAGAAAGATCCAAGATAGGAGGCAAACAAACTGCTTCGGAGAGGGGCAGTAAGTGATTCCTGTGCCATGTCTTCAGAGGCCCCACACTTCCTTCTGGTTTGAGTTGATACACTGGCAAACCTGGCAATTGTTTACAGATTACATATGGTTGTGACCTCCACCGGTCGGCCAGCTTATGCTTCCCTGGAATGCCTAAGTTCCGCAACAGCACCCTGTCTCCTGGCTGTAGATCATGAATTCATGAATTCGGACCTTGAGGTCATAACTCACCTGGGCCTTCTCGTACGCCAGTCTAAAACTCTGTCGCAACCGAACCACATACCCATTGTGGGAAGCTGCTGATGTATGATCTATTGAAGTGCCAAAGGCCAGATATACCGGTAGTCTTGCTTCCCTGCCGAACATCAGTCTGTATGGGGAATACCCAGTGGCATCACTAGTCGTACTATTGTATGCATGCACAATGGCGGCCACATGCTTGCCCCAGTGCTGCTTCTTCTCACTACTCAATGTCCCCAGCATATTCAACAATGTCCGATTGAATCGTTCAGGTTGGGCATTCCCTTGTGGATGGTATGGGGTGGTTCGGGTCTTCTTTATACCCAGTGAATCTAACAGTTTCTTTTCGAAATCCCTACCCTGGTCTGAGTGGAGGCGTTGAGGTAGTCCGTAGTGTACAAAGAACTTTTCAACAAGAACCTTAGCCACTGTGGAGGCCTTTGGTTGGGAATGCCTGAGCGTATCTAGTGAAATGATCGGTTATCACCAGAACATTCCCATGTCCACTCAAATCAGGTTCTAGACAAAGAAAATCAATGCATACCAGATCCAAGGGCCCTTGACTTTGTATTTGGCTCATTGGGGCAGCTTGATGAGGCAGAGTCTTCCTTTGCATGCATCTTGCACATGAGTGACAATATTCCTCCACTTTAACCCACATACAGGGCCAGTAAAATCTGTTACTTACGAGCTGAAAAGTTCTTTCCGACCCTAGGTGACCATGATCATCATGCAAAGCGGTCAGAACAGTCTTCCGGTGTTTCTCCGGCAGAAACAGTTGCCACTTATCCTCCAAATCATCAGAGGGGCCCCTTCGGTAGACCACCCCTTGATGCATCTGTAACCTTATTAATAGGCGAGCCTCCTTTGAAGGGTCCTTCAGAAGCAAGTCAGGGTTTAGGTTTTCCAATGCTTCCAGGGCCAATCTACCCAGCGTGTCTTCCAGTTGATCTCTTCTCAGATCCTTTTTTGAGAGTTTGGGTAGATTCTATTCTCCAATCTGGGTCACATCACAGTAATACTTGGGTACTCAAACAACCGAGACTCCTATTTCTTCGGCTCTGGACCCTCCACTTGTCTGGAACTCTGCTCCCTGGCACAAGGCTCGCACTCCCTCTGGGGCCAGCCGAGTCCAGTCTTCCGTAGGATTAGTGGGAGCATGAGACCTTCTGGATAAGGCATCAGCGTCTCTATTTCCAGTCCCAGGTCTGTATTTTAGACTGAAAGTGAATCCGGAGAGAGCTGCCAGCCAACGGTGGCCGGTGGCATCCAGTTTGGCTGTAGTCAGGAGGTAGGTGAGCTGGTTATTGTCTGTCTTTACCACAAACTCAGCTTCATACAGGTAGTCCTTCAGCTTATCCACCACAGCCCACTTCAAGGCCAAGAATTCCAGCTTGTGGGTGGGGTAATTCTTTTCAGCTGGGGTCAAACTTCTGCTCACATAAGCAACGGGCCTCAGTTGATCATCCTGCTCTTGATACAGCACTCCTCCCAGACCATCATGACTGGCATCAACATGTAACTCATACGGCTTTCTGGTGTCCGCATAAGCCAAGACGGGGGCAGTGGTCAGGCTCTCCTTCAATCTTGTGAAAGCCTCCTCACAGCTCACAGTCCACTGGTCTTCTATAGACTCCCCCGGTTTCCTGGGCCTGCCCCTGAGTCATCTTCTTCTCCTTCGGTCTTCAGGAGTTCATTCAATGGCTTGGCGATTTTGGCAAACCCCTCCACAAACCTTCGGTAGTAGGAGCAAAACCCCAGAAACGACCTGAGCTCAGTCACTGTGGTGGGCCGGGGCCAGGAGGTAACTGCCTCCAACTTTCCTGGATCTGTGGACACTCCTTCGGCAGACACAATGTGCCCCAGGCAGTGAACTGAAGATTGGTAAAACTGGCACTTCTCCAAAGAAAGTTTGAGTCCCTCATCACTGAGTCTCTTCAAGACCTTCTCTAGCCTCTCCTCATGCTCTTCTAGAGTTTTCCCTAACACAATGATGTCATCCAGATAAACCAGCACTTCAATAAGGTCCATGTCCCCCACCGTCTTTTTCATAAGTCACTGGAAAGTGGCCGGAGCTCCTGACAGGCCTTGAAGCATGCGATCGAACTCATAGAACCCCACAGGGGTAATGAATGCTGTCTTTTCTCGATCTTCAGGGTGCATTGGAATCTGGTAATACCCACTCTTCAAGGCCATCACACCGAACCACTTTGCTCCAGACAAAGTCTGTAAGGCATCCTCTATTCGTGGAGTGGTGTATTGATCGGGTATCGCTCTTCTATTAAGGGTCCGATAATCAATACATAGCCTCAACGACCCATTTTTTTTCTGACCACCACTATTGGGGAGGCGTATGGGCTCCTAGACTCTCGGATGACACCGGTTCTCTTGAGCTCTGATAGTTGCTTGCACATACTGTATATTCCAAATCAGCCAAGGGGACCCGCTGGACTCTTTCCCTGAACGGCTTGTCCTCCTGCAGGCGGATGCTGTGGGTAGCACTTTTTGCACACCCCACATCGAACTCATCCTTGGAGAAGATCTTCTGCCACCTAGTCAACTGGGCTCTGGCCCTCTCCCTCCAAGCTGGTGGTAAAGCCGTATTTTCCAAACAGAGTCTCTCCACAATAGCTCTCTCCCCCTCGTCCTTCTTTAAGTCTGACAAGGCAACCAGGGTGGCATGGTTCACTTGGCCCAACAGCATCCGGGCAGGGATCTTCACAGGTGTGTCGGTAGTGTTCCTGATGCTCACCAACACCCTGCCATTAGTCTTCTTAAGAGCTCTCAATGGAACTACCTCAAGAATTACTTCCAGCCCTTGATGGGTATCCAAAGGATCTGGTTCTAGGACTACGAAGGGACCAGGTTGTTCCCAGGTAAGTTTTATGGTGGCCCTGAGGCAAGTTACTTCCCCGGGCTGTAATATCCTATCCTTCTTGTCTAACTTCCAGACCTTTCCCACTCCTTCTTCTGGAGCCTTCTGTTCTAACACCAGCTGTTGATAGGCCCGTTGCAACATAGGGTGAATTCTGGCTGTTGGGGCGTCCTGCTACTGGGCTATAGGGGCCAGTAATCTCCTGACTAGGTCAGTATTAGTCCCTATTATGAGGGAACTTTTGTTGGCTCCTGGCGGGCGAGGACAAACTACCGCCAATTGTGTCGAAGATCTCTGCGTCTCCGGCTACTGAGGGGTCGAAGGCCAGTCTAATTGGGAGGTATCCATCATATGGGAAGTTTTGGGTTTCAAGTCTCCATATTTCCAAGTCTTCTAGCTTCTGCAATTGTAAATGTCTCAGATGTTTCTGGTAGAAGTCCCGGTACAGAAGGGTCACTTGAGCTCCTGTGTCAAGAATGGCCTTCGTGTATATCCCTTCTACTTGAATAGGAACCACTGGGGAGGGTCCCACCAGTTTAACAGGAAATTTCCTCGGAGAGGTCTCCTTCCTAGATTCCATGGGTTTGGCCTTCTGTGATTTCTTCTTCCTTAATCTCTTCCTGGATCTTAAGCCTTGTTGGGCCTGGTATGCATTAATTTCCTGCCAAGGTTTAGGTTTGGACTTAAAGTGAGAAGTATTAAGTTGGTGAGGTGGGGAATTGTCCCCCCTTCTTAGCTTCTCCTGTTCTCTGATCCCTTTGGAGCTTGCTGGAACTGACGGGCACCCGGTTGACTCCTTCACCAGGGCCCTCTGGAGTTTTCCGCCAGCTTGCGATATGTGCTTTGGGATCTCTTCGGGCTGGGGCAAACCCACCCGTAATGTCCAACCCCTCCACAGTTAAAACAAACCTCTTCTTCTCTGTCCTGCTTGAAGACTTGTGTTGGGGCATTCTGAAACACTTCCTTCTTTAAGTCTTCTTTTTTTATAGCTCCTGAATTATTAGCCATTAAAGAAGTCAGCATTTCCAACACTTGGGTCATCTGTGACTTTAAGACAGCCACCTCAGAGTCCCGGTCTGTGGTCATAACAGATCCAACCCCCGCTGAGGGAGAAGGAGTGGGTTTCTCAGTTGCCTGTTGGTCATTAGGGATGAGCTTCGAGTTCGAGTCAAACTCATGTTCGACTCGAACATTGCCTGTTCACCCGTTCGCCGAACAGCGAACAAATTGGGGTGTTCGCGGCAAATTCGAAAAGTCTATGGGAGAAATCTAAAGTGCTAATTATAAAGGCTTATATGCAAGTTATTTTCCTAAAAAGTGTTTGGGGACCCGGGTCCTGCCCCAGGGGACATGTATCAATGCAAAAAAAGTTTTAAAAACTACAGTTTTTTTGGGAGCAGTGATTTTAATAATGCTTAAAGTGAAACAATAAAAGTGAAATATTCCTTTAAATTTCGTACATGGGGGGTGTGTATAATATGCATGTAAAGTGGCGCTTGTTTACCGTGCTTAGAACTGTCCCTGCACAAAATGTCATTTCTGAAGGAAAAAAAGTCACTTAAAACTCACTCGCGGCTATTAATGAATTGTCGGCTCCCAGCAATACATAGAAAAGTCATTGATAAAAAAGAAAAAAAAAGCGTGGGTGTCCCCCCAATTCCATTACCAGGCCCTTCAGGTCTGGTATAGATATTAAGGGGAACCCCGCCGCAAATTTAAAAACAAAAATGCGTGCGGTTCCCCCCAAATATCCATACCAGGCCCTTCAGATCTGGCATGGATTTTAAGGGGAACTCCACCCCAAATAAAAAAAAAATGGCGTGAAGTCCCCCCAAAAATCCATACCAGACCCTTATCCGAGCACACAACCTGGCAGGCCGCAGGAAAAGAGGGGACGAGAGAGCGCCCCCCCCTTCTGAACCGTACCAGGCCACATGCCCTCAACATGGGGAGGATGTCCCCATGTTGATGGGGACAAGGGCCTCATCCCCACAACTCTTGCCCGGTGGTTGTGGGGGTCTGCAGGCAGGGAGCTTATTGGAATCTGGAAGACCCCTTTAACAAAGGGGACCCCCAGATGCCGGACATTGGACATTGTACCCCTACCATTTCACGAAGAAAGTGTAAAAAAAAAAAAAAAACACACAAACACCTTGGAAAAGTCCTTTATTAAAAAATTTAAAATAAATAAAAAAATAACCATTCCAGTTCTGAAATCCAGTGTCCCGCGGCGATCCGATGTCCAGCACTGTCCGTCATTGGCTGAGCCTGAGCGGACCTGATGGGGAACTTCCTCCGCAGTCTATTAAATGTATAGACCCGCCCCTTCTAAAGTTCCCCATCAGGTCCGCTCAGCCAATGAATAGGTGTAAGGCTAAGCAGACCAGATGCGGAACGTGAGAAGGGGCGGGTCTATTCATGTATTACACAGTGAAGGAAGTTCCCCATCAGGTCCGCTCAGGCCAATGACATAGGCGGGGTCTGACATACCGAGGGGGCGGACCTGATGGGGAACTTCCTTCACTGTGTAATTCATGAACAGACCCACCACTTCTCATGTTCCGAATCTGGTCCACTTAGCCTTACACCTAGTCATTGGCTGAGCGGACCTGATGGGGAACTTTAGAAGGGGTGGGTCTATTCATGTATTACACAGTGAAGGAAGTTCCCCATCAGGTCCGCCCCCTCATATGTCAGACCCCGCCTACGTCATTGACCTGAGCGGACCTGATGGGGAACTTCCTTCACTGTGTAATACATGAATAGACGCGCCCCTTCTCACGTTCCGCATCTGGTCCGCTTAGCCTTACACCTATTCGTTGGCTGAGCGGACCTGATGGGGAACTTTAGGAGGGGCGGGTCTATACATTTAATAGACTGCGGAGGAAGTTCCCCATCAGGTCCGCTCAGGCTTAGCCAATGACGGACAGCGCTGGACATTGGATCGCCGCGGGACACTGGATTTCATCGCTGGAATGTTTTTTTTTTTTTTTTATTAATAAAGGACTTTTCCAAGGAGTTTGTGTGTTTTTTTAAAAATTTTTTACACTTTCTTCGTGAAATGGTAGGGGTAAAATGTACCCCTTACCAATTCACATAGGGGGGGCCAGGATCTGGGGGTCCCCTTTGTTAAAGGGGTCTTCCAGATTCCGATAAGCCCCCTTCCCGCAGACCCCCACAACCACCGGGCAAGGGTTGTGGGGATGAGGCCCTTGTCCCCATCAACATGGGGACATCCTCCCCATGTTGAGGGCATGTGGCCTGGTACGGTTCAGGAGGGGGGGCGCTCTCTCGTCCCCCCCTCTTTTCCTGCGGCCTGCCAGGTTGCGTGCTCGGATAAGGGTCTGGTATGGATTTTTGGGGGGACTCCACGCCATGTTTTTTTTTAATTTGGGGTAGAGTTCCCCTTAAAATCCATGCCAGATCTGAAGGGCCTGGTATGGATATTTGGGGGGAACCGCACGCATTTTTTTTTTAATTTGCGGCGGGGTTCCCCTTAATATCTATACCAGACCTGAAGGGCCTGGTAATTGAATTTGGGGGGACCCCCACGTTTTTTGTTTTTTTTTTATCAATGACTTTTCTATTGCCGGGAGCCGACAATTCATTAATAGCAACGAGTGAGTTTTAAATGACTTTTTTTCCTTCAAAAATGACATTTTGTGCAGGGACAGTTCTAAGCACGGGAAACATGCGTGACTTTACATGCATATTATACACACACCCCAGGTACCAAATTTAAAGGAAAAATTCACTTTTATTTTTTCATTTTAAGCATTATTAAAATCACTGCTCCCGTAAAAACGTAAATTTTTAAACCTTTTTTTTGCATTGATACATGTCCCCTGGGGCAGAACCCGGGTCCCCAAACACTTTTTAGGACAATAACTTGCATATAAGCCTTTATAATTAGCACTTTATATTTCGAACGTTCGAGTCCATTGTATTTAATAGGGTTCTAAAGTTCACGAGAACATTCTGTCTGTTCGCAGGTTCTGGTGCGAACCGAACAGGGGGCTCATCCCTGTTGGTCATTGAGTAAAGCCTCTTCATCTCTCACTACTCGCATGAGGTCCGGATAGCTTAAGGACATGACTCCTTAGGTAGTCTTCAGATGGAGCCAGACTGGATCAGAGCGCAGTGCTCCCCTCATGACCTGCCGCATCCTGGCTGTATCTATGGCATGTGGTACCATCCCTTTCTTCAGGACTATCTGGCAGAACATTTTGTTCAACCTTCGGACATATTCAGAAAATCGTTGTCCTGGCTGTTGAAGAGTATGCCCAAACTGGTAGATTAAGTCAGTAACTTTCTCCAACTGGCCAAACTCCTCCTGCAGCATAGTTAAGTAGTCATAGGCAGTACAAGAGGTATTGCTGAATCTAAGATTCTTCACGGCTTCGGCAGCGGCTCCCTTTAAGCTTTCGTTTATGCGCTGTTTCTTTTGGGCTTCCATCACTTCCCATCCTTCCACAGCCTGCATTGCTTGTTCCATCCACGTATCAAAGTCCTCTTCCCCGAGTGGTACAGGCTGTTTACCTGAAAAAAATCTCAGTTTCTGGTACCCAGTCTCCACACACACCGTGTTACTCTTCTGGCACTTTGTGACAAGGTCTCCTAAAGTGTTGAGGAGTTCGGGGCCTATAGTGGTCAGAGGCGCTGCGGAGATCGTTGTCTCTTTTGGCTGCTTTTCCCTAGGGGCCGGTTCTGGGGGTTCTTTCTTTATAGACTTCGCATGTGCTAAGTGGTATGTCTTCTTGTCTATGGACTGTACACTCTGGCCTCTGAAACTATCAGGTATCTCATCCTTCCATTCCACCAATGCATAGGTACGGGAGGCCCCTTCATCTGGCCTGAGGTCAATTAACCATGCCTTCTGGCTCGGGGACAGTAACTCCACTCCTACATCGCTCACCGACCAGTCTTCCCCGGGGAGTTTAACGACTACAGCCATGTCTGGAAAAGTGCTGACTGATGCTCACCACTGGGTCACCGTTAAAGGATCTATGCCGGTACTTCCGGCAGCCTTGATTGCAGTGTACAGGATCCCGGACAAGCCCCCACGTGTAGCAATACCCCCAGTTAAGAGGGCTGCTGAGATATTTTTGGGCCTGTAACACACTGCTGTCAACCCCCAGGAACTGGCTCTAACCTCCCTTGGCACAGCTAGCACAAATAGAAGTGTGAAACCCGTTATGCTATAGGAATCACCACTCCGCAATAAAACACACACAATCAGTTAACCTCAAGTTACCTGAGCTGACTGTTTCAGCTGGAATAGACAGTACGTAATGCAATGTAATACTCCGGTAACGGTGGGCCCTGACCAAGGGATACTGGGCCTAAATGTTAATCAATAAATCCTGAGCAAGTGCTCTCTCACTTGACCGGACCAGTCCGTACAACCAGTGTTGGTCATCTTACTTTAAAAAAGTAATTAGTTACAGTTACAAATTACTTCTCCCAAAAAGTAATTGCGTTAGTAACTCAGTTACTACATTGAAAAAGTAATTAGTTACTCAGCAAAGTAACTGACTTTTTTTTTAAGGGGCACATAGCACATCAGGGCATGGGGCACATAGCACATCAGGGAATGGGGCACATAGCACATCAGGGCACATTGCACATCAGGGCACATGGCACATCAGGGCATGGGGCACATAGCACATCAGGGCACATCAGGGCATGGGGCACAGGGCACATAGCACATGAGGGCACATAGCACATCAGGGCACATAGCACATCAGGACATGGGACACATAGCACATCGGGGCACATAGCACATCAGGGTGCATAGCACATCGGGGCACATCGGGCACACAGCACATTGGGGCACACAGCACATCGGGGCACATAGCACATCAGGGCACATGATAGCACATCAGGGCATGAGGCACATAGCACATCAGGGCATGGGGCACAGGGCACATAGCACATGAGGGCACATCAGGACATGTGGCACATAGCACATCAGGGCGAGGCACATAGCACATCAGGGCAGTGCACATAGCACATTGTTTACCAGCCATGCAGAGTAGCGCAGGAAGCATGTGTAATGAGTTCTCTCTCATGTCACGGCACTGACGGCAGTCACACTACTCCCCGGCGGCCCCTCCTCTCTTCTCATCCATCCCAGATGATGTCACAAGCAAATGGGGATGGACGAGAAGAGAGGAGGGGCCGCGGGGAGCAGCGTGACTGCCGTCAGTGCCGTGACATGAGAGAGACCCGGTCATAGAGGAGAGAAGGAATTACACTACTGCCATCTAGTGGCGGTAGATGTAATTGGGGTAACGCCGCCCAAGTAATGGTAACTGCGTTACCATGAGGGGAAGAGTAATCAGTTAGTAACTCCGTTTATTCTAACTCAGTTACTTACATCACTGCGTACAAACGACTACCGTAGTTGGGGCTTCAGCACACAGTCTCACAACACCCATAGTCTCCGATCCTCCCGACTATCCGAGGGAGATTGATGGATGAGTCGACTCTGGGTTCTCCCGTGAAGATCAGCAAGCTCTTCAGATTCACTAGGCCCAGACTCTCCGGCCTAGTCCAGAGCAACAGGCCCCAACGTAGGCTCCACTTGCTAGGAGGGCGGTGTCCAAAGAGACCCACGTGTTGCTCCTCCTTGCTTAAATAGTCCTTCCCCAGCAGACCTTGCGCCGGGCAATGCACTGTGGGTGTCCCCCTGCATACTGGGTATAGCCAGTCGCATTCTCTAGTGTTGCGGCCTCTGCTCTCCTTCCCTGATGCTTGGTGGAGTGATCTGTACAGTGCTTTACCCACTGCGCTGTCTCAGGGACTGATGTGAGACAGCTAACCGGGAGGGAGCGGTAATGCTAATCCTGGTGGCGGTAACGTGTAGCGTGGCAGGCACTGGGCAGCACACAGTGAGTTGAGGTGTTAAACACCCGTTGTAATCTTAATAGAATCATCCACATCCTCACAGTGCCTTATGATTCTCAGCATAGGTAATTATTCGCACAGGAGGTGCTCCACGGTACTGTTAAAGTGTGTCACATGTTGTTGGGTGCTGACTTTGTTACTTTATGGCTGTACTGTGCATTACAGATTGTACCACTATACAGCAATAGCAAAGTCAGCACCCAACAGCATGTGACACACTTTGACAGAGCCATGGAGCACCTCCTGTGCGAATTATTATCCAAATGCTATAAGGCCTCATACACACAGGATGCTTTAAAAAAAATGCCCATGCCCCTTCATTTGATTGTCCAGAATAATAAGTTATTCTGGTCATTGAAATGAATTATCACTCAATCGCTAAGCATGCCCAGTGTTAACATGCGTTTAGGAGTATTTCCACGCGTCAAGGTTTTTTTTGATCAAAACACTGCTGCTCCTGGACGCACTGGCCCTGTTTTTTTTTCCCTACTTGTAAACGCCCCTGCCAAAATTCTAAAATTAGAGTAATAGAATACATAGAACACAGAGAATAACATGGAGGAGTGTTTGGAAGCAGTGAAAAAAAATGTGTGCATGAGGCCTAAAGATCACAAGGCACTGTGAGATGCTACTGTAACACTTGTGTTTGGAGATTGGGGGGGGGGCAGTAAAAGCACACAGCTGAGCTGCATTTTTACAGCCCCCAACCACTTCCCTTTAACCACAGCATTTTATATCAGAGCTGGGGTCATTCTTCTCTTTCCTTTTTCCAACTTGTAAAGCCAAACTTTCTGAAGTTTTTATGAATGATTCAGAAAATATTCAGGATAAAGGGATTTTTATAACAGCTTACCTGTAAAATCCTTTTCTTGGAGTACATCACGGGACACAGAGCGACTTAGTCATTACTAATGGGTTATATAGATTACCTTCAGGTGTTGGCACTGGCCAATTCCAAACCGGAAGTACCCTCCCCTATATAAGCCCCTCCCATCCGGGAGCACCTCAGTTTTGTAGCCAAGCAATAAGTGTCCCAAAAAGAGGGGTGGGAGCTCTGTGTCCCGTGATGTACTCCAAGAAAAGGATTTTACAGGTAAGCTGTTATAAAAGTCCCTTTTTCTTTTTCGTACATCACGGGACACAGAGCGACTTAGTCATTACTAATGGGACGTCCCAAAGCAATGCCAAATGAGGGGAGGGATACATAAGCTGGGCGCCATCAGGCATGAGGCTCTTTTGCGGCCTGCAACACACTGCGCCCAAAGGCGACATCCTCCTGACTTCTGACGTCTACCTGGTAGAATCTAGTAAACGTGTGTACTAAGGACCATGTTGTGGCCTTACAGACTTGAGCCAGGGAGGCTTGGTGATGCACTGCCCATGAAGTTCCAACTGCTCTTGTGGAGTGCGCCCTAACTTTGAACAGGGGCGGTCTCCTTTTCAAGCCATAGGCTTGTATTATGACCTGTCGAATCCACTTGGCTAAAGTAGATTTTTGATGCTGCCTGACCCTTTTTAGGGCCTTCCGGCAGAACAAACAAAGTATCCGTTCTACGAATCTGAGCAGTGGCTTTAAGATAAGCTTTAACTGCTCTTACTACATCCAAAGAATGCAATAACTTTTCCTCTACCGAACTAGGTTTGGGGAAAAAGGAAGGAAGAACCACATCTTGGTTCAAATGGAACCTCGATACCACCTTAGGAAGAAGGCTGGATGAGGACGTAACACTACTCTGTCCTTATGGATAACCAGATATGGCTCCTTACAGGACAAGGCGGCTAATTTCGATACTCTTTTAGCCGAACAAATGGCTACTAAGAAAATCAATTTCCTGGTGAAAAGAACCAAGAAAATGTGCCGCAATGGTTCAAATGGTTGTTTCTGTAGAACCGACAGAACCAGGTTTAAGTCCCATGGACATATGGGAATACTAACCGGAGGGCTAATACGCATCACTCCTTGTATGAAAGCTTTGACTAATGAATGCAAAGCCAAGGGCCTTTGAAAAAAATATTGACAAGGCCGTCTGACCCTTGATAGTACTCAAGGCAAGCTTCCTATGTACAGCCCACTGTAGGAAGTCCAGAATCCTACCTATTACGTACTTACGTGGATGCCATTTCCTGGCCTCACCCCACGTGATGTACGCCTTCTAGATCCTATAATAGATCTGCCTGGATACCGGCTTCCTGGCATTGATCATGGTAGATACCACAGGATTAGAGAGCCCTCTCTTTTTTAGAATGTGGGCTTCTATAGCCAGGCCGTCAAACCTAGGGCTGGTAAGGAAGGGTAGTATATCGGTCCTTGCGAAAGCAGGTCCGGACGATGTGGGAGGGTCCAAGGACTTCCCACTGACATTTTTACAATCTCCGCGTACCATGCCCTTCGGGGCCACACTGGAGCCACCAGAATCACTGGTTTCTTTTCTACCCTGATTCTGCGGATTAATCGCGGTGGGAATGCATATATCAGCTTGAACTGATCCCAAGGGAACACTAGGGCATCCGAACCGCAAGCTAGGGGATCCTTTGTGCGAGACACACATCTGTCCACCTTTGCGTTGAATCTGGATGCTAGCAGATCTACATCCGGTGTTCCCCACCGCTGGCATATTGCCTGGAAAACCTCGGGGTGAAGAGACCATTCCCCCGGGCATAATTGCTGGCGACTTAAAAAGTCCGCTCTCCAATTTTCCACTCCTGGGATGAAAACCGCGGATATGGCTGTGACATACCTTTCTGCCCATTCCAGGATGCAATTTGCTTCCCTCTGGGCTGCACGACTCCTGGTGCCACCCTGGAGATTGATATATGCCACTGCTGTGGCATTGTCTGATTGAATTCTGACAGGTGACCCTTGGAGTTTGGATGTCCATGCTACTAGGGCATACCGGGCTGCTCGTATCTCTAAGAGATTGGTGGGCAGGGCCTTCTCTGCTTCTGACCACTTGCCCTGGAGAGACCATTGCTCCAGTACTGCCCCCCAGCCTATGAGGCTGGCAACTGTAGTGACCACCTTCCAAGAAACCGGACTGAAGGGTTTCCCTTCCCAGATTCTGGGGCACCAACCACCAATGGAGGCTCTTGCGAACGGAAGGGGACAGGGACATTGGTAAGTCTAAAGCCTGAACTTCTTTGTTCCAGGCTGACAGTATGGCCCTCTGCAAGTTCCTTGAATGGAATTGACCGTAGGGTACCGCTTCGAATGAAGCCACCATTTTTCCCAGCAGCCTTATACACAGGCGTATGGATGGTTTTTCTTTTTTGTACCCACTAAGTGGGTCAAATCTTTCAAAGACGACACCTTCTCTGGAGGTAAGAAAATCTTTCTCTGATTTGAATCCAGTCTTAGCCCCCAAGTATTCCAGGCTTTTGACTGGTTTTAGGGCTGACTTGTCTCGGTTGATAATGCAACCGTGAGATTCCAGATACTTGATTATCTTGTGAACGACCACTTCTAGTTTTTTTCACTGAGTGGTCTATCAGCAACAAGTCGTCTAGATATGCCATTATCGTTACACCTTGTGTTCCTAGTTTGGCCAATCGTAGGGCCAGAATTTTTGTGAACACTCGTGGTGCCGTGGCCAGACCGAAAGGGTAAGGCTCTGAACTGAAAATGGCGCCCTTCTACTGCAAGGCGTAGAAATTTCTGGTGGGCCGGACAGATGGGCATATGCAAATAAGCATCCCTTATGTCGATCGAGGCTAACCATTCCTGCCCTTGTAGGGCGGTGGCCACCGATCGGATCGACTCCATCCGAAAAAGTCCTGATATGTAGGAACTTGTTTAGCCCTTTTATATTTAATATGGGCCTCATGTCCCCATTTGGTTTGGGGACTGTGACAAGGTTCGAGTAAAACCCGAACCCATTTTCTTTCAAGGGAACCTTCATGATTACCCTTGGGGCAATAGTTGCTCTAGTGCCAGAAGGAGGGATCCACTCTTCTGGGGATCGCTTGGCACGTTTGACCTTATAAAATGGGCAGGAGGAATGTCTTTTAACTCCAGCCTGTATCCCAGACTTACTGCGGAGATCACCCATCTCTGATGGTGTCCCGCCAGGTCTCTGTGAACAACTGAAGTCTTCCCCTCACCCGACTGAGTGGGGGCAACCCTTCATGACTTAGGGGGAGGTTTTGTACCTCTCTTGACCCAGGGTTTCTTGTTACCCTGTGATTGTCCCTGATTTCTGCCCCCTGGATTTGACCGCGGAGGCCGTCGGAACTGTTTCACAGCCGATGTGCCAGGGACTGGAGAAGTAGGCCTCTTAAAAGAAGGACTTCTACCCTTGTTCTTAACCGGTAAGAGTGAACTTTTACCGGCAGAAATTTTCTGGATATATTTGTCCAGATCTTCTCCAAATAAGCGTTCTCCATGAAATGGGAAGCTAACCAGCAGTTTTTTACAGGGAGCTTCAGCAGACCAGTTTTTGAGCCACAGAAGCCTACGCATATGTACTATAGACAGCGTAAAGCGGGAGGCCTGTTGGATTGTATCCTTTATGGCGTCCACCGCAAAACACAAGGCTCTAGGCAGGTCAGCTAGGGCAAGAGCCTGCTGATCTGGTAAGTCCCTTAAGACTTGTTTCAACTGATCTTTCACTGCTTGGCAGACTCCAATCGCTGCTACCGCAGGTTGTGTCACCATGCTTGCTGTAGAGAAAGCAGATTTTAGTAAAGACTCCAATTTTTTATCTATTGGGTCTTTGAACATTGGAACATTATCTACTGGACATGTCAGTGATTTGTTAACAGAAGAGATGGCTGCGTCCACTGTAGGGACCCTCCATTTTTTTATGAACTTATCCTCCATGGGATAGATCACCGGAAATCTCTTGGGGGGAGCAAATATTTTATCAGGATGCTCCCAATCCTGGTAAATAAGCCCTTCTAATAAAGGGTGGATTGGGAAGGAACAGACAGCCTGGGGAGCTTTTAGCGACCCCAGCGAGGAAACCGTAGTGGATGGTGGTTCCGCCAGAGGCATTTTAAATGCTGATCGGACCATATTAGTCAGAGACTGAACCCATAATCTTTCAGCCTGAGATGCTGAGAAAGGTTCTTCCACTGTTGATTCCTCCATAACTGAATCAACCTCATCCTGATCCCCTTCAGGTAGGTCGATCTCTGTGTGGGGCTGTTCCTCCACTAACAGGCACTCTGAAGGAGGAGACGGAGATCGGACGCGCTTTTCCTGTGACAGGGAAGCAGCGATCAATGCTGTTAATCTCTCTTCCAATCCTCCCAGAGTTGAGGATAAAACCTCCTCTGTTATATATACAGGAGCAGGTGGACTGGGGACAGCCGCAGCACCAGGCATTCCTGCGGGGTTTCTACGGCTACTGACCTCTGAATTCTCAGGGGAGATTGGTGCAGTACAAGCATGCCCAATATCCTCAGAGCCCGATGGAGACCCCTTTGGCTTCCTGGAAGACCTATTTCCGGAGCGTCTGGACGACATATCCTTTAAGCACAAAGCTGAGGTATTCCCGTCGTCATACACCAATTTTTGCTGGTAATAGTCTAACACAGTTGCTGCTATATACCAGCTGGTGTCCACTAAAGTGCCTTTCTATGGGGATGCCTGCATCAACCGCCTCTGTGTGCCACTGTTTGTTGCTAGCTCTGTTTGCAGCTGACACTTGTACTGTGTCTTTTAACCATGCTGGGACGCCTGCACATGCGCAGAAGCGCCGCGGCGCACATCGAGCGTCATCCACCCGCCCCGCCCCTTTTTTTTCATAGGAGGCGCGTGCACGCGCCCGCGCACGTGCCCGTGCACCATTGGCGCCCTTTTCGAAATCAAACAGGGACTAGGAGCCAGGGCCCTTTTTGCCGGAGGGCCTGTGCGGTGGATGAGCGCAGCAACAGGGCAGAGGAAGTGGATTCCCACAGAGAAACTTACCAACTGCCTGGATCTTTTGGCTTGAGAAAACCAAAGATCCACATGACAAGAAAAATGGACTACAGCGGCCTCTAGTGGTTTAACACAGGTACCGCGGTCCCCTTTTTTTTTTTTTTTTTCCTTGACTACTATTAAAATTTTACATTTTCAGTAGTTACAGGCATACACAGATATTAGCGGGAATACCGTTAGGTAACAGACAGAAAGACAAATTAGGCTTGGGGGTCCCCCAATAGAACCAAGTTCCTGGGGGCCCCCACTTACCTGATCCCCGCCGCAGGACTTTGTTTGGTCCACAGAAGTCCAAACTTCACCTATCACGGCAGGCATTGTAATTAAACCTTCAGGGACCGGGTTCCCAAGGATTCCACTCCCCTGGACCTGTATAGCACCCTGCACAGACAACATCTTGGTCGTGGGTATGACCAGAGCTCTGGATCCCAGGGTCCAGCCCTCCTAAGATAGGCATTACAGGCAAAACCTTGCTCTTCTGCTGCAAGGCCCGGGTACCGACCGTTTAGCTATGAAGCTTTTTTGGTGGGATCCGGAACAGCTTACTAAGGCCCAAAAGAACCTGTACGCAAGCCCAGTGAAAACACATGTTACTCTTTGGCCAACACCTTAGACACTGGCAAAAAACTGAGGTGCTCCCGGATGGGAGGGGCTTATATAGGGGAGGGTACTTCCGGTTTGGAATTGGCCAGTGCCAACACCTGAAGGTAATCTATATAACCCATTAGTAATGACTAAGTCGCTCTGTGTCCCGTGATGTACGAAAAAGAAATAAGTGTATGCTCGCAGTTACATTGCGGTTTCATGTGAACGATGACAAGTTAACCTGGAATTGCACCCGGGTCTGAAACATTTACAAATAGATTTGTAAACATTATAAGAAGCCCTTTTATGATGGAACAGAATGTATTTTTCTCTGCCCACAAAGAGCAGTGAAAATAGAAGGAATGTGTCCGGCTATTTCATACGATATTGATTGTTAAAGATGAAAGGACGCTATTTACTCTAAATAAATGGATCATAGACGCATGTAACTGAGAGCTGTCTACAGCATGACAAGCTAGTCACAGGAGATTATTTACTAAGTACAAAAGTACCGTCTGCAGTATAATACAAGCACAACAATTTGATTGGTTGCTTTGTGTTCCTGGAGCCAAGGCTTTTGCTAAATAAAATATCCATAAACTGATATTCTGCATGTCGAGCAGAGTTAAAGTGTAATTTCACCTTTTCAGAAATAAGGCAAACTATCACTATACACCCTCCCCAGCCCCTAGTTCCCCACTGTACTTACCTCCATGGGTGATGAGCTGTCAGTGGCCACACAGCCAGTGCAGCAGTCTGGGGATTTGTAATGTATGCTTTTTCTGCAGTGCTCCCAGAACAGAGCAGAGTGATTCTGATTGGCCAGCCCTGCCCAGAGCATTACTGACAGCTCATCACCAATGGAGGTAAGTACAGCGGAGACCGAGGGGTGGGGAGGATGTGCAGTGTTAAAATGGATGTGCAAAGTTAAAATGTTAGTTCCCCTTTAACCACTTCCCTACCGGCCCATTGTTAAATGACGTTGGCCCATCCTGAGCGGGCGTCATATTATGTCCTGGGCTTCCCAGCCACCTAGGGGATGTCCGCCGGGCACCCGCAATTGCCGGTAATAAAGCCAGGGACGTGGATCTGTGTGTGTGTTTCAGCTGAGAGGAGACCGATGGTGTGTTCCCAGTACAGAGGAACACCGGTCGGTCTCCTCCCCTTGTGAGTCCCCTCCCCCTACAGTTAGAATCACTCCCTAGGTAATACATTTAACCCGTTGATGGCCCCCTAGTGTTAACCCCTTCCCTGCCAGTGACATTTATACAGTAATCAATGCATTTTTATAGCACTGATCGCTGTATAAATGTAATGGTCCCAAAATAGTGTCAAAGGTGTCCGATATGTCCGCCGCAACGTCACAGTCACGATAAAAATCACAGATCACCGCCATTACTAGTAAAAAGAATAAAAAAATGAAAAATGCCATCAATCTATTCCCTATTTTGTAGACGCTATAAATTTTGCGTAAACCAATCAATATACGCTTATTCCATTTTTTTTTACCAAAAATATGTAGAATACATATCGGCCTAAACTGAGGAAATTTTTTTTTTTTTAATTGGGATATTTATTATAGCAAAAAGTAAAAAATATTGTGTTTTTTTCAAACTTATCACTCTTCTTTTGTTTACAGCGCAAAATATAAGAACCGTAGAGGTAATCAAATAACACCAAAAGAAAGCTCTATTTGTGGGGAAAAAATTTAACTTGGGTACAGTGTTGCATGACCACGCAATTGTCATTCAAAGTGTGACAACGCTGAAAACTAAAAATTTGCCTGGGCAGGAAGGGGGTGAAAATATCCTGTATTGAAGTGGTTAATTACTCTTCCCAAAAATCTCTCTATGTACTAAAGTGTCCTCAATATTGTAACATGCCATGCTCGGTTTTGTAAAGCAGTGCTTACTTTTTCTCATATAATTGTCCTCCCTTTTTGTTCTGCAGATGGCAGGACGTACACAACATAGGATGTGCGGCCCCAGAAACTCACAAACATGAATAGTCTTTGTTCACTATCTTGTGATCTCACAAAATCAGAATATACCAAAGATGGGGATACCACCTGGCTGTCGGACTACCCCAGGAGTAGGGGCATGTTTTCATTCGGACACTGCCAAGTATGCCCGTTTGTGGATAGATGTGAGGACTTTCATGATGCACTCGGTGAAAGAGAATTTAAAATTAGAGACTTGATTAATTGTGCTTCAACTAGAGTAATCTACATGATCACATGCCCCTGCAACAAAATGTACATAGGAAAGACTAAACGTCCTCTAAGAATTTGGATAGTAGAACACATGCGCGAAATTAAAGCCAAAGTTCCTAAAAAACCGCTAGCTAAGCATTTTTCCTTAAAACATAACGGCAAATTAGAGGGCATGACCGTTAAAGGTATCTATACACTGAGATTACCACCCAGGAGAGGCGACTTTAATCGCATCCTGTTACAAAAGGAGAAATGGTGGATATACCATTTAAAAACACTCGTGCTGGTAGGCCTGAACACAGAGCTAAATTTACAGGTGTTCCTTGAGACATAATGTGCTTATTAACATTATCTTTATTTATAAAAAAAAAAAAAAATGTCTTTATTACTCTAATGATCATTATGTTAGCTTTCATCACCTCTCCCCATCTAGCAGTACTGCTCCAACACCACTATCTATATTTAGAATGATGGGACAAATAATGTTCCACACCGTAAACCCTTGGGAACATCATCTCTTCCCTTTTTCCCACTTTAGGACGGACTCTAAATCCTTACTAGTAGCATGTGCACTAGTATCTGTACCTATAAGCTGACACTAGGGAGTCTCCTTAAGTGTGGGACGGTCTCTTACGACATGCGTTTATATGCATATGCACATTGATGAATAATGTACAATGCCATATCTGGGCAATATTGGACCCCTCTATATAATAGAATTCTTGGACGTGCATGTATTATACTGCATATTTTCACCTACTGCCCATCAGGGTTAATTTGCTTATTGTGTTTACTTTTGGTTTTCATTTATGCCGGGAGATGGTTCACATATATGTGCATACATGGGAGTACATAACTATGCGACTTTGTCACTTTTTGACATGTACATTGCCTCTTGTTTGATTCATACCGGGTGTGCACATATGTGTCTCGGCATCTTTGGACCTCTGAATCAACATTATTTGTTTACTTTTTCCCTTATGTGTGCATATATAATGCACTTTATGGTTGGATTATCTGTAGGTCTGGATCTGATTGCTTTATTGTATGTTTTTATATACGTGTGTATGTGTTGTTGTTTTTTCGTCTCTCCCCCCCCTTCTCCCTTTTCTCTCCTCTTCCTTTCCTTTGTATTTCCCGATTATATTGGGCCTTTGAGTTTACATATCTCTTTAAATTTGCGATAATGTTCACTCTTTATAGGAAAGTGCACACTATTGTTACTTACGCAATTATGTTTGAGCATTTTTTGCCCTAAGAACCAATCGATGATCACCCAGCATTGGATTACTGTTCACAAACGTTGTTCCTTTAAGATTGTTTAAGGGGCGGCTACTCTGTATGGCATCATGCCATTAAAAGGAACCATCAGAGGCCCGCCGTACGTCCAGACGAAGCTACGCGGACCCCCATTGCGAAACGCGTTGACGTCACTAGCGTCACGTGACGCCCTTGTTCCATCGTATCCCGGAAGTAAGCCTGTGGCGGGCACATGGAGCTCCGAGCAGAGGCGTACTAAGTGGGGGGCGGGCCGCACCGGGGTGCCACACGCTGGGGGGTGTCAGGCCGGCGCCCCCCCATGACTGAAGTGGTGACAGCATCAGCGCCGCAGATTCGGAGTGACTTAGGCAGCGCCGCAGCAGCAGTCTGCAATACCGTGATACAAGGGGGGGAGGGGGGAGGGGTGACACCGCTGCACCATTCATCCCCTCCTTTCACGGCCGCAGGCTGTGAGCGGTGTTCGGCACTTGATCTGACTTCACACAAGCACAGCCGAATGAAGCCACCTCCCCCTCCTCTCCGTTTATGTGTATGGAGGGGGGGAGGGACCCGACCTTCTGTCCATGTGCCGCCGCTGAGCTGATCTGAGGTACTGAATGGAGAGGGGGAGTTGTACTGGGGGGGGGTTGCACTTCTGAGGGGGGTCTGCACTTCTGAGGGGGGTTTGCACTGAGGGGGGTTTGCACTGGGGGGTGTCTTGCACTGGGGGGGGTCTGCACTGGGGGGGTCTTGCACTGGGGGGGTCTTGCACTGGGGGGTCTGCACTGAGGGGGTTTGAACTGAAGGGGGGTCTGTGTAACATGCAGGGGGTCCAGAGCTTTGGGGGCTGTATAATGTAAAGGGGTCCAGAGGTGCAGGGGGTTGTGTAATGTAAAAGGGATGCAGTGATGCAGGTTGCTGTGTAATGTAAAAGGGTCCAGAGGTGCAGGGGGTTGTGTAATGTAAAGGGGTCCAGAGGTGCTGTGTAATGTAAAGGGGTGCAGGAGGGCTGTGTAATGTAAAATGATCCAGAAGTCCAGGGGGCTGTGTGATGTAAAGGGGTCCAGAGGATTAGGGGGCTGTGTAATGTAAAGGGGTCCAGAGGTGCTGTGTAATGTAAAGGGGTGCAGGGGGCTGTGTAATGTAAAAGGATCCAGACGTGCAGGGGGCTGTGTGATGTAAAAGGGTCCAGTGGTGCAGGGTGCTGTGTAATGTAAAGGGGTGCAGGGGGGCTGTGTAATGTAAAAGGATCCAGAGGTGCAGGTGGCTGTGTAATGTAAAGGGGTCCAGAGGTGCAGGGGACTGTGTAATGTAAAGGGGTCCAGAGGTGCAGGGTGCTTTGTAATGTAAAGGGGTCCAGAGGTGCAGGGTGCTGTGTAATGTAAAATGATCCAGAGGTGCAGGGGGCTGTGTGATGTAAAGGGTCCAGTGGTGCAGGGGGCTGTGTAATGTAAAGGGGTCCAGTGATGCAGGGTGCTGTGTAATGTAAAGGGGTCCAGTGATGCAGGGTGCTGTGTAATGTAAAGGGGTCCAGTGATGCAGGGTGCTGTGCAATGTAAAGGGGTCCAGTGATGTAGGGTGCTGTGTAATGTAAAGGGGTCCAGTGATGCAGGGTGCTGTGTAATGTAAAAGGATCCAGAGGTGCAGGGGCTGTGTGATGTAAAGGGGTCCAGTGGTGCAGGGGGCTGTGTAATGTAAAGGGGTCCAGTGATGCAGGGTGCTGTGTAATGTAAAGGGGTCCAGTGATGCATGGTGCTGTGTAATGTAAAGGGGTCCAGTGATGTAGGGTGCTGTGTAATGTAAAGGGGTCCAGAGGTGCAGGGTGCTGTGTAATGTAAAGGGTGCAGGGTGCTGTGTAATGTAAAGGGGTGCAGAGGTGCAGGGGGCTGTGTAATGTAAAGGGGTGCAGAGGTGCAGGGGGCTGTGTAATGTAAAGGGGTGCAGGGTGCTGTGTAATGTAAAGAGGTGCAGTGGGCTGTGTAATGTAAAGGGGTGCAGAGGTGCAGGGGGCTGTGTAATGTAAAGGGGTGCAGGGAGCTGTGTGATGTAAAGGGGTGCAGAGGGCTGTGTAATGTAAATGGGTGCAGGGGGCTGTGTGATGTAAAGGGGTCCAGAGGTGCAGGGGGCTGTGTAATGTAAAGGGGTACAGAGTGCTGTATAATGTAAAGGGGTCCAGAGGTGCAGTTGTGGAGAGGTGGTACACAGTAGTAACAAAGAGATATTGAAGGATACAGAGGTATGCAGGGGGCACAGTGGGGTGCCAAATGCTCTAGGTATGCTCCTGGCTCCGAGAGACCCGAACACAGCGTTATCCATAGCAGTGGTTACTGCTACGAGAGTAGTATACTGCTGCTTATCTGGAGGGACAGTTGCTCTATCCTCCTCACCACACTCCCTTTTTATGGTCATGAACAGAAACCAGTGATCCGGATCGTATACGGACTCAGTGACGCTGTTGGAGCCGTGACCGGCAGATGCCCTTCATTTTCAGGCTTCCCTACTTTGGGTATCGTATGCTGTCATTTGTAAGCAACTGATCTGTCTGTGTTACCTGCCGCAGCCTTCACGGCTTATACCATTATATCGCTGTGCTACACTATTACCATATGTGACCTACATCCGGAGCTTTCCATCTGTCAGTTATCAGCCATTCCTTTCATGAGGATCATTATTTCGGAACTGTTGACTGTTCTTTCCTTTTCTGACCATACATCTTTTCAGTGACATCATGAACTCTGATGAGACCTGTCAACATAATTCTTGTGGTGTTTGATTTTGAACCTTGCCATTCCCTTCCCTCCAGCTAGATTTCTTCACTATTCAGGATCTCTCCCGCATTACGAGTCTCCCCGAGGCCCATCCTTACTTTTCCCTCCCCCCCCTCTGTTCCTTTCCCTTTCCTTTCCTTTTCCTCCCCTCCCCTTCCCACCATTCCTTCCCTTTCCTTTCCCTTTCTTTTCCCCATGGGCTATAGCCTTCCAGGGACCTATATGTGGATTGCCTGTTTTATCTTCTGACATTGATCATTGAAACTACGCAACTTTTTGTCGCAACAGACCATCTCCATAGAGACTCGTGGCGTCCGGACTATTTTTATTGTTTTATGTTGTTTGTCAGTTGTCCTGTGCTCAATTTTGTTGTGTCTGTGGCCACACATGGGCTTTGTTTCATGCTGCTACTTGTTGTCATGTGTTTCATGTCAGTAATTTAGCAATTGTCACTCTCTTATATAGAGAGGTGTTTCATGATATACTTTTTTCATCCATTTAATAAATTTATATATTTTTTACACTTATGCCACGTACACACGATCGTTTTTCACGCCGTTAAAAATGCCATTTTTTAAATTGGGCATTAAAAACGATCGTGTGTAGGCTCCAGAGCATTTTTAACGACGTGAAAAATGGCCTAAAAAAATGAGAACCTGCTCTATTTTTTCACGTTTTTTTTCACGTCGTTTTTTTTAACGACGTGAAAAACGGTAGTGTGTATGCTTTTACGAGGGGAAAAAAACGCGCATGCTCAGAATCAAGTATGAGACGGGAGCGCTCGTTCTGGTAAAACTAGCGTTCGTAATGGAGATAGCACATTTGTCACGCTGTAACAGACGGAAAGGCACGAGGCTGAAAGCGCGAATCGTCGCTCAACAAACTTTACTAACATGAAGAGTGGCGCCATTCGAACTGAACTTCCCCTTTATAGTGCTGTCGTACGTGTTGTATGTCACTGCGCTTTGCTTGAGCGTTTTTTTTAATGATCGTGTGTACGCAAGACAGGGTGGAGAGGAAACAAGAAAAAAAACGACGAGAAAAACGTTGGTTTAAAAAATGACATTAAAAACGGACGTGTGTACGCGGCATTACATTTTGATTTTGGTACCACTCATTTGGTCTTCTCGTCCCCTAACCCGGCAGGAGACACCCCCCCCCCTTTTTTTTTATATGCACATTTACGACCAGAGAGATACTGCCCAAACTGGGTACATAGTGTAAGTTATTTTCTTCATTGTGCCTTGCGCATATTTATATGCCCTTTCCCCCCCTTTTTTTGTATTCATTTGTTCACTATCTATGCATCTACTGCACAGTCCACTTTATTTACCCCCACAGAACACTGAGCTGCAAAAGAGAGGGGACTGCATATGCATGGGTATAGAAGTTAGAACAAAGTCAGGAGTGCACGTTTGTGAGTTTCGGGAGGGCATGCATCCAATGCTGGGTACATTCTGCCATCTGCAGGATGGAGAGGGGATAACAATTATATGATCATCTCAAAAAGTAATCAATCATTTCATAAATGGAGCACAACATGTTAATGTATTAAGGATACAGCACTGCATAGCGAGTTTTTAGGTAAAAGTAAGGTGAACTAACCCATTAAGGTACTTGTAAGGCTTTGAGGATTTCAATAAAAGTGCAGGGTGAGATGTTTGAATTTTATTGTTCATAATATGCAAGCATGTTAATTATGCACGGTTTTTATTTTATTGAACAACATTTTATTTTATCAAGTGAGTAAAAAAAGATACCTTTCTTTTGGCTGCTATGGGGTACTTTGCACTTTTGCCATATTAAAGTGGTTGTAAACCCACACAAGAAAAAAAAAAAATATATATACCTGCAAGACAATGGCATAATGAGCTAGTATGCATAGCATACTAGCTCATTATGAATTACTTACCTTAGATTGAAGCCCCCGCATCGGTCCTCGTACCCCACTCTGGCCGGTGACATTTTTCCGGAGCTCCTTACAGGTATCGTGGGCTCCGGTGCTGTGATTGGCCGGAGCCATGATGACGTCACTCCCGCGCATGCGCACAGGAGCCGCCGGTAACAGCACAGTAACTGAAGCAACGGAACGTACATGCCATTGCTTCAGTGCGCATATGGCGACGACGTCGGCACATGCAGATACAGGGGATATCTCTTAAACCGTGCATGTTTAGGAGATATCCAGGGTAGCTACAGGTAAGCCTTATTATAGGCTTACCTGTAGCAAAAAGTGGTTACAAAGGGTTTACAACCACTTTAAAGCCCTGTACACACGGCCGAGAATCCCGTCAGGAAAAAAACATAGTTTTTCCTGACGAGATTCCTGGCAAGCTTTTCTTGCCAAGCCGTGCATACAGATGGCCATTCAAAAGAACCGCCGTTCTTTTGAATGGCAAGAACGCGGTGACGTCATCGACTACGACGAGCATGCGCTTGTCACATTCGATGCCATCTTGCTTCACCCTACACTACCCTTGTAAGCTACCGCGCATGCGTCAAAGTCTCATCGAGCATGCACAGGCTTACCGGAGGACAGGTAAGCTTGTAGCCGCATACACACACATAGTTTTCTTGTCGGGAAACAGGCCGACGAGAATACCGACGAGAAAATAGAGAGCAGATTCTCTATTTTTCTCATTGAGATTCCCGGCAGTTTTCTCGACGAGAAAACATACACACAACCGGTTTTCTCTGCAAAAAGCTCTGCCACCAGTTTTCTTGTCATTTCTTGCCGAGAAAACCGGTCGTGTGTACGAGGCTTAAGGGCTGATTTGCACAGGTGTAAAACATGAGTTTAGATATGTACAGAATATAGTTTTTTAAAGTGGTAGTAAATTCTGTTACACCGCTTGTACCTACAGGTAAGCCTATAATAAGGCTTACCTGTAGGTACTGTGAATATCTCTCAGACTTGCACAGTTTAGGAGATATTCAGAGTGCATGCAGCTGATGACATCACTGGTGCATGCACTTTGAAGGTCCAGCTTGCAGTGCCGAACCGTCAGAGCCCGTGATCTAAACGGCGGCTCCCGTGGACATGTGCGGGAGTGACGTTTTTGCACCCCTGGCCACTCATGTAGCTGGAGGCTGCGAACCCGGAAGGAAGACCGGGGGAAGATGTCAGCCCTCTCAGCGGTGACATTACGGTGCTTAAGGCTCCGTTCTAAGGTAAGTTTCTCATAATGTGCTAGTATGCACTGCATACTAGCACATTATGACACTGCCTTGCAGGGAATTATTTTTTATGATCACCTGTGGTATACTACCACTTTAAACATCTAAATGCAGCACTATAGTAACCAATGAGACACAGGGCCACACAGATCTGCTGATTTTATATGTGTTTGTACTGTATATAAAATTATGTAAATGTGTATATGCATACATGTGTTAGTCATTTGGAAGAATTATACATGTGAATGTTTGTGAATTCAGTTCTCTACATGCAAGTACAGACTGTTATAGATTTTCAGATTTCAGAAAACACCAAGGCAGATCTGGGAACAGCGACATTGTATTGAATTCCTAGGTGTATAGAACAATAAGTGCAATATGTCAAAAAACGACATTTGTTTCATTCAGGGGCATTGCACAATTTCAGATTTTTTATTTTACATTTATATTATTAGCCTACTGTATCTGGACAGAAAAACTCAGTTAAAGTGAACTTGTCGGGTCCTACTATCTCTAAACGAATGAAACTGCAAAAAAACGCTTCAAAACAGCCCCTCTGTTGCTAAGGAGCACTTGGTTTACAGATTCAGGCTCTATACTGTGCCTTGACTTCTTCCCATTTCTAAGGGTCACCCTACACATTACAATCTGATCATAAAATCTCTATGGTTGTTGGTAGAGCTAAAGGAGCTGGTATTGTGTTTGATGAGCTTAAAGCGGAGGTCCGCCGTTTTTTTTTTTTTTTTTTTTAAGCCAGCAGCTACAAATACTATAGCTGCTGACTTTTAAAATAAGGACACTTACCTGTCCAGGGCTCCCGTGATGTCGGCACCCAAAGCCGATCTATCCCTCGGCTCTCGGATGCTGCCGCCACTATCTTTGGTAAGGGAATCAGGAAGTGAAGTCTTGCGGCTTCACTTCCTGGTTCCCTACTGCACATGTGCGACCCCACTGGTCCCTGCTGTCTTCTGGGACCTGTGTGTCTCCCAGAAAACAGTGGGGGGAGACAGAGAAGGCACCGGAAGTGGCATAGATACTCGCGGGTGGCTTGGGTATCTATGCCTGGAAGTGGGAGCAAAATACCTGTATTAGACAGGTATTTGCTCCCCCCTCCCCCGTGAAAGGTGCCAAATGTGACACCGGAGGGGGGGGGAGGAACCGGAAAAGCGGAAGTTCCATTTTTGGGTGGAACTCCGCTTTAAAGTGTTACTAAACCCAGGACTCTGAATTCACTATATCTGGTCTCCCATAGTATGCAGAACATGGAAATGCAAAAGTTTTATTAAATATAAACTGCCAAATATATTTTCTCATCAGCAGTATATAGCAGTCTTGTGACATCTATCAGTGTCTGGTTAAAGCTTGCAGGACCACCATTCTCCCATGATTTTCCTATGAGGATGCATGACCCCCGACCCTTTGGACAGTGCTGATTGGCCCTGTGTTAATCACAATCCCCCCCCCCAAAAAAAAAACCTCTCCTTGTAATACACATTAAACTGAGCATGTGCAGCTTGTCCCCTAGCCTCTGTACTATCCAGAGATGGTTTGGGGACTGTGGAAGAAGGGGAGGATCAGAGAAGACGTACAGAAAATCAAACAGCCTTTTTACACGATGCAGAGGATTAACCTCTTAGGTTCCACAGTGAGTATAAAAAGCATGCTTCACTGCATATGGAGACTGATTTTACTGTTGTGGGTTTAGTAAAACTTTAAGCCACCATCTTCATTATTTAACAATCCAATGTCAGAACTTCAATAGCCAGGACAGGATCGAATGTTGGTCTGATGAATTGTGGAATGGGAATAGCAACAGGAGGAGTCAGGGATTAGTGCTGATTTGAACCCTAGCATTCTGTTTTCTAACTCTATAAAAGGACCCCTAAACCTTGGCTCAATGATATGTTTAAAACTGCCTTTATAAGGGGGGTTTGAAATGCTATCCAAATATAATGTATATGTAGATTCATAATACTAATTTACACTCACCTGCACAGCCAGGCAGGTGACGAATTAAATGCATGTGATGCATTTATTTGTTGGTTTAGCCATGATGCTTCCTCTGTCACCTTTCTGCCTTCAGTCTGCTCATTGGGCAATGAATCAGCTTCTTCAACTCTGTTCCGTTAGGAATAAAGTGGTCCAGGAAGCGGAAAGCCCAATCCAGGAAACAGTATATGGATCTTTCTGGCTGTGATCTGGGGATTCATAAGCATGGCTAAACAAAATTACAAATTATAAAGCTAAACTTAAAGTGGGTCATGAAGTTTGACCTAAGCACATATATCTGTAGTGTTTACTTATCTCTCTCCAAAGCTCTAAGTGCCGTGTCTTTCTGCTGCTCCATTCCTCTGTTATCAGCAGTCACTTCTGACAAGTTCTCTGACACACAAGATAATAAGGATGAGCCGATCATCCCCCCGGTTCGGTTCACACCAGAACTTGCAAAAAGGCAAAAAATTTGTTTGAACACGTGAACACCGTTAAAGTCTATGGGACACGAACATGAAAATTCAAAAGTGCTAATTTTAAAGTCTTATATGCAAGTTATTGCCATAAAAAGTGTTTGGGGACCTGGGTCCTGCCCCAGGGGACATGTATCAATGCAAAAAAAAGTTTTAAAAACTGAAGTTTTTTCAGGAACAATGATTTTAATAATGCTTAAAGTGAAACAATAAAAATGAAATATTCCTTTAAATATCGTGCCTGGGGGGGGTCTCCTTAGTATGCCTGTAAAGTGGCACATTTTTCAAAATGAAATTTCTAGAGAAAAAAAAAGTAATTTAAAATGATCGCGGCTGTAATGTATTGTCGGGTCCCGGCAATATAGATAAAACTCATTGAAAAAAACGACATGGGTTCCCCCCAGTCCATTTCCAGGCCCTTTGGGTCTGGTATGAATATTAAGGGGAATCCCGAACCAAAATTAAAAAAATAGTGTGGGCCCCCCCCCCAAAATCCATAACAGGCCCTTCAGGTCTGGTATGGATATTAAGGGGAACCCTGCGCCTATTTAAAAAAAAAATGGCGTAGGGTTCCCCCCAAAATCCATACCAGACCCTTATCCGAGCATGCAACCTGGCAGGCCGCAGGAAAAGAGGGGAGGACGAGAGAGCGCCCCCTCCTGAACCATACCTGGCCACATGCTCTCAACATGGGGAGGATGTTTTGGGGTCCCCCCAAAACACCTTGTCCCCATGTTGATGGGGACAAGGGCCTCATCCCGACAACCCTTGCCCGGTGGTTGTGGGGGTCTGCGGGCGGGAGGCTTATCGAAATCTGGAAGCCCCCTTTAACAAGGGGACCCCCAGATCCCGGCCCCCCTATGTGAATGGGTATCGGGTTCATTGTACCCCTCATTCACCAAAAAAAAAGTCAAAAATAGTAAAAATTACAGGAGACACTTTGGGACAAGTCCTTCATTAAAAAAAAAAAAAAAAATGTCCCACGATGTAAATCCATCTTTGATTACAGCGCCCGACGGCCCCAGACGACATCATTATATGACAAAACGTGAGTCGGGAGGAATTGACGTGCTGACATCATCGCGTTTGAAGACAGAGCGACTTGGCGTTCGCTGGCCGGCCGGCTTATTGTTACTATTTCGCTGTTTTTATCTACAATTTATGTAAGTGTTTTTACCCTTGTTAAACCGTCTTTTCATATTGGATTTACACTATGGTGAGCCTCTTTCATTCTCGGTAATCACCATTTTCCCTGCACGATACCTAAGTCAATACTAGCATCCAGTCTTCCTTCCATTGCTCCTGTGAAACTGTTGCTACTACAAGTACCTGGTTAAAGGCCCTGGCTGGGGTTTGCAGCCACAAGCTCAATTTGCTTGCATTTGGTAAGCGTGCAATCCTTATGGTGTCAGCACTTTTTGGTGGTGAAATTTGCTACTGATGTCACTTATTTATTCAAGAATTCTTGCTGTTTGATTCTCACTCAATATTGGACTTTTCATTTAACTTTTTGCATATTATGGTCTAATTTCTCACATTACTTGGACAATTGGTATAACATATACCTTTTGATATCAATACGCTCGGTGTCATTTCACTGTGTACCCTCAATGTTTATTTGTGTATGTGGGTTATATTATAATTTTTTACAGGTTGGGTAAGCGCGGCTACACTTTTTTGCCATTTAGAAGAATACATATTGGCCTAAACTGATGAAGACATTTTTTTTTTTTTGGGGATATTTATTATAGCAAAAAGTAAAAAATATTTATTGATTTTTTCAAAATTGTCGACCTAAATTTTTTTTTAGGTACAGCGTTGCACGGCCGCGCAATTGTCAGTTAAAGCGACGCAGTGCCGTATCGCAAAAAATGGCCTGGTCATTAAGGGGGCAAATCTTTTGGTCCTTAAGTGGTTAAAGTGGAGTTCCACCCAAAAATGGAACTTCCGCTTTTCGAAACCCTCCCCCCCTCCAGTGTCACATTTGCCACCTTTCAGGGGGGGGGGTGCAGATACCTGTATAATACAGGTATTTGCACCCACGTCCGGCCATAGATAGCCACATTATCTGTGGGTACCTATGCCACTTCCCGTCCCCCCCGCTGTCTTCTCGGAGATACACGTGTCCCAGAAAACAGCAGGGACCATTCGGATTGCGCAGCGCAACTCGCGCATGCACAGTAAGGAACCGGGAAGTGAAGCCGCAAGGCTTCACTTCCTGATTCCCTTACCGAAGATGGCGGCGGCAGCATCCGAGGGACGGGTCGGCTTCGGGTGCCGACATCGCGGGCGCCCTGGATGCCGACATCGCGGGCACCCTGGACATGTAAGTGTCCTTATTTTAAAAGTCAGCAGCTGCAGTATTTGTAGCTGCTGACTTAAAAAAAAAAAAATTTGCTTTAATAAGTGTGAAAAAACAACAAACGAATGGACTAAGGACTTGCCATCTAAGGACTGCAAGCTGCAATATAGTAAATATGTTGTTTTTGGATAGATAACTAGATGTGGCAGTCTGTAAGTTCTGTAGTTTTTCTAGACTGGCCGTTGATAGGGGTAGCACCCATATGTTAGAGGAGTAAAGTTTAACAGCAACAGTGTACATTCCATTTAGTCACCCATGTCTCTGATATGTTCTTAAATGTCTTTACTGTTATATAACATCATTTAACCTCATAAGATGATATATGAGGACATTTCCGCACTAATACAATTTTGATTAAAATAATCAATTTATGTTGCCACTTGCTGACATAAATTTCATTTGTGCTGCATCCCTTTCTTCCAGTCAATAGAAATTATTTTCACTCAAGGTTGCACTGTATCCTAACTTACAATTACTAACACTTAACAAGAGTATCTTTATGGGCAATTACACAATTTAATTATATTCTTTGTGCGGTAAAATAAATTTGCAGTTAAGAATTTAATTGTACTTTGCGCTTATTTAACTGACAGTAATTAGATCATTATCTAAATTTAATTGGACCTAGGTCATTACTTTATGTTTTGTTCATATTATATATAATTTTCACAAACAACGTGTTTAAAACGAAAAGAAAAAAAAAACCATCTGAGCGTAAGAATGTCATTTGGCCACAAGGTGGCATTTTAACATTAATTATGTAAGCCCAGCAATTTTCTTTGCAGTAGTACATGTTGAATATTACATACACTGAGAGCTAAATTCTGTTTTTTCACAAACAGGCTGATTGCTTTGTTGCTTGGACACAGACAGGAGAGATTCGTATTGACCTGTGAGCTAAGCAGTGTAATTCAAAAACTTATTGGTATTCTGCCAGTTGTTTTAACACCTAACACTAGTGTTTTCCTCTTTCTCTAAAGGCATTTTTTTAACACCACACTAAAGGCTACGCAACAGGGCAAAAGATGACATTGGAACGGTGGCTTGAAAATAAGCTTTTGCTGAAGCTTTTCCAGGAATTAATCGAACTGCAGCCACAAAAAGGTATTCTCAGCAAGCCCCAGAATCACAACAATGTTACAACAACAGACAAAGCAAAGTAGTGGGCCCTAAAATTTTAAGTGCTTTCATACTAGTAGAAATTGAACTGCATAAAAGGGTAAGTGCACATTTTTACAAAAAAATAAGGGGTGAATTTACTCCAAATATCCTGGCCACCCGTCTGGATCCCACTGCACATAGTGGCCATGATGCCCTGTGTTTCTGGTGTGTTGGTCTGTACAGTACACCTCAATACACAGCCCTGGAGTTATTATGCATCATAATGCTTGCAATGGCAAATGCTCATTGGTCAGAACAGCCACTTGACTGTGCTGACCTATGAGAAGAGCATTTAAAGCTTTTTCTGGCATAGTGTCCCAGAAGAAAAAAGCACTTTTCATGGTTAAACTGGTTGGGCTGACCAGTGAGTGCTTTTCTTTGTGAGCATTATGATGGATACTCACTCTGTGGTTGTGTATTGCAGTATATAGTGTATGGACTGTTACATTGGCATCTTGGGGGCATCACGGCTGCTATGTGCAGTGAGGTCTGGAAGGGTAACCATTTTCCACAAAAAGGTGAACTTACCCTTTAAAGTGTTATTAAAGGGTCGGTTTAAAAAAAAAACTAAAACAAAAACAAAACCAAACATGTTATACTTACCTACTCTGTGCAGTAGTTTTGCACAGAGCCCCAATTCTCTTCTTCTCGGGTCCCCCGTCAAAGCTCCTGGCTCCTTCGCCTTGACCATTGCCCCAGAAAGAAGCCACTTTCTATGGGGACACTGGTGTGTGCTTGCTCCCAAGCCATGCTCTATGCTTTCCATAATGTGCCCCCCCCCCCGCTCTCTCCTAATTGGCTCACTGGCTGTGATTGCCATTGGCTCCCACTGCTGTCTCAGCCAATAAAGGAGAGAGAGTCTGGGGACAGCCGAGGCCCTCACGCACATCGCTAGATCGAAAGAGAGTACTCGAAGGGCTGTGGGGGGAGCAGCATATAGAAGGTTTTTTACCTTCAAGCATAGAATACTTCAGCCTTTACAACCACTTTAAGGCCCCTCCTAACGCAGTTGTTCTGATCAGAGCAATCTGTCAGTTTTTCAGACACATCCGAAGGAAAGCTCAATGTTAGTTTATGAACAGGTGGATGTAAATGAACTTTTGTGTATTTACATTAGATTGCCTCTGGGCCCATCTAGGTCTGAAAAAATTGAAAAGGTTTGCATGACCGATTGGAGGTGAAAAGATGTAAACAGAAGCAAGTTTATTTATATCCGCCTGCCTGTAGACCACCTGCCTGTAGACCTACCATGGATCCCAATCATGGCACTACTTGCCTAGAGCTTGCATTTTTGCCCTGTGTCTGCATGGTTTTCCTCTGGGTCCTCTGGTTTCCTCCCACAATTGGCTCCCGTCTCAATTTTCCTTAGTATGTGTATGCATGAATGTGAGTTATGGACCTTAGATTGTAAGCTACTTGAGGGCAGGGCAGGGACTGATGTGAATGTATAATATATGTAAAGCGCTGTGTATATTGACGGTGCTATATATGTACCTGTAATAAATAAATAAAATAGGAAAAAGCTGCCTGCCCATAGACGGAGGTCTTTTAAGCTTTGTTGTTTCTCATCACAAGATGGAGAAAAAACAGATTGGACATCTTACAAAGGTGACAATTATTCTGTTCTGCTCCAATTCAGCAGGGGGTCAGTTTACAAATCCCGCTGACCGCAATGAAACCCACATAATGTAATAGAATCCCGACATTTTCACTACCATGAGCTGCTTACTATTTTTTACTTTAGATGGCCAAACCACTTTTTCTATACTTTATAGCCGGTTCACACAGGGGCAACACGACTTCAACATGACTTCAGACTTCAGACTTCAACACGACTCAGACACGACTTGAGCATGAATCACAGAGCGACTAAATGGTGATTTACAACACGACTGAAGTTGCCTCCAGGACAGGAGACATTCCAGTGGCCAATAAAACAAGAATCAGCTCTGTGGGAGGGAGGGGAGGGAGGGGTTTGCCTGAGAAATTGAGAAATGTATGTTAGCTTCCTGTAAAGTTGCCTTCAAAATGAACACTGATCAGACTTCTAAGCGACTTCCATTGAAATCAATGGTACAAGTTGCCTACAGGTCGCCTAGAAGTCTGAGTGAAGTAGTACAGGAACCTTTTTTGAAGTCGGAGCAACTGCAGTCGTGTGCATTAAAACATCTCCATTCATTTCAATTAGTTTAAAAATAGCACGACTTGGGGCAACTCTGGGCGACCAGAAGACGCGTCCGGAGTCGCCCCTGTGTGAACCGGGTCTTACATCAGAAGAAAACCTTATAAAAGACATGTTGCTAAACACCTATAAGAACATAAATTTTTTAAATGCAGAGGAGCTATAGAAATAAAAAAATATATAAATAGTATTGTTAATTTTACATGCTTTGTGCAAATAGTTGTAAAAATTATGTTTAAAAATTACACTAAAATCATTATTAGCACACACTAGCATACTAAATAAATCTCCTATTATACATGACCGATGAAACAGTGTTAAGTTAATAGGTATCAATAGCCAATTTTCATTTTAGTTTTGGTTCGAGTAGAGAAGTTAAAACCACTGTCATGTTTTCATTGCTGCCGGTGTCCCTGCTGGGTAGAATGGCTCTCTCTACTAGAACTGGAGACCATTGTCACCAAAACAGAAAGTGATGGGAATTCTAAAATGTTACAGCTGTCACCAGAACAAGAGGTGAGGAAAAAATCTTCCAACAGACCTCCTGTTCCTGTGACAACTGTCTAAGAGGGGAACTCTCACTCTCATGTAGAGGTTTCCTTCCACTTCCTCTGGGACTTGAATTGAAGGGACATTTCCCCAATGAGACATACAGGACAGGAATTTTAAATTTTTGCTTTTACGTACACTTTAAAATTTCAAATATCTAACAGCTGCTATTTTTGCAAAATCAAAGATACATAAAACTATAAAAAAGTGACATAAAATAAATAAATAAACCTAATTTTCACCCTGATCTCCCTGCTTACAATCCTAAATGGGACAGCAAAGAAGGAATGCACCCACTTTGGGGAATGGTAAAAAATGTATTTTTAGCCATAGCTTGGTGACAACTGTAACATTTCGGATTTCCACTTTCTTTATTTCCACACTTTATTTGAAAAGAAAACGTTTTGGCTATAGATACACTTTGACCCCCAACACTGAAATGTAATATTTTGCATCTTATTTATCCTTAAGGGCTTGTTCACACTTGCTCAAAATACTGGTTATCAAACATGCCTATAGCATTAATGCGCGTTATTAGGTGCGTTTGATAAGCATTTAATGAGCATTAAATACGCTCCCATCACAAGCCCCATGCACATTTGACATGTGTTTTTGGGGCATTAAAACCGCACCACAAATGCCTATTATTAACTGTAATGTACTAACACACCATGGAAAGAGTTAAAATGCTTCAACTCCTTTCAAACTGGACATGAAGCATCAATTTTGAAGCAAAGCAATGATAACGCTTCATGTTTTGATAATGTGCACAGCACTGTGTGCTGTCCATATTAGCAACTGCATAGGCATTTGAGGAGCATTAAAAAAAAAAAAACCCTCAAACACTTGCTTTCAATGCCAGTGTGAACTATAGCAGGCCTAAATGTGGTGGGTGCAATAATTGTTTTTTTTTTTTCCTTTATTTTCACCTGGTGATCCAGCCAGTAATGCACTTCTTGTGTTAGAGTGTCTCCCAGTGGTGGCTGGGGGTATATTTTTTGTTTTTTTGGGGGGGCGGCAAACAATCCAACCCGCAAACCCCCCCCCCGTTGGCCGGTCGGGTCACAGGCAACCCCCCGGTTGGTCACCAGCCCCACACTTACGCCATCTAGGTCACGGGCAGCGCTTCCTTCAGGTGGCCAGCAGCGGCTTCACCTCCTGGGCTTCACTGTGGCTTCCCCTGCGTCTCCTCCTCTGCATCCTCAGCGACCAATAGGATTGCTTCTCCTCTTGGCCAATCGGGTGACGGATCTCAGGACCCGCTTCCTGATTGGCTGGGAGGAGAATCAGGAAGGCAATAGTAAATATTAATTCGCTATTGTCACACAATTAGGTGGGCTCAGGGCGCAGGGTCGTTTTATTTAAAACAAAAAGATCCTTTAGGCCCCTTTCCCACTGAGGCGTATTTCAGGCATTTTAGCGCTAAAAATAGCGCATAAATAACGCCTGAAATAATCCTGCCCCAGCATTCTCAATTTGAAAGCCTGAGGGCTTTCACATTGAGGCGATGCGCTGGTGGGAGGAAAAAATATACCGTGTGTATACCGCTCCTTTACCGCTCCTTCCCATTGAAATCAATGGGACACCGCGGCTATACCGCCCACAAACCGCTGCTGTAGCAGAGGTTTGCGGGCGATATTAACCCTTTTTCGTCCGCTTACGGAGGTTAAAACCGCACCGCTAGCGACCGAATATCGCGGTAAAAACAACGGTATACCGCCAGCGCACCTGCCCGCCCCAGTGTGAAAGGGGCCTTACAATCACTTTAAGCACCCCTGTCAGTGTTAAATGGTTTGTCTCAACACTCTAAAGGAGACTGCACCATCAAAAGGTGAAAACAAGCCTAAAAAAAGGAAAACAAATTCAGTCACCACATCTATGAATTGCTATACTGAAAAGAGTGTATTGAGGGTTAGGTGTTAGAAGGATACAACTAATGAAAGATGCCAAATACTAATCACACTCAAGCCCCTCTCTAAAGCAGGGGCGGATCCAGAGTCTTTTTTCGGGAGGGGCACTGCCAAAAAATATGTTTTTTTTGTGGGAAATTTATCGGGGAAATGGCTGGTGTCGGCGCTTCAATCATCCCGGCACCATGGTTGTTGTGGTATCAGGATGATTGAAGCGCATTATTTCTATTATTACATTGTAATATAAAATTAAATAGTTCAATGCAGAATCAGTGGGAACCCCGAGTGTGTCACTTGGCACCGTCGCCTGCAATTAGCGGGAGCCCTGAATATGTCACTTGCCACAAGTTGCGGATTGTCACTTGCCACGTCACCTGCCACACCTTGTGGATTGTCACTTGCCACATCACCTGCCACACCTTGCGGATTGTCACTAGCCACACCTTGCGAATTGTCACTTGCCACTCACCTGCCACACTATGCCGATTGTCACTTGCCTGCCACCAGATGTAGATTGTCATTTGCCACGTCACCTGCCACACCTTGCAGATTGTCACTAACTTGCCTGCTAAGGTGTAGTTTTGGTTGTCTCTTGCTGTGTCCCAGACTCCCAGAGTCAGGCAGCAGAGAGATAATGTAATCTCTCTGCTGCCTGCACAGTGAGGGCGGAAGTCACTGCAGGAATGCAGGGCAGGCATGGGCGGTGAGAGATGAGCCTGCTCTCTCACTCTCACCTGCGCTGCCAACACACTGAGCAGCACGGTCTGCCCACGAACCGTACCGCCCGCCCACGAACCAGAGCTGCCCGCTTTCTTACCCATCTGTGGAGCCTCACGCTATCGCACCTGCCTGCAGAGCGGCCCGACGTGACTCACTGACGTCACTTGTTGCTAGAAGCCAAGCGGCCCAGGCGTTAGCAACGAGTGCAGGGAAGAGGCTCCACCCACCTCCTCCTCCGCTCCTGGTATCGTGTCAGTGCGCCGCGTAACTACATTAGACGAGACTCAGAGAGGCAGCGGCAGCCGCAGAACAAGTACTGTATATATTCGAGTATAAGCCGAACCGAATATAAGCCGAGGCACCTAATTTTACCCCAAAAAACGTATTGACTCGAGTATAAGCCTAGGGTGTCAATCTGAATGCCTCACTGTGCCCATGCTTCACTGTGCCCATGACTAGACTGATGTTTAACATGGGAGTCTATGGAAGGAGTGCCCGGGTTTGAAAAATAGGTTCTCCCGGGCCGTAGGTCTCCCAGACACCAAACTTTGCACACTTTTAGAGGAGACATGGGGCTACATGTGTGCCAAGGTTGGCGTCCAGGGGACCTAGGAGAGGCCAGTACCGGATCCGCAAAGTCACCGGAGAAATTACCATTTAACATTGGAGTCTATGGAAGGAGTGCCCGGGCTTGAAAAATCGGTTCTCCCCAGCCGTAGGTCTCCCAGACACCAAACTTTGCACACTTGTAGAGGAGACATGGGGCTACAAGTATGGGGTCTAGAGGACCTATGGTCGGCCGGTACCGGGTCCCCAAATTCCAGGAGATCAGGCGCAAAAAAAAAACAACTGAGGAAGCAAGTGAGTGTGACAGATGGTCTCGGGGGGGGGCAATTGCCCTGTTGCCCCCCCCCCCTGGATCCGCCCCTGCTCTAAAGACTACCAGACTCCAAATTTACAATGTACATATTGCTACAATTCAAATCAGTCACATCGCTATACAAAGCCAATAACTAGGACCATGATGTAAAATTGTTTGACATCAGCGCTGTTTTTGTTCATCTTACTCTGAATCAACACAAAAGAATCTGGACAAAAGCTGAACTTGATTGATTTTTGTCTTCCCTTCTCTGACCCGCGTAATTACACATTTCCTAAGTCTGCTCATTATCTCATGACTAAGTGTTGCTTCAAATTCAGCTTCTTACATACAACCATCAATTCTATTTTACAAACTGAAAATCAGTTTTAAAAACACGCAGGAATCGCTGAGAGAGAGAAATATTTCTACAAATAAAGCAGACAGTTTCATTACATTTCTTCCCCAGTAACTCAGAAATAGGAGGCAGAGGAGTGGTGTCCTAAATGAAATTACTACATCCGGCTCATAGATATTGCTCTAGATTTGTAATATAGTTTCCTGTTATTCTTAGCATTCCAACACTTTGTCTTCTCTAGGCCTAGTTGTGGAAATGCTTGTTTTTGACTTTTCTTAACTTGCATTTTACTGAGGAAAATTTAGACAATGGTATAATATAAAGTTATTAGCTCATCCAGCTTATAGACAGCTTTAGGCTCGGGTCACACTGCTGTGATCCGATTTTCAGTGCTATTAGGTTGTGCACTTTGCTTGCATCATGGATGTGGTTTATATATTCTATGGGGCTGAAATCACGCTAGAATCGCACCAAAGTCCAACCTTGTCCAAAATCATACTGTGTTGAGTTGCATTGATGTGAACAGACACCATTGAAAACAATGATTTCTATTGTCATGCAATCCTGTGCAATGCAAGTCGCATGTGAAATCGCAGTACTGTGAACAGAGCATTAAAGAAGAAAAATTTAAAATGTAAGGTTCTAAAGAAAAATCTAAAGGAAAGGCTACCTTTGTATCCAGCCACCATGTAACAAAGGGACCGAGGGGCATAATGCATGCATGCATGTGATGTTTGGCTGCATTATCCCATAGCTTTTCTCAATGGGCTGTCCTGCTGAGAGAGGCTTGACAACATGAGATGAATGAAACCTGCAAAACATGACCCTACATGCTCATGAAACCCTGTGAACTTAGCCTTATGCCCTGTACACACGATCGGATTTCCAATGGAATAAAATCCAAAGGATTTTTCAATCGGAAATCCGATGAAGCTGACTTCCATCAGTCTTGCCTACACACCATCAGTCAAAAATCCGACCGCCCCAAACGCCGTGACGTAAAACACTCCGAAGAGCTGAGAAAAATTAAGTTCAATGCTTCTGAGCATGCGTTGACTTGATTCTGAGCATGCGTGGGTTTTTTCTCCGATGGAGTTCCCCAAAGACGATCGGAGTTTGCTATCGTTTTTTTTCCCATCTGTATAATTTAAAACATGTTCTATTTTTTTATACCGATGGAAAAAAGACCGATGGGGCCCACACACGATCGGTTTGTCCGATGAAAAAAGTCCATCGGTCTTTTTTCATCAGAAAAACCGATCGTGTGTATGCGGCATAAGGGGCATATTCATGAGGACTATCTTGATGGTCTTTGAGTTGTGTTAATGGACAAAACCAGTGTGCTTCCAGATGCATTCCTATTACATTCCAGATCAGTTTGTGATGCATCTGAGATTTTTAACAGTTTATTGATGGGTGCAGTTGACTTTATCCATACCTGCATTTGACCTTCCTCAAAGTTGCATTAATCTTCTTTGAGCTGCTTTTGCTGTGTCCAAGTGAATAAAAGGAATAAAAGAAATAATCTTCACAGGCGCCACAAATTAAGAATAAACCTATGCACATAGCTATGAATTTGATTTCATTGACCATCTAACCCTTTTTTTATATATACATTTTCTTTATTTCAACCATATGTAGCGGCACCCCCTTTTCCCACTTCTCCCTCTTTCTCTCTTTGCGGCTGGCTGACTCGTCTAGGGGTACCAGGGAGAATTATAGTGAGGGGGGGGGGGCCCACCACCAGCTCGTGCCCTCTGATGGGTGTTATGCAGAGGTGTGAGCTAAACCTTTTACCTTCGGGTCTGTGTTCACGTCCGGAGCTTCAACTTCTCTTGTGGAGGATGATTGCCACTGTCACAGGCAGGGGCACTTAGCTCCCAGTAACTTGAGTTCCACACCAAATAAAGTCCAACACTTATTTATTCTGTTAGAGCAACAAATAGTAGACTGGTTGAACTTGAAGAACAGACAGGTGTGGGAAGGAGAAGGTCCAGGCACAATCAAAGAATTAAAGTTTTCTCCTGTTCCGTATAGTGCAAACAGGCTTGGCGCACAGTCGCTGCCACGACCGTGAATTTGCTTTCTGCCACAAACCTTGGTGAAAGTAGAGGCCTCTGCCACAGACCTTGATGATAGGTCCCTGCCACCGACCTGGTTCAGTTGGATGCCCGCCACTGACCACAGGAACATAGAATACCTCCGTTAGCATAAATGGCCCCTGTCAGGGAAAGACATTCATCCGGACGGTCTCCAGAGGCCCACACCGTCACCGTCATTATGTACCAGCTCTTCGGGAGGGTCACATCTCTGGTCCCTTACGCCCTGGATTCGGGCACCCAATTCCGGGGGCACCCTAGGAATACTTTATCCCTCGCGGGACCCAGTGGAAGGTACTGGGCCCCAGGCCTTCTTGCAAAGTACCTCACCCCAGGCTTAAGGTGCCTGGGATGTAACTCGACTCCATGTGCCCAGGCCAAAGGCACCTGGACACGGACAAACGGACAGCAGCCCCCAGGCTGAAGGTGCCTGGTGCTCGGACTCCTCATGCGCAAGATGTCCGCCCCCTTTATACCCTCACCCGGCAAGCACAGGGGGTTCCCCGCCCCGCCGTACTGCTGCTGCGAGAGGACAAAAAGGGCACGGCCCTACAATGGTGGTTCAACCCCAGCCCAAGGCGACAGCGCCACCCAGGGGCCGCAGGGAACTGGACACCACTGATATGTTCCACAAACAAAAACAACCATAAAACCCTCGTAATTGTTGCATCTGGGCCATATTACCGCCCAAACACTCCCCCTAAATATTGATACCCGCTACACATACAAAAAAAGACAACAGCAAAATAAAAAGGAAGGTAAGTCTCAAGATATCTTCCGTACATCATTGTAATAACATAATCACATAATTGGTCTATTCCTCCATCCAAACAGTAGTTATGTTTTAGAATTTACTTCATGTTCACATAATTTTATTCATATTTACCATAATTCCCTTATTTATTTCTCCCGCTATCCGTTTCCCTTTGGTCATCCATCTGTGAACTCAATCTATTCCAGTATTCTTAGTACGGTGTCTGTCTCTATCCCTCCTTCTGAGTTACCCCCCCCCATCAGACACATGACAAGACAAATCCACAGGGTACATACATAACCCAATAACAACAACCTCACAAGAAACCAACAAACAACAACAAGAACAAAACAGACAGCGGGAAAAAAAAAAAGAGGGGGAAAATAGATCAGGGAATCCCCCCTCTCCTCCCACCCCACCACGTCTCCCCCCTCTTCCCCAGACCCCCTAGCAATATATTACTCCTCTATACTGCTCCCAGAAGCGTTAATAAAGAGATTCCATCCGGACCATGTTTTCCAATGTGTCTCTTTTTTCTGTCGAACTGTCCATATCAGTTCTTCCATTTGATTCATCTCCTCTACTTTCTTGAGCCAAAAGTCTTATTGATGGGGGTTGTCGTTGCTTCCACGCCAGTTATGTATGCTTTAGCTGCATTTAGAAAATGGCATACTATCGTTCCCCTATATCTCTTTACTGGCATTTTTGTTTTATGTAGTAAGAAGAAGGCCAGGTCGTCGGGTATCTCTTTTTCCCAGAACTGCTGACTAATTCTCTGGACCACCCCCCAGAAATCCTTGATTCTAGGGCATGACCAGAAAATATGTAATAACGTCCCAGGTTCTCCACAGCCTCTCCAGCAGTTATCCGTAACCTCTGGAAAAAGTCTGTGGAGAAGAACTGGGGTTCAATACCATTGGGAGACAATTTTATAATTTGTTTCTTGTGTCCTCGCACACATTGAGGATTGTGACCATCTAACCCTAATTTTTCTGTGCATTCATACATTTTCTTTGGAGATGGGGGATAAAGGAAAGGGTCTATGCAAATGATGATTTTAGGCTAAAATGCAGCAAAAATAGACAGGGATCAAGCATGGGGGGTCCTCCTTAGGAATAAAATAATGGTAATAGTAAATCATTATTAAAATCAACGATGTTCCATTTTAAAATAGTGAATGCTTGGGGCCAGCAGATGTAATAGTTATCGTATTATAAATATAGCAAATGTATTATTTAAACTTCTGAATTCAGTCACATTAATGTCAAATGATTAGCTATATAATAATTCTAGTCACACCTACAGAATGGCTATAGGCAAACATTCCAAAAAAATTAATACAAAAGATATGCACTAAATACTGAAAAGAAAAACATGTAAATGTAATACAAAGGAGTGCAGAGATGAATCAATATTAATAATAAAAAAATATAATAATGAGGAAAACCTGTATATGCTATGTTATACCTGGAGGTCTGACTGATACTAGCCATAAACAATTCAGCCGGTGGTGATATGGAGGCGTACATCTAAAAACAGACATATATGGCATATACATAAATCCAATCTGAGTTTAGATCTTACAGTTTGTACTTACATTTTATGGAATGAGAGTCAAGGTTGACAATAGCTTTCATGAAGTTTGTGTTGTGTCAAGGCATTCCTCCAAGGGCTAAAGAGTGGGCATTCCATATGTCCATGTCTCTATTTATGACTCTATTGCCATGCAGTGTTCTCTCATAATTCATGAAGTATTTCCACATTCATCATTGGGAACATTTGTTGACCTTTCCAAATTTCCAAAGCAAAAGCTGTCAAGTAAATATAACATAGCAATATATAATAATATATAACAGCATAACACCTTTAGCTCACTAAATTTCTAGTGCACAATGATCGATGCCAGGGAAAGGCAATGTGGATAGTAATGTGTCCTCATATTGTGCCTCATCTTGCCTGGCCTTGGCTCACCAAATCTTTTTTTTTTTTCACAATCAAAGTATTTATTGAAAGTTAACATGGCAAACAACTGACAAAAAACAATCATAAAACAAAGAGTCATAGATTAACCACTTCCCTACCCAGCCATAGACAAATGACATCCACAGATGGGATCTCCCATCCTGGGTGGACGTCATATGACGTCCTCGGCTTTGTAGGGGGATATCTGAATGATGCCTGCAGCTAGAGGCATCATTCAGATATCCTTTTGAAGTGCCGGCGATTCTGTGCACCATAAGAATGATCATAGCAGCGGTTCCGCCGCTTGATCGTTCTTATAGGCGGCGGGAGGGGACACCCCCCTCCCGCCGCCATCCGGTGCTTCTCCGGGCTCCCCCGTGCGATCGGGGACCCGGAGCGAATCTTCCGGCATCGTTGGTGGAGTCACGTGATGAGCATAGAGATGACTGGTGACCAGATGGTCACCAGTCATCTCTATGATCGTCGGAGGCCCGGGCACGATGTGATGACGTCACGCCCGGGTCTCAAATGTAAACAAAGCCGCCATTGCGGCTGTAAGTATGAAATCAGTGAAAAAATTTTCACTGATCTCATGCTTTCCAGCCTGGAGGAGAGATGTGGGGTCTTATTGACCCCGCATCTCTCAATAAAGAGAACCTGTCACACACATTCCTATTACAAGGGATGTTTACATTCCTTGTAATAGGAATAAAAGTGATCAAAAAAAAAAAAAAGTAAAATCATTGTAAAAAAATAAATAAATAAGTAAAATAAATAAATAAATAAAAATTAAAACACCCCTGTCCCCAGTAGCTCGCGATCAGAAGCGAATGCACACGTAAGTCGCCCACATATGTAAACGCCGTTCAAACCACGCATGTGAGGTATCGCCGCGTGCGTTAGAGCGCGTGCAACAATTCTAGCACTAGACCTCCTCTGTAATTCTAACCTGGTAACCTGTAAAAAAAATTAAAGCGTCGCCTATGGAGATTTTTAAGTACCGAAGTTTGGCGCCATTCCATGAGTGTGCGCAATTTTAAAGCGTGACATGTTAGGTATCTATTTACTCGGCGTAACATTATCTTTCATATGTTCCCAAAAAATTGGGCTAACTTTACTGTTTTGTTATTTTTTAATTCATGAAACCATTTTTTTTTTTAAAAAGGCGTTTGAAAAATTATTGCGCAAATATTGTGCAAGAAAAAATGTTGCAATGACCGTCATTTTATTCCCTAGGGTGTCTGCTAAAAAAACATATATAATGTTTGGGGGTTCTGAGTAATTTTCTAGCAAAAGAATGATGATTTGTACATGTAGGAGAGAAGTGCCAAAATAGGCCCGGTATTGAATAGGTACAAAAAGCCCTGTATTGAAGTGGGTAAAGAAATGTCAGTTGACAGAATATAAATTGCACAATTTACAGCTGGAACGATATAGTTATATTGGTGAACATTGAGTGTACTTAAGTAGGGGGTAGAAGTTGAGGCGAGGGAAAAAGGAAAGGAAAGAGTGGGACAGGGGAGGGGTGGATAAATGAAAAAAAAGAAAAGGTTGGTAAAAGAAAAACAGGTTGCATGAACATAAATACATCTATATCTGAAAAAAGATTTAAGGTTGTTTGATTGTCATTAAGTATATAGAACATAAACTTTAGTCATCAGTTGGTTGTCATATTAAAGGAACAAATATAATATAAAGGTGGTGAGGTCAAGCATTTAATGATTGGAACTCATCTGAGAAAGTGAATAGCCTCCAAGGTTGCCACATTTTGTTGAAATTAATGTTGTTTTCTATTTTCATTGCTAGAATTTCTTCCATCCTATATATATATATAATGTACTCTGTCCAACCAATCCTTGACCGTCGGGGTATGGGTGGATTTCCAATGCAAGGGTATGAGAGTTTTTGCTGCTGTAAGTAGATGTCTGGTGAGTGTTTTCTTATATTTGCTTAGCGTGAGGGGATTAACATGAATCAGACAGGCATCAGCGTTCAGGGTTAATGTAGTGTCAGTGATGTGTTTAATCCACTTAATGATTTTTTCCCAGTAGTCAAGGATTGGGGGACAGTTCCACCAGATGTGAATAAATGATCCAGTTTCGTTACCACAGCGCCAACAAGCATCTGAGGTTGCATAGAACCATCTCCTGGCTTTTTGTGGGGTTATATATGTTAGAATCTTGTGAGAAATCTCTTGGTATCTGGAGCTGAGGGAGCATTTATGTGACATAATACATGCTTTTTCCCATTGGGTGTCACTGATTTTGATTCCCAGGTCTCGTTCCTATTTTTCTTTTTATTTGTTGTCATCTTTGTGTGATGATTGATTCAACCACGTGTACGCCATAGATGTGGTTTTTGAGACCTGGGATCTTTTATAGCATATAGATTCTAAGGGTGTCAGTGGTAAGCAGTATGTAAATGTTCTATACATACATTTAGTCTTTTATTATAGCTTGGTGAAAGTGTACATATCAAACTGTTCTCTGTCTTGGTTTTGATAACATACATTTAGAGCATTCAGTGTAATCATGCACACGCTTATCAGGTTAAGGTTTAACTTCTTGTTTCCGTGTCAATTAATTACATATCACTGGGTCTGTGTCTTAGATCTGATTACCTTACGTTCTCACGCATACATTTGGCTCATGAAACTAGCTGATAAACATGGTGTTATTTACTGTGTTCATAAATTCAAGTGAATGCAATCAGCTTTTTATAGCCATGTTTGTATAAGCTTTGTTTAGCAATTGATGTAAAAGTGTTGTAAATATTTTCTGTTATAATTGGTATTTCTATTTTAAATTAATTCTATATTTTATAAAGCCTTTGAAAAGCTATCAAATGGCAGCTCATGGGGTTTTTGATTTTTCCCCCCACTATTTTGTCTGCTAAAATATCTCAATCCTTTTTTTTATTTTTCTAGATTGTCAAGCTTATTTAGTATGGCAATGCATATCAAAGCAATTAGGGTATGCAAACTGCAGTAACCTATACAATACAACCTGTGGTTGCAGGAAAGAAATTCCCTCTATGTATGGGCGGCCTTAGAGGATTGAGAGGGTGAAGATTGATCACTTAATGCAGGGGTGCTTAAAATGCTCAGTTTTTATTCATGTAGTTAAAATCTGTATTCCAAACTGAGAAAAAAATGTTCCGGAGCTTACAAAAAAAGGGTTATTGGAGTTCGTTTTTTTTTTTTTTTGCCACTTATGTAAAGGCCATCTAAATCTACTAGTCCATCTAACATGACCCTCTTCACAGGTTATTTTGAATATATACTGATGAAGCCTCACAAAAAGGCACCAACATCCATCTCTAGTGTATTTTTCTGTTCCTCTCCACAAGTGAACAGTGCTGTTGAAAGGGTTGCTACGTTGCTCATCCTTAGAGACAGTGGAAGAATGAATGTAGCCACTCCAAAACAAGTACCGTATATATTTTACTAGCTGGATTACCAGGTAAAAATAAAGGGAAAAAGCCTAAAAAAATTAAGGCAGCCCTCCCATCTAGTGACTGATCAACTGTAATATATAACATTTTGGTTTTTGGATTTAGATGTGCTTTAAAATCATTTCTGATTGATAGGAATATTTCAGGCAAATATAGCAAGTCAGAATTTCAGTTATTTGTCATGTATATTTTCTGTTGTACTCTTATAGCTTCACGTGTTTTGTATGTCAGGATGGCCAACACCTTTTTCCAGAAATCATGGAAATGGTGCTCACTCATCATATGGATGACAATTAAAAAAATGGTTACTGAAGTTCTACATCTTTAGTCACTTCTCCTCCCTCTTCTCTCTTCCCTGTGATTGGATAATCAAGAAATAACAGTCTGCTGTTAAGATAATTCCTTGCTTTCCTCTTCTAGAAGCATTTTCAGTGTTGGCTGATGAGCAGCAAAATTCTAATTGGCTGAAAATAATGCCCTTCCCTCTCCCAGTCTGTTCCTTGAAGATGAGGACTCTAGTGGAATCCTAATTCTTGTAAAAAAAAAAGCAGGAGAGTTGATAGAGTTTTTGAGTGTCTTCTGCCCAGCCAATCACTCTGCATCTCTTTTATGGTTAGGGCAGCAGCTGTTTCTTCTTCTAGGCCAGATACTTAATCATCCAGAAACCACCATTTTCAGGAACACTTCCCAGATGGGGAGATACCTACTTCATCCAACACTTATGCCGTGTACACACGATCGAAAATTTCGACAAGAAAACTGTGGATTTTTTCTGACGGAATGTTGGCTCAAACTTGTGTTGCATACACACGGTCACACAAATCTTGTCAAAAATTCAGACCGTCAAGAACACGGTGACCTACAAGACATACGACGAGCTGAGATCAATGAAGTTCAATAGGCAGTTCGGCTCTTCTGCTTGATTCTGAGCATGCGTGAGTTTTTTGCGCGTCGGAATTGCATACAGACGAGCGGATTTTCCAATAGAAACTTTTTCCGTCGGAAAAATAGAGAACCTGCTCTCAATCTTTTGTTGGCGGAAATTCCGACAGAAAAAGTCAGATGAAGCCTACACATGGTTGGAATTTCTGACAAAAAGCTCACATCGGACTTTTCTTGTCGGAATTTCTGATCGTATGTACGCGGCATTAGGCTTGGGGGCTTGGAGAGAGAAACAGAAAGCTTTCAGCACCATCCTCTTAGGCCTAAGCCCAAAAGGGAAGAAAGTAAAACAGGACATGCCAGGTGATTGGCTAGGTTACTAAATAATCATGTAGGGCCACCCCCGAAGGAGCCGTGTGGTGAATTTGGATTCTCTGATCTCTGCCTCAACTCCAAGAATGACCTCAGCCCCTCTGACACACCTGGCTAAATAAAATTACTGCAAACACATTTAAGGACACATGTGGTAAATACCGTTATCCTGGCTGTGGAATTATCACCAAAAATAGACACACACCTGGTAGTGATAAACAAGTTGAATATATTAGCATGGTTTAAAGCATATGGAAACTTACAACACTGTTAAAAATTGCTACAAATAACTAATACATTAGAAAAGACAACTTTCAAATTTTAGCAACTGCAGGTAAGGAAGGGCAGTAATCTATATGCCCTTGACACAGGCGCTGAGAGGGAGGAGAGAAGACTTGTCAACTTCTCAGCTCCTTCTGGGCCGCAGACACCCTTGAGAGGCAAACATGCAAAGAAAAGAATGGATTACACAAGTACAGTTGACACAGTTCTGTAATGTTGCAGGTCCCGAGGTGAAGAATACTAGTGTCTTCAGCTAGCAAATGGTAGGGCCCTTGTAAATTTAAACAAGCTTGCATGGAGCAGTAATCCCCTAGAATGTTCCGTTGGGTAGAGATTAAAAAAAGGGCAAACTACTAGAGATGGTAGCTTCCAAACAAGCATCCCGTGACACTTAAAAGGGAAATTGGTGTCTGCATGCAGTGTCCGTATCGTGTCAAGAAGGATTTGGGTTTGTACCCTCTCACCAATCCTCGGTGCGATGACACAACGATAATCCCAGGTGCTTGTTCAGGTTCCTGATGCTCTTAGCGATGTTGTAAAGCACTGGATCTCTTGCTGATGGACGATCGATATGACTGATAGCGTAACTCACAAGATGAACAGGCAGCGGCTGACCCAATACCCAGATGAGTAGCTCGATTCCTGAAAGGTGTGGGTCGTCTATGTTGAGCTGAGTGGTGCTAGGCTTCTGAGTAGGGTCCCTGGACTAAATAGTAGGGGACCACATGGCTGTCTCTGCTCCTGGCTCCCCTCAGGCATCCTCATTCCTCCGTCTACATGCTGTCTCTGGAAAAGCTTGGCTTTCTCCCCCTCTAATGCTGGCAGAGTCTCTCTGTCTCTCTCTCTCTCTCTTCAGTCTCAATCGTTTTCCTCACACTTGTCACCTTACTACACTCTCTTCAGTCTCCTCAGATGTTTTTACCTCAGACAGCTCTCCTCACTGTGAAGTGTCACTGTGTCCCAGCAAAAGACTTTTTGAGCATTGGTATCTCCCTCTCTTTTAAGAAATCTCCTCTCCTCAGTGTCCTGTCAGCCTTCTCTCTTTCTTTTCTCATCAGTCCTTCCCCTCCTCCTCCTCACTGTTCAGCACTTCCTGACACTCCCCTTTTAGGCTTCTTCTTTTTGTTTTCTGGAAGTACAAGTCAGCATCTCTCTGTCTCCATCTTGTGGCCAAAAGGAGAAATTGCATTACAAAAATCCTTGCTACAATCATAAAACTGGTTGCCACCTCTAAGTACAGCCTGTCAGAGCTTAAGCAGAGAAAGTAACACCCTGTGCATAGAGAACACACAGGGGTTGATTTACTAAAACTGGATAGTGACAAATCTGGTGCAGTTGTGCATGGTAGCCAATCAACTTCTAACTTCAAAGTGCTCAATTAAGCATTGACAAAGAACAAACAAACTGGAAGCTACAACATTATAAATTGTAAAAGTAAATGAATGCATAATTGGGGGTACTTGGGCCTACTTCCTCTTGCACCAAGCGTCACATTAAATGGTCTTGCTTTCTAGAATTTCTACATGATTGTGAATTTTGGATGTGACTCAGATCCCAACTATGGGATGGATCCAGGGTTGTCCCTAAGGTCTTTTGTGCATACAGATTTGTTCACTGTTTTGGCATTTTTGACTGTCAATTTCCTTCAGCATTTTTTCCTTCAACATTTTTACAATAAGCCCATAGTTTACCTATTCAGGGCAAGGTAAAAAGGCACCACCATTACCTCTCTTTTACTCACTATCCTACTATGCTGTATACACGGTTTACTTTTGCAATTTTAATTTTAAGATTTGTTAGAATAAAAAAAAGGGTGAATGTGATGAATTTGAATACAATTCATTGACACATTGCTGGTGGACTAGATTTTTCATTATATGCTATGCTGACACATATTGTACAGTAGGGGTGCCGAAATTAATCGCCGCATCAGTGAATCGCGATTCGGGTGTCCCCGATGTGATTCCGATGCATGCGACCAGGAAAATCGATTACTGGGATGATGCCCGCAGCTGCAGACATCATCCCGTTACCGTTTTTAGAGCGGGCGGTCGGCTTTCCAGTGATAACAACCAATGCGGCTAAAAGCTGCTCGGTTGTTATCCCGGAGGAGCGGAGGGGACATCCCCTTCCGCCGCTCTGACCGGCCTACCGTCCCACCTGGAGACCCAATCCATGAGCCGCTACTTCCGGTGGCTAGAGACAGACTGGAACGAAGCGTTGGCTTCGTTCCAGTCTGTATGTAAACACGGAAGCAACGTCACAATGTCACTTCCGCTTTACTCGGCTGCCAATGGCGCCAGTTTAAAAAAAAAATGACAGTATTCAGAATCGCCGCTTTTGCCGATCTGAATACTTTGAAGTGCAAAGGAGGGATTTGGGGTCTGTTAGACCCCCGATCCCTCCATAAAGAGTACCTGTCACCACCTATTACTGTCACAAGGGATGTTTACAGCAATAAAAGTGATCAAACATTTTTTTTTTTAAACACAATGTAAAAAAAAAGAAATAAAGTAAATAGAATTATTTTTTTTTTTTAAAGCGCCCCTGTCCCCGCGAGCTCGCGTAGCAAAGAAAACTTATACTCATGCCGCGCCTGCGCCCGCATATGTAAACGGTGTCCAAATCACACATGGGAGGTATCGCCGTGATCGTCAGAGCGAGAGAAATAGCACTAGACCTCCTCTGTAACTCTAACCTGGTAACCATTATTTTTTTTAAAGCGTTGCCTATGGAGATTTTTAGGTACCGTAGTTTGTCGCCATTCCACAAGTGTGCGCAGAAAGACACTCACCTGTCCCACAATCCAGCGACATGGCCACCCAAACCCTCCATTCTCTCCCCCGCCTGTCCATGGCACTGGCAATACTACTGTAGGCATCTTCACAGGAGGGTGCGCATGTCTCATTGCGCTGTCCTGCATAGCTGGGCAATCTTCTGGGACCTGTGATGTGTCCCAGAAGATCGCAGGGAGAAGGGGATGCCTAGGCGGCCCAAGCGGAAGTGGGAGCTCGTCGGTAATCGTGATGCATCGTGGAATCGAATCGAATCGCTTACCAGATTTTCGTAATTCAATCGAATCGTGAGACCAGTGAAGATGCGCACCCCTATTGTACAGGCATGTCTCACAGCTTTCTCTATCAGGATGTGCAGCTGAATCTCAATCTAGTACATGTATACAGGAAATGGCTGTAGCACTAAGTCCTTGTTAAAACCTGTGTGATTTTATGTGCGTTGGATGAGGCACGACATTGCACAATTAGAGGTTTACCATCATTCTCTGAGGCTGGTTCACATTAGTGCATTCTCTTTCTTATGTCTGTGAAAAAAGTACAGGTGCTTTTTTTGGGGTGACAATGTGTGTGTTTTTGCCCCACAGACTTTAAAGCGCACAATCACAGCCAGTGAGCCAATGAGAAGAGAGAGGGGACAGGGCCGAGCCACGGCTCTGTGTCTGAATGAACCATCTATATCTATCTATATCGCACACAATCCTGGAATAAGCTCTAAGCAAATGGGTGCTGTAGCAACCGCCAGCTGGAAACTGGAACATACATGATGCAGTGTAAATATTTGCCAGCACTTGGCAGGACGGTGGAGCCAGGATTCTTCTAATCTAAAATGGTTGCTACCACAAAGGGGACTGCAAACCCCTGCCTATAATGGACCACAGGAAAACTTTAGGACTTATTCAGAGAGAGGCCTAGCCATGTGCTAATGGTGACAGCAATCTAGATTTGGACAGTGAAGTGAAGCAAGTGATCTCAAGTAGTGTGCTGGAGGAGATGTGCAGAGGAAGAGACTGTCAGATTTGGATTCAAACAACATTAATTTCCATTGCTAAAGATTCATTATCTGGGCATCCCCTGTCTCTTTTCCCCATCCAAGTTTAACCACTTAAGGACCGCCGCACGCCGATGTACGTCAGCAGAATGGCATGGCTGGGCACAAGGGCGTACAGGTACGTCCCCTTTAAGATCCCAGCCGTGGGTCGCGAGCGCGCCGCCGGTGGCGCGCTTGCGACCCAGTCCTCTTCTCCGTGACCGTCCCCGCGGGAACAGCGGACCCGATCGCCGCCGGTGTCCCACGATCGGGTCACAGAGAGGAAGAATGGGGAGAGGTAAGTGTAAACAAACCTCTCCCCGTGCTTCCTAGTGAGCCTGTCACTGATCGTCTGTTCCCTGTCATAGGGAACGACGATCAGTGACATCACCGCTAAGCTACGCCCCCCCCCACAGTAAGAAACACATATCAGGGCACACTTAACCCCTACAGCGCCCCCTCCTGATTAACCCTTTCAGTGCCAGTGTCATTTTTACAGTAACCAGTGCATTTTTATAGCACTGTTTGCTGTAAAAATGACAATGGTCCCAAAATAGTGTCAACATTTTTTGGGGATATTTATTATAGCAAAAAGTAAAAAACATTATTTTTTTTTCAAAATTGACGCTCCATTTTTGTTTATAGCGCAAAAAATTAAAATCGCAGAGGTGATCAAATACCACCAAAAGAAATCTCTATTTATGGGAAAAAAAGGACGCCAATTTTGTTTGGGAGCCACGTCGCACGACCGCGCAATTGTCAGTTAAAGCGACGCAGTGCTGAATCGCAAAAAGTGGCCAGGTCTTTAAGCTGCATAATGGTCCAGTCCTTAAGTGGTTAATCCCCTAATAAAAACAACAAAAACAAGCAAGAGACTGTTCATTGTCTGAGAAAGTGTGCCAAAATGAATGTCTGACCAGCAGGGTGAAATGTGTGGATGCTAGAACACGTAGGGCACTGCTACACAGGTATATTTATCACTACTACTTACATAAAAAGTACTACTACATTTATAAGAAAAATTCACTTGTTTATTAATTTATATGGGGTTTTTTTCACTCTTTTTTTGCTTGCACTAAGGATAAATGTCAAAAGCTTTGATCACTGATTACACACTGGAAAACAATGGGAAATGCTTTCTGGAGCATTCCTCTGACCCATGTAATAACTTATTTACTGACCATATATGTCATCATTTATAATTCATTTCACATTTCAAATGGAAAAGCCTGTCAAATTTATAGCAGTATAAAACTTCTGTAGCAATAGCGTGTAAACTGCTCTGATTGTCAATCAGCTTGTGTCATCATAATGTAGATATGGAAACCAAATATTCATAGGAACCATATACAGTATCTTATAAAAGTGAGTACACCCCTCACATTTGTGTAAATATTTTATTATATCTTTTCATGTGACAACACTGAAGAAATTACACTTTGCTACAATGTAAAGTAGTGAGCGTACAGCTTGTATAACAGTGTAAATTTGTTGTCCCCTCAAAATAACTCAACACAGCTATTAATGTCTAAACCGCTGGCAACAAAAGTGAGTACACCCCTAAGTGAAAATGTCCAAATTGGGCCCAATTACCCATTTTCCCTCCCTGGTGTCATGTAACTCCTGTTACAAAGACTCAGGTGTGAATGGGGAGCAGGTGTGTTAAATTTGGTGTTATCGCTCTCACTCTCCCATACTGGTCACTGGAAGTTCAACATGGCACCTCATGGTATAGAACTGTAGTGACACCTAAATGTGTACAAGCCCCTCACCTTACTGCTGTAAGGTTACAGTATGGATAAATCAAATGCAGCAATCCACAGAGGGTCCCTCTTTGATGGTTCCAGAGATGGATCGTAGTATGTCCTTCTTCGCTAACAGACTCAGTATGGGGGGGGGGGGTGTAAAATGGAAGAGAAATCCCAATAGCTTAATCCTTGTTTAAAACAAGCCAATTTATTAGAGTAAAAATTTAGATACACATACTTTTGTTTAAAAGATACAGAGAGTGTGTCAGGGCCCGGACTGGTGGCTAGTGAGGACACAGGAGGTGGATCCTCTGTGCCAGAGAGGCGAAGGCATGGGTCGCACTGGGGGACCGGTTCTAAGCAGCTACCGGTTTTCACCAGAGCCCGCCGCAAGGCGGGATGGACTTGCTGCGGCGATAGCAACCAGGTCGTGTCCCCCAGTAGCGGCTCGACTTCTCTGGCAGCTGAGATAGGCACGGTACACTGGGACTAGGCAGAGGCAAGGTCAGACGTAGCGGAAGGTCAGGGCAGGCGGCAATGGTTCGTAGTCAGGGGCAACGGCAGAAGATCAGATACACTGGCAAGACAACTACAAAACGCTTTCTCAGGGCAGTAAGGCAACAAGATCTGGCAAGGACAGGAAGGGGGAGTGGGTTTTTAAGTGTTTTGGGTGTGACACAGTAATTGGACCAGGCACCAGTCAATGGTGCACTGGCCCTTTAAATTTAAGAAGACCGGCGCGCGCGCGCCCTAGAGAGCAGCGGGACCGCGCGCGCGCCGGGACGAAGCAGGAGGAGGAGGCTGGTGAGCAGGATGGGATGCGATCCGCGGGTGGACAGGTGCCGCCGCATGGATCGCATCCCCGCCAGCATCAGAGCAGCGCTCGCGGTCAGAGGAGCCGACCGGAGCGCTGCAGGGGGACAGACGCCGCGGGCGCTCCGGGATGGATGGGACACCCGGAGCGCTCAGCGTTACAGAGTGCTTCACAAGCGCCAAGCTCATATGTTTCCATCACTTCCTGGTTCACCTGCTCCAATCCCAACACGTATCGTCATATCACGTGACTTCATCAGGGTGAGAAGGACATACTACGATTGATCTCTGGAACCATCAAAGAGGGACCCTCTGTGGATTTCTGCATTTTATTTATTCATGCTGTAATCTTACAGCAGTAAGGTGAGGGGCTTGTACACATTTAGGTGTCACTACAGTGGATTGGCCCGGCATCGCCCGTTGCTTTCACGGTGGAGGGATTTACCCCTCAGCTTAACTGCATTTGATTGTCACAGTATTTTTTTGGGATTGGCATGTCATAGATACTCTTATCCAGAGTTTACATTTGGACTTTTTACTTACATTTGGACTTTTTACTTACGTTTATTATAGTTACTCATTTTAAGATTGCACGGCAGTTCATTTCACTGGTTATCAATATGTGATTATTTTCAAGTTACCATCACCTGTTATTTTTGAACATTGTTTCACTTTTGCACCTTAGCACCCAGCAAGATTGCACTGATACGCATTGTGTGTTCCAACTTTGCACTAGCACTTTATTATAGTAACTTTAGTAGGTTCACGGCACAACATCACCATTTTACCCATTTTTTTCACTTTCTCTGTTAGAGATCAGCTTACCAGGTGTTTGCTGCAGTGTACCCTTAATCTTTATCTGACAGCGCGGGAGTAATACATTTATTATACTGATGAGACCAAGACTTATTTGGTTCAGATGGTGTCAAGCGTGTGTGGTGGCAACCAGGTGAGGACTTGGAGTACAAAGACAAGTATGTCTTGCCTACAGTCATGGTGGTGGGAGTGTCATGGTCTGGGGCTGTATGAGTGCTGCTGGCACTGGGGAGCTGCAGTTCATTGAGGGAACCATGAATGCCAACATGTACTGTGACATACTGAAGTAGAGCATGATCCCCTCCCTTAAGGGACTGGGCCGAAGGGCAGTATTCCAACATGATAATGACCCAAAACACACCTCTAAGACGACCACTACCTTGCTAAAGAAGCTGAGAGTAAAGGTGATGGACTGGCCAAGCATGTCTCCAGACCTAAACCCTATTAAGCATCTGTGGGGAATCCTCAAATGGAAGGTGGAGGAGCGCAAGGTCTCTAACATCCATCAGCTCCGTGATTTCATCATGGAGGAGTGCAAGAGGTCTCCAGTGGCAACCTGTGAAGCTCTGGTGAATTCCATGCCCAAGGGGGTTCAGGCAATGCTGGAAAATAATGGTGGCCACACAAAATATTGACACTCTGGGCCCAAATTGGACATTTTCACTTAGGGGTCTATTCACTTTTGTTGCCAGCGGTTTAGACATTAATGGCTGTGTGTTGGGTGATTTTGAGGGGACAGAAAATGTACACTGTTATACAAGCTGTACACTCACTGCTTTACATTGTAGCAAAGTGTAATTTCTTCAGTGTTGTCAAATGAAAAGATATAACAAAATATTTACAAAAATGTGAGGGGTGTACTCATTTTTGTGAGATACTGTATTACACTATTTTTATCAAGAATATTTGCCTCATGTATCAAAAATATCTAAGGGAAATTCATTATTTTTCCCCTGACAACCCATTAGATACTAGGCTTTGTGTTATAACCTGCAATAGAATGGCAATAGGTGGAGTCTGCTTTGAGTTAGTTGTAAGTCGGTGCTTAAGAAGGTATTGTCATGTTGTAAGTGTTACTTGTTTTTTATTGTTATTGTTCCTTGTTGGTATTATTGGTATCACAGTATATTGCAGGGTTGGTTAATTGCAAGGTTTAGTTATGTTGCCCTGCAGAGTCGAAAAGTTCTGAGAAGCAAGGGTTAACTCTACTGGCTAGGTTTTCCTAGGCTTTTTGGGAAGTACCACCCTCTGCAGGGGAAAACAGTTAAAAGGGGAACTGCCTCTAGGGCAAGGGTTGATTGCTCTATGCATGGGAAGGGAAGAGAAGCTGAACTAAGCTGTAGGCTGTAATTTCTTCTGAAACCACCCCTTAGTGGGAACCCAGTCAGGGCTCCAGGGACATGTACCTATGCTACTGGACTGATGGACCCTAAAGAACTTTCTTACCTATTTAAGGTGTCACTACCTCAAGGTGCAGGGACACTATGAAACCACCCATCGTATATACTCGAGTATAAGCCGAGTTTTTCAGCACATTTTTTTTGTGCTGAAAATGCCCCCTCGGCTTACTGTATACTAGAGTCACCTTTTTGCGCCTGATCTCCCGGACTTTAGGGACCCGGTCTCCTGGACCCCAAACTTGGCACACATGTAGCCTCACTCTTCCTCTACAAGTGTGAAAAGTTTGTTGTCCAGGGGACCTACGGCCGGGGAGCACCAATTTTTAAAAGCCGGGCACCCCTTCCATAGACTCCTATGTTAAACAGAGACCTGGTACTAGCCGGTCGTAGGTCTTCTGGACCCAAAACTTGTCACACATGTAGCCCCATTTCTCCTCTATAAGTGTGCAAAGTTTTTTGTCTGGGGGACCTACGGCCGGGGAGCACCACTTTTTCTTTTCAATTGGTTTTTATTGAATTGTATCACAGAAAAGAAAACATATACAATTATAGCAACAGAGGTTACACCGAATTGACACAAAGCATGTATCGATATATATAGGTAATTTACAGAGAACAATTTTATATTAAGCCATAGACGGTTAAATTCTTCTCTTAGTTGTTAATAAGTATTCTGGGTCTGCCCTTCAGACACCCCCAATGGGTACTAACTGTATCTAGAGCACAGCCCCGCACCTTACATTAGTTTACCATCCGTACTTTCGAGCACAAGTAATGTTCAAAAATTTCTTTGGACAACTCTTAGTTACCTAACCGAAAAATAATAACAGCAAAGTAGTATAACACACATACACTAACAAAAACTATAAAAAAATAAAAAAATAAAAAATATATAAAAATATAAAAAAGGAAAAAAAGTGGAAAATAAGAGAAATATGTACCATACAAGACTGCATATGAACTTTCACTCACTAGGAAAGATCGCACTCCAAGTCTCCCAACAGGGTTTAAATGTAGCTAGAGCATGATTCCTAACTGCAAAGTGTCTTTCATAGATATAATGTTGTTTGACTCTAGATATGACCTCAGATACATTTGGAGCATTAAGGGATTTCCACTTGGCAGTAATTGTTAATTTTGCTGCTATCAAAATATGCGTGATCACTGGTCTGAAGATTCTAGGCATTTGGTGAATCCCTATGTTCAGTATAGCCATCTGAGGGGATGGTGAGATAATCAGACCCGTAATTCTAGTAATCAACGAGAACACTGACCTCCAAAAGCTCCCCACCGCCCGACATGTCCATAGTACATGCATTATACCTCCCTTTTCACTGCATTCTCTCCAACAGTTCGGCGAGGAGTTAGGGTATATCTGTGCTAGCCTTACAGGTGTCAAATAGGTTCTATACATTACCTTCAGAATCAATTCCCAGTTGTTCGCACAGTGGGAGTGACGAAAGTGCGATTGAATAGCACCCTGCCACTCCCCCTGTGAAAAGGTGGTCCCCATGTCCTTCTCCCAATTTACCATATTAGTGTTTTTTTTAAAAGTTCCTCCGTATTGTAATGTGGAGTAAAACCTTGAAAGGCCTTTAGTCCCTTCTTCGCAGGACTCCATATATGCCCAAGTCTCCCTATGGACGCTATAGGAAACCCCCGGGTTTTTGTCATGGAAATGGTTGAGTCTATATAAAGAGTATGAGGCCAGTTCCTGTTGTCTTTCTAACACTCCTATGCAGGTTAGGATACCTTTGTCTATCCAAGTTTTAGTGTTCAGGTCAGGGATTAGATAGTCATAAAGTTGTAGAGGAAAGTCCCTGCAACAGTCCAATAGTTCTGGAGATATAATAGTGTGAAATTTCTTCCACGCCGTCAGGGTTGCCTCTATAGATGGGCAAGTCTTGTAGTGGAGAGTCATATGGGTCAAACTCGACAACAGCAATGCAGGCAGCTGTTTGCTGCCCACCACACTCCTCTCCACGTGAACCCATAGTTTGTCGGTAGTCTGGTCAAACCACATTTTAGTCTGGTCAAGGCGGGCTGCGTAGTAGTAGTTCCTGAGGTTGGGAAAATTAACTCCACCATTTTTTTATGTCTCCCCAGTACAGGATAAGAGATTCTTGCCATTTCCCCCCCCCCCAGATAAATTGCCTAAATAACTTATCTACTTCTATGAAAAATCTCTCAGGTATTATTATTGGGATCGTCCTAAAATAATATAATATCTTTGGTAACACAATCATTTTCAGCGCTGCAACCCTCCCCACCCATGACATCTCGAACTTAGATATATGTTGCATGTCCTGTTTAATTGTGCCAATCAGTTTGGGATAGTTAGCTTCGTATGCAGACGACGTGGGGGAGGCCAAATTTACCCCCAAATATGCTAGTTTGTTCGTGGCCCATTGAAAAGGGAATTGAGCTTTAAGTTGGTCTTTCAGTTTCTTCGACACGCCTATGGGCAGGACAGAGGATTTAGTAGAGTTTAATTTGTAATAAGACACTGATCCAAAGGCATGTAGAATATCCTGTACCTTCTCTAGGGAAGTAGCTGGGTTTGTCAAAGTCAAAACCACATCATCTGCAAACAATCCAATCTTGTGGGTATAATCTCCCACTTTAATGCCAGACACAGATCTACATGACCTAATGGCCTCCGCCAGAGGTTCCATCACTAATGTAAAAATCAATGGGGAAAGGGGACATCCCTGGCGGGTACCATTAGTAATGCCAAACGAGTCGGATAATACATTTGAAGTAAACACCCTGGCTGATGGTTTAGTATAGAGCGCTAAAATTGCTGAATAAATAAACCCAGTTATCCCGAATCTCTGCAAGGTCGCCCCTAGGAACCCCCAATGCACCCTGTCGAACGTCTTTTCGGCGTCTAATGTCAGGATTACAGTGGGGGCTCTGCTAGTCTCCGCAACATGTAACAAGTTATACAATCTTCGGGTACCATCAGGAGCCTGTCGCCCCTTCACAAACCCCACCTGGTCCGATTTAACCAGCTGGGGAGTGACCGAAGACAGCCTGTTAGCTATAATCTTTGCATATATTTTCAGGTCTGTATTAAGTAGCGAGATAGGCCTGAAGTTTTGGGGGCAATCCGGTCTTTTCCCTGGTTTAGGAAGTGCCACTACCGTTGCTTGTAGCATCTCCTTGGGAAAAGAGACAGTAGTAGCAGCCAAAGTAAACATCTGTTATAAATCTAGGGCTAAAACCTGTGCAAAGGTCTGATAATATTCCGCAGAGAATCCATCGCTACCCGGGGATTTATGTTTGGGGAGTGCTTTTGTAGTTTTTAGTATTTCCTGAACATTGATCGGTGCATTCAGAGAGGCTAGGTCCTCTGCACTTAATTTGGGCAGGTTAACTGAGGTCAGAAACTGATTTATTAATTCTTCACTAGGTTGAATGGTGTTGGGGTCTTTATTAAGGTTATACAAATCTCCATAATATTTTTGGAATGCGTTGGCAATTTTATGCGGATGGTATACTATTTGTTCCATATGGGGGTCCCTAATAGAGTTTAATTTGGAATTTTGTTGTTTCTTTCTAATATAATTGCTAGAAGTTTACCTGCTCTATTTCCATGGGAGTAGTATGTTGCTTTAAAGCGGTTCAAGGAAGCAGTATGGTCTTCCATCAGAGCAAGTCTAAGCTTATTCCTGCAATCCAATAAAGCCATTTGATTAGCATGAGAGCGGTTTATTTTGTTGGTGGATTCTACTTTGGCAAGATTTTGAAGTAAATCGTTTAGATGTTTAGCTTTCCGTCTCTTTTCCCGAGCCGCCGCTTGGATCAACAGCGCTCTACTATACGCCTTATGGGCGCACCAGACAGATATAGCATTCACCTCATCATTACAATTAAATTGAAAATATTCCTCCAACAGTTTAGAGATCTGTGCCACCTGAGCCTGATTAGAAAGCAATGCAATATTATTCCTCCATAAGTAGGAGGGGCTACAAGTGAACTGTTCCTCCAAAATAATTGACACTGGGGCATGATCAGACCACGTGATTGTATGTATCTTTGCTTCTACAGTCCGTTTCAGAAGAGTGAGATCAGAAAGAATACAGTCAATTCTTGAGTAGGAGTTATGGGGGGTGGAGTAGTAAGTATAGTCCCTTTCAGACGAGTTGGCACACCTCCAAGTTTCAAACAGATCAGCTGTGTCTAGGAACGTCTCATTTCATATCTGCGTGCAGTATAGGGAGAAGAACAGTCCATGGTCTTGTCCACTACACAGTTAAAATCTCCACACAAGAGGAGTGCACCTTTCTTGTGTTTGTTGATTTTGTTATTTAGGGCCTTTAGGAAGGCTGCTTGCCCCGTATTGGGTGCGTAAAGGTTGACCAAGGTGTAAACTAGGTTGTTCAGTTCACATACCAATATTAGAAATCTGCCTTTGTTATCTGTGACCATTTCAATTAAGTTGAACCCCACAGATTTATTTATAGCTATCATCACACCCTTTTTTTTTTTAGGGGCACAAGCATGAAAGACATGTGGGAATATGGTGTCCGAGCATTTAGGTTGTTTGTCCCGAGCAAAATGGGTCTCCTGAACACATATAACATCTCCCTTGAGTTTTTTCGCTTCCTGCCACATGAGTCTCCTTTTATATGGACTGTTAAGTCCATGTGCTTTTAGTGATATCACTTTAATAGTCATTCTCAATATCTATGGGCAATGCTAAACTTAGTAAGCCAGAATTATTAATGGAGTGTAATACTTTACTTTGGCCTGTAGGTGGTAGTACAGGAGAAGGTATAAAAAGTTGGGCTCTAAAGACTGCATGTAAACTGCAGAGATCAGAAGACATACCTGGAGCCTTGAAAGAAAGTGTCTCAGAGTTCAACTGCAAACAACCTGGAGGTGGCAGTATAGGATAGAGGAAGGGATGTTGCAAAATGGAGACGTTTGGATCCAACTCTGGGGTGTAGATAGATAGGACATCACAGCTTGCTGGTACATATAAAAAACAGAACAAAACAGAAAGAAACACAAAAATTATATAAAAATAGTGAGACATGTCACTTTGTGCAAAAACTTTTGCTTCAGAACAGGGAAGGGGGTAACGCTCCCCAGCAACCAGACCCAAACAGATTCTGGGCAAAGAAAGTGTGAGGCCTTATTTAAAGCGCTTGCATAGCCATACAGCTATTTTCCATATTAGACTTTTTGCCACTCCATGGACATTTTTTGGTAATTGGAAGCACCAGGAACTTCCTCTTCTTCAGCAGGGAGTAGTTTCCACTGCCTGGCCAGTTGAAGACCATGTTCCAGGTTAGTTATAGCATAAGTCTTGTCTTGTCTGGTTAGGATAATTTTTGTTGGGAACCCCCATGTATAGGGTATTTTATGATTTTGGAACAACTTGGTCAGCGTGACAAGGTTCTTGCGGGCCAGCATAGTGTGTTGTGAAATGTCAGAATACACAGATACATCCGCATATGGCTCAGGCAATGGGGAGTTTTTCCTGCTGTATCTCATCAGGTCCTCCTTCACATGGAAGAAGTGAATACGTGCTATCACATCCCTTGGTATTTTATCTGGTAGATGTTTGGGTTTAGGTAAGCGGTGTGCTCGATCTACAATCACCTCCCTCTCCGGCGTATCAGGCAGCAGCGCGGAGATGAATTGCTGTACATACTTCCGGTGGTCTGCAGGCATAATGGAATCAGCTACTTCCCGCAACTTTACATTGTTCCTCCTTGCCCGGTCCTCTAAGTCTGCCATCTTGTTTTTCATCGCTAATAGTTCATCCTCCACACCATTATATGCATCCACTAGCTCATTATGGGCTGCAGTAATTTCTCCCATTTTCTCCTCATTGTGGGACACTCTCTCCCCTATAGCAGCAACTTCAGCTTTCAGCTGGGTTGTGCACTCCAGCATGTCCCTGTGAAGTGAGCCCCTCAAAGTGACCAGCATGTCTTTCATCAATGTGTCAGTCAATGGTTGGCCCAATGTGGGGAAGTCATTGAGTTGTTCTACAAACTCCTTAGTGCTGTCTTGTGAGGTATCATGTCCCCCAAGCTCACCTGGGTATGTGTGCTCCTCCGATCGCTTCTGCGATGACTTTTGCGGGCTGTGTACCGGAGATGCTGCGGGGGAGGATCTGCTGCTGTGCCCCGGTGAAGAGGCCTGGAACACGTAGTTCTTTTTGGTAGCTCCGCTGCCGCCGCGGCCTCGCCGCGTGTCTCGTGCCGCCATATTGAGGCCTCTCCTCGTCCGCTAGGCCAAAGAAGTCTGTGAGCTTTCTTGGGCCCCTCTCGGGTTTCCTCTTGTGCATCTTGATATCGGGTGATAGCTAGGCGTTCAGGCTATCGGTATCACCACACAGAATCTTTTTATGTCGCTTAGAGTCGCTTGATGGGTCAGGATACTGCGGGAGCTCTCTCCTCAAGCTGCCATCACCTCGGCTGCTGGCCACGCCCCCCCGAGCACCAATTTTTCAAAGCCGGGCACCCCTTCCATAGACTCACATGTTAAATGTCAGTCTAGTCATGGACACAGTGAGGCATGGGCACAGTGAGGCATGAACACAATGAGGCATGGACACAGTGAGGCATGCACATGGACACAGTGAGGCAAAGTGAGGCACAGTAAGGCATGCAGATGGACACCCTAGGCTTATACTCGAGTCAATACATTTTCCCAGTTTTTTGTGGTAAAATTAGGTGCCTCGGCTTATATTTGGGTCGGCTTATACTCGAGTATATACTTACTGCATATACTCGAGTATAACCCAACCCAAATTATTTACACAAATAAGCACATTGTAGTAAGAAAGATGTATATAAAGAGTTGCCTGTACATTCTGTTATACTTAAACAACTTTAAGTAAAGAACTTTGTTGTTACATAACTTTGCCTGGTCTAAAGTCACTTACATAGTTACATAGTAGGTGAGGTTGAAAAAAGACACAAGTCAATCAAGTCCAACCTATGACATTCTTAGGGGTGCATGCATGCCTGGCATATCACAGAAAATGGTTCACACCAGTGAACAAGACAGGATAGAGAAGATGCAGTACACGCAGTATGTCTAACATGCAGTAATCCTTCATATGCGACCGGTACCACAGTATGGGACCGACCCACTGCATGGGACATCTTTGGGACCCAGCCTGGAAGTCACAGAAGATGAAGTGAGGCCTTGGAGAAAATAAACATTGGCAATGTACAGAATCAAGCTTCCTAGGAATAAAGTGTAACATATGGATCAATGTCACTGGGATTTGGTGACAGATGACTGGGCTGGTGGAGTCCAGTGGTGGCTGGGCTTGTGGAGTCCAGTGCAAACTCTGTGGAACCTGCTCAGAAATGCTACATAGAAGTGAGAGGCATAATGGGAACTGTTATCCTGAGTGTACAGTGTATAAAGAGTAAAGAAACTCTGCTATGGATTCTAAGGAGTTGATTATAGTCTGTGTGGAGAAGTGTTCTGTGTTTTGGCATATTCCTCTGTTAGCCACTTGGGGCATGAGCGTGCACTCACTTCCTGTCCCTACATGGTCACTGCCCACATACTTAGACACTGAAATACTTGTGGGACCCAATTTTTAAATGTTATACAATAATATCCTTATGTAGAAACTGAACAAAGATGGGAAAAATGAAGAATTCTTTTCCCTAGAAGTTCACGATATCCATACTTTTTCATATTCAGATTTGGCAGGTCTTTTTTTTAAACTATCTTAAAAATTTATGTTATACAAAACTCATGGTTTCAACACCTGACCGAATAAGCATATGTTTTAGGAACTTCAATAGCAAGAAGACTGGAAGTGCAAGTACTATGTTAATAGCAGGGGGTAATATTAGGAAATTCTCTGCAGTCTGACAAATGCTTCCAAAAGGTTTTTAGGATTTTAGATTCTGTTGACAAGGCTTGGGCTCTACTGTACCACCAATGTTCTAGAAAATGTTAAGGTAATCAGGGAGGGTTATTGTTAGGCGCAACCTACCTTTCCTCAGGTGGCAAAACAATTAGCCATCATTTGCCTAGGTGAGTATGTGAATAGTCCTTTGGCCAAACTTCATTCATCTACCATATCATTACAAACAGAAAATGGTAGGCCCGCAAATACATGAAAATAACCAGACACTTTTTTTTTTTTGCTTTAAGGACAGTGAAAGAGACAACATTAGGATTAAGGTTCGTCACTACCAGGAGTTCACTATGAATCCTGCAAATTTGAGGTACAGCAATATAATGTGGGAATTAACCATATTAATTATAATGCACTGCCCGGCCCTTACGTATACTTTTGGTCAAGCCAACCCCTCACTATAAAAGAGTAAGGTTACAGCAACCATATATTGACAGTGTGCTTTGGCTGTAAAAAGAGAAAGCATAATGATGAGCAGATGACAAACGGCATAAGGAGCAATAAGTGTAGGGGTTGTAGAAACCGTAAGGTTTGTTAATATAGATGCATCTTTAAAATTGAATGCATCCCTCTAGGGTAGGGTAGGCAGAGCTCAGTTTTTGCTACTGCCTGCCCTTCTCCTCTTGTCCCTGGAAAAAGGCTCACTGGAAAATGATAATGAGGTCCAAAGGTGATTAAAATGATTCTTCAACCAAATGTGGTTGCCCTAAAAAATTCAGTTGGGTCCCTGACAGTTTTTCACCATGTATGATTCAATAGGCAATGGGCACTATACTACCCATATAAACACAGCTCTCCAGAACCTTTACTTGTGCCACAATCACACAAAAGGAAGAGAAGGTAGAGGAGGCAGAGGTGAAGGAAAAAGAGGAGAAGGAGTAGAGGGAGGTGGAAGAGGGTGAAAAGAAGGAATAGGTGAAGGAGGAAGAGGAGGAGGAAAGTGGAGGAGGGGTAGAGGAAGGTAGAAGTGAATGAGAGAGAAGAGAAGGAAGTGATGTTGGAGGAAAGATAGGAGGAGAAGTAGAGGGATGAGGAAGTGGGGGGAAAAAGAAGGAAGAAGAGGGGGAACAGAACTAAAGGGTGGAGGGTAATGTAGAGAAGGCGGAGGAGGAGAACAAGTGCCAGGAAAGGTACTTGTGATTTTCCCAGGCAATAAGCAGACAGCAGGTTAGTGCCCTTGTCACACAAAGCCATACCTAAATGAAGACGGCATTGGATCAATGACCTCTTGGCCTGGACCTGGGGAGCTGCCAGCAGTTCTAGTCCAGTGTGACTGCTGCTGTTCTCCAGGCATATCATCTACAACATGGCATGACAGCACTTAGCCTGGGCTGTTGCATTTGGTATAGGCACTTAGGGGGACTGCTTGTTCCAAGGAGTCAGAATATGAGGCCAGTAAGGTGGAGGGGGTATGAGGACTGCACTGTCACTATTGGACAAGAGACACTTGGCATCTTGTCCAATAGAGATAGCGCAGTCACCATTGGACAAGACACCTGGTGTCAGCTCACCCTGTATTCTTCCCAGCTGCCAGTGTGCCCTGAAGGACATGTAGCATCCCTGCCCATTCTCACGTAAACTATAAAAATAATTAGATACATTGTTTCACTTCTTGGGGAGAAGTTCAAGGCTGTTTTAAAGCAGTATTAAACACAAAAGCCATATTTATTATATTGCAGCTTATCAATTCTTAAATGTGATGGTTGTTTGATGGTTAGTTTTATTTTTAGACTTTTTTTTTCATCTGGTGATCCAACCAGCAAGTCTGTTGTCTTTTAAAAGAACAAGCTGTCTGGCAGATGTAGCAGTTACATGGTTGAGACAAACCATTTACCACTGACAGGACTGGTTACAATGATCAGCTTTTATTTATTTATGTAAAACCTTTATCCCAAAAGGAAAAAAAAAACTGTTGCTGTAACTGATTATGAAGCGTAAACTGGAGTTTGGATTCAATTTGTTAGTGTATCTAAATCTGCTAGTCAAGCTCAGGGCCCTTTCACACTGATGTGCTTTTTAGCTCTTTTACCCTGCTTAAAAGCGAAAGAAAGACACAATAAAAATATGTCCCTCTAAATCCTACGGAACTCTTCACACCAGCACGCTGTGGGTGCGGTGAGTTTTGAAAAGTTCTGCATGCTGCATCCTTGTGCCCTGTTTTCAAAGAGCACAAAAAACGCAAATCACATTGAAATCAATGGAAAACACGTAAAAAAAAAACGCATCAAAATGCCTCAAAAATACACAGCAGTTGGGTTTTTTGTGCATAATTTGAGTCACATGTTCATGTTTCACAGGTGCATGCAGGGAGTCAGGCAACTAGAAAATGCACCAAAAATGCTTTGCATACTGCGTTTTTAAGCGCACCAGTGTGAAAGGGCTTTTGAACTTCCCTTTTCCCCAGATTAACAATGCTGCTGTCCTACGGTGGCCCCTGCACTCATTCATCTAGTGTAGAAACACTCAAATACAGGAGATGTGTTACTGGTCAGATCACCTGGTGAAAACAGAGAAAGAAAAGCCCAGAAAAGAAAAGAAATGCAGCCACCACATCTAATAATAGGTAAGCTGCAACATGTTCTATTTTTGGTTTTGGGTTTAATACTGCTTTAAGGAGAACATGCAAGCTACAGCTGACTGCTCTCTGCCTGACCTACTGTACTGATAAAATACATGGAGACTGTCATTACTAAACTTCTGAAAATGCTAGTTGCCAGGCTGCCCTTTGTTTCAGTACTGTGGGACACTAGCCTGAAATCAGCTCGCAGATCACGAAAGACAGAGTGAAGCCAGACCTCCTAATCTGTATATTTATTACAGGTTATTACATTACATGTACTAAAGCCAGTTGGAACAGCACAACAGCCAGGGGACTAGTATTTTCAGGAGAGGTCAACAATGGTAGTCTCTCTTTTCACCTAAAATAAATGATATGATATGCGATATGTGAAATAGCTTCTAATAAGATGGAATAGGCAAACCGATTGACTATCCTATATTATATTATTACTATATTTGCTATGGGGTTGCATCACATATATTTATGCTCTGGAGCCATTATATTAGAAATGCTTAGGAACATATGTTTAAAACATACATCCCTAAAGGATTAACCATTCCCAGCTACGAATCGTGTAACATATTCGATCATCTGAGGGTATTTAACACGACTGACAGCTGACGTGCATTCAGCTCCAGCAGAGGTCACCCTTGATCCACTTGCAGTGGATTTCATGAACACACAATAGATATCATTTTTTTTTTTTTTTTTGTAGAAATGGTTTATTTTGTGAATTCCATGCGATTCTCTGATAGTTTCCCCAGTTCACATAAGGTAAACAATCTCTGGACCAATGAATGGTAAATCTGCTAAGAGAAAAAAACTGATAATTTAACTAATTTTATATCTAGAATATTATTACAAAAATAATTACAATAATATTCATCTCAGGAAGACAGCAGCCCTGCAGCTGGGGTTATTCTTAGCTGAAACAAACCGAACAGCTAACAATTGTAGTGGTGACAAAATACAGAGCGCCTTTGCCAAAATAAAGCACATTTCCCCATGTAGAGAACAATCTGTATTTCCACATTTACTCTACAATTATAGGTCCTAGTTAAAGAGGTTCTCTAATCCACTTTGATAAATAGCCTACTCTAGCCTTTTTATATGTATTGGGAGTGCAGGTGGAGATGGAAGGAAAAAAGTGACAGCTTTAAAGCTCAACGACTGGCTCAGCAACCCACCATTCAATGGCGATCCTCAATGATGCCGATGCATCACACTGTGAGGGGGAAGCTTCACAACGCCATTCACTCACTGTATGTCCTCATTCTTCCAGGTTGTCATTCAACCTGGATGACTGAGAACTCTGGAGAGGAGGTGAATACTGCTGCTGCTTTTATATTTTGGTCACAGGCTTAGACTCCTTTTTTATTTTATTTATTTAAATGGCTGGAGTTGGGCTTAAAATACTATTGATATACCGTACCTCCCAGGGAGGAACCTCGGCTATTTTGTCCTCAAACGTCTTTCTTCTTTTGTTTGTTTTCTCAGCAAGATGCCCACCTCCAAATACCATATATCCTGATGCTGTGTCTATTATATTTCTAAAAGTATTATAAATAATACTTTACCCCAGGGGCAACGGTTCTTCTTTTCTTGAAGTGTCTTGTCCTCAACCCAAGATAATGTAATGGTATTTCTGTTTGCCTTCTTTCTGTGATATACTGCTGTGTTTAATTAATCAGCCTTTTTTGAACCTTATCTTGTTGGAGATAATAATACTCTTGTCAGGTTGTATATGACTAATGTGTACCTTCTAGATCAGACCATATGATATATTTGCATTTGTAAAATTTGACTATACATTTTAAGTCTGTAATGTGACATTTCTAAATTAAGGTTTTAAAAATAATGCTTTTAACAAGTTTAAAGTGACACTAAACCCTGGTTTAAAAAATTCCAAGAAAGTATGTATTCTTAAGCCTTGTACACACGGCCGAAAATCTCGTCAAGAAAAAACACGTCGTTTTTCTTGACGAGATTCTTGGACAAGAAACTTGTCCCGGCCGAGTGTACACACGCTCGATTCAAAGAACCCGCGGTTCTTTGAATGGAGCGAACACGGTGACGTCATCGACTACGACGAGCTTGCGCTCGTCACATTCGATGCCGTCGCCGCCATCTTGCTACACCCTATCTATGCCTAGGAAGCTACCGCGCATGCGTCAAAGTCATTTCGAGCATGCGCGGGCTTCCCGGAGGACAGGTAAGTGTACACACACACAATTTTCTCGTCGAGAAACAGGCTGATGAGAATCTCAACGAGAAAATAGAGAGCAGGTTCTCTATATTTCTCGTCGAGATTCTTGTCGGTTTTCTTGACGAGAAACCATACACACAAACGATTTTCTCGGCAAGAAAGCTATCTCGGCAGTTTTCTTGTCGTTTTTTGCCGAGAAACTTGTTCGTGTGTACGAGGCTTTAAAGTGTTACTGAATCCACAACAGTAAAATCAGTCTGTATATGCAGTAAAGCATGCTTGATACAATCACTGTGGAACCTGAGGGGTTAATCCTCTGCATTGTGTAAAAAGGCTGTTTGATCTTGTATGCACAGATCCTCCTCTTCTTCCACTGACTCCAAAACCCATCTGAATAAGATAGAGTTTCTGGAGTCAGGCTGTGCACGCTCAGTTTGGTGTGTATTGCTAAAGAGTTTTTTTTTTCTTGGGAGAGTGCATGTGATCAGCACAGGGCCAATCAGCACTGTCCAGACAGAGGGTCAGGGGTCCTGCATCCTCATAGGACAATCATGGGAGAATGCAGGGTGAAAACTCCTCCTTCAAGCTTTAACCAGGCACTGACAGAAGTCACAAGACTGCTATATACTGCTGATTAAAAAACGTATTTAGCAGTTTATATTTACTAAAATAATTGCATTTCCATATTCTGTGTTCTGTGGGAGACCAGATATAGTAAATGCCAGGTCCTGGGTTTAGTAACACAAAAGTATCTCTCAGCCTCATCCACATCTCTGCATTCCGTTTTGTTACATTGCTGTGATCCGATTTTCTGTTAAAGGGTGGCTAGTTTGGTTCTCCACAGTCCCACTGTATGAAGAACATTCTTGTGTCCTTCCTTCATGGTGTGCAGCAGTCAGTACACATGACAACAACCAATATGCACTGCTAGTTCCAAATAAATGGAAGTGTGGATGAACAAGGAGAGGTTCAGGAGCCAATAATTAGTGGACGTGTATGAACTGTTTTTGAAGAATAAGGATAATAATGTCATATTAATTTCACACCACATAAAGTGATGCTAAATGGTATATGTATTTTTTTCTTTAAAATAAAAAAGATGACATACTTATCTTCTCTGTGCAATGATATTGCAAGGAACAGTCCCTTACCTCTTCTTCTGGTGTGCCCCACCCGCAATGTCAGTTCTTTCTTCCTACGGGTACCCTCTCAGCAAGCTGTGTGCTAATGGGCCATCCCTCGAGCTGGGCTGTGGGCGTCCATAGACACACTCAGCGCTGGTCAGCCATGCCCCCTGCTTCCTCCTGATATGATTTTGACTGATACCAGCTGGAGCCTATGGCTCCCACTTCTACCAATTTCTCCTATGAGACCAAGAAGTGGAGCTGCAGTGCTGCAGCCAGGATGGTGCTGAATTATTGAGAATAACTTGGTATAGGAGAGGTGAGGATAGGTAGTGGGTAATTTTTTACCTTAATGAATGGAGTATGGTAAAAATTATATTAGGACAGGATCATTTTCTGCTGAAAATAATATTGTGATTTGATAATACTGACAGACTAAGAAAACATGTAAATCATTGTTTATTATTAGGTTCATCTTGGCAACTAAAACAGAGTATATAATAATAAAAAAAAATCATAAGCATATGTAGCACCCTCCCCAATATTTGGGGGCACTGTGTATATATTTAGGGGTCTGAGCTAGTAGTTGGGCTCAGATCAATTGATTATTCATTATTGCTTCTGCTCTGGGTGTGATGCTGCCTGGCAGTAGTGTTCCCTGTTGCCTGTAGGTGGCACTGTCACCGCCGGCATAGGTTGAACCACAGGGGGCATCACAGCACCTTGGGTGTCCTCTCTCGGCAGCCGTGCAGTGGGCGTGGTCTACCCACTGTGCATGCTGGGAGAGGGTACATAAGGGCAGATGCCATTGGGGTTTGTTCGTTCCTGGGGACCCATTGGTCCTGTGCGTGCACCTCGTGGCCCGTATGGCACGGGGTGCATGTGTTCTGGTCCCGGCACCTTCAGCCCGAGGCCACATCGCTGCTTGTAGGCCCAGCTCTGCTGGCTGAGGCCTATGTTTCAAGAAAAGGATCCCAAGCTACCCACCTACGGGAAGCCCACTGTTAGGAAAGGAGACCAGGGGAGGATCAGTCCCAGAGGAGACTAGCGACGGTACTGCTGTCTCGGGAAGAGGCCTGGAAACTCGCCTAAAGAGGGATCCATAATCAGAAGCCTGCAATACGCCAATCTGGCCTAACGGTTCTCTTCATTATTGTCTGGCTGGGAGGATCGGGACTTTATTAAGTGGCAGCCTGTGGTGCAACGGATCGGTGGTGATCCGTGATCCGAACGGGTCACCCTGTTCGGATCGGATCACCACGCGATCCGTGGAGCGCTCCGGAACCTCCGCCGTAGGAAAGGCCGCGGCTTCGGCCTAGCTTCGGAGCGGCGGCCATCTTGGTACACCCGGCGGCGGCCGCTGTAGTGATGTTTCGCCGCCATTTTGCTCCGCCCCACACTCCTGCACAGTAATGATGGGGAAGCGGACATCTTGTTACACCCAACGGAGTTTTAGATTTCAGTTCATTTCAACACAAAATGGAGCTTATCAGCTTTAATACATTATTTGGAAATCCATCGGACTGTTTACATGTTAAATTTAAAAGCAGCAGCAAACCTTCCATGCTTGCTAATGTGACGGAACACCTCTGATTTTCACATTTAACATTTAGTTAAATGTGAAAATCAGAGGTGTTCTGTCACATTAGCAAGCATGTAAGGTTTGCTGCTGCTTTTAAAATTTAACATGTAAAGAGTCCGTCGGGTTTACAATTACTGTATTTAAGCAAATAAGCTCAGTTTTGTGTTGAAAATAACAGAAATCTAAACCTCCGTTGGGTGTAACAAGATTGTCTTTTTTTTTTTGCTGATCCGAAAAATTATCCGATCCGTGACTCTGATCCGAGGATCGATCCGATCTGTGAGTTTTTTGATCCGTTGCACCCCTAGTGGCAGGGGATTTCCTGATCGTATCCATAATACAAAAAGAAAATATTGATTTGTGCTGCATTCCGGCTGCTAGAACAACTAAATGGGACTATCCGGGTGAGCAATACCCACTCAGGCTTGAGTGGCGACGAGTGCTATTTTAGTGTTGCGTGCCTGAACCTTCCCCTGTGTGTTTTTTTCCTCTCGTGTCCTACTCTTCCTCTAAAGTTTCCTCAGCAAAAGAAAAAGAAAGCCTTAAGCCCTGTACACACAATCGGATTTCCTATGGATTTTAAACCGATGGATTTTTCCATCGGAAATCCGATGAAGCTGACTTCCATCAGTCTTGCCTACACACCATCAGTCAAAAAAACGATCGTCCCAAACGCCGTGACGTAAAACACTTTGACGAGCCAAGAAAAATTAAGTTCTATGCTTCTGAGCATGCGTCGACTTGATTCTAAGCATGCGTGGGTTTTTTATCCGATGGAGTTCCCCACAGACGATAGTAATTTGCTATCGTTTTTTTGAAAAAAGACCGATGGGGCCCATACACGATCGGTTTGTCCGATGAAAAAAGTCCATCGGACTGTTTTCATCTGTAAAACCGATCGTGTGTACAGGGCTTAACTGTTTGGGTTTTACATTGTGTGAACATTGGCCTTTCTGAAGACTCTTCTCACACCCTGACAACGGAAGCCATGGAGGTAATTCGCAGACCCAAACAAAACCAGCAGCTCTCTTAACTGGGGGTAGTGCTACACAGAGATTACTATCAGGGAAAACGATCTGTCAAAAGATCAGTAGAGCCACAGATATAGGCAGCTGAAGCTAGTTGCAAATCTCAACATCCTTATTGGTGAAAAGATCACAAATTACAAGGACCGAATAGGAACACTAATGCCGCGTACACACGATCGATTTTCTCGACGGTGAAAACACCGTCGAGAAAATCGACGGGAAAAACGAGGGAACGGCTTGGTTCCCTACACACATCCGTTTTTCCCGACATTTTTTTTTTGGTCGAGAAAAACGACCGTGTGTGGGCTCCATGGCAGTGTTTCCCTATGGGAAAACTACCACGGAAAAAAACGACGGGAATCACGACGAGAAAAATTAGAGCATGTTCTAATTTTTCTCGTCGTGATTAATGCCGTTTTTCCCGTCAGGAAAAATGACAGAAAGCCCACAGACGATCATTTTTCTTGTTAAAAAAAAAAAATGTAATTTTTCCCGACGGGAAAAATGATCGTGTGTACGCGACATAAGGGTGAATTCAAACATAGTGCAGTGACAGGCATTTTACTGCATTGTAAAATGCCTGTCACCACAGAAGGCAATTGTTTTCTGTGTGTCCCATTCTCACTGCAATGCAGCCCAGAGCTGCACTTCAGCGTGCTGCGAAAAAATGCAGATATGCTGCATTTTATTACAGCGCATTGTACAGAACCACAGGTTTTTATTGCTGTCTGTGTACCTGTTGCAGAATTTGTTTTTCCATGGAAGAGGCCAGTAACCACCATGAGTCTAACAGAGAAAGTTGAGAATGCTCCTCAAAATTAGCAATAAAAATTTGACAGAGTTTTTAACCCATCCACACTATATTCCACACTATATTCAAAACAAGATCCAGTTTAGATATAATCCCATTATGTAAAATAAGCAGCAAATGCCAGTCCTAGTTACTGTTGACTAGAGTGGTACATCCATTTGCCAATGACATCACATAAATAAAAGGCGAAAACATTTCTCTTTACTTTTTTTTATCACTAACAAAGATTTATAGAACAGCAAGCTTTATTTAATTTTCTGTCATTCATTTTTCCGTTAGTTGGTCTAAGTAAGCTAATCACATTATTTATTTGCTCTTGGTGATGAAACGGTGACCTTGAAACAGCTGACAGTTCCTGACTCCTAGCGCTATACAAGCACGTGCATGTCAATGATAAATAAATAGTCTTTTATTGATTAGTGAGTAAAGATATATAGATGTGCACAGGCGTCCTAAAGATGAGCAGTCATCCTTCTCCCTGACAGCGTCACAGCATTCTTCTTAGAATCCCTAGCTGATCTTCAATTGTTGCACATGCCCCCAAAAAAGCTGTTCTTAAGCTATCTATGCCAATTGGGATTACCAGTTATTGTCAAAAGGAATGTGTTCATTAGCAATGATAAAATGTGCAATTATTACACCGTTCCCGATAAACGATGCCGTCTGTCATTGACAAACAATCTAATTTGGTTAATAGCTCTTCATCTGCTTTAAAATGCATTTTCTGACTGACTTTTTAAAAACACAAACATTTTACTGAGAAAGAGAAAGAAAAAAGGAGTCAAACGTTGAGAAAAAGGGATGGAGAGGGGGCGAGAAAGAGAGAGAGGGGAGAGCGGACAACACAGGCTAAGAATGGCGAGTCTAAGAGGACAGCAGGCAGTCTGTTGTCTCACCATGTATTTTTAATATCAAATATAAGCCGAAAATTATAAAAAGTAAAATGGATATGTAATTACGTAGCCTAATATTCAGTTCCTAGGACACAATTAAATCTAGGTGTACCGAGAATGTTTTGGATTCACTGACCATTGATTGGCATTCATCCCTGGTATTTAGTGTAGTTGCAAGGAATGAATAGCAACACATGCAAAGAGGAATTTAAATAGATCTGTATTAAGACATCATGCTGTCCTTCATACTTGTGAATGATGATGTAAAAGCTTTACCTCCTATGTGCTATGCGATAATTTTTGTAAAAACACTACTGCTAATGTGCTATTAGAGACACCATGCAGTTTGCCCTTTGTACATGGAGTCTGCTTTATATGCAGATCTACATTTCAAAAAAGAATAGCACCGAATGAGACAGGATAGTTTGTTTCATGTTTGCTGACTTTAAAGAGGCTTCTGACTCATATGAACATCCTTTCACCTGCTTACCCTCTACATTATTTTGCTGAATGAAGCCACAAATGGGTGGACAACATAGGGCGAAAAATAGGTTAAATCCAGATAGCAAGCAATTGTGCTGCAAGTTTGAAAATGAGTTGCTAAGCTATTGCTAGACTTGTCAGGCTTCACAAGTTTGTTGCACATTTACAGCAAGTCCGCATTACATGACTCCAGATCAACTTTCTTTGCAAACATTATGCAAGTTTACTGCAAGTTCTGTTTCAGTTATATTGTGCAAAAGTCATCCCACCACAAGGGTCGCTGTGGCTGAATTGTCATGCTGTAGACTGACCACTGCAACTTTGCTCTTGCTAGAGACTTGCCACTCAAATTTGCTACAAAATGGAAAAGTGTCAACTAGAATACTTCAAGTGCTCTGCAAGTTTAGAACTTGCCAGTAAAAATGTGCAGCAAGTTACCAGGACTTACAATTCAACACTGCCACAAATTTGCGGCAAGTTATCTTTGCTATCTGGGAATGTTATTACCCTTAATCACTGCTGCACTAGGCACTGGCCAGCGAGTGTTATGATGGTAAGCACAGCCCTGATTTTAGGCTTAGATTTTCAGCTTGTGTATATCAAATATGGAATAAGATGTGATTGTGTGGGCTGTGGGTCTTTGGCTTCCGATAGTGGGAAACAACAGATGTTTCAGAAGAGCACCTAAATATATGGGGACAAAATAGATGGGATTTTCCTGTACAGGAGGTCCCCGGGTTACAAACCCGTTAGGGACTTTCCTCCTGTTTGTATATCGGAAATGTTCGTAAGTCGGTCGCGCATGCGCAGACCGGCAATTACGGACATTGCCAATGTTTTCCGATGTCCCGTCGAATGCCGTTCTGTGCATGCGCGGACAATTACGGACATTTCCAACATTTCCCGAGGCTCCGTCTGGCCACGCATGCGCAGAACAGCACACGGTCCGCCCAAAATGGCAGAGGGTCCCCGCAGCACCCGGATCGTAAGTAGGAGAAGTTCGTAACTTGGGCGTTCGTAAGTCGGGGACCCCCTGTACTCTCTGAACCTGTTGCTGTCTGAAAAAACCTTTGCATACAGACAATGTCATAAGCCTAAGAACCCCTGCCATGGCCTTGTTACAGGAGCACACGCACAAGCAGGTACGCAACCGCTTTCGAGTCCGCATTGGCGCCAGATGGGATATTTAAGCTGCACTAGTCCTCTGTTGCAGTGCCGTTTAGTCTATTATATTCCTGAGCATCTGTGCATCTGTCACTGTGTTGATCCTCTGTTGCCGACCTCTTCTGTACCTGACTGTGCCTGAAAGCCGCCTGGCTTGCATCTGGACTATTCTTCTGCCTTCTCCCTTGGATGATCTGCCTTGCTGTTACTGACCCCAGTCTGATTCCTGACCACTCTGCTGCCGGCTGTCTGTACCTTGATCTGTCCAAACGTTGCTGACCTGGACTGTCTGACCTTGCCTTGGCTCTTGTACCCGCACCTGCATCTGCTGACGCGTACCTGCCTCCAGCTCTTGTCCTTCCACCAGTGTGTATTCAGCCAGTCATCTCTGCGCACCCTAACGCACAACAGCACCTGTGGGCAGAAGACTTTACAGGCACTCATGCCATTCAATTCATTTCAACAGCTCCTGAGCCAGAGCTGTAAGAGAGACCTACCTCAGCGCTTAAGACTCCATCACCAGGTATGTAACATTAGCATGTAGACCTGAAGACTTGGGTCTGTATTTAGTAGCTAGTCACATTCAAATGTAAATGAAATGTTTAACCTCTTGCCAACCATGTAATGCATACAGTATACCGTATGTGGTGGCAAGAAAGGTGAGCTTTAAGGTCCAGCCACCAAACATGCATGTTTCCATGCAGTCACCAGAGGTTGTGTGTTGAGAGCACGCTCTCTGCACAGTTCAAGCACACTGAAAGAGATGTCACTGACAGCTCACTGTGAAGGCTTCTGATTGGCAGGACTGACTCCAGATTACTGTACGTGATCGCTGTGAAAGCAAAACACAGCATTCACATGTAGCACCCTCTACCTTAGGTAGGTAGGTGCTAGTGTAGGTTTTTGTTTAAGGTGACTGACATGTGCCTCAGCTCTTGGGCGCCTCCTCTGTCCAACTGTGTCTGTGTGTTTTTTACACATTTTTACACTTTCTTTGTGAAATGGTAGGGGTACAATGTACCCTGTTACCAATTCACATAGGGGGGGCCGGGATCTGAAGTTCCCCTTTGTTAAAGGGGGCTTCCAGATTTCGATAAGCCCCCTGCCCGCAGACCCCCACAACCACCGGGCAAGGGTTGTGGGGATGAGGGCCTTGTCCTCATCAACATGGGGACAGCCTCCCCATGTTGAGGGCATGTGGCCTGGTACGGTTCAGGAGGGGGGGCGCTCTCTCGTCCCCCTTCTTTTCCTGTGGCCTGCCAGGTTGCGTGCTCGGAAAAGGGCCCGGTATGGATTTTTGGGGGGACCCCACACCATTTTTTTTTAAATTTTGGTGCGGGGTTCCCCTTAAAATCCATACCAGACCTGAAGGGCCTGATATGGAATTTGGGGGGACCCCCACGTTTTTTGTTTTTTTTTGGTTCGGGGTTCCCCTTAATATTCATACCCAAAGGGCCTGGTAATGGACTATGGGGGGACCCCTACTGTTTTTTTCAATGACTTTGATCTGTATTGCCGGGGAGCCGACAATTCATTATAGCCGCGAGTGGTTTTAAATGACTTTTTTTCCTTCAGAAATGACATTTTGTGCAGGGACAATTCTAAACACGGTAAACATGCGCGACTTTACAGGCATACTTTAGACACCCCCCAGGTACGAAATTTAAAGAATATTTCACTTTTATTGTTTCACTTTAAGCATTATTAAAATCACTGCTCCCAAAAAAACAGCCGTTTTTAAAACTTTTTTTACATTGATACATGTCCCCTGGGGCAGGACCCGGGTCCCCAAACACTTTTTATGACAATAACTTGCATATTAGCCTTTAAAATTACCACTTTTGATTTTTCATGTTCGTGTCCCATAGACTTTAATGGTGTTCGCATGTTCGAACAAACTTTTTGTCTGTTTGCATGTTCTGGTTAGTGATGAGCCGAACACCCCCGGGTTCGGTTCGCACCAGAACCCGCGAACGGACTGAAAGTTCGCACGAACTTTAGAACCCTATTAAATACAATGGATGCGAAGGTTCGAAATCTAGAGTGCTAATTATAACGACTATTATGCATGTTATTGTCCTAAAAAGGGTTTGGGAACCCGGGTTCTGCACCAGGGGACATGTATCAATCCAAAAAAAAGTTTTAAAAACGGCCGTTTTTCGGGAGCAGTCATTTTAATGATGCATAAAGTGAAAAAAAAGGTCAAATATTCCTTTAAATATCGTACCTGGGGGGTGTCTAAAGTATGCCTGTGAAGTGCCACGTGTTTCCCGTGTTTAGAACTGTTCCTGCACAAAATTACATTTCTGAAGGAAAAAAAGTCATTTAAAACTGCTTGCGGCTTTAATGTAATGTCTGGTCCCGGTAATATGGATGAAAATCTTTAAGAAAAATGGCATAGCTACCCCATCACCCCCCCCCCACCCCAGCCCATTACCAGCCCCTTTGGGTCTTGTATGGATATTAAGGGGAACCCCGCACACAAAATAAAAAAGGCCCTATATACTCTGAACAGCCGTATACAGGCGGTGCATACAAGACACGGACTGTAGGTTGTAATTGCATGCCCCTGTTGAACAGGGGCTGAAAAATTGGGCCTTTGGTGGTGGTGGTGGTGGTGTTGACACAACACTGTAAGGCCTCACAGTTACTCTTGGTGGGCGCAGGAATGGGCCCTGCTCTGAATTATTAGATCAAGAATTGTAATTGCATGCCCCTGTTGAACAGGGGCTGAAAAATTGGGCCTTTGGTGGTGGTGGTGGTGGTGTTGACACAACACTGTAAGGCCTCACAGTTACTCTTGGTGGGCGCAGGAATGGGCCCTGCTGTGAATTATTAGATCAAGAATTGTAATTACATGCCCCTGTTAAACAGGGGCAGAAAAATTGGGCCTTAGGCACTGGTGCCACAACACTGCAACCCCTCACAGATACTGTACTTGGAGCACAGCAATGAGCCCTGTTGCAAAGTATTGCATCAAAAATTTTAATTACACGCCCCTGTTAAACAGGGGCTGAAAAATTGGGCCTTAGCCACTGGTGCTGGTGCCACGACACTGCAACCTCTCCCAGATACTCTAGTTGGAGTGCAGGAATGGGCCATGCTGCAAAGCATTGCATAAAAAATTGTAATTACATACCCCTGTTAAACAGGGGCTGAAAAATTGGGCCTTAGCCACTGGTGGCGGCACCCAGAAACAAAAATGTTCTTCCAAGCTATCATCATCAATCGGATCATTGAGGAGGAGGAGGATAGTCAGTCAACATAACAGGACAGTCTCTCAGCATCAGCATCAGTCTTGAAGGGATGTGACATTTGAAAATAAATTAGTCTGTTATATCAGCTTCAGGTGTTTGGTAGCTGGTGGTGATCCAAGACTGGTTCATCTTTATGAAGGTCAGTCGATCAACAGAGTCGGTGGACAGGCGCACCCTTTGATCCGTGACAAACCCTCCAGCAGCACTGAATGTGCGTTCTGAAAGAACGCTGGATGCAGGACAAGCCAGTAGCTCAATTGCATACTGTGCAAGCTCTGGCCAGTGATCCATCCTAAAGACCCAGTAAGCCAGAGGATTTTCGGTGGGGAAGGTGTCCAAGTCTGACCTTGCCCCTAGGTATTCCTGCACCATGTATATCAGACGCTGGCGATGATTGCTGGAACCGATCATACCTTGGGGCTGCGGACTAAAGAAGGCCTCCCGGAGTTGTCTCATCCTCTGCTCCCTCTGCGATGGTAAGATAAGGTCCGCAACCTTACTCTTGTACCGTGGATCAAGGAGAGTGGCCAGCCAGTAATGGTCCCTCTCCTTGATCCGAAGAATACGAGGATCCTTCCGCAGACTTTGCAGGATCAGGGAGGCCATGCAGCGTAGGATAGCTGAGGCATTCGGTCCGGAGTCTTCTGGGTCACTAAGGACGACATGATCCGCAGCCACCTCCTCCCAGCCACGTACAAGTCCACTGGTTTCTTGGGACTGTAAATCATCCCTAAAAGACTGCTGCTGATGATGCTGAGTGCCAGGCTTCACCTCCATGCTGACACAATCCTCCTCCTCCTCCTCCTCTTCTTCCTGTGCGATGGGTGGGACAGAAGGAACACTGTCTGGGTAAAGGGGGCCTTGAGAGGCAAGGAAGTCCTTCCTGCCTCTGTTCTGCCTCAAGTGCCCTGTCCATTATTCCACGCAGCGTATGTTCCAACAGGTGGACAAGAGGTACAGTGTCACTGATGCATGCACTGTCACTGCTCACCATCCTCGTGGCCTCCTCAAATGGTGCCAGGACAGTGCATGCATCCCTGATAATGCCCCACTGGCGTGGTGAAAAAAACCTGAGCTCCCCTGACCCTGTCTTGGTGCCGTAGTCGCACAGGTACTCATTGATGGCCCTCTGCTGCGTGTGCAGCCGCTGCAGCATAGCCAACGTTGAGTTCCACCTGGTGGGCATGTCACATATAAGGCGGTTCTTGGGCAGGTTCAACTCCTTTTGCAGCTCAGCCAGGTGAGCACTGGCATTATAAGATCTGCAGAAATGCACACAGACTTTCCTGGCCTGCCTCAGGACATCCTGTAAGCCCGGGTACCTGCCCAAGAACCGCTGCACCACCAGGTTAAGGACGTGAGCCACACAGGGCACATGGGTCAGTTGTCCCTGTCGGAGAGCGGAGAGGAGGTTGGTGCCATTGTCGCAAACTACCATTCCTGGCTTAAGCCGGCGTGGCGTCAACCACCTCTCGGCCTGCCCCTGCAGAGCAGATGGAACCTCTGCCCCAGTGTGGCTCCTGTCCCCCAAACACACCAGCGCAAGCACGGCATGGCATCTTTTTGCCTGCGTAAGTGCGTAGCCCCTTGAACGCCTACGGAGCACCGCTGGTTCCGAGGACAAAGCACAGGAAGAAGCCATGGAGGAAGAAGAAGAGGAGGGGGTGGAGGACAGAGGTGTGTCACAACCAGTAGTAGCATTTTGGAGGCGTTGCGGTGACACAACCTCCAACACTACTGCACCTTGTCCTGCATCCTTCCCAGCTGCCAAAAGAGTGACCCAATGGGCCTTGAAAGAAAGGTAACGTCCCTGTCCATGCCTGCTGGACCATGAGTCAGCGGTAATATGCACCCTACCGCTGACCGCCCTGTCCAGCGAGGCCAAGACATTGCCTTCCACATGCCGGTAGAGAGCCGGAATCGCCTCCCGTGAGAAAAAGTGGCGTTTGGGAACCTGCCACTGAGGAACCGCACATTGCACAAACTCACGGAAGGGGGCCGAGTCTACCAACTGAAAAGGCAGCAGTTGAAGCGCTAGCAATTTAGCCAAGCTAGCATTCAACCGCTGGGCATGTGGATGGCTGGGAGTGAACTTCTTTTGACGGTCCAGCAGCTGGGGCAAGGAAATTTGCCTGCTAGAATCAGACGTCGGTGTACTGCTAGCAGAGTGCCCGCAAGTACTTGGCTGTGACACACCTAATTCTACACCTTCATTCCTCTCAGTGCAGGTTTCAGAGAGGACTGAAGGTATAGTGGGGTTGGAGATCCCAGCTGATGCGGTGCAAGAAGAGGTCTGGTTTGTTCTTTGGTGTGGGTCTTCAAGGTAGGCTTGCCAACGAGCTGCATGGCAGGTCAACATATGTCTGGTCAAGCATGTGGTGCTTAAGCGGGTGATGTTTTGGCCACGCGATATACGCTTGAGACATATGTTGCAAACAGCAGCTGTGCGATCTGATGCACTCGACTCAAAAAAGGCCCACACCAAAGAACTTTTTGAATAACGGGCAGAGGCAGTGCCCTGCACAGGCGGAGCTCTGCGGTGTGATTCCGTCGGTGTGCTGCCCTTACGCTGGCCCCCCGAGGGCATCCTGCCTCATTGGAGATGTGCCTCCTCCTCATCCTCCTCCTCCTCCTCTCTCCTATTAGGCACCCACGTGGAGTCAGTGACCTCATCATCCCCTCCCTCCTCATTACTGGAGCCAATCTGGCAGTATGCTGCAGCTGCTGGAACATGACTGCCAGATTGGTGTCCTTCTTGAGCATCCCCTCTCTCTGCTCTCACGCTACTGCCTTCCTCTAGCTGGGTATCATCATCAGAGCCTTCAAAACGCTGGGCATCCTCCTGGAGCATGTACCCAACACTGTGCTCAGACAGTTCGGGTGACTCCTCAGGAGGACATGGTTGGTCTAGGCAAGGAGTGACTGATGATGACATTGATACCAGGGAAGAGGACGCTTTGGCAGCTACTTTGCCAGTACCCTGAGCCTGGGTGAGAGAGGATGAGGAGGATGAGGAGGGCTTGGTCATCCACTCTACCAAGTCTTCGGCATGATGCGGCTCAACACGTCCAGTTGCCGAAAAGAAGGACAAGCGTGTCCCATGGCCACATGCTGATGGCGATGCACCGCGTCCAAGACCAGCACTGTTGTCTCTAGACACAGAGCTTGCTTGCCCTCTTTTATTGGCTCCTGACTGTCTGCCTCTCCTTGTTTGCCTTCCAGACATTCTAATGGCCTGCAGGGAAATGGGAAAACCAGCAATAAGGCCTAGTTTCAGGAGTATATTTTGCAGGAATCACACTACGCCTGCTGTAGGTGCTGCAAATGCCTGTTGGTGTAACACACCAGGAAAAAGCAGCAATACAGGCTAACTTCAGGTGTAATATGATCAGGAGGCACACTCTGCCCGCTGTAAGTGCCGCAAATGCCTGTTGGTGTAACACACCAGGAAAAAGCAGCAATACAGGCTAACTTCAGGTGTAATATGATCAGGAGGCACACTCCGCCCGCTGTAAGTGTCGCAAATGCCTGTTGGTGTAACACACCAGGAAAAAGCAGCAATACAGGCTAACTTCAGGTGTAATATGATCAGGAGGCACACTCCGCCCGCTGTAAGTGTCGCAAATGCCTGTTGGTGTTACACACAAGGAAAAAGCAGCAATACAGGCTAACTTCAGGTGTAATGTGATCAGGAGGATCACTCCGCCCGCTGTAAGTGCCGCAAATGCCTGTTGGTGTAACACACCAGGAAAAAGCAGCAATACGGGCTAACTTCAGGTGTATAATGTGCAGGAGGCTTAGCAACAATGACACTGACACTGTCCCCTGCCTATCCTTCTCTCTCCCTGCACACAAGGTTTATCAAAGTATATGACACTGACACTCTCCCTGCCTATCCTTCTCTCTCCCTACACACAAGGTTTAGCAAAGCATATGACACTGACACTCTCCCTGCCTACCCTTCTCTGTCCCTACACACAAGGTTTAGCAAAGAATATGACACTGACACTGTCCCCTGCCTATCCTTCTCTCTCCCTGCACACAAGGTTTATCAAAGTATATGACACTGACACTCTCCCTGCCTATCCTTCTCTCTCCCTATACACAAGGTTTAGCAAAGAATATGACACTGACACTCTCCCTGCCTATCCTTCTCTGTCCCTACACACAAGGTTTAGCAAAGAATAGATTTGACACTGTCCCTGCCTATCCTTCACTTTCCCTGCTCCGGAACACACTACACGAGGCCGCCGCGCTGGCGGCCTTTTATAGCGTGGGGCGTGTACTAAACCCCCTCAGCTATAATTGGCCACAGGCATCCTGCCTGTGGCCAATCATTGCTCTCCTCGCTGCCGGCACTGTGATTGGCCAAGCATGCAGGGTCACAGTGCATGCTTGGCCAATCACAGTGCCGGGATTACACTGCAATGGCGCAGTGTATTGTGGGCCGTTCGTGTCACTCGAATTTGGCGCGAACGGCCCAAGTCGTTCGTTGTCCGCCGAACGCGCGAACAGCCGATGTTCGAGTCGAACTTATGTTCGACTCGAACACCGAGCTCATCCCTAGTTCTGGTGGGAACCGAACAGGGGGATGTTTGGCTCATCCCTAACCAGGACCTGGATATAAAATGAGAACCTTGAAAGAATTGGAAAAAGTCTATATTTTATTTTGATGAAATTAGCTGTGAGATTTGCAAGGAGCCAGAGAAAGGAATATCCAAGGCTTTACATGTGCAGTATATGTTTTTTGGTTTCTATGTATCTTTCACATCATTTTGAAGCATCTGCTGATAATGCCTTACATACAACATATAATAAACTCAAAATAGACTTGAAAGCATGTTTTTCTATTAATATTCCTTCGTACTGACTTTTTTGTTGACCTGACCTGCAGGGCCGTAGGATCCTCCCCTTCAGATGAACTCAGTGGGTCTCTACAGGGAATCAGTGGTGAATCACTTATAAAATAATTGATTTACCTTTATTCAGTGTTTCAAAGCTTTCAGTTACAATAAATGTAATATTGGTAAATTCAGGTGAATATGGCACAACTAGATAAATGCATGGGGCAAATTCTGCACTGTTCACACCAAAGAGCACTGCTATAGGGGTGTGACCACATGGATCCTCATCATGACCATATTTGGTCCATATACTACGACACCCAGGATCAGTTTACATTACCAAGCAGACGAAAAACTGTCATTTAGCGATTGAAGTGTGGCAGGGTAGAATGCTCGGGTCATTGGATGTTGCAGATTGTGACTGACACTGGATCTACTTTGCCTGATGATGTGATTGACTTTCAATTTACATGGGGGGGGGGGAATTTGTTTATTTAAAAAAAAAATGTAGGCTTCATTTACACTGGCTTACATTTACCGTGGATGCAGAAAAACGCAAAACATGGCAAAATCCCTTAACGTTTTTGCTACGGTTTTGCTGCATTATGTGTTTCCCTGTGGCCGGCGATTCTTCTGCGTTCAGGAGAGGGAGGTTGAGGCTGACTTAAACATGGCAGCTCCTAAACTCTGCTAAAAGCCTATGTGTACATTGACACATAAGGGGTTATTTACTAAAGGCAAATCCACTTTGCACTACAAGTGAAAACTACAAGTGCAAAGTGCACTTGAAATTGCACTGAAAGTACACTTGGAAGTGCAGTCACTGTAGATCCGAGGGGGATATGCAAGGAAAATAAAAAACAGTATTTAAGCTTGCACATGATTGGATGATAAAATCAGCAGAGCTTCCCCTCATTTTAGAGCTTCCCCTCAGATTTACAGTATGCTCACTTCTCCCCCCTCTCTGACCAGCCAGGCCGTATGCCCTGATAAGGCTCGGGTATGGATGACAGTCCTTGGCCAGCTGCTGAATGTAAACAAACTGTCTGAGATGCTGAATGATGCAATTGACCAATTATGGCCATAATCATATTTGGTCAATCACAGTTCCTAGTATCCTCACCAGCCTGTTACAATTTGAAACAAGCCAGAAGGAATCATTCATTTAAAATCATTAATGTCACTGTTGCTAGATGAATGACTTCTGGCTGTATCAGATAATGCGGGGATATGCAATTAGCGGACCTCCAGCTGTTGCAGAACTACAAGTTCCATGAGGCATAGCAAGACTCTGAAACCCACAAGCATGACACCCAGAGGCAAAGGCATGATGGGACTTGTAGTTTTGCAACAGCTGGAGGTCCACTAATTGCATATCCCTGATTTAGAGGTTCAGGGAGGTGGACAAGGAGAACAAATCTGTCCGTTTTGTTTACTGAGCTGTAAACAGAATGAGGCCTGCAGCTCATCACTACTTACCAGTCCTTAGATGTCTGCATTAGTTTTCATATTTCGGGCTAAGAACATTTTCAGCAAGTAGAGGAAACACTTACTGATCTTGCCAGAAATATAGTGTCCTTGTCACGTCCTGTAAACTAAACTCTTATGTAAGCTACTAATCCCCCCACACCCTATGTCATGGATACAAATAAAGGAAGACACATTTTTAGCCCAAATCAGGACAGCAGCATAGTGACAATCGTGGCTTGATCTATAGATACAGTGAAGAAATAAGTGTAGTCACCTGAGCACAATAGTGCGTTTTTTGCAGGATTACCAGGTGAAAATAAAAAAAAGTCTGGAAAAAAAAAAAACGAATGCAGCCACCACATCTAATGACTGATAAGCTACAGTACAATACATTGCATATCTGTTTTTTTAGATACATCACATCATGATTAATCAACATTCAGAGGGTTAACTGAGAATTCTCCATGGGAAAGCACATCCACCAACATTCATATTAAAGGAAACAACGTGGTAAAATTAGCCTATAAGTCAAACTAACAATATTCAGCTCTGTGACCGATACCAAGAGACCAAGCAGACACAGAAAGGGACAAAGCAAACAATTCAGACTTGCACATTTTGTTTTCAACACTATTTTCTGAACAGAGCATCATAGCCTTTCCCTGCTAACAAATGCTGTTTTTATTTCTCGCAAGCAGCTCAGCTTTTAAAAGACAAAAGCTAAAGGCATCCAGAGTCACCAGTATCGTTATTCAAACACTTTTCTGTGATTTTGAACTAATGACTGCAGAAGCCTCAGTGGACCTCTGCTGGGGGAGAGCTCTTGGCAGGAAGGCTTCATCTAATGAACTGTTCTTTCCCCACACCATGGCAGAGATAAGAGGGGCATCAATGATCACAGTGATTCCCACAAGCAAGGATTTGAGGAAAGGCTGCACACACTCTAGCTTCACCTGGCAAGGTTTCAGTAAGCTGGCATGCTGATCCTTACTTAATTTATCTTATCACATCTCACTCCAATGTACCAGGGATACACAGACCAGCAGAACACCTAATAATATAATAAAGGAAATGTATAATCGTTTCACTTTCTATTTTTAGTTATGCCAGAGAGATCAGCAAGGTATAAATAATCTTTTCTATGTCTGTTGAGGTTTTCAAAACCTTGTTTATATGTATTTTGGGAATCGAGGGAAATCAGGCGTCAGAAATACAGCCTTGTAAAACAAAAGTCTGTTTCATTTTTGTCAGAAAATACAAAAAAAGGGTTTCTCCAGCACAGTTACTTAAAAAATAAAGGTGTGTCCTCAGTACAATACAAGTTTTTTTGTACTGCACAAGGCTCACCAACCTGGAAAGAGTCTCGGTCTGGACATGTATTTCTTTCAGGCAGCTCAGTATACCAGTGCATATTTCTGCCCATGCTTCTGTTCATAGGGTCAACGCTGTATCCTGGCCTAGGCCAACAAGGCCCAGGCCTAGGGCAGCACTTTGCAGGGGGCAGCACAGAAAGAGTCCCCGCCGGCTTGCGCTACACTGTTAGTGTATTGAGAGTATTATAGGGTGGACTGGGCTGAGAGGCAAATTAGTCTAGCGCCCCCATATAGCGGCTGCAACAGTGGGGGGGGGGGGGGGGGGTAGGCATTGCTTCTAATTTTGACTGTCCTATCATCCTGGACCACAAACCTTCCTCACTGTGCTATATGTTTTCTGCTGCACCTTTGTCATGGTAATATCTTCTTAGTCCTCTCCATAAAATTATCAGAAATTTGTGCTTAAAGTAGAACTATAGGCAACACTTTTTTGTTTTTTCTTTAATTTTGGATAGAGTAAGGGAGGGTTATCGCCCCTGTCAGTTTATTTTTTTACCATCCCTGTCCCATTGCAGAGATTTCCCTTCACTTCCTGCCCCATAGCCAAACAGGAAGTGAGAGGAAATCTATGCAAATTAATAGAATCCGTTGCTGCCCCCCCCCAGGCCCTCAGAACTAGTGTCCCCACTCAAAAATTTAAGGGTGAGTCTTAAACAGAAAGGGGTGTGGCCTTGACAGGAAGGGGTGTGTCATATTTAAATTAGGCGGTGCACGAGTTTAGTCAGGCCTAGGGCAGCACAAAACCTAAATACACTACTGCATAGGGTAACTGCCAGATGTGCATGAGCGAGTAGGCATGCACAAAAATTGCAGTGCACACTCGACACTGGTATTGGCGCCCAGTGGTCGATATAAACTGGAGCACCACAGAAAAAAGTAGCTGAGTGATCTTCAGCTTGTTCCTAAATTACCTGCAACCTGACCTACTGATTTTGCCTCCCTGTGTGTGACTCAGCTTGCCTCTTAACCTGCTCTTGGACTTTGGCCTCTTTGTTGTGATCTTGGCTTGCCTTCTGGACTCTGATTACTGCCTTCTGCCTTTTTTCCCTGAATGTCACTTTCTTTGGCTTTGTTCTTGGACTTTGTCTTTGGTAGACTATCTTCCCTATTACTCTGCTGCTCAGCTGTTTCTGAATTAGGTTTGTGCCTCAACTCTGTCTCTGTCTCCTGATCTGGAATCCCACTGCCTTGCCATGTTAGACTTTGGTGAGGGCCTCAACCTAGTTCCTGTCACCTACTGTGGTACCTCAATGTTCCTGCCCTTGGTTCCCGTTCCATTATCCTTAGTCCTCTCCTCCATGAATTTTGCAGCAATGCAGATCCGGTACTGGTTGCAACTCTGGCACCACCTTCAGGAGTGTCAAGCAGGAGGTGAAAGAGGAGCCCTCTAATCCACCGATCTCTACCAGGTACATTGTACCTCCTGTTATACCTGCTCCCCGCTGGCTCACTACAGTATAGACTGTAGGGATGAGCCGAACACCCCCCTGTTTGGTTCGCACCAGAACCTGCGAACAGACCTAAAGTTTGCGTGAACTTTAGAACCCTATTAAATACAATGGACTCGAACGTTTGAAATCTAAAGTGCTAATTATAAAGGCTAATATGCAAGTTATTGTCCTAAAAAGGGATTGGAGACCTGGGTCCTGCCCCAGGGGACATATCAATGCAAAAAAAAGTTTTAAAAACTACAGTTTTTTCGGGAGCAGTGATTTTAATAATGCATAAAGTGAAACAATAAAAAGTGAAATATTCCTTTAAATTTCGTACCTGGGGGGGTTTATAGTATGCCTGTAAAGCAGCGCTTGTTTCCCTTGCTTAGAACTGTGCCTGCACAAAATGTCATTTCTGAAGGAAAAAAAGTCATTTAAAACTCACTCGCGGCTATAATGAATTGTCGGATCCCGGCAATACAGAGAAAAGTCATTGATAACAAAAATAAATAAATGCGTGGGGGTCCCCCCAAATTCAATTACCAGGCCCTTCAGGTCTGGTACGGATATTAAGGGGAACCCTGCATCAAATGAAAAAAAAAATGACGTGGGGTTCCCCCCAAATATCCATACTAGACCCTTCAGGTCTGGTATGGATTTTAAGGGGAACTCCACCCCAAATTAAAAAAAAAATGGCGTGGAGTTCCCCCGAGCACGTAACCTGGCAGGCCACAGGAAAAGAGGGGGGGACGAGAGAGCCCCCCCCATGAACCGTACCAGGCCACATGCCCTCAACATGGGGAGGATGTCCCCATGTTGATGGGGACAAGGGCCTCATCCCCACAACCCTAGCCCGGTGGTTGTGGGGGTCTGCGGGCAGGAGGTGACGTCACGGGAAACAAGTGCTACTTTACAGGCATACTATACACACCCCGTAGGTATGAAATTTAAAGGAATATTTCACTTTTATTGTTTCACTTTAAGCATTATTAAAATCACTGCTCCCGAAAAAACTGCAGTTTTTAAAACTTGTTTTTGCATTGATACATGTCCCCTGGGGCAAGACCCAGGTCCCCAAAAACTTTTTATGACAATAACTTGCATATAAGCCTTTAAAATTAGCACTTTAGATTTCTCCCGTAGACTTTTACAGGGTGTTCCGCGGCTTTTCGAATTTGCCGCGAACACCCCAAATTGTTCGCTGTTCAGCAAACTGGCGAACAGGCAATGTTTGAGTCAAACATGAGTTTTACTCGAACTCGAAGCTCATCCCTATTCCTGTGTTTAAAGTTCAATATTTGGATCAATGCGAGATTCGTACCAGGGAAGTTTAATGTGATAGCTGATTGCTTGTCTTGCTTCCAGATATCACGGTTCCGGCAGCTTCTTCCTGGGGCGGATCAAGTGGGGCGTGCATGCCCGGAGCATTTATGGGCCCTGATATAAGGGAGGCGGTTCAGGCCATAAGGAATTCTGTCAGCCCACATACTTGGGTGGATTACGTGTCCGCCAGGCAGAGATGGGTTAATTTTGCCCAGATGGCGGGTTGGGGTGCAGAGGTTCCCTCGGAAAATGGCATATTAGCTTTTTTATCTTCCTTAATGGTGACAAGATTCGCTTATACTCACATAGTGAAGATACTGGCGGGTATATCTTTTTTCTTGAAACTTAGGAAGCTTCAGGCTTTAAAGGGTTATAGGCGCACACATTATGTGCCGGATGGTAGGAGGCCCATATCGAGGGTTCTGCTGTCGCGGTTGTGCGAGGGGCCTGGGAGGGTATGTGTGTCAGAATTCGAGGCAGCTCTGTTCATAACGGCTTTTGTATTGGCATTTTTCGGGGCCTTTAGGACCTCAGAGCTGGTCCCGACTAACAAAAAGAGTTTGGGGGGGTCTGGCTGGAGCAGGTACTGTTAGGTGACAAGGGGTTAAAAGTCTTCATATAGCAATCTAAGATGGATCAGCTGGGCAAGGGTTATTGGCTTTCTATTCCTACCGATGAGGACGTGAGTCTTTGCCCGGTGAGGATGGTTCGGCAATACCTTTCTTTACGTTCGCCAGGTGCTGGACAATTACTAGTTCATACTGATGGGTTCCCGCTCACTAGGTACCAATTTGAATTTGTGTTTAAGAAATGTTTATACCTGCTAGGTCTGCAGGGTTATAAATTTACGTCCCACTCTTTTAGGATTGGCGCTGCATCGGAAGCCGCCAGGAGAGGTAGGTCGGAGGCGGAGATTAGAGCCTTAGGTAGGTGGGAGTCCGAGCGCTTTAGGGTGTACATCCGTCCTAATCTTTTTCTTTAATTTCCAGGTGGCCCACGCTATATATGGATTCTGGGGCACTCATATGTTTTCTGGGCGCGTAAGAGAGCGTCTCATCTGAATTATTCTGAGAATTTGTCTTTACCGAATGGTCAATTCATGATACTGTGGAAAGGTGCACGGGGTCTCCAGTGGCGACAGCTTGATTTGTTGCTATCAAGGTTGTATCACAGCTGGCAATGATTTAGGGAGAATGCGAACGTTAGAGTTATTGTTTACTATGAAAAATGATTTATGTAGATTTAAGCTGGCTTCTCCGTCCACGTCTATAATTTTTTCGGAGATTGTGCCACGTCTGGTTAAGCTTTCTTCTCCGCAATGCCGGGTCATGGAAAGAATGAGGAAAAGGATAAATAGGGCAATGGCGAAATATTTGCCTATGTTGGATGGTTTTTCGTACAGGCATGTTGATCTGGAAGGTGGGATTGCGGGGTTGTATCGCCAGGACGGGGTATCCGAGGTCGGGCTGGACATATTCAATCTGGGTTTGCAGTCTTGCATTGAAATGGCCACGGGGTTGGTATAGACCGGGCTTGTTCTGCGCACTGGTGCCGGCTGGTGGCTTTGTGTCTGTGAAATTAAATTGCCTGAGTTACAATAACTGGGCATAATTGTGGTAAGATGGTAAAAAGATGTTATTTGTTTAATAAAGTTATGGAAATATGAATTTATTTAATTTTGGTAAACCAATAAATAAAACCGCGGCCATTTCATGCCATAATGTCTATTGGTCTTTTATTTATGGTCTGGGTCGGGGGGTGGGTGGCCTGCGGTCCCATGTAAAAGGGTGGCACAACTTTTTGGGTCCCCCGTCATGGGTACGTGGCTGCACTCCCCCCAGGTTTGCTAATTTCACCCCCCCTGGGGGTTTTTGTTTAGTGGTAGGTAAGGAAAGGGTGGTTGGTGCACTTCCCCTTTAAGGGGAATACGTGTGGTAGAAGGGTTATTGAGTAGGGGATTGTGTGCACCTGGAGGGTGCTGGGGGTTTCATTATAAAAGGGGGCCAGAACAGGAAATGGTCCTCTTTGGACCTGCAAGCAAGAAGCTTTCCCTCCCCCCACCTGTCGCGGTAAATTTATGTGGTTTTTCCGCCACTCTGGATCCAGAGTGGGCGTTGTGTCTGTGAAATGAAATTGCCCGAGTTCCAATAACTGGGCATAATTGTGGTAAGATGGTAAAAAGATGTTATTTATTTAATAAAGTTATGGAAATATGAATTTATTTAATTTTGGTAAACCAATAAATAAAGCCGCGGACATTTTATGCCATAATGTCTATTGGTCTTTTATTTATGGTCTGGGTCAGGGGGGGTTTGGCCTGCGGCCCCAAGAAAATAAAATCAGGTATTTCAGATTCCCAAGCTGCTGCACTAGCTGTTTGGGCACTGACAGTTCATCAATCATAAAGGCAAGTACATTAGGGACCAGAGGCTTGGAAGGGTTTAGGGCGTTAGTTCACCTTTAAATTTTTCTGAAAAGGTGAACTTACATTGTAAACTGCCCATACTCTAGTAAATTTTTGAATGTACAGTACGTTTGTATGACTATTCATATGAAAAATTCTCAGTACATTTGATGACTTTTTGATTTACTTTTATCAGTGTGCATTCTCACCACCAAGAGATCATTGAGTCCAGGTCATAATCACATGCATCTTACCTCCCCCCACAGGAACCCCAAAAAAGAGGACAAGGGAGAGGAAGAGAAATTGGGGAGCTACCCCTGCATGAAGGTTGCGCCTCAGAATGGACCCAGAACAGTATATAGTGAACCTAAGGAGAGGCAAAAATAAAAAAGACCAGCTACTAGATATCTAAAAAGATAGATGAAGGCAAAAAATACATGACTCGATCTGTTCTATAGTGTTGGTTGTCTAATAGATATTTATGCTGCTCCTACCCCGCTGGTGTGTTACATCATGGTGGGGCACAGACGCTCAGGGTTGCCACCACACATACCCAAAGCTCCATCCCCGGCTGTCAGTGCACTGCACCATTGCTCGCCCAAAATCCGCCTGCCAGGCATCCACCAACATAGGGACAGCCAAGCCAGAGCAGAGAAGAAGGAGGATCAGCTCGCAGGACATCGCCCCTCCTTGTAATGTAGTGTATATAATACCAAATAGAGAGAAACCGGATGAAACTTGTCAACATCACAACCCTGAGCTCTGTAGGCACCACTTATAGGAGGTCCCCAGAGCGCAGCAGACAGGAATCTAATCACCTGTCATGGGTGAGAAGAAAGAAGGTGGCAAGCATGGACAGCAGCAAGTAATATGGGGGGGGGGAGAAAAAGGGGAGACACAAGGGGAAGCAGAGAAGTATCTCCACCACCAACCATGCATTCCGCCATCACCTCACTATGCTGGCTGCTTCTGTATGGCCACCAGAATCATCAACCTGGGCCCCATTAAGGTTCAAAAGTAGGGGAGCATTGGAAGATGGACCAATATAGCCATAGTAGTGACATTGCCGACCTGTTCATATGAGTGAAAGAAAAAACAAGGAGGTTGAATGCATAACTGATTTTTTTATTACAGGTACTTAAATAGCACCTCACATTTTTGTAAATATTCTATTATATCTTTTCATATGACAACACTGAAGAAATTACACTTTGCTACAATGTAAAGCAGTGAGTGTAGAGCTTGTATGACAGTGTAAATTTGCTGTCCCCTCAAAATAACTCAACACACAGCCATTAATGTCTAAACCGATGGCAACAGAAGTGAGTAAACCCCTAAGTGAAAATGTCCAAATTTGGCCCAGTTAGCCATTTTTCCTCCCTGGTGTCATGTGACTTGTTAGTGTTACAAGGTCTCAGGTGTGAATGGGGAGCAGGTGTGTTAAATTTGGTGTTATTGCTCTCACTCTCTCATACTGGTCACTGGAAGTTTAACATGGCACCTCATGGCAAGGAACTCTCTGAGGATCTGAAAAAAATAATTGTTGCTCTACATAAAGATGGCCTGAGCTATAAGAAGATTGCAGAGACCCTGAATCTCAGCTTCAGCACGGTGGCCAAATCCATACAGCGTTTTAACAGGACAGGTTCCACTCAGAACAGGCCTCGCCATGGTCGACCAAAAAGCTGAGTGCCTGCGCTCAGCGTCATATCCAGAGGTTGTCTTTGGGAAATAGATGTATGAGTGCTGCCAGCATTGCTGCAGAGGTTGAAGAGGTGGGGTGTCAGCCTGTTAGTGCTCAAACCACTGAATGGGGGGGCGTCAAACAATTCATTTTTTATGCTATTCACTGGTCCTGAGGGAGTGGTCAAGAGGCGGAATTCTATCACTAGTATGCTGCCATGGTGGCTTCAGGAAAAAAGACTATTGGACAACCAACACTATAGAACATATTGAGTGCTTTATTTTTTACATTAATCTATCTTTTTGTTTTTCTCCTAGCATGGTGTTTTCTTTTTAACCCCCCCCCCACCTCAATGGTATCTCCACAATTTTCTTTTTTTGGGGTTTCTGGACACGTGAATACGACCTGGACCCAACGCTGTGACTTCTTGGTGGTGAGAATGCATAGTATAGATAAGAATATATGGATTAAATCTGTTTTCTTTATTTTTGTAAATGTGATCATATATAGATATTTATATATATATATATATATATATATATATATATATATATATATATATATATATATATATATAAAATCTTTGATGCAGTTTGCTTCTGCAGTAACATTTTTCTTGATGAGGTCAGCTAGGGCAAAACATGTCAAAGCCACTACATGTACTCATATGTAAGCAAAGAGATTTTTATGCAATCCATCATGGTATCAAATACTTATCTGGATGTTGACTAATCCTTGCCCTTTTAAATCCTTTGATTTCAATGAATTTTCTTTATTGAAAATGTAAGCTTTTTTTTTTTTACATGTTATTGTGGTGTAATGTGTAAAATCCCACTTTCTTTGTATTTTTGTATTTATGTATTATCTGCACATTTGCCCCCTTGTTTTTTTATATCTAGCTAACCCATCACAGTTATAGATAGATCAGTCATAGATTTGTTTCAAACTAACTTTCACTTGAAAATAATATTTTGAAACAACATTGCTTTGGTCAAATTTGATTGGTCTGTCTGTCAGTACTAATCCTTACTTTTCAATGAAAACAATTGATGGAACTGTCTATTTTGCGCTTTTGTGAAATTTTAGAATTTTCTAAGAATCAATTGCTTTCTCAAAATTGTCAATATATAGAATGATCATATCATTACATGTGCAGCAAGTGTTCGGCATCTCACCGTCCTGGGTAAATGCTGAGCAGTTGTAAGTCAAAGTAACACTATTTCATGGAATCTGAACGAATGATTAAGATAGAGCAAAGGAGTTCACATCAAGCGGTTAATTCATTTTATCACTGCTTCAAGATCCTCCACACACACACTTCAAAATGATTTTTTCTTGCCTTGATGAAGTGAGTCCTTGAATGATATCTGGAGGCACTAGTAATTTAAAGCAGTATAACTCATATGAGATAGCATATAAAAGAAAGCAGACGCATCCCTGCTGGGCTCTTGTAAAAAAAACAATCCACAAACAGCCCCAGGCAATGTAACAAGAGCACAGAGTACATAAGAGTTACCACATTTCTTAAATGGTTTCACTCCTTTAACTGTAAACTCTGCATTTACAGGGTTAGGGAAAACAACATGTCTTGAGTTAAGGAACCCATGCAGCACAGATAAATAAACTACTAGTTTTACTCAAATCAATTACACATAATATGCTTTTTTGTACATGTGGATATATTTTTTTAACATTTTTTATTTATGTTTTACATGATACAAGTACAAAATTTAACTCCAGGCCATGCTAAGCTGGTCAAACACTACCCATTGCGTTTTAGGGGACCTATTTACATCTGAGCATGGTGAATAAATGGGCACTCTGCTACAGGTGCATTGCTGTATGCAGTTTATATTGAGGTGTATAGTATGTATGCTGCCATGCTGTAACATTGATGTGATGTAATGTAACATTTATAGTTTAGCAAAACGCCTATTGCACCAGGATGGTAAAAGAGGTGTCCCATTTTCATTCATGAACCCACCCCTGAAGAGTTCTCTGTCCTTGAGAGGGACAAAGGAAAGTAATCTTTTCACACTACCTAAAGATTTAGGCTCCGCTCACACCTAAGCGATAGGGATGAGCCGTACACCCCCTGTTCGGTTCGCACCAGAACCTGCGAACAGACAGAAAGTTTGCGCGAAATTTAGAACCCTATTAAATAAAATGGACTAGAACGTTTGAAATCAAAAGTGCTAATGATAAAGGCTAATATGCAAGTTATTGTCCTAAAAAGTGTTTGGGGACCCGGGTCCTGCCCCAGGGGACATGTATCAATGCAAAAAAAAGTTTTAAAAACGTCATTTTTTTCAGGAGCAGTGATTTTAATAATGCTTAAAGTGAAACAATAAAAGTGAAATATTCCTTTAAATTTCGTACCTAGGGTGTGTATATAGTATGCCTGTAAAGTCACGCTTGTTTCCCGTGCTTAGAACTGTCCCTGCACAAAGTGTCATTTCTGAAGGAAAAAAAGTAATTTAAAACTCACTCGCGGCTATAATGAATTGTCGGCTCCCGGCAATACATAGAAAAGTCATTGGTAAAAAAAAAAAAAATGCGTGGGGGGGGTTCCCCCTAAATTCAATTACTTGGCCCTTCAGGTCTGGTATAGATATTAAGGGGAACCCTGCCGCAAATTAAAAAAAATGTGTGGGGTTCCCCCAAATATTAATACCAGGCCCTTCAGGTCTGGTGTGGATTTTAAGGGGAACTCCACCCCAAATTAAAAAAAAAATGGCGTGGCGTTCGCCCAAAAATTCATACCAGACCCTTTATCCGAGCACGCAACCTTGCAGGCCGCAGGAAAAGAGGGGGGAACAAGAGAGCGCCCCCCCTCCTGAACCATGCCCTCAACATGGGGAGGATGTCCCCATGTTGATGGGGACAAGGGCCTCATCCCCACAACCCTTGCCCGGTGGTTGTGGGGGTCTGCGGGCAGGGGGGCTTATCGGAATCTGGAAGACCCCTTTAACAAAGGGGACCACCAGATCCCGGCCCCCCTATGTGAATTGGTAATGGGGTACATTGTACCTCTACCATTTCACAAAGAAAGTTTAAAAAATTGTAAAAAAAAACACAGACACCGTTGGGAAAGTCCTTTATTAAAAAAAAAACAAAAAAACATTCCAGCGATGAAATCCAGTGTCCCGCGGTAATCCGATGTCCAGCGCTGTCCACACGAAACGTCATTGGCTGAGCCTGAGTGGACCTGATGGGGAACTTCCTCCGCAGTGTAATAAATGAAAAGACCCGCCCCTTCTAAAGTTTCCCATAAGGTCCGCTCAGCCAATGACGTAGGTGTAAGGCTAAGCAGACCAGATGCCGAACGTGAGAAGGGGCGGGTCTATTCATTTATTACCACCAGGCAAGGGTTGTGGGGATGAGGCCCTTGTCCCCATCAACATGGGGACATCCTCCCCATGTTGAGGGCATGTGGCCTGGTACGGTTCAGGAGTGGGGGCGCTCTCTCGTCCCCCCCTCTTTCCTGCGGCCTGCCAGGGTCTGGTATGGATTTTTGGGGGAACTCCACACCATTTTTTTTAAAATTTGCGGCAGGGTTCCCCTTAATATCCATACCAGACCAGAAGGGCCTGGTAATTGAATTTGGGGGACCCCCACGCATTTTTTTTTTTTTTTTATCAATGACTTTTCTATGTATTGCCACGAGTGAGTTTTAAATTACTTTTTTTCCTTCAGAAATTACACTTTGTGCAGGGACAGTTCTAAGCACGGGAAACAAGCGCGACTTTACAGGCATACTATATACACACACCCTAGGTACGAAATTTAAAGGAATATTTCACTTTTATTGTTTCACTTTATTGCATTATTAAAATCACTGCTCCCGAAAAAACTGCAGTTTTTAAAACTTTTTTTTGCATTGATACATGGCCCCTGGGCCAGGACCCGGGTCCCCAAACACTTTTTATGACAATAACTTGCATATAAGCCTTTAAAATTAGCACTTTAGATTTCTCCCATAGACTTTTAGAACACCACAAATTGTTCGCTGTTCGGCGAACGGGCGAACAGGCAATGTTCGAGTCGAACATGAGTTTGACTCGAACTCAAAGCTCATCCCTACTAAGCGATCTGATTTGCGGGTGAAATAGCTGCGATTCAAAATTGTGACAAATCCATTACTTTTTAATGGCCCCTCCAATCGCGGTGCGATTTAGCCACGATTGTCGCAGGATAAATTGCACTGTAATTGTGGCAACAAGCGAAGCTGTCGCTCAAAAGAAGTTCCTGCTCCTTTTTATCAAGTATATGTTTTAATTGAGTTTTAACCACTTGCCGCCCGCCCACCGTCAAATGATGGCTGGGCGGTGCAGCTCTCGTTCTGGGTGGGCGTCATATGACGTCCTCGGCTTCCCGGCCCTCTAGGGGGTGCGCGCGCACTGCCGGCGGCACGCGTGTGCACCCGCCGCGTCACTCGGGAGCCGATGCGCGTGCCCGGCGGGCCGCAATGTCCGCTTGACACCCGCGATTGCCCGGTAACAGAGCAGGACTGTGGAACTGTGTGTGTAAACACACAGATCCACGTCTGTCAGGTGAGAGGAGACCGATGGTGTGTTCCCATTACAGAGGAACACAGATCGATCTCCTCACCTTGTGAGTCCCCTCCCCCTACAATTAGAATCACTCCCTAGGTAACACATTTAACCCCTTGACCCCTAGTATTAACCCCTTCCCTGCCAGTGACTGTTATATAGTAATCAGTGAATTTTTATAGCACTGATCTCTGTATAAATGTGAATGGGCTCCTGTGGATCGACTACTCTGCCTCGGACTCCCTGAAAACATTATTGATATCTCTGGGTCAACCCAGTCGTCCACCCTGAATCCATCATGCAGGTTTGCTACGCCGAGGTCTGCTCAGCCCCCCCTCTCTCACTGTCTTCTCTATCCTCTTTTCTTTCTCCCTCTATCTTCTATCGTTCTCTTTCCCTCTCTCTCTCTCTCTGTGTTGGCAATGCCATTTTAATATTCAAATGTCATACTAACTACTTTTACTGGCCCTCACCGCCCTTTATTTGGAGTGACAACATCCGCTCCTAGAGGACAGCGGTGTGTTAGTGTTTATGTTGAGCATGTCTCCTGTGGTGAGCGGACAGTGTGATTTGTATGATAATACCCTGAATTGTGGACATTTGACAGTTGTCTGTATTATTTCTCTCTGTGAAATGCAATAAAAATATATTTGACTCTAAATGTGAATGGTCCCAAAATAGTGTCAAAAGTGTCCAATATGTCCGCCGCAAGATCATAGTCACAATAAAAATCGTAGATCGCTGCGATTACTAGTGAAAAAATAATAAAAATGCCATAAATATATTCCCTATTTTGTAGACGCTATAACTTTTGCGCAAACCAATCAATATATGCTTATTGAGATTTTTTTTACTGAAAATGTGTAGATGAATTCATATCGGCCTAAACTGAGGAAAAAATGGGATATTTACTATAGCAAAAAGTAAAAAGTATTGTGTTTTTTTTTCAAACTTGTCACTCTTCTTTTGTTTACAGCGCATGAAATAAAAACTGCAGAGGTGATCAAATACCACCAAAAGAAAGTTCTATTAGTGGAGAAAATTTTGAGTACAGTATTGCATGACCGCGCAATTTCATTCAAAGTGTGACTGCGCTGAAAGCTGGAAAATGGCTTGGGCAGGAAGGGGATTTAAATGGCCTGTATTGAGGTGGTTAAAGAGATATCCATAAGTAAAAAAACACCTGAAATCTCAAGTACAAAGAAACAAGGCAGATAGGCATATAAATACACCAAACCATGAAGATAAAACCAGATCAGCTAAATATCAAACTATATGTTTGTAGCATTACCCCCGTAGGAGCTGCTGGTTTTGTTTTGGATCTATGTTCTGCCTATCAACCCCTTGGAATTGGCTCGAACCCTCCCTTGGCACAACTGGTATATACAAATATTGTGGAACCCACTGGTTGCTGGGGAACACAATTTTGCAAGTAAATATACTGCCTTAAGTACACTTATGTGTATATATATATATATATATATATATATATATATATATATATATATACTGTATATATATGTTACCTTTCTCCGTTTGAGGTCCTTCAGGCACATAAAAGTACTCCACGCAGATGTATACTTAAACAAATATACAGTTTACTTTATATTAGAGATAATAGACAGATTAAAACAATGTTATACATACTGTATATATGAATATAGATCTAAATGACTCTGCAGGGTCCTGCGAGAGTCAGTAATAATATTAAGTAAAAGGATTCTAACAATTGCTTATTCCTATGTTCTATGGATAACAATTCTAAACTCGCAGGCTCCCCCTAGCGGGCAATACCACCCCGTGTCCCAGCAAAGTAGTTCCTGTCAGGCCTGACACAGATTATTATACTAGTTTCTGGTGGGTGGGAATCTTCGCTAGCAAAACGTTGGTGCACTTATAAATTGTAAATCAAAAGGAGATGAAGAACTTGAACCAAACTCCCGCAATGCTTTTGGGAGTAAAACTGACAGTCAGTATAACGCCAGTCCTAACTACGCAGTTAACACACACTGCGCTATGTCCTGAAATATATGTGGCTCACTGCTGAGGGTGGTGGTGGGCCTTCTAAAGTCACAGGCCTAACAGAAGGTTGTAGATTATGGGCAGGTGCCCGCTCACCCGGACAGGCCTAGTCCACCTGACATGCTCGTACCTCGATCCCCGACCTTTCCGCGATACACGATCTCTGGTTCCTCTCAAAGCAGCTGTAGATGCCGGTTTGACAGAACAACTCTGATCCGAAGAGAGCGCGGACTGGTCCCACTGGAAGAGGTCCCTCTCTGGCTTGATGATCCTCCGTGAGGTTGTAGGCCCAGGCTTTGGGCCTAGTCACTCTGGCAGCAGGCCTCACACACCTCCTGCTTGGTTGAGCGCGGAGTTCAGAGAGAGTTTTCGTTGCTCCTCCCCTCCTTTAAGTAAGCAGTCCCAGAAAGCCAAGCGATGAGGCAATGCACGTTGGGAGTACAGTTGCACTTTGGGTACTACAGTCTATTTATTATCCATGGCAAATGGAGTCTCTTTCTCCCTGTACTATAAGTTCCAGCATGCCTTGCTTTTATATCATTATAACAATAAGTAGATGCAATATTAAAGATTGAACACCGGAGGGAGCAAGTTCCTTCTAGTTTGTCAACTGTAGTCTATATCTACATAGAAGAACTGGAAGCCGCGCTACATGTTAAACAAGTTGAGTCTAGCTTTTATTATGTTTTCAATCTTACAAATAAGCTTCATTGCAACTCCCATATAAAGGGCTACAATTACTTTTGTATGGTTAACTGATTGGAGACAGTCGTTGGAGCTTCAACCATCTTTCCCAGATGCAGTAAAACATTTTGAGGGAGTCTGATTGAAGTGCCAGAATATTTTCATGGTTCACAATCTGATTTAGTTGAAGGTGTACATCTGATATATTTGGGGATAGATTTCTTCTCCACTTTATGACAATCATTAATCTGGCCGCAAATAGTATTTTCATAACCAGTGGCCTATAGTCATGCGGAAATTTGTCTATACCAATGCTAATGCTGCGTACACATGACCGTTATTCATGTCATGGAAAAAAACGAAATTTTTCTCAACGTGATTTTTCGTGTTTCCTCTCAAGCCTGCCTTGCATACACACGTTCATGAAAAAAAAAAAAAACGCTTGAGCAAAGCGCGGTGACGTACCACACGTACAACGGCACTATAAAGGGGAAGTTCCATTCGAATGGCGCCACCCTTTGGGACGCTTTTGCTGATCCTCATGTTAATAAAGTTTGGTGAGAGACGATACGCGCTTTTCAGTCTTCGTGCTTTTCAGTCCATTACAGCGTGACGAATGTGCTATCTCCATTACAAAAGCTAGTTTTACCAGAACGAGCGCTCTCGTCTCATACTTGATTCTGAGCATGGGCGTTTTTTTTCCCCTCGTAAAAGCATACACACAACCGTTTTTCACAACGTTAAAAAGAACGACGTGAAAAACAACGAGAAAAAATAGAGCAGGTTCTAATTTTTTTTCGCCCATTTTTCTCGTTGAGAAAAATGCTCTGGAGCGTACACATGACCGTTTTTTACGACCATTTTTAAAAATTGCATTTTTCTCGTCATGAAAAATGCTCGTGTGTCAGGCAACCTGTGAAGGCAGATAGATTTTTAGTGGCAAGTGTTGCAATTGCATCATGATTTATTGCGGGAACATCACAAGCAAAAGCGTAAATAGTGAATTTACCAGAGCTATCCTACTGTTTCTGGCTTAGATACCTAGAGAATCAAAAATGTGTAACCCAGCTTACAAGGCTCCGGAAAGAAAGGCAAAACACTGTCACTGCTGGACTGTGAGCAGCCCCACCCACCACTCGGAGGACACAGAGGAAGACAATATGGATTGCTGTGCCTCCTGGGAATGATAAAAGCCTGCTGCGAGGAACTGGGGCTGAAGGGAAATGTGATCAGATGTGAAAGGAGCAGCAGTGGAGCAGAAAACTTTATTTTCAGGATGGCAAAAGTGAGGGAGCAGAGCAAGAAGGCGGGGGGGGGGGGGACTGAGAGCTTGGGTGGAAAAGTGGAAAACAATTAACACCTGGAGAGACAGAGGTTGGAAACACTGGCTCTGGAGTGTGCTGTAGAGGCAAGAAACAGAAAAGGCATAGGGCTCCAGGCTGTACACCAGCCTGTGTAGATTGAGTTGCTACAAGACCCAGAGAGGGAAAAGAATGAGTACTAAGAACTGTGTTGACCCTATCTTCTGTGTGTTGCCTGGTGAGTGGACTGGAGAAGTGCCATTATTGTCTAGGAGTGTTGGCCACCAGAAACTGTGTATGATAAGGCTGCTGCTGTGCTCATCAGAGGCTGTGTCACTGCATTGTGCCTGCCAGATGCTTTTCTGTTAGATGCACAGTGTGGTGTTACTGCTATGGACTCCAAGGAGGGAGAAGGCTGCATTCAGCTAACACTTGTTTGCCTAAGTAAGCACTCCAATGGGATATACAGGCCCCAGTGTCCGCTTACTGTACTTTGATCCACTGGCCAGGGTTTTCTTTAAAGTGATATTAAAGGCTTTTTTTATTTTTAAAATAACAAATATGTCATACTAACTGTGCAGTGATTTTGGTGGTCCTTTGCCGTCGATAGAGCGGTCTTTGTCTCTTAAGTACCCCCTCCCAGAATGCATAGCGGGTTGACAACGCCCCCTGAGACACTTCTGGGAAAGGAATACCCAATACACCTAGCCTGCTGCATTTACAACCCTGACCTGTGGTGACAGTGACACCTACTGTCAGGTGGAAAACACGCAACCCAGCTAGACTGAAACAAAGCCAATAATTTAACATAATCCTTCTGAGCTAAACTACAGCTCAGATAACGAAATTTAACACATAGCGCCTACCCAACAGGAGTAGGGCCCTACACAATCATTATTGTTTGTTCTCATGTTTCGCCTTTGGGCTTTTGTCTGTTCATTAAAGCCCATTTAAAGCTACAGTTGTGACAGGGACTGTGGCCCTTCTCCCTTTATGAGTTATGGGAACACAGGACTTAAGGTAAACAGTGGCTACTTCGGGGCTGAATGCTAAACTTACAGTGGCTGATGGATAATTTTGATGGCACTGGAATCCACAATTTTAAAGCCTTGTATATCATGAAATGCTCACTGTAAGAATTTCTTTATGTATGTCCAGTGTTTTTATTTATTTAGTATTTTTGCACATTTTAGCATTGACTAGCACTATAAAGATGCACACAGGAGGAGTAAATGAACAATAAAAACATTTCACACAATGCAATCCACCTAGACAGAACAAAAAATGGCAACATGCTAATTAAAAACAGGGTTCATCAGCTTCCTGAGTAAGTCTGGGCTTTTGCATGTTGCTGTTCATTTAAATAAAATGGGGCTTAATCCAGGTTAATGTATTGCTATATGTACATGAAAGCCTGGCCAAATGACCATTAAAAGCCATGTGACTTCAGAAGTCTCTCTTCTAAGCTGGCCATACATAGTTAATTTTTTTTGTTCGACGGGCTAAGCAAAAAAAATAAATTCTTCCATTCACACAAACCTTGGAACATTTTCGAATAAACAATCGACTTCTGTTTCTTGGGTAAGCCCCATACTGTGATCCCTGCTGGACTGGCCAGATTTTAATCAGTGTATGGCCAGCTTTAAAGAATATTCCAGGTATGAATATTTTAACTATGCAGTATTTTATACTAGGCATATACTGTACAATATAGCACTGACTAGCACTGACCAAGCTGGACCATTGCATATATTATACTTGTCCTATAGCCCTGGAAGCCAAAAATCACTGTAGTAGTCCTCACTACTCCAGTGAGCTCCACTTGCTTCCAGGACCCGTGCCGAGCAGCTGCCATGCTGCAATCTGAGCACAGGCGGTCGGTCACTTGGTTATTGGCACCATTCAGAGAATGCTTTGCATTCTCTGAATACATGCAAAGCATTCTCTGATTGGAAAACATGGAAAGGTGGGACAGTGATGTTAAAGCTGAGTTCCACCCAAAAGTGGAACTTCCACTCGTTTTACTCCTCCCCCTCCGGTGCCACATTCGGCATCTTTGTTTCACAGGTATCCTGTTCCCACTTCCGGGAGCCTCAGCCGTGGGTATTGACGTCACTGCCCCTGGGCTCCCTCCTCCTCCCTCCTCCTTCCCCGGCCGCCGGGCCAGTAGGAGAGAGGAGCGGAGCCTCGCGCATGCGCAGTAGGGCTTCCGGCGTGAAGCTGCAAGGCTTCCCTGCCGGGTTCCCTTACTCGCAATTGAGGTGGCATGCACCCGACAGCTAATGGAAACATCAGCTGCGGTGCCGACATCGCTGGACTCCAGGACAGGTAAGTGTCCTATTAGGTATGTGCAGCTGCTGGCTTTTCATTTTTGCAGCGGTGGGCGGACCTCTGCTTTAAATAGACAGAACTCAGTGGAAAACCATAGGCTTGACACGGCAGCCTGCGTTTTCAAAATCAGCCATAAATGGCTGGCCTCATTGTGGACTAATATTGCAGTATATAGTGGATAGTGATATACTCTGTAATAAATGCCCCCTTTTATATCCAAGGTAATAGTTAGGTTTTGTGTGCTTGCTGGCTGGATTGATTGCCAAGGAATTTCTATTCAGGTCATTTGCAATGACATTAAAGATTTGGAAAAATGTATTAACTAAGAAAAGAATTAACACATTAGTAAAAGAAATGTTAATGCATTAATAAATTATCTCAAGTGACTATTAACATGTCCTTTTTAAGAACCAATGCAAAGTAATACTAGTTCAAAAAGCAGGGGTGAAAATAAATCATAGATCATTTTGCATTTTCAGCAATTTTATGCTGCAAGTTGTCTAATCAGCCAGATGCATCCTAAAACATCTGTGCGTTAAGTATATCAATATTGTGTTGCGCTATCATCTGTCAAAAATGATTTTCCCTGCTAACAGGATATTATGAAAAATACCAAGGTTAATGCATAGATGCCAGCCAGTTTTCCTTATGCCAATTTAGGAATAAAAATCCCTTTAGCAACGCTTGATGTTTAAGCACCTATGTGACCTATTTCGAGTAAGATACCAAGTGTGGCCTCCCTACTTGCTGTTAATTAAGCAGCTGCTTCCAGGATAAGTCATGGCTTTAGACTAGAGGATACAAGTGTGGTATTTATTTGTTGCTTGAGCATGCATAAATTAAAGTGCAGATTCAAAGTATAAGCTGGCATAAATACATTTTTAAGAAGCATTTAAAATAAGATAGTCTGCAAACCCAAATTTATAAGCATACAGCTGCATGTTTAATAACCTTATAGAAAATGCAGTGTGCTGTTATAAACAAATAATAGTGTCTAACGTATAATAAATGTAGTTGATAGTTATTTGTTATTAAATATTTCATTGTTTACATCAGATAAAACTAAACCCAATTACTACAATAATCTTTAACCACTTGCTGACCGCCGCATGTATATATACGTCGGCAAAATGGCACGGCCGCGCAAAGGGACCTACCTGTACGTCTCTTTGAATTTTCCGCTCGGTGAGCGTGCCTGCGGGTGCCCGCGATCGTCTCATGGAAGGGCAGTATGGGGAGATGCCTATGTAAACAAGGCATTTCCCTGTTCTGCCTAGTGAAAGGACAGTAATCTAATATTCCCTGTCATCGAGACAGTGATCACTGTCGTGTCACTCGTAGCCCAGCCCCCCCACAGTTAGAATCACTCCCTAGGACACACTTAACTCCTTCCTCGCCCCCTAGTGGTTAACCCCTTCCCTGCCAGTGTCATTTACACAGTAATCAGTGCATTTTTATAGCACTGATCACTGTATAAAATGACAAGGTCCCAAAATAGCGTCAAAAGTGTCCGATGTTATTAAATTAAAATTTAAATTATTAATAAAAATGCCATAAATCTTCCCCCTATTTTGTAGACGCTATAACTTTTGCGCAAACCAATCATTATACGCTTATTGCGTTTTTCTTTACCAATAATATGTAGAAGAATACATATCGGCCTAAACTGAGGAAATTTTTTTTTTATATATATATTTTTGGGGGATATTTATTATAGCAAAAAGTAAAAAAAATGTTTTTCTTTTCAAAATTGTCACTCTTTTTTTGTTTATAGCGCATAAAATAAAAACCGCAGAGGTGATCAAATACCACCAAAAGAAAGCTCTATTTGTGGGAAAAAAAGGACGTCAATTTTGTTTGGGTGCAATGTCGCACGACCGCGCAAATGTCAGTTAAAGCAACGCAGTGCCGAATCGCAAAAAATGGCCTGGTCATTGGACAGCCAAATCCTCCGGGGCTGAAGTGGTTAACATATTATTGGAATTTCTAAAGTTGCTCTCTGTCTGTTTGAGGCCTCATTCACATTGGTGTACCGATCAGTAACGCCCATGTGAAGGACCGTCTTCAGCTGCCTGGGATACACAGGTATTTCAAGCAGGGGCGTGTAGGCAGCCTGGTGAAATCAATGGCAAGTGCATACACTTACTGTACAATGATCTTACAATTACAATGGATAAGAAAGCAGTCTGTCTGCATCCTGATCTGTGCATGCCTGTGCATTCACCCACCTGCCATTGATTTCAATAGGCTGCCTGCAAACCACTGCAGAGAATACCTGTGCATTCTGCCTGGCCACCTGATCATGACCCTTCACATGGGCTTACAGATAGTATACCTCCCGACTTTTTGAGATGGAAATGAGGGACACCTATAAGCAAACGTATGAAGGCATAGGACACACCCCCTGTCACGCCCCCTTAAAAGGAGAATTGTCCAAAAAAGGGATTCGTTAAACTCAAGAGTGCTCTTTTTTTTTGTTTTACCACTACTATTCCTTTATTTATTTATATTTTTTTATTATTTACAAATGCAGCAATTTAGAATTTGGATGAAAGGTTTATAAGTATAAGTATAGATATTGGATAATACCATAGGCGTGCGCACAGGGTGTGCCAGGTGTGCCCAGGCACACCCTAATCACCCTGTGCAGAACAGATTCCCCCTACTGACCTGGCTCCCCCTCTTTCCCCCCACAGCACTGCCGGCTCCCATCCTCTCTCACCGGTTGTTGCTGTGGATGTTTTTAGGATGAGTGGGGGAAGGGGCCAGTAAATATGCCATTTACCGGCCCCTTCCCTTTCTGAATGAACATCGTGAGTGATCGGTAGAGTGTGTTTGAGCTTTGGGGTGCACACCCTAATGCCAAAGGCTGCGCACACCTATGGATAATACTTGTAGGTTAATAATGAGAAACAGAGATGAAATCTTGAAAAATTTAACAAAAAAAGAAGAAGGGTTTAGTACTGGGAAACACTTTTTGAAAGATATACAACTATACAGATCAGACCAAAATGAAGGACAAATGAGGAGGAAAGAGGGACAGGGGGACTTTGTTAAAAAACAGGGACAGTTGGGAGCTATGGGATATGTACACCGGTATGAATAAGCCTACATCAGCAGTATTCAGCATTCTTTCAAATAATACCTTGTGATCCTACCATGAAGGTCTTTTTTTTCAGAAACTTCCTGTTAAGGAAAGACAGCTGCCTCCATGTTGTGCTCCTGCATTGTCACCCTGCAACTGATTGAGACAATTAGTGGTCTTTTCAGTAAACTTTGCTCAGGCAACTTTGGACAATCTGTAAATTGGTTCAGAGCAACAATGGTTAGCCCACACTGGAGCTGTACATTTAGATAGGAAGGGGCTGAAAAAGGCTGGAGGAGATCAGCAGCACCGAAATGCAAAAAGGATAAACAAATATTTTTTAACAAATAGACATTTGTTTATGATAGACAGTTCTTTATCAAAATAAATGTCATTTATTTATGGTTTCTATTTACTTTAATATGCACACCATGTTGTCAAAAGTATTGGGATGCCTGCCTTTACACGCACATGGACTTTAATGGCATCCTAGTCTTAGCCTGTAGGGTTCAATATTGAGTTGGCCCACCCTTTGCAGCTATAACAGATTCAACTCTTCTGGGAAGGCTGTTTACAAGGTTTAGGAGTGTGTCTATGGGAATGTTTGACCATTCTTCCAGAGCACATTTGTGAGGTCCTCCTTTGGCAGCAATAACTTCAACCAAACGTTTCCTGTAGTTGCAGATCAGACGTGCACAACGGTCAGGAGTAATTCTTGACCATTCCTCTTTACAGAACTGTTTCAGTTCAGCAATATTCTTGGGATGTCTGGTGTGAATCGCTTTTTGAGGTCATGCCACAGCATCTCAATTGGGTTGAGGTCAGGACTCTGATTGGGCCACTCCAGAAGGCGTATTTTCTTCTGTTTAAGCCATTCTGTTGTTGATTTACTTCTATGCTTTGGGTCGTTGTCCTGTTGCAACACCCATCTTCTGTTGAGCTTCAGCTGGTGGACAGATGGCCTTACGTTCTCCTGCAAAGTGTCTTGATAAACTTGGGAATTCGTTTTTCCTTCGATGATAGCAATCCGTCCAGTCCCTGATGCAGCAAAGCAGCCCCAAACCATGATTCCCCCACCACCATACTTCACAGTTGGGATGAGGTTTTGATGTTGGTGTGCTGTGTCTCTTTTTCTCCACACATAGTGTTGTGTGTTTCTTCCAAACAACTCAACTTTGGTTTCATCTGTCCACAGAATATTTTGCCAGTACTGCTGTGGAACATCCAGGTGCTCTTGTGCAAACTGTAAACGTGCAGCAATGTTTTTTTGGACAGCAGTGGCCTCCTCTGTGGTATCCTCCCATGAAATCCATTCTTGTTTAGTGTTTTATGTATCGTAGATTCGCTAACAGGGATGTTAGCATATGCCAGAGACTTTTGTAAGTCTTTAGCTGACACTCTAGGACTCTTCTTCACCTCATTGAGCAGTCTGCGCTGTGCTCTTGCAGTCATCTTTACAGGATGCCCACTCCTAGGGAGAGTAGAAGCAGTGCTGAACTTTCTCCATTTATAGACAATTTGTCTTACCGTGGACTGATGAACTGCAAGGCTTTTGGAGATACTTTTATAACCCTTTCCAGCTTTATGCAAGTCAACAATTCTTAGGTCTTCTGAGAGCTCTTTTGTGCGAGGCATCATTCACATCAGGCAATGCTTCTTGTGAAATGCAAACCCAGAACTGGTGTGTGTGTTTTTTATAGGGCAGGGCAGCTGTAACCAACACCCCCAATCTCATTTCATTGATTGGACTGCAGTTGGCTGACACCTCACTCCAATTAGCTCTTGGAGAGCTCATTAGTCTAGGGGTTCACATACTTTTTCCACCTGCACTGTGAATGTTTACATGGTGTTTTCAATAAAAACATGGTAACATTTAATTCTTTGTGTGTTATTAGTTTAAGCAGACTGTGATTGTCTATTGTTGTGACTTAGATTTCCATTTTCATTCCAAAAGGGTTCACATATTTTTTTTTGCAACTGTAAATATATATATATATATATATATATATATATATATATATATATACTGTATCTTACTTACTTATATATATATTTAAATATGAATTGTATACAACGTAATACATATCATTAATAAAAATGTATGAGAGAGGGGGTCAGCCTGGCACTTTGTATCACTACTGCAGAATGGCACCAGTCTTGTGGGAAAATGTAGAAGTTCCAAGATGGTAAATTGTCTACTCTGCAGAACACTTGATATTAATGAAAAGATGAGGCACTTCTGACTTTCTTTTCATCTCATATACCTTTCATGGATTGGATGACTGCCACTTTCAAGATGAATAAAGAGGAGGAGAAGAAAAAAATGCTCCTTTTACAGGAGTAATAGCTCCAACAAAAAAAGAGAGCTGGAATTACCGTACTTTTTAAAGCAAGGGCACTTGCGCATATTTGAATTGCGGGCTTAAGAAACCACCTTGCATGATAAGAATATAAATATATATTTTTTGTTTATTAAGAAACACAGCTTTTGTTCAATAAATGGTGGCATTGTATTGAAGTATGGTGTGAAATAGATAGTTGTACAGGAATAATAGCAGGAGCAAAATAATAGAACACTCGACAAGGCCACTTGCTAATCTAAGGACTCTGTCTTGTCCGTATACAGTGTTTATATAAATATATTTCGCAGACAGGACAATTTCTACAAACTGACAAAATAATGGTAAGCCTAAAGTAACTTTTAAAAACTAGGCCTCTGATATACCCGTATTAGATGCACTTAAAGGGGTTGTACATGTTCGTTTTTTATTTTCTAAATAGGTTCCTTTAAGCTAGTGCATTGTTGGTTCACTTACCTTTTCCTTCGATTTCCCTTCTAGTTAATTGAACAAGCTGAAGTAGGAAGCTGATTGGCTACCATGCACAACTGCACCAGCTGCACTGTGAACACAGCGTCTCCCCGCAGGGATGTAGTCCCAAGGGAGGGGGTGAGCATGCTGACTAACCCACAGCCAGAACGGCTCGGATGATGGGGGCAAGCTTACTGAGGAGGAACAGGAAGTGAGAAATTCAGACAAAGAAAAAAAACATTTAGAAGGGAAATCGAAGGAAAAGGTAAGTGAACCAACAATGTACTAGCTTAAAGGAACCTATTTAGAAAGTAAAAAAGGGAACCTTTACAACCCCTTTAAAGAGGAACTAAACTCTCTCAATCAATTTTTTTGCATTTCTTCAGTTGTTTCCTGGTTTCTGGCGTAGGCCACAATGCTGTCTTCATGGGTATTTTTTTTCTTTCATATGGAGGAGGGGAGGAGGGTCTTTGTCAGCTTGGCATGCCCTCCTGTCTGCATATGTCTGAGCTAAGAGCAGATGGATTCCAGGAGGTAAATGCTACATGAATCATCTGCCCTTACTCAAGATGGCCACAGCTAGTTGTGCTAGGGGGTGTTCTTCAAAGGGATTTCTAAACAAAATCAAGCATGGAGACATGGATGGATAGGTGAGTTTACTTTTAATATAAAAAATTAGCAACACATTGCGTTTTGGTTTGCGGTGCTCAGAATGATGAATTCTGATCTAAACTATCATACAGGTTGCCAAATAGAACAGCAAAGAGTGCTAGTTATTTTTTTTAAAGAATACATCTTTCTAAGAATGTGGCATAGATTAAAAATCAAGCACACAGCTTCAAACTCCACTTAAAAAATTTACCAAAACTAGTGCACACAGAATCTGGTGCAGCTGTGCATGGTAGCCAATCAGCTTCCTACTTCAGCTTGTTCAATTAACTACTTGCCAACCAGCCGGCACTATTGGGCGACTCTATTGCATGAATCGCCTTACCGGTACGGCGCTTCGTGTAATAGTTATAGCAGGCGTGCGCATGTGGCTGGCGGCCGCAATGTCCACCGGCCACCCGCGATCGCTCCACAGAGAGCCATAATGGGGATCTTCCAGTGTAAACAAAGCAGATACCCGTTCTGACAAGGGAGTAGAGAGAGATCGTTTGTTCATAGTGATCAGGAACAGTGATCTCTCTCTACTCCCAGTCAATCCACTCCCCCCACAGTTAGAAACACCTCCCTAGGACACACTTAACTCCTTGATTGCCCCCTAGTGTTAACCCCTTCCCTGCCAGTGTCATTTATACAGTGACCTGTGGCTATTTTTAGCTCTGATCACTGTAATAATGTCACTGGTCCCAAAAAAGTGTCAAAAGTGTCTGATTTGGATTGAGATTTGGTGATGTCTCTACTAGGTTACTTGTTCTTGTAGGTTAGCAGTTGGGGCATTGTAGGTTACTAGTGGGGAAAGGAACAGATGGAGGGAGACAATAGGCAATTTTTTGAGCACATCTTCCAGGTTGCAGTACCTCTTTGTCTTTTTGGTAGCATTATTAGCTCATGTCTAAATTGACCCTAGAATGTGTGTGTATGTACTGTATGTGAGACAGGGATCTTAATTTGTAAACTCCTTGAGGACAGAGGCTGACAGGGGCTGATGTTAAATTACATTACTGTAAAGAAGTGTAATTGTCTATGGAATACAAAAACATATAATAAAAAAGTACATACATAAATTAATAAATAAAAAATGTATGTATAAGCAAAAAGAATAAAACGCATTCAGTACATCACGCACATTTTTTCCAAGATTGTCTATTTATTATTGCTACTACTACTAAACAATGGACAAATTAACAAGAAAGAAGATGTTCAAAAGGTAATATACCAATCATTATGTCATTATGTAATATAATTTCTGGCATCTATTGTTATGCAAAATGAATGTGTCACTGAAGTTTTAAAATGCATGTTATAGTACAGCATAAATTTGATATTCGAGAACATCTGATAAAAAGAACATTTTGTTTTTCAGAGAATTCAGTTCAGAACATTCCTGTTGTGTGTCGTGGCAGGTGGTCATTTGATTGATCTATGGGTAGAGAATTGCAACCTTTTCCTTTTGTATTGTCAGTTTCTTATGTGTTGCTTCTAGTTTTGAGGTCTTACTGATAAGATGGCAAACTATATACAAAGGAAAATGCTTTTACGCATACTCGCATGACATGTATACTGTATATATCCTATACATATACTGTACATCAAAGCCATCTATTACCGTTTAGAGATTAACATTCTTCCTATTGAAAGAGATAGTAAGAAGTAAAAAGCTAGTTGTAACTGTAGTAGTTCTAGTATTTAAAAAAGCTAAATGCATACAAGGTGAAAGTATTGTTGACTGAGGCTGGGTTCACTCCTATGCGAATTGGATGCGGGTTTCCAAAGTGAAGTGGACCTCTGCTCACATATTAACTTACAACTCTTTAGAAATACAGTATATCTATGAAGGTTTTCATTTATCCAGGTCATTGTATAGCTAGTAGTAGTTAGTCACATTCAGCTAGAGTTGACCTAAAATGTAGAATATGTCTTTCAGTTTATCAAAGCCACTTCTTAAGTTCCAAGTTACTTCTTCTTCAGAACTTTAAGAGGTTGCTTAGATAAGCTGCAAAAACTGCTTCTTCAGTTATTCTCCAGAATTGTGGATTAAAACCCGCGCTCTACCAGTTCTGCTAAGTCTAATAATTCTAATAACAATAGAAAGATCGGGTGCCATAGATGCTTCAGTACTTGATCACATTATAAGCATTAACTGTCTGTTTGTGCATCCAATCAGAGTAATTTAGTAACTATTTAAATCCACTCAGGTTCCCATTTTTTGCTTGATTATTGGGTTTACAAAACCAGCCTCTGATAATCTGATTTCTACTTTGACTGAATTTGGATATTTTTTTTCAGCTTCAAAATAAATATTGCTACTTGCTACCTGGACTGATCTTGGCTTATTATATGAACACTGATACTTGTTGTTTTGACTGACCTTGATTTGACATACGGACACTGATGCTTACTACCTGGACTGACCTTGACTTGTCACATGGACATTGATACTTGCTGTCTGGACTGACCTTGGCTTGTTACAGGAACACTGATACTTGCTGTATGGCTTGACTTCAGCTTGATACACCAACATTGATAATTGCTGCCTGATGACCTTGGTTTGCTATATGGACACAGAAACCTGCTACCAGGACTTACCTCAGCTTGTTACATGGACACTGTTTTAACTGACCTATGCTCACTTGCTATACTTTATTTATTAGTTAGAAGGTTCTGGCCACAGGTTCTCTTTCCTTGTATATAACTTGCACAAGAAGCAAATTATCGCAGTATCTTTTACTGGATAACACAATGTGGGGAGCTCATACAAGAAGATGTTATCCAGGAGTGTGTAGGATCATGTGATGTTTAAACGAGGCCCTAGTTTATCAGGGCCTTGTTTAACTAGTTTATTTGTTTTAGAATTTGGAAACATTCACAGTAAGAAATGGTCAATCTACCAATTGTAAGCTGGTCAATTTGTTAGACTCAACTCAGCTCAACCATAGCTCAATCAAGCTCCTTTAGGAGGACCTGACAGCACAAAGATAATGTAATGTAAGTGCACTTTATGGGGTATCTTGTTCTTATAGTAAGACGAGCAGGCTAGACTGTAGTCCTTGAAGTGTCATCTATTGGTACATCAGAGTGACAATAAAACAATAATGATGACGCGTTTCGGCAATAGCCTTAGTCATAGCTTACTATTGTTGCATTTGAGTGTGTTGGGACACATCGAGCCTCGGCACCTGTGAGTAGACCTGGTGTATGGATTGGGTTGTCCCTGCAGAGAGCGCTATTACCTTTTTCTTTTCCATGCTGTATCTTGTTCTTACCAAAAAGCAGAGAGTCGGTAGTTATGTTTAAGCCTGCTAGGTAGGAGAGTCCTTCAGGCTTACTGTAGGGAATAAGGGGTCTCTGAGCAGTACACTGCACAGCTCTTCCGGGACTCTACTGCTCCATGGCATTTTGGTATCCAAAAACTAATTACACACAATCCGGTAGGTTGTATCCTTTTAAGATGCACTGTGGAAAAGTGGTCTGCACTAAGTCAATGAAGGTCAAGCAGCTCATTTTGGGGAAGAAAGTGAGCTGGAATTTGTTGCAATATACAGGGTACTTCATGGTAATGGTTCCTCTCAACTTAAGCACCAGCTGCCATCCTGACTACTACCTATCTAAAATAATTTTCATTCATTAACAGGAATCAACAGGGAAAGCAAAACCTCTATTTTTAAAATAAAGCCAAAGCTTCATAGCGGAGTTCCACCCATATAAATGTCAGCAGCTACAAAAAAGTGTAGCTGCTGTCTTTTATTAATCGGACACTCACCTGTCCCAGGTTCCAGCAATGCGGGCGTATGAAAGCGTCGCTCGTCTCCCCCTCCTCTCTGCGGAGCCGGCATCGTGACTGTGAGCACCTGGCTGTGGCTTCACAGGCGGGCACGCACGCCGTAATTGGCCGGGCAATCATCTGGGACCTGTGACATGTCCCAGATGATTGCCGAGAGGGAGGGGGGAGAGGTGAACTTCTTTCTGGCACCGCAGACCCCCGGGAGGAAGTGGGAGCTGGAACCCTCTAAAAAGAGGGTTTCCGTTCCCCTTCAATAAATGACATGCCAAATGTGGCATGTCAGGGGGTCACCTGCTCTTAAAGCAGAAGTTCCATTTTTGGGTGGAACTCCGCTTTAAGTACTTTGCCATGCTTCTTTGTCATTTCAGCTTGCATATTACATAGTGGAGGGTAGGAACACCAAAAGAACCTCTGAGAGGGTATCAGGAATTATAAACAAGATGTTTTCTATTTTAAAATAAGTAAAAAAACAAACAAAAAAAAACTTTACTTTCATAGGTTTTATTTCAGGGAGTAGATATTACTGTATGTCTTGTAATTCAGATCTTGCTTCATTGATTGTGTATGTTGTTTGCTTCTTGTATATTTTACATATGTCATATAAATATCCCTCAATGACAGGAACTGTCACTGCTTATCAATGCTTAAAATAGAATGCACGTCTCTCACTTTAACATGTGAATGAAACCACTTTCATAGCAAGATGAGCATGTTGTGTTGGTAGTCATTAATGCACAATATTATCCTCTGCTCTGATTTTCATTCCTAAAATGTTTCTCAAGTGTACTTTATAAGAAAATAGTTTCTTTACCTTTGAAATTGATTTTTTAGTATCATAAAAGTCTATTTGAATTTCAGATTTAAAATTATACATTTTCTCAAATGATTTAATTAAATACAACCTTGTATTTTTACACAATACAAATCATTAGGCAAATAGATTATTTAATTTTATGTCTGAAAAGGCCCACGCGAATCTGTCACAGTTACATTCATTTTAAATATTATTGCTTTACAGTATTAAAGAGCACTTCAAGTTGATGAGTAAAACTAGGAGCAGGCAGCGGGTTGGTGCTCTCTAGCAAATGCTGCATCTGTGCTAAAGCCAAAATTTCATAGAGCTCCTTACATGAGAGTAAGTAAGTCTTCCTTATGGTCTGTGCTTTGTAATTTCCTTTTTGCTTACTGTGTCACCAAAAAGATTTATACATCACATTTTCTAAGAAGGCTTGAATCTTATTGCTGACTGTAAGAAACTTGTTAATACTGTCACTTTCTGTATTATGTTTTCTATAAGGAAGATATAGCTAAATCTCTGCAATAGAGCACTGTAACTTTTACTGCAACATAACTGCCTCATCTTTGGAATGCGGGGTTAGGGGTTTTAAGTGCTTTTGTCAACTCCCTGTTTGAAATGTTATTAAACTTTGTAGACAATATAGCGTGATACTAAACAAAAAGAGATCACAGGCTATGCTATAAAACTGTTTTGCCACTGTTTGCAATCGGTACCAAATTGAGGGCTTTAAAGCGGGATTCCACCCGCAATTTTTTTTTCTAAAGTCAGCAGCTACAAACACTGTAGCTGCTGACTTTTAATAAGGACACTTACCTGTCCTACTCTCCTGTGATGATGGCCCCCCCGATGCCGATCCCTCGATCACTGCAAGTCCCGCGCCGCCATCCTCACTAAGGGAAAAAGGCAGTGAAGCCTTACGGCTTCACTGCCCGTTTCCTACTGCGCATTTGCGAGTCTCGCGCCGATTTGTGAATGGGCGGCTGCTCTCTGGGATTACACACAGTTCCCAGAAGGCAGCGCGCCCCATTCACTAGAAGAGGATGCGGAAGAAGACCCACCACAGATAGGGAAGAGGCAGATTAGGGACTTCCACATAGCAACCGCTATTTCGGGTGACTACATTTTTATTTATTTTTTTCTATTTTTTTGCAGCATTTTTGTGTAATTTTTTTTTTCAGGGTGGAACTCCACTTTAAACTGTAAACTTTCCGCTGCTTTTGTGTCTGCTATTTCCAATGCACAATCCATGGCTATTACTACTAAATATAAATAATCAAGTGTCTAACAAAAACTACCCAAAAAATACTTTCTTTTTCTTTCAAGCTGAAATTAATTATATTGGAGTTCTGGTGCTGCATGTAAGGCAGGAAAAAAGTAAAAAAAAAAAAAGTAAAAAAAAAAAAAAGACTGTGAGAATTGTACTGTTTTCCAGTACACTGCATATAACTTACAGGGTAACTTCACTTTTGTAGGAACAAACAAAAAATAGCATTAATAATTGCGACACAAGCCTAAAGCCCCGTACACACGATCGGTTTAACTGATGAAAACCGTCCGATGGATGGTTTTCATCAGACCAACCGATCGTGTATGGTACCCATCGGTCTTTTTTCCATCGGATGGAAAAAATAGAACTTGTTTTAAATTTTTCCGATGGATAAAAAACCGATGGGAATTTCCGAACGTCTATGGGCAAGTCCATTGGTTTAAAAACCCACACATGCTCAGACTGAATTAGGAGACGGGAGCGCTCGTTCTTGTAAAACTAGCGTTCCTAATGGAGAGAGCACATTCGTCATTCTGCAAGTTATTGCTTCGTTTAATGCAGCGCATGTTTTTTTGCTTTAGAACGGTCTTTAAAATGTCATTTTGGCAGCAGAACTTTCTCCTGAGTTCTGACAAATGTATGTCTTTCTTTTTTCTAGTGATCTTCGGAATAATTATTAAAATTCTGCAAGGCCGACCTCCCAAATTACACCTTTATGTTTTTTGACTCTTAAAATTTGTTGTGCATTTTTTGGTGTGTCAATTTCTCAGAACAACATAATATAAAATTTTAGAAAAATCATGGAGGTTGGTGTCCCTTGTTCTTAATTACACATTGTATTTATGCAATCTTATTGCTACTTCCCAAAAAAACACATCAGGCATGTAGGTTGGCTGTAATCAAATTTCCCTTTATTTTGGAAAAAACAAATCAAAAACCGAAGGGCAACTATTCCCAAATTAGCAGAGAATATAAAGTCATTAGATCCCAAATGCAGACCTGACTATGATCAATAATAAAATCAACAACAGCATGAAATCAGGAGCAGCAGCCAAAGACATACATCATCCCAAGCTGTGGTACTCCATCAACCTTCAATTTCTGGATGAGCAGCTCGAGGCCAGGGAATCACCTCCTGCTCTTTCTTGTAGCCTTCCTTCCACGCCTCTCTGCAGCGTTCTCTCCACGGCCCCGTCCACGCACCCTTGCAGGCTGGGCCACTGTGGGTGGTGATGTGGCAGGAGGAGGAGGAGAAGGAGGAGAGGGATTGGGCTGATGTGAGATATGGGTGGCCTCAGTCAGCAGCCCCCTCGCCCCCATGTGTACGGCCATATAGATGAGATGCTCACAGAGGGCCTGTTGTCCCGCCTCCATTCTGAGCAGCTTATCTGCCAGATAGGTGCTAAACCCCTCCGTAGGGTTGAGGGGGGCCCTCATAATGGCAGCAGCCTCCTGAATCATCTTTAGTGACTCCTCCTCCACTTGTGTCATCCGCATTTGTTTTGGCGGTCTGACGTGGAGGGGAGCCACTTGGGAGACGGTGCTGCCACTAGGCCTGGGGACCTGCTGAGTCCCACTTGGCCCTGCCTCCTCCTGCCTGTCACACTCCTGACCCTCTTCCTCCTGGCTTGCCTCATCCTGTTTATAAAATAAAAAAGTAGATTTCTATTATTTGAGGAATCAATCACACACAATTTTGATCTCATTACTGGTTTATTTTGGAGGGGGGGGGTGGGATCATTTATGGCTAAGCCAAACAGTTCAACTCCATATTACTTAGTGGACAATAATTAGCATCAAAAATACTATACCGGGCTGAAGATGTGAAGATCTGGCTCTTCTAGCTCGGGAGGCTCCTCCTCCGCCTCTGCAGGGGTGGAGGGAAGGGTGGAAGGAACGCTGGAGGGAAGGGTGGAAGGAAGGGTTGAGGGAAGGCTGGAAATAGATTCCCTGGCCTCGATCTGGTCATCCAGGAATTGAAGATGCCTGTAGTACCACAGCTTGGGCTTTACTACATTGTCGGCTGCTGCTCCTGATCTCTTGGACTGGCGCACTTCCTTGAATTTTTTTATAAGAATTGCGCAGGTTGTTGATTTTATTATTGATCATAGTGTAGTCTGCATCTGGGATCCATGGCTTCATATCCTCGGCTAATTTGGTAATAGTTGCCCGTCGTACATCACTTTTGTGATACGCAGGGTGTTTGAGCTCCCAAAGGTTGCGCTGTTCCTTATACTTTTCAATAAAAACAAGCATCACCTCCGGCTCTCTTAGTTTATGCATCTATTAGGATCAGCAAGTACAAAAAAAAAAAGGATCAGAATTGATTCTCCTCAACTTATCACAATATTGCCCTTTACAATCATGACCCATTAATATGCCACTGCAGGCACGAGTTCCCTTCTTACCTTTGTTCACTTCGTGGGTTCACTTCCGGTAGTCCTTACTCCGCGCATCCCTAATAACTTCTTTCCCCTTTTTATACCCTGCGCATGCGTGTAACTCCACCCTCGTCGCCCGCCCATGACGGACTTTTTCTGCATTTCCCCGCCCCTTAACGATCGGTGCACAGTGTGAGACGGCGACATGTCGCAGACACAGGTGGCTTCTTTCCTTGAAATTACCGACGAGGAAAGCCCGGAGGCGGAAACGTCCCGATCCTGTAAAAAAAGATACAAGGCGACTAATATGTATTTTTCTGAGATGGCGGAGATGGTGGACATTCTGCGGAGGAAGGATTACGACGGCAAGCATGGCCCATACGACACCCCTAATCTCCGGAAGTCACAAATTATGGATACAGTGGCGAAGACTCTCTATAAAAAATATGGGGTCAGGAGATCCAAGGAACAACTCCGTAAAAGGTGGTCAGACCTGAAGCTCAGGGAGCCGGAGCAGTATAGGAAGCTTATAAAAAGCATAGAAAAAAGTAAGTATATTTTACTGTGTTCTTTCACATTGTAATATGTATTCTTCCATGTTTTGCACCATGTGCTTGTCTTGACTGGGTTCACATTTTGAAATCTCATCTTTTATGTTAAGTGGAGAGTCCACTTATTTGGCCAATGTTTTGACCAATAACTTGCTGCTCTTCCCCCAAACATGTTTGGCACATATCCACGTAAACTACATGTGGGCATGCCTCATTTTACTTCAACAATGTTTATCTACACATTGTTGGCTAGATGATGTGTTGTAAGGAAATTTAGAATGTGACTGAAAGAAGAAACTGTATTCTGGGTAAAGGAGATGACACTCCAGCAGTTGTGTACTCTTTTTTGTTCTTCAGCAAGATACTATACTCTGGGCCACATGACCAAATTTCTTAACGGTGTCACACACAGGTGCTCCAGTGGATACCTTGGTGGTTATCCAAGTGTATTTGTGAGTGTCCTCAAAAATAACATGTTGCTTTGTTGAGTTTGCAAAATCACATATGTTCATGTTGGAACTCAGGGCCAAATATCAATTGTACCCCACTTCAAAACATTGAGGATCCCTTTTCAGGCCTAAAAAAAGTCTGTGCGCTAAAGTATACATTTTGTTGTAAATTCCCATAGGGGAGAGGAGAGTGGGAGGACACCATGCTCATGAGACGAGTAACCCAACACCACAGAAAATCCCCGAAGCTCCCAAAGCAGACCAAGATCAGCAGGTTCAGGAAGCGGAGGTGGAGGAACGGAGGTGGAGGAAGGGGAGGTGGAGGAAGGAGAGGTGGAGCTTATCAGCACAACAGGTCAGTGTCTGTCACCACAACTTCAAGGTAAATACAGATGTAGGACTGCCTAGTGTAAAACCTTTTTTTTTGTTTTAGGGACTGAACGTGGGGGTGTGTCAGGAAGTCCAAATCCGCCATTCTCGAGTGCCAGCGCCAAAATAATCATTCAGGAAATCATGGAATGCAGTAGCGAAATGGACATTATGAGAAAGAGAATGATTGTGATTGAGCAAAAATATAAAAACATGATAGATATTTTGGGGAGAATAGTGTGAACCCCCCCTTTTTGTGTTTTTTGTTCTGCGTCTGACATTATCTCAGGGATTTCCAACATCCCAAATGTGAAGATGCACACACTGAAGACTCAACATGTGCTATCTGCCGTCACAGGATATCTATGTCCCTGTTTTGGGGGTGCAACCTCTTCCTCCCTTCTCAAGTAGGGGAGAGGAAGGGTTTACATCCCCAAAGCACGACCATTGATCCCCCATGATGGCAGATAGCACATGTTTACCCTAGCCATGGGATCTTGTTGAAGATACCCATTTGAGCCCCCAAAGAAAGTGTGTTTGTTAACATTTGGGATGGATCAGGGGTACCATCACCCCATCTCCAGTTGTTATTTTTCACAGTGTTATTTTATTACTTTTTCAAACTAAAATAAATGGCTTACGACCCATGCATGTTTCTGCCAAAAAAGCCGCACATAAAAAAAAAGGCTAGTATTTCTAAAAACCAAAACAAAATGCGGTGCAAACAATAAAAACATTTGGGAAGTCTAAAAAAAGGTGTGCCTTGTTCTTTCTATGCTCAAGAGCAGTTCTGAAGATGCAAAAAAACCGTGTTTTTCGCTCTGAGTTTTGAGGCTATTTACTAAGGACAATTACACTTGGCACTACTAGAACCTGGGAGACACATAAACCCAAAATACAAGAATGACAACACAAGTTTGTATGAATTCAATTTTTTTTTTATTTTAAAAAGGTTTAAGAATTGGTCAGATGTGGTCTGGCATTGCGATGGCCCCCCTACCCGTGAAGTACTCTACGTATTTCTGGCGTACTTCACGGGCACTTTGGGGGGCCAAGCCAGTACGAGCAGTGCTGAGGCCGGTCAGATTAATCAGTTCAGATGGACCGGCCTCAGGCCCAAACGATGAAACATAATTGTTTGCAAATTTGCGTAGAAAATTGTGCAATATGCAGCAGCAGTAGACGATGTGGTTCAGTTTATAATCCGCCAAATGTATCGCTGTCTGGAACAGTTAGAACCGGCTGGCCATTATCCCGAAGGCATTCTCCACAACTCTCCGGGCTCTGGCCAGCCGGTAATTAAAAACCCTCCTCTCCGGGATGAGGGTGCGTTGGGGAAACGGCCGCATCAGGTGTGGTCCTAGTCCAAAAGCCTCATCCGCAATGAAAACGAACGGGAGCCCTTCAACGTTCTCTGCATCTGGAGGCAGTGCAAGACCCCCAGCCTGCAGACGGTGAGCGAACTCCGTCTCCGCGAATGATCCACCATCGGACATCCGGCCGTTCTTCGCCACGTCCACATACAGGAACTCGTACCGTGCCGACACCGCCATTAACACTATGCTATTAAAACCTTTATAGTTGAAATAGTATGACCCCGAACGGGGTGGCGGCACTATGTGGACGTGCTTCCCATCAATTGCCCCTCCACAGTTGGGGAAATCCCACCGCTGGGCAAATTGGGAGGCCACAGTCAGCCATTCCTGTGGTGTGCTAGGGAACTGTGGAGTCAAACAAAAAGAAGACATTAGTACGGTTTATGGTTACAGTGCAAGCAGATGACACACCAAAAAACATTGTTGAGTAACATTATTATTTAAGGGAGTTTTTCCGAACAATAAACAAAGGCCCACTTAGCAGATGCCTCACCCCCGCTGAGTGGACATTCTAAAATAATCTAAGGGGGGGCCTAAGGTGATTGTGGGGGATCCCAAAAAAGGATCTACCACTTTGCTGAGCTTGATTGAGAACTACAAATTTTTTAACATCTTTAGGGGGGGAGGGAAGGTTGTCAAACTACGAGGGCAATGACCCCCCAAAAATGAAAAGGAAAATAGAAGGCTAGCTGGGTTTGCGCCCACGATAGCATGCTGGAGAGGTTAGTGGAGGGAAATAGGCATGTAGGGCCCAAAAAGGGATTTACAGGTAAAAAAAGGCATGTGGAAAATGGGGACATTACCAGGATATTACAAACAGGCATATTTGTGTTAGGAGGAAAAAAAAAAAAGAGAATAAAAAAAGATAATGTGAGGTTAAAGGAGCATAATTACCTTCATATAGTCCTTCTGCAGGACCTGAATGATGGCCGAACACGTCTCAGGGATAATGATCCCGAGAGCCTGGGGGGAGATGCCTGTTGAGAACTTGAGGTCCTGCAAGCTTCTCCCAGTCGCCAGGTATCTCAACGTGGCAATAAGCCTCTGCTCGGCAGTGATGGCCTGGCGCATCACAGTGTCCTGCCTCATGATATAGGGGGACAGAAAATCCAACAGACGGTGAAATACGGGGTCCGTCATCCTGAGATAATTCCTGAAATCATCAGGGTTATTCTAATGGATTTCCCGCAGCAGAGGCATATGAGAGAATTGGTCCCGCTGGAGCAACCAATTCTTAGTCCATGAACTCCTCCTCACCCTGTTCACAGACTGAACTCGGTTACAGTGTTAACTGCAACACCAAGCCCAAAGCCAACACGAGCTCGAGAACGAGAACGCACTTCAAACATGGTTTTAAACCGGTCGGCTGGTCAGAACGCACTCAAACAGAACGCACCGTGGAACAGCAAGGCCTGAAAAGAACGATCTGAAAAACAGTAAACGAACGGCCAAGTCGGCACTGCAAGGCAGTAACGACCTGACTGCACGCACTGAATCACAAATACAAACCCACAAGCACAAACTGAACAACAGGAAGCGATCTGCAAAGCACGGAGACTGAAAAGCGCAAATCGGCTCTCACCAAACTTTTACTAACACGCGGTAACACGAAATCAGCAAAAGCAGCCCAAGGGGTGGCGCCATTAGATTTGTTCGGCCCTTTTATAGCGCGTCGTACGTTTTGTACGTGCCGTCGTTTTGTTGCCGTCGGTTTTTAAACTGATGGTGTGTGGCCAAGACTGATAAAAAACAGTTTCATCGGATTTCCGATGGTCAAATCCATCGGACGAAAATCCATAGGTTATCCGATCGTGTGTACAGGGCTTTATTGTAACTTATGGTTATTAAAAATGACCTTTCCCATGCAATCTGCAGTGCTGCAATTTTCTATAAAATGCTCTGCAATATGGCAACCTGGAGGTGTTTCGTACACAGTTGGTGTACAGAACACCCCCAGAGATGTAATTTCCTGCTTGTGTGATTAGCTCATTGATTTCCCCATAAATCTGAACCATGAAAGTCAGATTTTAGGCATCTTCTGCAACAGAAAATCAGTTTGCTTCTAAAGGGTTAATTTCTTCTAAAGGAATACAGACCCTGCCACTCTCCTCATTAGAGCCCGGCAAGTGCATCAGCTGATCAAAAATGAAAAAGTCACCTTGCACAAGACTTCCTTCAGAGCAGAAAAGGTAGCAATCTGCAACAAAGATTTTTTTGCTCAACAAAAATAGAGCTACTTTCTAAATGCATCTTCCAAGCATGTCATCTGGAAGATTTTTGTTTGCCCATGTCCCCTTAAAGTTACATAAAATAGAGGAACCTTGATCCACTAAATTGTATATTTTAAAATTGTATATCCTAAAATGTGCTACTGATTTGTATCCAGTCCTGAAGATAGAGAAACGAGAATGCAATATTTAGCATGTAACTTTACCGCCACTATTTTTTTTTTAAACTGGTGTGTGAATTATTCAACATTTATTCAACAATATAACTCATTATGAAAATAATAAAGCCATGTAATATGCATAATGGTAAACCCCCAAAACAAAACTTATAATAACAGAGTTATTTAGTTACCCAATAAAACTTGTCCTAATGCTGTTACAGTCTCTGGAAATTATTTCAAGAGTTTAAGAGTTTACTATGTAGTAACTCTTTAAATAACTACTATGAATTAACATAGGGACAATATTGTGTTATAGTCCATGGTGATCAAGAATCAAGAAGTTAGTTATCGGAATTATGCTCTATCCCACAACATTACAAATCAGAATACCGTTTTTTTTTTCTTCTTTGAATTATGCTCTATCCTACAACAATATGAATCAGAATCAAGTTTTTAGTATTTCCCTGTAGCAATCAGGAATACAAATCCAGTTTTCAGATGCCTACTTTTTATAGACTAATCTAATTTCTCCCACCTGGAATATCTGATATTCTATATATTACTAAATAAAACTATGGACTCGGCCACTTATTTTCCCTGCTTTCAACTGGAAAAATATGTCTGGCTGATTTCTGATTATCAGTAGCCTCCAACCCATTGTACACTGCTGTGCAGTCTTTAGCATTTAGCTGTCTTGCTAACACTGTAGCTCCGCTTGATTTTTTCCCCTCCCCCCATTTCTGACATATTCCATTCCTAACTAACCAGGCCTATTGTCACAGAATCTCTTGAAATAAAATAGAACAGCACATTGTTTTGCATTTTACAAATTGCTATGACCTTCACAGTCTTAGCTTTCATGAGTATCTTTTGAGTTATATCTTAATATAATTTCTGACATTTTCTTGTTTCTTCCCACTTCTCAGAAAAAAGGAGAATGTATTTATTGCTAATTCTTTAAACATAGTAAATACATACAAAACACAGTGTTTTCTGTACACAATGCACGCAATTGATTAAAGTAGATTTAAATTTGATCACTAAAGTCTCATGTAAACATGTTCATTTATTTTTATAAGTTGCTTTCCATCTTTTTAAACCTGCAGATTTCATTAACCACTTAAGCCCCCTCGATTTTATTTTTTTTAAAGACAGCAGCTACTAACACTGTAGCTGCTGACTTTTAATAAGGACACTTACCTGTCTTACTCACCCGCAATGTGGGGCCCCCGATGGCGATCGCTCGGTCCTGGCAGGTCCTGGCTCCTCCATCATGACTTCACTGCCCGTTTTCTACTGCGCATGGGCAACTCGCACGCCGCGTTGTGAATGGGCGGCTGCCTTCTTGGATTACACACAGTTCCCAGAAGGCAGTGTGCCCCATTCACAAGAAGAGGAAGCAGAAGGAGAACCACTGAGGCAAAGGAAGAGGCAGATTAGGGGACTTCCGGATAGCAACGGGCATTTCGGGTGAGTATAATTATTTTATTTTTTTCTATGAATTTTTTTCTCTTTTTTTTTAGGAATTTTAGTATTAAAACATTTTCTGGGTGGACCTCCGCTTTAAAGGACCAGGCCCTTTTTGCGATTTTATTTTTTGCGCTATAAACAAAAATAAAGCGACATGCTATAATGCTATAAATATGCACTGATTACTGTAAAAATTACACTGGCAGTGAAGGGGTTAACCTGTAGGTGGCACTGTAGGGGTTAAGTGTGACCTAATGTTTGATTCTAACTGAAGGGGGGCGTGGCTTGGCTTGTGACATCACTGATCGTTGTTCCCTATGACAGGGAACAGACGATCAGGGACACTGCCACTAGGAAGAACGGGTAGAGGTTTGTTTACACTTACCTCTCCCCATTCTTCAGCTCTGTGACCCGATCGCGGGACACTGTCGGCGATCGGGTCCCGCGGGTGCAGTCATGGAGCTTAGGACCGGGTCACGAGCGCACCGCCGCCGTCGCGTGTGTGACCCACGGCTGTGATCTTAAAGGGGACGTACCTGTACGCCCTTGTGCCCAGCCGTGCCATTCTGTCGACTTACATCGTTATTCGGCGGTCCTTAAGTGGTTAAAGAATACCTATTGATCCTATAAGGAAAGGCTTTGTTCAGGCACATCCTGTTATGGGGTGACTCCCAATTGTGTCCTTGCATTGTGCTTCTCTAGAATATCCATCTGCTATCTATATAGACTAACACTTTATAACAGCTGGTAATACTCAAGTGTGTCAAGAAAAAATAGTTGTGCAGTATTTTGGGTTACAGAACCTTGCTTAGATTTAAAAAATGCCTTAGGCCCCTTTCACATGGGCGCCTCCACTAAGCAGAATCCACTTGTTTAAGGAGGAATCTCTCCGCTGATCCCCCCTATGCAAAGCGGAAACAGACACAGTCCCACTCTCCTCTAGGGGGCAATCAGATGTAAACTGATGGCCTGTCCGTTTCCATCCGATGCCATCCTATCCAATCCGCTGGACCACCATCCATCTGTTTTTGACAGACAGGATTGGATTGGATAGTGGCGGCAGGTGTCAGCAGGCATGTGTCCACTGACATCCGCCACTCCATAGAAGAGACTGGAGGGTCCGATCAGGTTCACCAAAAACTGATAGGCCGACCTGTTCAGACAGCCCGTGTAAAAGGGGCCTTAGGAAGGGAAATATGATTCTGAAAAGGTATTACTACAAGCTTTCTGTTATAAAAATAAATAAATAATTCAAATATTTCACTAATGAAAGCTTTCTGCGCTTCTAACACATCCTACAATTACCAAGGTGCCAGGGCCTCAAACAAGTATATTATCAAAACAAAATACACAGGTGAAAGGTGCAGCGCTATCAAAAGCTATAGTTATTAAGTGCATTTAAGTTGTAAAATAAAAGCTTGCATTTAAAGTGGTTATTGACCCATATGCCCACTGAAGTGACAAACCTCAGGTGATGCACAGATAATAGATAAATTCTCCAACATAGGTTGTACCTGTTTATCTGCAGCATCTCTTCTCCATGGCTTTATAAAACACACAGATCAAAGCTTCTGTGTGCTGTAAGATAGCATTGGGCCATCTCCTAAGATTATGTGGTTTTGGTATAACCTGTGAGAAGTGACAAATGCGGATAGCAGAGGGAAGAGAGAGGAGACAGAAATCACACTTGGTGCCTTGGACTGAGGCTAGTGCACAGTATAGAATGATATTCTCTGTTCAGTTTTCATTTCAGAAGTTTACAACCACTTTAAAATCACTTTCAGTTCCCCTTGTTGATGGCAAATTTAGGGCATTAACCACTTGAGCCGGTGCTCATTGTTGCCTAGATACCCATTGTCTCATTCAGTGTGAAGGATCCTCTCAAGACTGGCCATCTGACAGTAGGGACCTTGGTGATCAGCCTGAGTACTGATTGCAGCATTCACAGCAACCATCTGATTTTGTTAAACATTTCCCCATATCTCCTACCTCAAATATTTTTTTTCCCCATAAAGTTTTATTGATTGAACACAGAAAATTGATAACAAACAATGCAGGGATTACATAGTCTTCTGGATCTAACAATAGTACATTGGCAATGTAATACAATTTTCTTTAGAACATTACTATTGACAAGACAATAATATGTTGTTAGGAGGAACAGAAATTAAAAGGAATATGCGCTTGATTTGCATAGAAATAGACATTCATTTTTCAATGATTTTATTATATGATATAAAAGTAGTAATATGTGAATGGGGCATGGGAAGGAGGGAGAGAAGGGAAGGAAAATAAAAAAAAAAACTAAGGGGGGGGGGAGGGAGGTGAGTAATGAAGTAAGCGTCTGACTTCTTTGTGTGAACTTCTATATGATAGTTTAAACTATTATATGTTGAGTGCTTTATAGGCTGGGGTGTTTTTGAACTCTAAACAGTTGTACCATATCGATGTAAATTTAGTTATTTTTTCCTGTGCTATGCTAATAATTTCTTCGATTTTTTCGATATTATTTATTCTACGAAACTCACTCCTTTTTTGTTGGTGTAACATTCGACTTCCAGTGGCAGGGAACGCAATGTCTTGCTGCATTTATCATGAACATTGCCAGAGATTTTAGTTATTGCTTCTTAGAGATCGAGTTGTGATGCAATAGATATTGTGCTGGGTCAAGTCTAAGGTTTTCTGAGGTGATTGAGATAATAGTTTTATGTACCATTTTCCAGAAAGTCTGGATCAGTGGGCAGGACCACCAATTGTGTATCATCAAGCCTTCCTTCTGTTTGCATCTCCAGCTTTTATTGGATATTTGAGGTGAAAATTTATGAAGCACAGTGGGGGTTCTGTACCATCTTGTAATAATTTTGAAACCACACTCTTGGGTTGCTACATTCAGAGAGCCTTTGTGGGCATGCATATAAATTGTCTCCCAGTCTGTTTGTGATAAGTTTATGTCTAGGTCCTTTTCCCATGCTTGACATGCCGTATTGGAGAAGTCTATTTTACCCTCAAATAGTGAATTATAAAGGGTGGAGATTATATGCCTTTGCAGGTTTTTTTTTAAGCATAGATCTTCTAGTGTCGTGGGGGGTCTATACCAAGAATGGGCAGTTTCTCTTGTGGTCAAAAAGTGTTTGATTTGTAAGTATTTCCAATGTGTGATTGTGTTCGGGCTGATTTCTATATTTAGTTAATCTCTAGAGAGAAGTGTACCTGTTTTAAAGAAGTGTTTGGACAGTATATCTTTATGCAGCCAGGAAGTTGCAAGGAAATTTTGTTCTGTTCCTGGAAGGAAGTCCAGATTGTACCTTAGTGGGGTGAGTGGACCAATCCATGGTGAGGGGTTGCTTGATTTAAAAGTACTTCGGAAGATCTCTAGAGTAGGACCAATCAGAGGGTGGGATTTGGCAACTAATGGGTGGTGCTTTGGGTGTATCCATGGGAGGGATCTCACAGGTTGGGAGAGTTGTGTGTGTTCCAAGGAGACCCAGTCTTTAACTGCATGATGAATGTTCCAATCCACCATTCTTGCTAATAGGGCTGCCTGATGGTATTTGCGTAGATCAGGGAGTGCTATTCCTCCTTTAATTTTAGGTAGGTTTAGTCTATTGAATTTTATTCTAGGGGGTTTACTTCTCCAGATGAAAGATGAGCATGCTTGACGAAAAGAGGTAAAGAAAGATAATCTAATTGGGATTGTTTGCATAACATAAAGCAAACCCGGGTAGGATTGTCATCTTTATTAGGGATGCTCTACCAAACCATGAATCATTTAATGAGTTCCATCTTTTTAGATCATCCTTTGATTCTTTCAGGATTGGTGTGTAATTGAGCTTGAATAAATCATTCAGATTAGTAGGGATTTCAATTCCTAGATATGTAATGGATTTGTCAGTAGGCTTGTGCAATTCGTTTCGTAACGAATCGAAATTCGTCCGAATTTAGCAACTTTCGGACATTCGGAAGCATTCGAATTTCCGAACAAAGCAATTATGAATAAAACCGAATCCGAAATAAATTATATTGCAAATAGCGAATGCCCGAATGTCTTCGGCATAATTCGTTATGAAAAAAGTTACGAATGTACGAATCCATTCGAAGCACAATAACACTCTGCTCTGCTCTCTGCTTCTCCCTCACCGTGCTGAACTCCCTCTCAAAATGGTGTACAGGGGCGGAGGCTATAGCCGCATGTAAAAAACGAAAGTAAAATACGAGATTTCGAATCGTTACAAATAACAGCTATGTATTTAGAAAAGTACAAATCTATTCGAAGCACATTAGGCATAATGGGCAGCGTCGTTGTGAGAGAGACACGGAAAATTACGAATCAACAAACCCAAAAAGAGTTACGAAAGTAGGAGTTCAACGAAAAACAATGTACTCTACCGAAAGTACCAATTAGTCCGAACAAGAAAAATCCCGTCTAGCAAAATTACAAACGATTCCGAATCAACGGGACCGAAAAGAAACAAACCGAAACGAAACAAATTTTTCCGTTGTGCACAAGAAATGAACCGAAACGAAACAAATTTTTCCGTTGTGCACAAGTCTATTTGTCAGCCCATGTGAAGGAAAAGTTTTTCTTGCAAAGTTCTATTGAGCATGGGGGTAGTGTGATGATAAGGACATTGGATTTTTAATAGTTAATTTTTAAGTTTGATATTATTTTGAATTGCTCTAGGTCTTGGATAAGATTGGGTATAGATATATGAGGGTCTTAGAGAAAGAGAAGCATGTCATCCGCTAAAGCTGCGACTTTATACGTTTGGTTCTTAATCTGTATTCCCTTGATGTCTGGATTGGATCTAATTCTATTTAATAACGGTTCTAGTCTAAGTATGAATAAGAGAGGGGAATAAAGGGGACATCCCTGTCTTGTACCATTGCGCAATTTGAAGGCGTTCGACAGATGGCCATTGACACAAACTTTTACAGTTGGGTTTGAGTAAAGGGCTTTAATATATGCTCTCATTAGAGGTACAATACCAATGTGGCTTAGGACAGCGTCAATGTAGTCCCAGGCCACTCTGTCGAACGCCTTCTTCACGTCAATGGATAGAAAAAAGCCTTGTTTATTTTTAGATGTAAGCCAGTGGTTTATGTTTATTGCTTTGATCGTATTATCTTGTCCTTCCCTACCTAGGATGAAACCCACATGGTCAAGGGAAATAAGGGAGGATAGTAAAGGGAGAAGTCTATTTGCAAGTATTTTAGCGTATATCTTTACATCGACGTTGATCAGGGAAATTGGCCTACAATTTGTAACCTGATTGAGATCTTTACCTTCTTTGGGAATTACAGCTATGTGTGCTTCTAGTAGTTGGTTTGGTGGATTTTGTTTGGATTAAAGGGAATGAAAGGATTTCAAGAATCTAGGCTTTAATATATTAGTGAATGTCTTGTAGTAAAGCAGGGGTAGGCCATCTGGTCCTGGGGCTTTGTCTATTTTCATGTCCTTAATCGCTTTAGCAAACTCAGGGCCCAAAATAGGGGCTTCATGTTCTGGGGCCTTGTTTGCTGTTATTTGTGATGAGGTGTATTTCTGTAGAAATTCCTGAATGAGTTGTGATCTTTTTTCTGTGTTATGAGGGCATTTAGGATTAGATGGGATGTTATACAGGGTTTGGTAGCAAAGTTCAAACTGTTTTGCTATCTCTTCAATAGATGAATGCAGTGTGCCTTTTTTATCCCTAATTTGATGTATCCCGATTTTCACCCTTTGAACTTACCATATCTTTTTATTAGGGTAGACTAGCATGTCTAAACCTACCTCCGGAATACCCCAACCCCTTTCCTCATCCCACCCCACTTATTCCCTTACTTTATTTTATTTTTTATCCCCTCCACCGTCCCTCCAAATCTAAGCACAAAACCCAGACTAATACCGTAATCGAACAAACAAACTACAGTAAGCTCCTACATAGCGAACGCATTATATACACCCACTAGAAACTATTGGTGTAATAGTTTAAAATTCAACACTCAACTTTGTAACGACCAACAACCAACATGTCCCTTGACAATCATAATTCCACTCCATTATCATTAAAATTACTTTTAATAAATGCAAAAGGCTTATACCTTTCCTGAAAAAAGAACCAAATTTCTTATTGAATTTCATAAGCAAAAAGCCAATATCATTTGCATTCAGGAAACTCACTTTAAAACAGACAAGATTCCAAAACTTAATGACAAAAGACTTCCGCTATCATTCCATGCAACCAATCCAGAAGGAAAAACAAAAGGAGTCTCAATATTAATAACAAAACAGACCCCATTCCAACTACTGAACTCTATGCTGGATCCGGAAGGGAGATACATATTTCTGAAAGGAAATCTGGGATCACACCCCATAACCATTGCAAACATATACGCTCCTAACTAAAAACAAGTAGCGTTTTTCCGTAAAATAAAATATTTATTAACCACCTTCGCTTCAGGCATACTCATTTTGGGAGGGGATTTTTAATATCCCCTTAAATCCACTCTTAGACACCTCAAACGGTACATCGAGCCCTCCTTATTGATCATTGCAACAAATTAAAATACAACTACAAGATCTGATGCTACATGACGTTTGGAGAACGCTAAGCCCACAAACTAAAGACTATACATTATTTTCTTCTGTCCATGGAGACTCAACACATCCATTTTGAAAGATCCCATAAATGTTCAACATTTTAATGACACACTAAAGGACTATTTCACACAAAACGAAAATGACGAAACCTCACTACTCACACAGCGGGAAGCACATAAATGTGTCATTAGGGGAGAATTCATTGCCAAACTAGCTAGGCAGAAGAAGGAACAACAGTCGAAGATAAAGTCTTTGATTGATCAAATACATAGACTGGAAGCAACACACAAACGTATTATTGTTGCAGCAACACTGGAAGAACTGACAAATGCTAGAGGAACACTATCTGAAGAACTAAGCTTAAAAACGAAAAGACAGCACATTTTACGCCATAAGATATATTATGAACAAGGTAACAAAAGTTCAAATCTTATATGTGTTTTGAGCCTTTCCGATTCGTATCTCACCTAAATACTTAATAAAACTCACAAGACTTTATAAGCGGTTACTTTGGAATGGAAAAAAGCTAGAATCTCACATTCTTTCATCCTTAAACATAGACAGGCCGGAGGAATTAGATCTATGGATCCAGCAGACTACTTCACAGTGACTCGCTTAGAGCAGCTCAGACGCTGGTTTCATCCAACCTTAGACATACTTTGGGTGGACCTAGAATCATCGTTAACCCTTGGAGGAAACCTTTTAAACTACCTATTACTTTGGAAACCCTGGGAGCTAAAGACCCTCCCACCCTCCATTCATTCCTCTCATAGTCTGGAGAATTTTACTGGTTTCTTCCCGGGGTTATATTCTCACATTTTTTCGATGCCTTTTAAACTTTCCATTGTAGAATTAATTATTCCACACCTTACAGTCAAATTCTGGAATAAAAAAGTCAGTAGGCAGATCTCAGATCTTTATGATGCTACCACACTTAAAAGCTGGGATACACTAACACACAAATTTGGCCTGTTGAGTTGTGTCAATACCGACAGATTTTGAATACCTTACCAACAGAACTAATTTGGTTGTCTACAAATGCTTGGCAGGCTCTGATCTCCAGCAAATTTTAACCGAGAGAATGTCTTACTTTTATAATATCTTACAAGACAAATTGACCTTCACCAAAAATTCTCCCATACTTCAATGGGAAAATTATTTGGCAACACAATTCTCAGCAACACAATGGAAAAAAGCTTTTCTGTTCATATTAAACAGTAGTGCAGTGCCATATAAAATGAACAAATAAATGGACAATGTGCAACATATAGTGAAATATGAAATAACAGGAACAGACATGCAAAATAGAATAATTGAAAGTCTAAAAGTGACAAAAAATAAAGTCCCACGGTGTATTTGGTAAGACATCAAAACGAGAAGAACTTGTAGCAGCAGCACCAATGATCATGGATGTATATCTCAAACAGTGTTCAAGTGACCAATCACCAACATCAAGGGAATTCAAAACTCACCAGAATAAATGTCTATCTTTACAGCAGCATAAACACCTGAGTATTTGTGAAATCCAACAGAGCCACATTTATTTTCTGTCCATATACAACGCCTCTAGTTGTAAAGACAGACCACTGGGAATAGTCCAGCAAGATTGTCTTGCGTTGGTATTATACTCCTTACCGTATGGCCAAATTCGACTCTACGCATTCTTCACTCTGTTGGACGAATTGTGGATCCATAGGCACATTGACCCATATATTATGATATTGTAAATATCTTGGCGGTTTCTGGAGGAAAACTTTTTAAATCATCTCAGAAATTACCGGCATTGTCACCAAACCCTCCCCAGGGTTAGAAATTTTAAACCTTGGGATAGATAATCTCCAAACATGAGATGATCATGATTGACCCTGCATCACTTTAACGCACTTCTACTCGCACCACTATCATTTTGTTTTAGATAATCTCCCTTACCAATTTCATGTAGTTGTCTCTCACCTACTTCTAACGGCTAGGTGTACAATCACTAGGAACTGGAGAAACTCAAATGCCTCCAATCCTTCAGAAACCAGCAAAATAGTCAAAACAACCTTCACTAAAGAACACCTGCTGGCCATAAGAAATGGATAAACTGCCTTTACTTCTTTGAAAGTGGAACCCTTGGTTGCAATGGTATGCTAAGTCGTGAATACTTTTATTGAGCATCGTCCTCAGCTCCTTTAGTTTAGATAAGCTGCTTCATTTATTTACTTGTTTGTTTGTTTACTTAAATTTCTTCCATATTTATTTACCTATCTGCCTACTTGTGTCGTTCTTTCACATGGATGTCCTTGTAAACACATATTCTGTAATGCATTGTTACATTTGTATTTACGCAAATATATGCCAGATCTCATTTCTGGCAGATCCAGAATATTTTGTTATCTTATTCTCAAAAAATCCAATAAAAATCTATTGAGAAAAAAATAAATAAAAAAATTCCCCATGCATTGAATGTGCACAATTGAATCAGCATACATCAGGATCAGCTTAAAGAAAAAAGTCTGGAAATCAAAAGATATGACTTGCCGGTGTTTGGTAATTGATAAGAGAATGTGCATATAATTAATCTTATGAAACCATTAAAATATAACTCCAGGCAAAATGTATAATTTTACATGTCTAAGCTATTACCATTAACAGCCTAGATTTCACATGTCAAAGCATATACTGTATACCCCAGGATACCAAGGATCTTCAAAATAATATCCAAACTCTTATTAAAATCTTGGGAGGGGGGTGTCATTAGGCGGACTCCTACACATTATTGGATGTTCTACTTACCTCTTTTACTAAATGGCACATTTATAAATGGGAGTGGATACTGCTATCCACTAGTAGGGATGGGCCCGGTGCTCGATTCGAACCCATGTTCGAATCGAGCATCGGGCGTTCGCTCGCTCGTCGAGCCCAGAACTATTTGGGCCGTTCGCATCACATTCGTGTGATGCGAGCGGCCCCGCAATGCATTGCGGCCGGCGCGGCCGGCGCAGTGCATTGCTGGCTGATGATTGGCCAAGCATGCACTGTGACCCCGCATGCTTGGCCAATCACAGCGCCCGAAACTCGGAGAGCAATAATTGGCTACAGGCAGGACGCCTGTAGCCAATTACAGCTCAGGGGCTTTAGTACACGCCCCACCATTTAAAAGGCCGCCACGCCATCGGCCCCGGTCACATGAGTTCCGGCTTTAGGAGAGATTAGTCTGCTGATTCTGTCTTTGCTTGATACTGAAAGATTTGCTCTTCTTTGCTAAACCATTGGCTATTTCTTTGCTAAACCATTGCTACCTAAGTCATTGATCGTTCATTGCTGCTGATTGCACAGTTAGTGTGTTATTAGCTGCTGCTGGGGATTAGTCTGGTGCGTGCTTACTGTTAGTACAGTATTGCAGTAGTACCAACCGCAGTGCTGTTAGCACAGCATTGCACCCCAACAGCACCCATAGGACTTCTAGTGTGTTAGTGGCAGCAAACAGAGCTCCTATATTTTCTTCTCAGCAGCACCCATAGGACTTCTAGTGTGTTAGTGGCAGCAAACAGAGCTCCTATATTTTCTTCTCAGCACCACCCATAGGACTTCTAGTGTGTTAGTGGCAGCAAACAGAGCTCCTATATTTTCTTCTCAGCAGCACCCATAGGACTTCTAGTGTGTTAGTGGCAGCAAACAGAGCTCCTATATTTTCTTCTCAGCAGCACCCATAGGACTTCTAGTGTGTTAGTGGCAGCAAACAGAGCTCCTATATTTTCTTCTCAGCAGCACCCATAGGACTTCTAGTGTGTTAGTGGCAGCAAACAGAGCTCCTATATTTTCTGCTCAGCAGCACCCATAGGACTTCTAGTGTGTTAGTGGCATCACACAGAGCTCCTATATTTTCTTCTCAGCAGCACCCATAGGACTTCTAGTGTGTTAGTGGCAGCAAACAGAGCTCCTATATTTTCTTCTCAGCAGCACCCATAGGACTTCTAGTGTGTTAGTGGCAGCAAACAGAGCTCCTATATTTTCTTCTCAGCAGCACCCATAGGACTTCTAGTGTGTTAGTGGCATCACACAGAGCTCCTATATTTTCTTCTCAGCAGCACCCATAGGACTTCTAGTGTGTTAGTGGCAGCAAACAGAGCTCCTATATTTTCTGCTCAGCAGCACCCATAGGACTTCTAGTGTGTTAGTGGCAGCAAACAGAGCTCCTATATTTTCTTCTCAGCAGCACCCATAGGACTTCTAGTGTGTTAGTGGCAGCAAACAGAGCTCCTATATTTTCTTCTCAGCAGCACCCATAGGACTTCTAGTGTGTTAGTGGCATCACACAGAGCTCCTATATTTTCTTCTCAGCAGCACCCATAGGACTTCTAGTGTGTTAGTGGCAGCAAACAGAGCTCCTATATTTTCTGCTCAGCAGCACCCATAGGACTTCTAGTGTGTTAGTGGCATCACACAGAGCTCCTATATTTTCTTCTCAGCAGCACCCATAGGACTTCTAGTGTGTTAGTGGCAGCAAACAGAGCTCCTATATTTTCTTCTCAGCAGCACCCATAGGACTTCTAGTGTGTTAGTGGCATCACACAGAGCTCCTATATTTTCTTCTCAGCAGCACCCATAGGACTTCTAGTGTGTTAGTGGCAGCAAACAGAGCTCCTATATTTTCTTCTCAGCAGCACCCATAGGACTTCTAGTGTGTTAGTGGCAGCAAACAGAGCTCCTATATTTTCTTCTCAGCAGCACCCATAGGACTTCTAGTGTGTTAGTGGCATCACACAGAGCTCCTATATTTTCTTCTCAGCAGCACCCATAGGACTTCTAGTGTGTTAGTGGCAGCAAACAGAGCTCCTATATTTTCTTCTCAGCAGCACCCATAGGACTTCTAGTGTGTTAGTGGCAGCAAACAGAGCTCCTATATTTTCTTCTCAGCAGCACCCATAGGACTTCTAGTGTGTTAGTGGCAGCAAACAGAGCTCCTATATTTTCTTCTCAGCAGCACCCATAGGACTTCTAGTGTGTTAGTGGCATCACACAGAGCTCCTATATTTTCTTCTCAGCAGCACCCATAGGACTTCTAGTGTGTTAGTGGCAGCAAACAGAGCTCCTATATTTTCTTCTCAGCAGCACCCATAGGACTTCTAGTGTGTTAGTGGCAGCAAACAGAGCTCCTATATTTTCTTCTCAGCAGCACCCATAGGACTTCTAGTGTGTTAGTGGCAGCAAACAGAGCTCCTATATTTTCTTCTCAGCAGCACCCATAGGACTTCTAGTGTGTTAGTGGCATCACACAGAGCTCCTATATTTTCTTCTCAGCAGCACCCATAGGACTTCTAGTGTGTTAGTGGCAGCAAACAGAGCTCCTATATTTTCTTCTCAGCAGCACCCATAGGACTTCTAGTGTGTTAGTGGCATCACACAGAGCTCCTATATTTTCTTCTCAGCAGCACCCATAGGACTTCTAGTGTGTTAGTGGCATCACACAGAGCTCCTATATTTTCTTCTCAGCAGCACCCATAGGACTTCTAGTGTGTAAGTGGCAGCAAACAGAGCTCCTATATTTTCTTCTCAGCAGCACCCATAGGACTTCTAGTGTGTTAGTGGCATCACACAGAGCTCCTATATTTTCTTCTCAGCAGCACCCATAGGACTTCTAGTGTGTTAGTGGCAGCAAACAGAGCTCCTATATTTTCTTCTCAGCAGCACCCATAGGACTTCTAGTGTGTTAGTGGCATCACACAGAGCTCCTATATTTTCTTCTCAGCAGCACCCATAGGACTTCTAGTGTGTTAGTGGCAGCAAACAGAGCTCCTATATTTTCTTCTCAGCAGCACCCATAGGACTTCTAGTGTGTTAGTGGCATCACACAGAGCTCCTATATTTTCTTCTCAGCAGCACCCATAGGACTTCTAGTGTGTTAGTGGCAGCAAACAGAGCTCCTATATTTTCTTCTCAGCAGCACCCATAGGACTTCTAATGTGTTAGTGGCATCACACAGAGTTCCTATATTTTCATCTCAGCAGCACCCATAGGACTTCTAGTGTGTTAGTGGCATAACACAGAGCTCCTATATTTTCTTCTCAGCAGCACCCATAGGACTTCTAGTGTGTTAGTGGCAGCAAACAGAGCTCCTATATTTTCTTCTCAGCAGCACCCATAGGACTTCTAGTGTGTTAGTGGCATCACACAGAGCTCCTATATTTTCTTCTCAGCAGCACCCATAGGACTTCTAGTGTGTTAGTGGCAGCAAACAGAGCTCCTATATTTTCTTCTCAGCAGCACCCATAGGACTTCTAGTGTGTTAGTGGCAGCAAACAGAGCTCCTATATTTTCTTCTCAGCAGCACCCATAGGACTTCTAGTGTGTTAGTGGCAGCAAACAGAGCTCCTATATTTTCTTGTCAGCAGCACACATAGTACCTATAGTGTGTTAGTGTCAGCACCCATAGGACCTACAGTGTGTTGTGAGCACACATAGGAGTTCTATTTTTTATACTATATACACTACCGACTACAATGGCTGGAAGACCGCCAAGGAGAGGCAGAGCGTGCCGAGGCAAGAACACAGGGCAGGCAGGCTCTGTTTCTAGAGACAACAGTGCTGGCCGTGGACGTGGTCGTGCATCGTCATCAGCACGTGGCCATGGGACACGCTTGTCTTTGTTTTCGGCAGCTGGACATGTGGAGCCGCATCATGCCGAAGGCTTGGTAGAATGGATGACCAAGCCCTCCTCATCCTCCTCATCCTCTCTCACCCAGGCTCAGGGTACTGGCAGAGCAGTTGCCAACGCGTACTCAATGGCATCATCAGCCACCCCTTCCCTAGACCCACCATGTCCTCCTGAGGAGTCCCCCGAACTGTTTGAGCACAGTGTTGGGTACATGCTCCAGGAGGATGCCCAACGATTCGAAGGCTCGGATGATGATACCCAGCTTGAGGAAGTCAGTAGTGTGCGCGCAGAGAAAGGGGATGCTGAAGGACAGCAATCTGGCAGTAGTGTTCCACCAGCTGCAGCTTACTGCCAGGTTTGCTCTAGTGGTGAAGAGGGAGGGGATGATGAGGTCACTGACTCCACGTGGGTGCCTGAAGGGAGAGAGGAGGAGGAGGAGGAGGATGCAGCGTCACATGTCCAACGAGGCAGGATGCCCCCTGGAGGCCAGCTAGAGGCCAGCACAGCAACTGTACCACACCGCAGAGCTCCGCCTGTGCAGGGCGCTGCCTCTGCACGTTATCACAAAAGTTCTTTGGTGTGGGCCTTTTTTGAGACGAGTGCATCAGATCGCACCACTGCTATTTGCAATATTTGTCTCAAGCGTATCTCGCGTGGCCAAAACATCAGCCGCTTGGGCACCACAAGCATGAGCAGACATATGTCGACCTGCCATGCAGCTCGTTGGCAAGCACACATAAAAGACCCACACCAAAGAACAAAGCGGACCTCTCCTTGCTCCTCATCAGCTGGGATCTCCATCCCCACTATATCTTCAGTCCTCTCTGAAAGCTGCTCTGAGAGGACTGAAGGTGTAGAATTAGGTGTGTCACAACCAAGTACTTGCAGTACACCGACGTCCGATTGTAGCAGGCAAATTTCCCTGCCCCAGCTGCTGGACCGTCGAAAGAAGTATACTCCCAGCCATCCACATGCCCAGCGGTTGAATGCTAGCTTGGCTAAATTGCTAGCACTTCAACTGCTGCCTTTTCAGTTGATAGACTCGGCCCCCTTCCGTGAGTTTGTTCAATGTGCGGTTCCTCAGTGGCAGGTTCCCAAATGCCACTTTTTCTCACGGAAGGCAATTCCGTCTCTCTACTGGCATGTGGAAGGCAATGTCCATGCCTCGCTGGACAGGGCGGTCAGCGGTAAGGTGCATATTACCGCTGACTCATGGTCCAGCAGGCATGGACAGGGACGTTATCTTTCTTTCACGGCCCATTGGGTCACTCTATTGGTAGCTGGGAGGGATGCAGGACAAGGTGCAGTAGTGTTGGAGGTTGTTCCGCCACCACGCCTCCAAAATGCTACTACTGGTTGTGACACACCTCTCTCCTCCACCCCCTCCTCTTCTTCTTCCTCCATGTCCTCTTCGAGTGCTCTGTCCTCGGAACCAGCGGTGCTCCGTAGGCGTACAAGGGGCTACGCGAGTACGCAGGCAAAAAGATGCCATGCTGTGCTTGCGCTGGTGTGTTTGGGGGACAGGAGCCACACTGGGCCAGAGGTTCTGGCAGCTCTGCAGGGGCAGGCCGAGAGGTGGTTGACGCCACGCCAGCTTAAGCCAGGAATGGTCGTTTCTGATAATGGCACCAACCTCCTCTCCGCCCTGCGACAGGGGCAGCTCACCCATGTGCCCTGTATGGCTCACGTCCTCAACCTGGTGGTGCAGCGGTTCTTGGGCAGGTTCCCAGGCTTACAGGATGTCCTGAGGCAGGCCAGGAAAGTCTGTGTGCATTTCCGCCTATCTTATAATGCCAGTGCTCGGCTGACTGAGCTGCAAAAGGAGCTGAACCTGCCCAAGAACCGCCTAATATGTGTCATGCCCACCAGGTGGAACTCAACGTTGGCCATGCTGCAGCGACTGCACACGCAGCAGAGGGCCATCAATGAGTACCTTTGCGACTACGGCACCAGGACAGGGTCAGGGGAGCTTGGCTTTTTTTCCCCACGCCAGTGGAGCATGATCAGGGATGCATGCACTGTCCTCTCACCATTTGAGGAGGCCACGAGGATGGTGAGCAGTGACAGTGCATGCATCAGTGACACTGTACCTCTTGTCCACCTGTTGGAGCATACGCTGCGTGGGATAATGGACAGGGCACTTGAGGCAGAACAGAGGCAGGAAGAGGAGGACTTCCTTGTCTCTCAAGGCCCCCTTTATCCAGACAATGTTCCTTCTGTCCCACCCATCACACAGGAAGAGGAGGAGGAGGAGGAGGAGGAGGATTGTGTGAGCATGGAGGTGGAGCCTGGCACTCAGCATCAGCAGCAGCAGTCTTTTAGGGATGATGTACAGTCCCAACAAACCAGTGGACTTGTACGTGGCTGGGAGGAGGTGGCTGGCGATCATGTCATCCTCAGTGACCCAGAAGACTCCGGACCGAATGCCTCAGCTAACCTACGCTGCATGGCCTCCCTGATCCTGCAAAGCCTGCGGAAGGATCCTCGTGTTCTTCGGATCAAGGAGAGTGACCATTACTGGCTGGCCACTCTCCTTGATCCACGGTACAAGGGTAAGGTTGCGGACCTTATCTTGCCGTCGCAGAGGGAGCAGAGGATGAGACATCTCAGGGAGGCCTTGCAGAAAGGTCTGTGCAACGCGTTCCCAGAAACTGGGAGGTTACAAACTCCTGGTCCTGGACGACGAGTTGCTGAGGCTTCGGTCAGTAGCAGAAGGAGCGGTGGGGAAGGTGGACGTCTGACCGATGCGTTCAGACAATTTTTTAGTCCGCAGCCCCAAGGTATGATCGGTTCCAGCAACCATCGCCAGCGTCTGATATACATGGTGCAGGAATACCTAGGGGCAAGGTCAGACTTGGACACCTTTCCCACCAAAAATCCTCTGGCTTACTGGGTCCTGAGGATGGATCACTGGCCAGAGCTTGCACAGTATGCAATTGAGCTACTGGCCTGTCCTGCATCCAGCGTTCTTTCCGAACGCACATTCAGTGCTGCTGGAGGATTTGTCACCGATCATAGGGTGCGCCTGTCCACCGACTCGGTTGATCGACTGACCTTCATAAAAATGAATCAGTCTTGGATCACCACCAGCTACCAGACACCTGAAGCGGATATAACGGAATAATTTATAATGTCACATCCCTTCAAGACTGCCTATGCTGATGCTGAGTGACTGTCCTGTTATGTTCACTGACTATCCTCTTCCTCCTCCTCAATGATCCATGCCACCACACCAGTGCCTAAGGCACAATTTTTCAGCCCCTGTATAACAGGGGCGTGTAATTACAATTTTTTAAAAAGATGCTTCGCAACAGGTGTGACTGCTGTGCTCAGAGTACAGTATCTGTGAGGGGTTGCAGTGTTGTGGCACCAGCACCAGTGCCTAAGGCACAATTTTTCAGCCCCTGTTGGGGCGTGTAATTACAATTTTTAGGCAATGCTTTGCAACAGGTCTCATTGCTGTGCTCAGAGTACAGTATCTGTGAGGGGTTGCAGTGTTGTGGCACCAGCACCAGTGCCTAAGGCACAATTTTTCAGCCCCTGTATAACAGGGGCGTGTAATTACAATTTTTTAAAAAGATGCTTCGCAACAGGTGTGACTGCTGTGCTCAGAGTACAGTATCTGTGAGGGGTTGCAGTGTTGTGGCACCAGTGCCTAAGGCACAATTTTTCAGCCCCTGTTGGGGCGTGTAATTACAATTTTTAGGCAATGCTTTGCAACAGGTCTCATTGCTGTGCTCAGAGTACAGTATCTGTGAGGGGTTGCAGTGTTGTGGCACCAGCACCAGTGCCTAAGGCACAATTTTTCAGCCCCTGTATAACAGGGGCGTGTAATTACAATTTTTTAAAAAGATGCTTCGCAACAGGTGTGACTGCTGTGCTCCAAGTACAGTATCTGTGAGGGGTTGCAGTGTTGTGGCACCAGCACCAATGCCTAAGGCACAATTTTTCAGCCCCTGTTTAACAGGGGCGTGTAATTACAAATCTTGATCTAATAGTTCACAGCAGGGCCCATTCCTGCGCCCACCAAGAGTAACTATGAGGGCCTACAGTCTTGTGGCAACACCGTCCACCACCACCACCACCACCAAAGGCCCAATTTTTCTGCCCTGTTCAACAGGTGCATGCAATTACAAATCTTGATCTAATAACTCACAGCAGGGCCCATTCCTGCACCCACCAAGAGTAACTGTGAGGGCTTACAGTCTTGTGGCAACACCGTCCACCACCACCACCACCACCACCAAAGGCCCAATTTTTCTGCCCGGTTCAACAGGTGCATGCAAGTACAAATCTTGATCTAGCCATGCCATTTTTCTCAAGGATTTTCAGCCATATGGCGGCCAGGACAAGACATGACATTAAAGCCGCAAGTGGTTTTAAATGGCTTCTTTTTTTCCTTTACAAATGTCATTTTGTGCAAGGACAGTTCTAAACACGGGAAACACATGCCACTTCACAGGCATACTTTAGACACCCCCCAGGTACCGTATTTAAAGGAAAATTTCACTTTTTTTTTTTTCACTTTATGCAGCATTAAAATGACTGCTCCCGAAAAAACTTTAGTTTTTAAAATTTCTTTTTGCATTGATATATGTCCCCTGGGGCAGGACCCGGGTCCCCAAACCTGTTTTATAACATTAACATGCATATTGGCCGTTGTAATTAGCAATTTTGATTTCGAACGTTCGCGTCCATTATAACGAATAGGGTTCGAAAATTCGCGCGAACTTTCGGTCCGTTCGAAGGTTCTGGTGCGAACCGAACCCGGGGGTGTTCGGCTCATCCCTATCCACTAGACAGGGCAGTGTTTACTCTACAATGTGACCGCATTTTATGAATAATTCACAGTGTGGAGTCTGTGGTGTCCTACGAAGTGAATAATGCTGCAGAGGACACTCCTTAAACTAAGGAGGTGCCTTTTTTGCATTCATTAAGATGAATGGGGATTCACTTGTTTTATAATCCTGAAGCACAAAGCATATTTGTAAAGAACATTACGTATGTTTTACAAATGTTCCTTTAAAAAACAAAAAAACAGTGGCATGACCATGGTAAGGTCTTACTACTTCTTAATAAATGCATCCTTTTAAGGAGATCTATGGTCAACTGTTCAGCTTTGCAGTTTTGAATCAGCACAATAACAAGATAAAAAAAGCCATGCTTTTACAATATAAATAAAATTGCTATCCTAAAAAAGATTCCTGATGCTGTGATGGCTGACTATCCCTTGGTTTCTGCTACTTCTAATATTATCAGCATGCATTAGCAGCACCATTCCGGTTTCAAGTACATCTAAAACAACTTCTTTCAGTTGCTACTTGCAAGTGTAGCCACTACTGATGCTATTACAGCAGAAGGCGTGCTCTGTTCCCCATGTTTCCAGGTTTCTTTACATTAGCAGATTATGGCATCCAAAAGATTGGGGCAAAGCAGAACTTTACCTATAATAGTTTGAAAACAATTATTGTTCTTTACCACGTAAGCCTCGGACCATTTTGTAGCTAAAGGACCAGGCCCCTTTTTGCGATTCAGCACTGCGTCGTTTTAACTGACAATTGCGCGGTCATACCACGTGGCTCCCAAACAAAATTGGCGTCCTTTTTTTCCCACAAATAGAACTTTCTTTTGGTGGTATTTGGTCACCTCAGCGGTTTTTATTTTTTGCGCTATAAACAAAAATAGAGAGACAATTTTGAAAAAAATTCAATATTTTTTACTTTTTGCTATCATAAATATCCCCAAAAAATATATAAAAAAACATTTTTTTCCTCAGTTTAGGCCGATACATATTCTTCTACATATTTTTGGTAAAAAAAAAAAATCTCAATAAGCGTTTATTGATTGGTTTTGTGCAAAAGTTATAGCGTCTACAAAATAGGGGATAGTTTTATGTAATTTTTATTAATACGTTTTTTTTTTACTAGTAATGGCGGCGATCAGCGATTTTTATTGTGACTGCGACATTATGGCGGACACATCGGACACTTTTGACACCATTTTGGGACCATTGTCATTTTTACAGCGATCAGTGCTATAAATATGCACTGATTACTGTAAAATATACACTGGCAGTGAAGGGGTTAACCTGTAGGTGGCGCTGTAGGGGTTAAGTGTGACCTAATGTGTGATTCAAACTGAAGGGGGGCGTGGCTTGGTGTGTGACATCACTGATCGTCGTTCCCTATGACAGGGAACAGACGATCACTGACACTGCCAAAGGTTTGTTTACACTTACCTCTCCCCGTTCTTCAGCTCTGTGACCCGATCGCAGGACACCGGCGGCGATCGGGTCCCGCGGGCGCGGTCACGGAGCTCAGGACCGGGCGGCACATGCGTTACCCACGGCTGGGATCTTAAAGGGGACGTACCTGTACGCCATTGTGCCCAGCCGTGCCATTCTGTCGACGTACATCGTCGTGCGGCGGCCCTTAAGTGGTTAAAGGAGTAGTCCAGCCTGAGCTTGTTTGGTAGGGCTTCTCCTAAAGGTCACAGGAGTGCACTTAGTTTTGCACTCCTGTGACCCGTGCTTTCAGCAGAGAGCGGTCTGAAGTCTGCTCTCTGCTGATGTCACTGGAATCAGTCCAGGCACCACGTCATCACGACAATGAAGTCTGGATCCGCCAGGTGCCTGGACTGATGCCTGTCTAAAGCCTCATACACACGATCGGATTTCCGTCACAAAAATCAGTGGAATTTTGTGCGAAGTGCCTTGGCCGTGAACTTGTTCTGCATACAGACGACAGAACTTTTTCAGCCAACATTCACAAAGCTACCTGGTTTTTCTGCTCTTTAGCGCCACCCTTTGGGCAACTTCTGGTAATGTTGTGTTATGGTTAGCATTGGTTTGGAGCATGCATGTTTGACTTGGATTTTATTCCAACGGACTTGTGTACACACTATAGGATAATCCGACGGAACACATTTGTTGTCGGACAATTTGAAAGCATGGCTAGCCAACATTTGTAGTCGGAAATTCCGACAACAATTGTCCGATGGAGCATACAGACGGTCAGATTATCCGTCAAAACCCTTCCATCACACAATTGTTGTTGGAGTATCCGATCATGTGTATGGACCTTTAGCCTCTCAGCGAGCTGCTGAAAGACTGGGACGATGATCCCCGCTCCTCCACAGCTCAGCTCTCCAGTGAGCGTGGAGGAGCAGAGCGGAGAGCTGCTGATGTTCCATGGCTTTGTTCTCGGTGTAGAGACCCCTGGGGGACAGATGCAGCATCAGTCCCATGCTGCATCCACCTAGGTAAGTATAAAAGGGGAAAAATAAAAACCCCATACTTCTCTTTTAACAAAAGAACATACATTCCACATTAATAAATATACCACCAAGATGAGTGTGTGCTGTAAATTGTCGACAGCATTGCTCCTGTTTCTTCTCACTGGAGGCTCCCATTTTATTAAAGCCCAGCATTCACTTCCTCATTGGAAACTCTTCCTCTCTCCTTGGTCTCAAAAACTATGTCACTTTCTATAATTAAAACGTGTGCATTTCCAGCCTTGATTGCATGTCTTGGCTCAGCTAGAGAGGAAGGCTGCAGTAGCTGATAGGGCTTAGGTTCAGGGCCGTCAATAAGGCAGTACCATCATTCGTCCTGTAAGGGGCCCAGCCCCATCAGTTGGACAGGAGGGCCTGAGCAGCTTTTAATCTATGTGGTGCAGCGGTTTTAAAATGATCACCAGGTTGAGCCAGGCCCCAAGGATTGCCAGTACTTGAATTACGTATGCCCGGACCCCATCAGTCAAGCAGAGGGGCCCAGAAAGCAGGAGCAGAGAGGAGGCTATTTATTTATTTTTCGGTGCCCAGGCAAATAAAGCAGTCCTGGCAGGTCGTTCACTAACTTTCCATGGTGGAGTGATCTACCTGCTTCAAGTGCTGTGGAGTGAGGAGGACAAGGCTGTACCTGGGCAGTGGAGGGTGGCAGAACAGAGAAATTTCTGAGGGAGCAGCATAGGGATCGCGGTTTACAGGCAGGTGGATGAACTGAAGAGCACAGAGATTCTTTATTGAGGCTGGGTTCCAATTTGCATGACATGCGAGTGTGACCGGCTCTCTATGGAGCTGGTTCACACAGATCTGGGCCGGCTATTGTCCGGATTGCAGAAGGGTCCTGTGCATCTTTGGGTCCAGTTCAGGTGAAAATTCAGGAAAAAAAATTGGATCTGAATTGCACCTTTACCGGTGAACGCACCAGACCCCATGCTGTGAACCACAGCCGCACATACGTGAACCCAGCCTGAAGGTACACATAGGGACAGATTCAGCCATACACAACACCTGTAGATAAGTGCCAAGTCTGTACAAGCAGCCATGCAGCCCCCACTGTACTGTGATTAATGATGCTCATACAGTATCTCACAAAAGTGAGTACACCCCTCACATTTTTGTAAATATTTTATTATATCTTTTCATTTGACAACACTGAAGAAATTACACTGCTACAATGTAAAGTAGTGAGTGTACAGCTTGTATAACAGTGCAAATTTGCTTTCCCCTCAAAATAGCTCAACACACAGCCAATAATATCTAAGCCGCTGGCAACAAAAGTGAGTACACCCCTAAGTGAAAATGCCCAAATTGGGCCCAAAGTGTCAATATTTTGTGTGGCCACCATTATTTTCCAGCACTGCCTTAACCCTCTTGGGCATAGAGTTCACCAGAGCTTCACAGGTTGCTACTGGGGTCCTCTTCCACTCCATGATGACATCACGGAGCTGGTGGATGTTAGAGACCTTGCTCTCCTTTACCTTCTGTTTGAGGATGCCCCACAGATGCTCAATCGGGTTTAGGTCTGGAGACATGCTTGGCCAGTTCATCACATTGACCGTCAGCTTCTTTAGCGGAGGTGTGTTTGGGGTCGTTATCATGTTGCAATACTGCCCTGCGTCCCAGGGAGGGGTTCATGCACTGCTTCAGTATGTCACAGTACATGTTGGCATTAATAGTTCCCCCAATGAACTGTAGCTCCCCAGTTTCGGCATCACTCATGCAGCCCCAGACCATGACACTCCCATCACCATGCTTGACTGTAGGCAAGATACACTTGTCTTTGTACTCCTCACCTGGTTGCTGCCACTTGCTTGACACCATCTGAACCAAATAAGTTTATTGTGGTCTCATCAGACCACAGGACATGGTTCCAGTAATCCATGTTCTTAGTCTGCTTGTCTTCAGCAAACTGTTTGCAGGCTTTCTTGTGCATCATCTTTAGAAGAGGCTTCCTTTTGGGACGACAGCCATGCAGACCAATTTGATGCAGTGTGCAGCGTATAGTCTGAGCACTGACAGGCTGACCCCCCACCCTTCCAACCTTTGCAGCAATGCTGGCAGCACTCATATGTCTATTTCCCAAAGACAGCCTCTGGATATGACGCTGAACAAGTGCACTCAACTTCTTTGGTCGACCATGGCAAGGCCTGTTCCGAGTGGAACCTGTCATGTTAAACCACTGTATGGTCTTGGCCACCGTGCTGCAGCTTAGTTTCTGGGTCATGGCACTCTTCTTATAGCCTAGGCCATCTTTATGTAGAGCAACAATTCTTTTTTTCAGATCCTCAGAGAGTTCTTTGCCATGAGGTGCCATGTTGAATTTCCAGTGACCCGTATCAGAGAGTGAGAGCGATAACACCAAATTTAACACACCTGCTCCCCATTCACACATGAGACCTTGTAACACTAACGAGTCACATGACACCGGGGAGGAAAATGGCTAATTTGGCCCAATTTGGACATTTTCACTTTTGTTGCCAGCGGTTTAGACATTAATTAGTGTGTTGAGTTATTTTGAGGGGACAGCAAATTTACACTGTTATTCAAGCTATACACTCACTACTTTACATTGTAGCAAAGTGTAATTTCTTCAGTGTTGTCACATGAAAAGATATAATAAAATATTTACAAAAATGTGAAGGGTGTACTCACTTTTGCTAGATACTGTAAGTACAGTGAGATGCTTCTTTTTAGGTCTCACGTAAACTTGAATTGGGGGGAGGGCAGTAACAATGCATGGCTGAGACACATCTTTCTTCCCCCCAACCACTCACTCACTTATGATGCAAAGACACTGCCACTTTGGTTGCATCTGCAGGGAGTGTGTGTAAATGCCCCACCACCACCACTGTACCATGTATAACGGTGACAGTGACTTGGCAGCATGAGGTAGAGTGGTGGGAGGTAAATCTGACAAGCTGACTGTCAGATGGAAATGATCCAGTGGCTGTGCAACCACCAGATTGTTTCCAACCACCCCTGTGAGTACTGGTCACTTGGCACGCCCCTCCCCTCTTGTACGCACCCCTGCCATGTTTCCCATGCTCAATTTGCCCATCATCAGACCTGAGACCGCCATAAAGGGTGTTGCCTAGGGATGAGCTTCGAGTTCGAGTCGAACAGCGAACAAATTGGGGTGTTCGCGGCAAATTCGAAAAATCTATGGGAGAAATCTAAAGTGCTAATTATAAAGGCTTATATGCAAGTTATTGTCCTAAAAAGTGTTTGGGGACCCGGGTCCTGCCCCAGGGGACATGTATCAATGCAAAAATAAGTTTTAAAAACGGCCGTTTTTTCGGGAGCAGTGATTTTAATAATGCTTAAAGTGAAACAATAAAAGTGAAATATTCCTTTAAATTTCGTACCTGGGGGGTGTGTATGATATGCATGTAAAGTGGCGCATGTTTCCCGTGCTTAGAACTGTCCCTGCAAAAAATGTCATTTTTGAAAGAAAAAAATGCATTTAAAACTGACTCGCGGCTATTAATGAATTGTCGGCTCCCGGCAATACATACAAAAGTCATTGATAAAAAAAAAAAAGTGTGGGGGTTCCCCAGAATTCAATTACCAGGCCCTTCAGGTCTGGAATGGATATTAAGGGGAACCCCGCCGCAAATTAAAAAATGGCGTGGAGTCCCCCTAAAAATCCATACCAGACCCCTTATCCGAGCACGCAACCTGGCCGGCCGCAGGGGTAAAGGGGGGGACGAGAGAGCGCCCCCCTCCCTCCTGAACCGTACCAAGCCACATGCCCTCAACATGGGGAGGATGTCCCCATGTTGATGGGGACAAGGGCCTCATCCCCACAACCCTTGCCCGGTGGTTGTGGGGGTCTGCGGGCGGGGTGCTTATCGGAATCTGGAAGACCCCTTTAACAAAGAGGACCCCCAGATCCCGGCCCCCCCCTATGTGAATTGGTAAGGGGTACATTGTACCCCTACCATTTTACGAAGAAAGCGTAAAAAAATGTTTAAAAAAACACACAAACACCTTGAAAAAGTCCTTTTTAAAAAAAAAAAAAAAAAAAAACATTCCAGCGGTGAAATCCAGTGTCCCGCGGCGATCCCGATGTCCAGCGCTGTCCTTCATTGGTTGTGCCTGAGCGGACCTGATGGGGAACTCCCTCTCAGTATTTTAAATGTATAGACCCGCCCCTTCTAAAGTTCCCCATCAGGTCCGCTCAGCGGACGAGATGCGGAACATGAGAAGGGGCGGGTCTATACATGTATTACCACAGTGAGAGCAGTTCCCCATCAGGTCCGCCCCCTCGGTATGTCGGACCCGCCTACGTCATTGGCTTGAGCGGGGAACTTCCTTCACTGTGTAATTTAAATTTACATAGTGAAGGAAGTACCCCTTACCAATTCACATAGGGGGGGGCGGGATCCGGGGTCCCCTTTGTTAAAGGGATCTTCCAGATTCCGATAAGCCCCCCACCCGCAGACCCCCACAACCGCCGGGCAAGGGTTGTGGGGATGAGGCCCTTGTCCCCATCAACATGGGGACATCCTCCCCATGTTGAGGGCATGTGGCCTGGTACGGTTCAGGAGGGAGGGGGGGCCGCTCTCTCATCCCCCCCTTTTCCCCTGCGGCCGGCCAGGTTGCGTGCTCGGATAAGGGGTCTGGTATGGATTTTTAGGGGGACTCCACGCCATTTTAAAAAAAAAAATGGGGTGGAGTTCCCCTTAAAATCCATGCCAGATCTGAAGGGCCTGGAATGGATATTTGGGGGAACCCCACGTCAATTTTTTTTTAAATTTGCGGCGGGGTTCCCCTTAATATCCATTCCAGACCTGAAGGGCCTGGTAATTGAATTCTGGGGAACCCCCACGCTTTTTTTTTTTTTTTTATCAATGACTTTTGTATGTATTGCCGGGAGCCGACAATTCATTAATAGCCGCGAGTCAGTTTTAAATGCATTTTTTTCTTTCAAAAATTACATTTTTTGCAGGGACAGTTCTAAGCACGGGAAACATGCGCCACTTCACATGCATATCATACACACCCCCCAGGTACGAAATTTAAAGGAATATTTCACTTTTATTTTTTCATTTTAAGCATTATTAAAATCACTGCTCCCGAAAAAACGGCTGTTTTTAAAACTTCTTTTTGCATTGATACATGTCCCCTAGGGCAGGACCCAGGTCCCCAAACACTTTTTAGGACAATAACTTGCATATTAGCCTTTATAATTAACACTTTAGATTTCAAACGTTCGAGTCCATTGTATTTAATAGGGTTCTAAAGTTTACACGAACATTTTGTCTGTTCGCAGATTCTGGTGCGAACCGAACAGGGGGGTGTTCGGCTCATCCCTGGTGTTGCCCAGTAGAGAAAATGTAAATAGATGAAAAAATGGACTTTAGGCGGCACATGGATAGATAATGTAAAAAATTAGTTTTTTTTTATTATAGGCAAATAATAAGAAGGTACATATAAACATTCAAAAATAACAGTCTATTTGTTCTTGATACAAGACTCAGGCTAATGCTCTAACAACGCTTCAAAATTGTATGGAAACATAAATGCACTCAAACATAAATGAGATACATATCCAGCAAGCAAAGGCTAGTAAAACAGTAAGCGTATGAAGCAGGTGGCGTTACTGCCAAACGAACAATAGCGAGGGCTTGGAAAAAACCTTCTGTCTCATTTCCGGAGGTCAAGATTACCTTGACGACCCTTATGATCCATGAAAAAATGTCAAGCGTCCTCCACGACTCCCATGCAAAATTCCTTAAGGTATGGGCCCCGTGGTGGTCCTATACACTCCCTAACCTACACCCGACTAGTCTAGGACTTTTATTTGACCCCATCACCAGCCTGAGGGGCCCTCCTTTCTTTTTCCCACTCCTTCTTTGTTTCTGGGCTTCTTGCTCGCTGCTCTGTTCTACACCCCCCCCCCCCGTGGTGTACGTGTTTTTCGTTTTTTTTTTCTTTTTTTAGGGTATTTTTGTGTCTCTTTGAGTCTTTGTGCCCCCCCTTTTGAATTTTTTTTTTCGTTATTATTTTTATTTTTTTTCCCCCGTTTTGCGGACAACTCCGCTCCCCCTTGTCTGCCTTGGCTCCTGGGTCTCAAGGCTCAGGCATAACGCACTGATCCGTGGCCCTGGCCGGTGGGTCAGTGTCAGTTTATAATAAGTACCCTTATAATATATATTTTATCATGTACTTTAACTTGTACTTCTTTATGTTTCATGTCCATATCCCCAGCGTGGGAATTTGTCTGCTTTCCCTTTTTTCATATCTCAATAAATAAAACATTGTACCAGAAGCAGGTGGCATTAGCCATGGGTCCAATGTATCAGATGTAGTCTTGAATTGCTCTACCAGTTTCACGAATTAACACTTCTTTAGGAGCATAGTAATCTGTTGGACATACATGTGAACAACAAAAAATATATTTAACATCTTTTTAATACATAAAACAAAATATATAAAACAGCATAAAAAAGGAAAAAAAAATAGAACTTAAAAAAGGAACTAATAAAGGGGCCAAAAAACAAAAAACAAAAGGAAAAGAAAATAATAGTGAAGAAAAATACGGAGGAGAACAGCTCCCTATAGCAGTCAGTAAGATACAGGATATTAAATACATGAATATACTCACAGGCCGAATGTGTTGCAAGATGTAACACAAACCTGGGTAAAACTAAATTGGCTATTTGTCTGTGGCAAGTAGCCAATAATGGTAAAAATCTAAAGAGGGAGGAAAAAGTATACAGGTCTCCTAATTATCAAGCATAACATAAATGACAAAATAAGTAAGGACAACCAGATATGAAATACCACAAATGGCCAAAACAAATGGGTGCTCACCACCCAGTAGAGGCTCCCCTTCCTGTTTAATGACTTGGAAGCAACTTGTAGAAAGATCCATGATGTCTCATTGAAGAGAACCTGTCACCAAAGGGGGGCAGGTTTTCGTCCCCTATGTAATAAGTTTATCAAAACAATATGTAAAATAAAAGTGTACAAAAAAGTTACACCCAAGGACTTAAAAGCTCCCCCCACCCTCACATACACACATGTCCAAATGTAAATAAATGTGTTGGGGGTGCCTTCACACGGAAATGTTGAATGTACTATCCATGTTACATATCACTGCATGTACCGGAGTGAGATAAATAATTCTACGGACATTATTCATGGTTACCTGTAACCTGTGAGGGCTTTTAAACCTATGGAAACTTTTGGGTGCATGCAATTTTAAGGCTTTAAAAGTTTGAAAAGTTTCTATTTACTCAGCCCAACCTCATATTTTATATATTACATTAAATGGGGTAATATACAGTATAACATTTATGTGTCCTAAAATTAACTTTAGTGTATTTTTACAGAAATTTTGCATTTGATAAGTGTTGTGCTAATATCGTGTGGAGCAGCCCCACGCCGCCGTAGCCACCGCCTTCTGTCGGGCTGCCATCTGCTGTACCTGGCTACAGTTGAGCCGCAAACCACTGAAGGGCTTCGTAGCTGGCATCCAGCCTCATCTCCTCCCGGACCGACCAATCTTCCGAGCTCCGTCTTCCACTCTTCTCGCAGTCGTTCCCTCAGGAACACCTCTCGCGCACGGTACTGCGTCCAGTACATCTCTGTGGATACAGAGACATCCAGTACATCCCCTGATGGTGCCACTTGTGGCTTAGCGTCTCTTGCCAGAGTTGCTGGTGGATCACATTCCCCCAGCTGAGCATGGTGTGCTTCGTCGCTGGTCCCCGATGTTGCCTTGCAGCCTCCTTCTGAACTCCGCTCTCATGCTGGCCGTTCCCCGTATCGCTCCTCGGCGGCTGCCCGGATCTTGAATCCTGGTGGTGGTTTGGATGTCCCAGACTGCAGGAGACATCCCACTGCTGCCACCACTGTGACGGATCTCGGATACCCCTGCTGGGCACCTCTGCCAGATCTGTGTCTCCTGTTCTCCAAATGCACCCGCAGCCTGCAGACTAACCACAACCAGCCCTTAACCTCTCAATCACGAGACGAGCCACACAGGTGTTGAGGGTTAAACATGCAGAGCATCAACTCTTTAAGTACCAAACATACACTTTTAAACACAGTTAGGGACACTCCCCTTAGCCTTGTCATAGAGGGGGTAGGGGACAAGGAAGAACCAATGGAAACTCAACACTTGTATATTCAAACAACTACAGTGGAAACACATAAAGGGATTATGATAAGCAGGCAGCCCCTCCTTACACATCCCCTGCTGGGAGATGTCTCCAGACCTTTGTCTACATGCCATGACCCAACACAATTAAACACAGCAACAAGAGGGGGGGATGGGGGAGAAGGGATGTAGCATTACATTACATTACATTATATCAATGCCATTTTGTCCCCAAGTCTCTCAGTCTCTTCTGGGCCCAAATCTTTGGGTAGGAGGCCAGCCCACAGCCCCCTCCAAAACACACAGTGACAGTGGGTTCTGTCACAAACATATTATACATCCCTCCTATGTGCAATGGTTTTGCACAGAGCAGCCTCGATCCTCTTCTCTGGTCCCTCTTCACTGCTCCTGGCCCCTCCCTCCTGTCAAGGTAAGGGGGAGGGCCCTGTCAGGTAGGCTGTACAGGGCTCCAGAATTTCTATCAGCAGCCCTGCTCAGGTTCACAGATGCTGATGCAGGGGGAGAAACAAGTGACTACCAGGGAGATAGACACTATCATTGTAAGTTTAACTCATTTGTGTAAATCTCCACTTTAAGGATGATGTCACTCCTCAACAACCAGATGCCACTGAGCGCTCTCACATACAGTTGTGGTACCAATGCAAGGCAGTGTAATGTGTGTAACATGGCTATGCACATTCAATGTACAAAAATATTTGGTTTCATGGCTTCATGGTTTCAACTTGAAGAGAATTGTTTTTAGAATAACTATGCCACAATACATGCAAATGCAATACCTTAATACATACTTGATTTAAATTTGTAATCACAGATACACTTTAATGTTCTGCTGAAAATAAACAGTAATGATTAGATTAATAAGGCTTTTCTTTTTATAGAATATGCTTTTTTTATGCATGCTTTAATCCACTTTAAATATAGTTCCACTTTAAATATAGGGACCCTAAAAATGCACTGTCACGGGCCGGGCAGGCGACTATAGAGGAGGCAGGAGGTGGATCCACTGTACCAGAGAGGGGATGGTACGAATCACACCGAGGGACCGGTTCTAAGCAGCTACCGATTTTCACCAGAGCCCGCCGCAAGGCAGGATGGACTTGCTGCGGCGGTAGCAACCAGGTCGTGTCCCCCAGTAGCGACTCCACCTCTCTGGCGGCTGAGGCTGGTGCGGTACAAAAGGACTAGGCAGAGGCAAGGTCAGACGTAGCAAAGGTCAGGGCAGGCGGCAATGGTTCGAGGTCAGAGACAAAGGCAGAAGGTCAGGTACACAGGCAAGGTAAACTCAAAATACTTCCGCAAGGTACTAGGACAACAAGATCCGGCAAGGACAGGAAGGGGAAGTGGGTTTAAATAGGTTTTGGGTAGTGGAACCGTAATTGGACCGGGCACCAATCAATGGTGCACTGGCCCTTTAAATTTTAGAAGACCAGCGCGCGCGCGCCCTAGAACACAGCGGGGCCGCGCGCGCCGGGAGGAAGCAGGAAGAGGAAGGTAAGTGGAGAGGAGAGCGGAGCAGCGCCCACGGCCAGGGGGGCTGGCCGGAGCGCCGCAGAGGGGACGACGCCGTGAGTGCTCCGGGCTGGATGGGACACCCGGAGCACTCGGCGTTACAGTACCCCCCCCTTAGGTCTCCCCCTTTTCTTGGAGCCCAAGAAACTACGGATGAGCTCTTTGTCTAAAATGTTGGTCTCAGGCTCCCAGGATCTCTCTTCAGGACCACAGTTCTCCCAATCAACTAAAAATAATTTTTTACCTCGGACGACCTTGGAGGCGAGGATATCTTTCACCGAAAAGACATCGGAGGAACCAGAGACCGGAGCAGGAGCGGTGACCTTGGGGGAAAATCGGTTAAGAATGAGGGGTTTAAGGAGAGACACGTGAAAAGAGTTGGGGATGCGAAGAGAAGGAGGAAGATGGAGTTTGTAAGAGACAGAATTGATTTGGTTTTTGACTTTATAAGGTCCGAGGTAACGAGGGCCCAGCTTGTAGCTAGGTACCCGAAACCGAACATATTTGGAGGAGAGCCACACTTTGTCACCAGGGAGATAGACAGGGGGAATTCTTCTCTTTTTATCTGCATGTCTCTTCATGCGGGCAGAGGCCAGAGATAGCGAGTTTTGAGTCTCTTTCCAGATAGAGGAAAAGTCCCGGGTTAATTCATCCACGGCAGGAACTCCAGAAGAAGTGGGAATGGGGAGGGGGGGCAAAGGGTGGCGGCCGTAGACCACAAAGAAAGGTGATTTGGAGGACGATTCAGAGTTCTTGAAATTGTATGAGAATTCCGCCCAGGGCAATAGGTCGACCCAATCGTCTTGACGGGCGGAGACAAAATGTCGTAAGTAGTCACCAAGGACCTGGTTAACTCTCTCCACCTGTCCATTGGATTGCGGGTGATAAGCAGAAGAAAAATTCAATTTAATCTTAAGTTGAGTACAGAGAGCTCTCCAAAATTTTGAGATAAATTGAACGCCTCTATCCGAGACGATATGTGAGGGAAGGCCATGGAGACGGAAAATTTGAAGAAAAAAGTGCTTCGCCAACTGAGGTGCAGTAGGCAGACCAGGAAGAGGGACAAAATGAGCCATTTTCGAAAAGCGGTCAACGACCACCCAGATGACAGTGTTACCATGAGACAACGGAAGGTCCGTGATGAAATCCATGGCAATGTGGGACCATGGTAGTTCAGGCACCGGTAGAGGAAGGAGAAGACCTGCAGGCTTCAGGCGTGGAGTTTTGTCACGTGCACAGATAGTGCAGGCTCGTACAAAGTCAGTCATATCTCTTTCCTGGGTAGGCCACCAATAGTGTCTGGCCAACAATTGTAAGGATTTTTTGATCCCAGCATGGCCGGCTAGATGGGAGGAATGGCCCCACCTAAGTATCTGGAGACGAAGGCCTGGAGGAACGAAAGTTTTTCCTGGAGGGACTGGCACCAGAGCAGCGGGAGCAGAGGAAATCAGGTACTCAGGGGGTACGATGTGTTGTGGGGGGTTCCCGGTTTCGGAGGCATCAGAGGAACGGGACAAGGCATCCGCCCTGACATTCTTGTCTGCGGGACGAAAATGGATCTGAAAATTGAACCGGGCAAAGAACAATGACCACCTGGCCTGGCGAGGATTCAAGCGCTGAGCGGACTGAAGGTAGGACAAATTCTTATGGTCAGTGTAGATGGAGATGGGGTGAAGAGAACCTTCCAGGAGATGTCTCCAGTCTTCTAATGCCAACTTGATGGCCAACAGTTCACGGTCACCTATGGAATAGTTCTTTTCAGGAGGGGAGAAGGTTTTAGAGAAAAAACCACACGTGACGTTTCCTCCTTTAGCATTTCTTTGAAGAAGAACGGCTCCGGCTCCTACCGAGGAGGCGTCAACTTCAAGGAAGAACGGCTTAGTGGGGTCTGGTCGAGATAGAACAGGTGCCGAAGAGAAGGCGGTCTTTAGGTGAGTAAAGGCTTCTTCCGCCTGAGGTGGCCAGGACCTTGGATTCGCGTTTTTCTTAGTCAGCGCCACTATCGGTGCAACGATGGTGGAGAAGTGGGGTATGAACTGGCGATAGTAGTTGGCGAATCCAAGGAAGCGCTGGATAGCACGGAGTCCAGAGGGACGTGGCCAATCTAAGACTGCGGAAAGCTTGTCAGGATCCATTTGAAGACCTTGTCCTGAAACCAGATAACCTAGGAAAGGAAGGCTGCTACACTCAAAAAGGCATTTTTCAAATTTAGCGTAAAGATGATTTACACGGAGGCGCTGGAGTACTTGACGGACATGGAGCCAATGTTCCTCAAGGTTGGTAGAGAAAATTAGGATGTCGTCAAGATAGACAACCACACAGGTATATAGTATGTCCCGAAAGATTTCATTGACAAAATCCTGAAAGACTGCAGGGGCGTTGCAAAGTCCAAAAGGCATGACGAGATATTCGAAGTGGCCGTCTCTGGTGTTAAATGCGGTTTTCCATTCATCTCCTTTACGGATTCTGATGAGGTTATAAGCGCCCCTGAGGTCTAATTTTGAAAAAACCTTTGCTCCGCGCAGACGGTCAAAGAGCTCCGAGATGAGAGGCAGAGGGTAGCGATTTTTAACAGTGATCTTATTAAGACCACGATAGTCTATGCAAGGGCGTAGTGAACCATCCTTCTTGGTAACGAAGAAGAACCCCGCTCCGGCTGGGGAGGATGATTTCCTAATAAACCCTCTCTTGAGGTTCTCCTGTATGTAATCGGACATGGCCTTGGTTTCGGGAGAGGAGAGAGGGTAAATTCTGCCACGGGGTGGTGTAGTACCTGGGAGCAAGTCAATGGGGCAGTCGTAGGGTCTATGTGGAGGTAAGACCTCCGCCTGTTTTTTGCAAAAAACATCGGAAAAGTCCTGATAGGCCTTGGGAAGGCCAGGCAAAGGAGTAGAAACGAGAATTCGACTGGTAGGTATAGACTTAAGACAATGCTTGTGGCAGGAATAGCCCCAGGATTTGATGTCTCCCGTGGTCCAGTCGAGGGTAGGAGAATGACGCTGGAACCAGGGTAGGCCAAGAAGGATGTCAGAAGTACAGTTCGGCAAAACAAAGAATTCAATCTTTTCTTGGTGAAGGACCCCAACAGACATGAGCAGGGGTTCGGTGCGGTAACGCACGGTACAATCCATATTCTCTCCATTTACGGAGGAAATGAAGAAGGGTCTGATGAGACGGATAACAGGAATGTTGAACCTGTTGATGAAGGAGGCTTCAATAAAGTTTCCTGCAGAACCGGAGTCCAGGAAGGCCACCGCAGAGAAGGGGGAGCCGGCAGAAGGAGAGATCCGCACAGGAATAGTCAGACGTGGAGAGGAAGAATTCACACCTAGTAACGCCTCTCCCACGCTCACTAGGTGCGAGCGTTTCCCAGACGTGGAGGACGAATGGGGCAGTCCTTTAGGAAATGTTCAGAGCTCGCACAATAGAGGCATAAGTTCTCATTCCTACGGCGAGACCTTTCTTGCAGGGTCAGACGAGATCGGTCGACTTGCATGGCCTCCTCGACAGGAGGCATGGTATCAGGATGCATAGGATTCAGGAAGAGAGGAGCCAGGCGCGGATAACGCCTGGTACGAACAAGATCTTTCTCCAGGCGAAGCTCTTGGCGTCTTTCAACGTAGCGGATGTCAATGCGGGTAGCTAAGTGGATAAGCTCTGTCAGGGTGGAGGGTATGTCTCGTGCGGCCAGAGAGTCCTTGATGTGGCTGGATAAGCCTTTCTTGAAGGTTGCGCAGAGAGCCTCATTATTCCAGGCTAGCTCTGAGGCCAGTGTGTGGAACTGTATGGCATATTCACCCACAGAGGAGTTTCCTTGGACCAGGTTAAGCAGGGCGGTTTCAGCGGATGATGCTCGGGCTGGTTCCTCAAAAACGCTACGAACCTCAGCAAAGAAGGACTGAACGGTGGCCGTAGCAGGGTCATTGCGGTCCCAGAGTGGCGTGGCCCAGGCCAAGGCCTTCCCAGACAACAGACAGACCACAAATGCCACCTTAGAGCGTTCTGTGGAAAACTGGTCCGACATCATTTCAAGATGCAGGGCACATTGAGACAAGAATCCCTGGCACATCTTAGAATCCCCGTCAAATTTCTCCGGAAGAGACAAGCGGATCTTTGAACTAGACGCAGCTGCTCGGAGAGGAGGAGATGCTGGAGCTTGTCGCGGCAGACGCTGCTGGACCATGGCGGTCAACTGCGCCAGCTGCTGTCCTTGTTGGGCAATCAATTGCGACTGCTGGGCAACCACGGTAGTGAGATCAGCGAGATTGGGCAGCGGCACCTCAGCGGCATCCATGGCCGGATCTACTGTCACGGGCCGGGCAGGCGACTATAGAGGAGGCAGGAGGTGGATCCACTGTACCAGAGAGGGGATGGTACGAATCACACCGAGGGACCGGTTCTAAGCAGCTACCGGTTTTCACCAGAGCCCGCCGCAAGGCAGGATGGACTTGCTGCGGCGGTAGCAACCAGGTCGTGTCCCCCAGTAGCGACTCCACCTCTCTGGCGGCTGAGGCTGGTGCGGTACAAAAGGACTAGGCAGAGGCAAGGTCAGACGTAGCAAAGGTCAGGGCAGGCGGCAATGGTTCAAGGTCAGAGACAAAGGCAGAAGGTCAGGTACACAGGCAAGGTAAACTCAAAATACTTCCGCAAGGTACTAGGACAACAAGATCCGGCAAGGACAGGAAGGGGAAGTGGGTTTAAATAGGTTTTGGGTAGTGGAACCGTAATTGGACCGGGCACCAATCAATGGTGCACTGGCCCTTTAAATTTTAGAAGACCGGCGCGCGCGCGCCCTAGAACACAGCGGGGCCGCGCGCGCCGGGAGGAAGCAGGAAGAGGAAGGTAAGTGGAGAGGAGAGCGGAGCAGCGCCCACGGCCAGGGGGGCTGGCCGGAGCGCCGCAGAGGGGACGACGCCGTGAGTGCTCCGGGCTGGATGGGACACCCGGAGCACTCGGCGTTACATGCACCTGCACTGTATCCCTTTTCAGTTTTAAATCTACCTAAAAAATCCACCTACCTACTTGAATACATGGTCATTTAACATGCTGAGTCCTGAGTCTTGTTTTTTCTACACTGCCGAGTTGGAGGGTCCTCCTTTGGCTGCCCACATTGTTCCCTGGTAAAGCAAACACTTCCAATTGATTGTCCATCTGTGGGGTCCTCATAAGGGCCAAAAGAGATGTTGTAAAGGCTCTTGTAACACTGGACACCAGTAAGTTGAAATTTTTTTTTTTTTTACTTGTGTATATAGGTATGGGCAAGTGGGATGGGGGGTTATTTGCCCTAAGATGGGTTTGAAATGTAAATGTACAATATCCATATTGCCACCAATCTATTCATGTCGGAATCACTATGATTTACATTAGAAGGGTTAAATCCTAAGTCAAAAGCATGTAGTATGAAATGAAGGTGACTTTATTTAAATCTTTTTTTTTTTCGAGCCTCAACTGATGTTAAGAAGAAATGCTTTAAATTTAACAGAGCAGGCAATATGTGCATACACTGTGTAAATCAAGCTGTGAATTTATAAAATGGATCTATTTAGTGTCGGCAATATTAATCCACATATGAGAGATTAGACCATTGTTAAAGGAAAGTATGCGACAGCGGGAAAAGCAGACATGTTCATTAAAATGGTGCACGCAACACAAGTTGATAAGCCATTGTAACAGGTTTTGCTTAATCAAGTTGGAAAAAGTTGTTAATTTAGAAGCCTGACTTTCAAGCATTTTTAATATTGAACTTCTGGAGACCTGTTCATTTTAATAGGCATCTCAGAATGGATTTAAATTTTGCAATAAAACAGTTTAAAAGAAAAAAGATAGTGAAATAAAAGTTATGAAAATCTTAAGTGAACCCATTACTGTGCCCATACTAGGCAAAGTAGCAAATCAGATGATGAGCAGCCTAGACTTACCTCCGTGCCCCCTCCCACTATCCTGATTTGTTGACTTCTGCCCCCTCCAAAAGCAACAGTCAGTAACCGAGCACAAGAGCTGTCATGTGGGGGCAGGGAAATCATGCACAGCCTTGTGTAAGTTTCAGCTTCTTCGAAAAATTAAAACTTAGCAGTCTATTAGTAGATCACAGTGCTGGGCCACCAGTGTCTGTGTAAGTTCAAGAGACAGGTAGGTAATTCAAATCAGAAACAGCAACCAAAAATGAAATGTAATTTTTGGAAGGAATATAATATTCCCCCTTATTTTGAGGGAATGTGAATTGGTATAGTTCGGGGTGGGTGGAAGGTGGTCCCCCTTTCCTGGCCAGCCAGGCTGCATGCTTAGATAAGTATCTGACATTGGTTTTGGGGGAACCATGCAATGTTTTTTTTTTTTTTTGCATGGGGTTCCCCCCCTAAAACGTTAAATTCATACCAGACACCCCCTCTCATCGACCCACATGGGGTTCACATTAACACTTGAGATTGAGTGTATATATATGCAGGGGAGCAGCCGTTATATATAATTTGTATATTTATTTATATATACTTTTTTTCACATAATTTTGTATATATTAATTGGCGCTGAATCACAGCAATAGAAACACTTGAGATTGGCAGATTTTTGTTCACAGCATCTGCCGTTGAATTGATCCCAATAACGTTTTCTCATTACTACCTAGCACAGCCCCTTCCCTCATAGCACATAATATCCCTCTCCTCTGCTACTGATCATGGGTGCAATGCTTTATAGGCTCCCGCAGGAAAAAACAATAAATGCACAAATATTTTCAGCAAAAATATGTACATTTACAATTTTTTCTGTAAAAGTTAAATGTACCCTTAAAGATGCACAAATTATTGTTAAAGTGGCTGGCATTTTATCTCATGCAGTGTTATATTCTCTTGACCAAAGACTGTCTCCGACTCCAAGTACTGTTTTTTGCAACAGGCACCTAATAGAACATCACAGTTATTACTAGCCAGAAGTTTCTGGTATTTTAAGGAGTCATAACATATGATCATCTTTATAAATAGATTTTTCACCTGCAAAATACTTCATAAATTAATTATTTATTTCCATCTGGTGAATTCAGCAGATCTCTGCAATAAAACCATTTGGGAACTAAAACAATTAAATAATAATTAAGAGAATGAATAGCATTTAACAAATCCTGCGCCTGAAACCATTTATGTTATAATATCTCTGAAAAGTACCGGTATTTTTTTTTTATATAATACTCCTAAAATAAGGTTACGGTATTTCCAATAGTGTACCAATAGTTTCCTAATGGTTTTTGTAAGTTATATGTTTTTGTCTGGGATATATTGATCTTACCAATTTTTTTGGATGATACTGGTGTGATGTATGCTCTCCCTAAATGAAATACTCAGCACAGCATAATTGGCAACATAGCTGAAGTCCACTTGGTTAAAAACACCAAAACAAAAGACAAAAACAGCCTCAGGTCACTGTCTTTTCTAATGTGTGGGGAATGGGGCATCATCTAACATGGCTAGGACCACTAAATACATGGCAATGGATGCTGCTTAGTGCCACCCAGAGACTAGTTGCTTTATGAAACTTTTTCCTCAAATCATGTTCTACAGCCTTATGCCGCGTACACACGACCATTTTTCTCGTTGGGAAAAATGAAATTTTTTCTCTTTGATGAGAAAAACGACCGTGTGTGGGCTTTTGGTCATTTTTCCCGACGAGAAAAACGGCATGAATCACGACAAGAAAAATTAGAACATGCTCTAATTTTTCTCGTTGTGATTCCCGTCGTTTTTTTCCGCGGCAGTTCTCCCATAGGGAAACACTGCCGCGGAGCCCACACACGGTCGTTTTTCTCGACAAAGAGAAAAATGTCGGGAAAAATTGAACGTGTGTAGGGAACCAAGCTGTTCCCTCGTTTTTCCCATCGTGATTCACGGCGGTGTTTTCACCGCCGTGAATCACGATCGTGTGTACGCGGCACTAGTGTTCAACATAGACCAAAACACTTTAATATACACTGATCAGCCGAAACGTTATGACCACTGACAGGTTAAGTGAATAACATTGATTATCTTGTTACAATAGCTACAGAAATTTGGTGGGATATATAGTATTAGGCAGCAAGTAAACATGTTGTCCCTGAAGTTTATGTTTTGAAAGCAGAAAAAATGGGCATCACAGTTTGTTGTGTATCGGGCTGTGTAGCTGCAGACTGGTCAGGGTTGCCATGCTGGCCCATGTCCAAAGCCAAAAATGCCTACAATGGTCATGTGAGCACCAGAACTGAACCATGGAGCAATGGTAGAAGGTAGCCTCATTAATCTTGTCTTTTTCATTATGTGGATGGCTGGGTGCATGTGAGTTGCTTACCTAGGGAATAGATGGCACTAGGATCCAGTATTGGAAGAATTAAAGCCAGTGGAGGCAGTGTGATACATTGGGCAATGTTTCTGCTGGAAAACCTTGGATCCTGCCATTTATTAGGCTTGTGCAATTCGTTTCGTAACTAATTGAAATTCGTCCGAATTTAGCAACTTTCGGACATTCGGAAGCATTCGAATTTCCGAACAAAGCAATTACGAATAAGACCGAATCCGAAATAAATTATACCGCAAATAGCGAATGCCCGAATGTCTTCGGCATAATTCGTTATGAAAAAGTTACGAATGTACGAATCCATACGAAGCACAATAACACTCACTCTGCTCTGCTCTCTGCTTCTCCCACACCGTGCTGAACTCCCTCTCAAAATGGTGTACAGGGGCGGAGGTTATAGCCGCATGTAAAAAACGAAAGTAAAATACGAGATTTCGAATCCATTCGAAGCACAATAACACTCTGCTCTGCTCTCTGCTTCTCCCTCACCATGCTGAACCCTCTCAAAATGGTGTACAGGGGCAGAGGCTATAGCCGCATGTAAAAAACGAAAGTAAAATACGAGATTTCGAATCGTTACAAATAACCGCAATGTATTTAGAAAAGTACAAATCCATTCGAAGCACATTAGGCATAATAGGCAGCGTCGTTGTGAGAGAGACACGGAAAATTACGAATCAACGAACCCAAAAAAAGTTACGAAAGTAGGAGTTGTGTCCAGAATCAACGAAAAACAACGTACTCTACCGAAAGTACGAACCCAAAAAAAGTTACGAAAGTAGGAGTTGTGTCCAGAATCAACGAAAAACAACGTACTCTACCGAAAGTACGAATTATAAAGCAACAAAAAATTCAACGAAAAATGTCGCTTGCAAAAATACGAATGAGTCCGAACACGAAAAATCCCGTCTAGCAAAATTACGAATGATTACGAATCAACAGGACCGGAAAGAAACGAACCGAAACGGAACAAATTTTTCCGTTGTGCACAAGTCTACCATTTATGTGGATGTTACCCATCTACCCAAACATTGTTCCTGACCAAGTACACCCCTTCAAGTAAATTGTATTCCCTGATGGCAGTAACCACTTTTAGCAGGATAATGCACCCTACCACACTGCAATAATGATTTAAGAATGGTTTGAGGAACACAACAATGAGTTTGAGGTGCTGACTTGGCCTTCAAATTCTCCAGATCTCAATCCAAATCTATGGGATGTGCTGGGAAAAAAAATCCAATCCATGGAGACCCCACCTCGCAACTTACAGGTCTTAAAGAATCTGCTACTAATGGGAAAAGGGGCTGTTTTGGCAGCAAAGGGGGACCTACTCAATATTAAATGGGTGATGATAAAGTTATGACTGATCAGTGTAAGTATTTATGCTTACTAACTTAGATCCTAATTTGTTCCTATTGACTACCCAACCAATTGGAGCAGGCTGGACTAAGTTTTGGAACACTTCCTAAAACCCCTCCTTCAACTTGCTCTACATTTAGTACTTCTATAAGAAAAACTCCGGCTGGAGGATTAGGTGTAGAGATGAGCCAAACACCCCCCTGTTTGGTTCACACCAGAACTCCCGAACAGAGAAAAAGTTCTGACCCGAACGGCAAACCCCATTAAAGTCTATGGGACCCAAACTTGAAAAATCAAAAGTCCCCATTTTGAAAGATTATATGCAAGTAATTGTCCATAAAAAGGGTATGGGGGTCCAGGTACTGCCCTGGGGGACATGTATCAATGCATCAATGTTTTAAAAAAAATATTGTTTTTACATGAGCAGTGATTTTAATGATCCCTAAAGTACAACAATAAAAAATGAAAAATTCCTTTAAATATAGTGCCTGGGGGGTCCTCTTAGTCTGCCTGTAAAGTGGCACATCTGTAGCATGTATAGAATCTTCTGCAGCAAAGGCAAGAAATGGGGGGGGCAAGCGAGCATCCCCCCTGAACTATACCAGGCCACATGCCCTCAACGTGGGGGGTGCCCCCAACCCCAAAGCACCTTGTCCCCATGTTGATGGGAACAAGGGCCTTATCCCCACAAACCTGGACTGTGGTTGCGGGGGTCTGTGGGCAGGGGGCTTATCGGAATCTGGAAGCCCCCTTTAAAAGGTGGCCCCCAGATCCCAGACCCCCCATGTGAATGAGTATGGGGTACATAGTACCCCTACCAATTCACCAAAAAAGTGACTAAAAGTAATAAAAACACATGAACAGTTTTTGACAATTACTTTATTAAAAAATAAAAAAGCAGTGTCCCCCGATGTAAATCCATCATCAATCGCGACCCCGCCGCACCTCCGGACCCGAAAAAATAAATAAAATCGGTCTGAAGTCAACTAAGACAAACAAACCGCCGAATGCCTGACTTGCCGTTTGACAGTTCTAAAGGGTTCTAAAGGGGCCAGGATCTGGGGGCCCCCTTGTTAAAGGGGGCTTCCAGATTCCAATAAGCCCCCTGTCCGCAGACCCCCACAACCAAAGCCCAGGGTTGTGGGGATGAGGCCCTTGTCCCCATCAACATGGGGACAAGGTGATTTAGGGTGGGGTAGAGCATGTGGCCTGGTATGTTTTAGGGGGGGGGGCGGTCGCTCGTCCTCCACTTTCCTTGTCTGCCAGGCTGTGTGCTCTGATAAGGGCCTGGTATGGATTGGCAGGGACCTCCATGCCATTTTTTCTTCACTTTATTTTTGCCAGTAATTTTTTTGTTATTCAGCTGTCAGTGGGGAAGCCCGTTGACAGCTGATGACTCATCAGTTGTTAAGGACACCGCGGCCAGCTTCCCGGCCCGCTCCTTAACAACCGGCTATTCACTGCACCCTGCCCAATCAGGGCTTAGAATGCACTGTGCAGTGCCGATGTTCGGGCCGAGCGGAAGTTCGCTCAACTCTGATTAGGTGTTGCTCTGTTGTGAAACCATTCTATAGTTTTGTGTTGTAAGATTGGGGGATGAGATCTTCTGTAGCCTTCAGGAACTTTGTTTTGATAACTCCACATTACCTGTTGGTATCCAATGCCTAAAGTTGCCAAAAGAATATATATTTTTTGACTTTTTAAAGATTTAGGTCATTATAGGTTGATTTTAATGAAATACTGCTGGTAATGACTGACATAAGCTAGCCATAATGGTTTCCTGTATTGTTGAACTGTTATGTAATGAAACCGTGAAAAAATCTTTTTGGGATAAATTTAAATATTTATTTTTATTGTAAAAATCTAATAAATAAAGAAATAAAGAAAAACAACCATCTACAAGTAATTTTTCTTTCTGGGTCTGTTAAAGGTAACCTATGGGCTATCACCTTAATAGTTTTTGTGGGGCAAGCTATTTGAAGACAAGCAAATGTATTGTATGATGGCATACACAAGAGACCAAAATCATAATCCTGTGAGCTTAGTGACTGTATTTACTGGAAATAGCAGAGGAGAAAACTGTCTCTAGCCTCACGTCTCTGAAGGAACAGTGATCTATGGTATTCTATTTACTGCTTGCTTCAGAAGAAGTGATTGTGAAATAATAATACTTTCATGTGAAGAGCTCAAATGGATTGAATTGCTGTAGAAGAGATTTAGAGGCTGTATGTCGCCTGTTGAACCCGGAGACAACTTTAGTGCAAATATCCTACTGCTATGATAGATCCCTATCTACTGATGTACTGTGCAATTCATTCGGCGGATATAAATTATACAAATAGTGTCCAGAGATCAAAAAATAAACTATGGATTGCATGTTGCTATATAAGCTGACCTGATGCGCCGCCAAGTACACTTGACGTATTTCTGCTCAAGCCTAGTTTCCTTTCTCACCTAACCTTGTGACATTGCTCTTAGCTATTTCTTACACTTGGCTGTTAGTTGTCACTCCAATGGATTTCTGTATAGTAGTATTTATTATTTTGTTTTATGATATTGCTACACCTCATCCTTGCTACCAGGAAGCCAAGAATAATAACTACAAGACAAATTTTATCTTTAGTTTTTAAAGAGACACTGTCGTGTTGTCCATTCAGAGCAAAGTGACAGTATCTATACAAGGCCACCGCTGAGCCATCGATACTCTCTTCTGAGGTCATTGCCCTCTCCTTTATGTGACAGTGCCAGACGGAGTACTAAATTATGGGAGGAAGTTACGTATTCCTCCATACCTAGGTAGTTTGTGCCTGCTGCAAAGGGAAGGGATAGGTTTTATACTGCCTTTATCCAATTCATAAGTATCATGCCCCTATTTTTAGACTTTCTGGCATTTAATTACATCATTTATATATATTTTTGGATCTACAGGTGCATGATTGTGGGGGCTTTGTCAGGGAGTATCATGCCGCGTACACACGACCGTTTTTAATGTCATTGAAAAAAACGTCATTTTTCTCGACGTGATTCTTCGTGTTTCCTCTCAAGCCTGCCTTGCCTACACACTATCGTGGAAAAAAATGCTCAAGTAAAGCGCGGTGACGTACAACTCGTATGACGGCACTATAAAGGGGAAGTTCCATTCGGATGGTGCCACCCTTCATGTTAGTAAAGTTTGTTGAGCGACGATTCGCGCTTTTCAGCCTTGTGCTTTTCAGTCCGCTACAGCGTGACAAATGTGCTATCTCCATTACGAACGCTACTTTTACCAGAATGAGCACTCCCTTCTCATACTTGATTCTGAGCATGTGCATTTTTTTTCACATCGTTAAAGCCCACACACGGTCATTTTTCATGACGAGAAAAACGACAATGTAAAAAACGACGTGAAAAATTTGAGCATGTTCCAATTTTTTCATGGCCGTTTTTCATGTCGTGAAAAATGCTCTGAAGCCCACACACGGTCATTTTTTATGACCATTTTAAAAAAATTTATTTTTCTCGTCATTAAAAACAGTCGTGTGTACGCGGCATTAGACTGACTGGCCTAATCCTGTTTTTTCCTCCTTTAACCACCCTGGCGGTATAATTAGGTCAGATTTATGCGTCTCAAAGCGGTACATTGTTTTGCATAGAAATTTGGCGTTTTATATTGTAGGCCTATAATTCTTAGTAATGACAACTTAAATCTGTCCAAATAAGAGTCTAGTAGACATCCCGGGTATGATAAAGTTTGAAACACCAAATCATAAATTATAATATAATAAATATCTATAAATAATTATAAAAAATAATAATATAATAATATTACAATTATTTCCTCACGATTCACTATCACTCAATTCTGCAAGTGTTCTAATTTACTATCCCTGTTTTATAGCTGGTCTAAAACCACTTTTGAGCTAAAGGGACACTTATTGGTTGCCATGGACAATCACAAATTTTTAGGCAGAAAGAACAATATATAATATAAAACTGCGTGCAGGGCACTGGACAAAGCACTAGGGACAAAAGGGACGTGAAATGATTTGATACAGTGATGTAATCTGTAAGATTACAGTGTACTGTATGTGTTATGTTTTGTGTAATTTTTTAATTTGCCACCTGGTTCCGTCCCCGTGCGTCACAATGCTTGCAGGGAATGTAGCCTGGCACACAGAGCTTTGGGCGGAGGACACAGCCCGCAGACACAGGGGGGGACATCGCAGGATCCTGGTGACAAGGTGAGTAAGCTGTACCAGGATTCTGCAATGCAATCCCCAGTGTGGCTCGGGGTTACCACTAATGGTACTAAAATTTAACCCCGAGCCAAACTCGGGATTACCGCCGGGAGGTTAATGTTCTGAGTCAATCCACTTCATGAATTCTGGGAGGTTGTGGTTCCTGGGATGTCTCATGCTGAAAATCACTGGAATACAACACTACTATATTTCCTTGGTAAATTCACACATTATAGTTTATGTATGTATCAAGTAGGCGTATTGCTTTTACTATTACAGCCCTTTTTGTGCGGATGTCTTGTGGTTTTGGCGCACGCACCCATATCACTTGTATATTTATTCTGGTGTTTCTTTATGTGTTTAACTATGTTTTGTTTTTTATTGTGTCACAGAACACTCCCCTCCCCACCGAAGAGCTTTCGGGCAAAACGCATTAGAACCTGAGAACTCTTCAACAGCCCATGATTTGATCAACTGATTTAGATTTGTGAGGACACTTTATGAAGTATTATGATTGTAGCTGTGGAAGGGTTCATTAGGGTTGTGATATAATAATTTTGTATCCCATCTGCTTTGTATCATGCTTTTTTGTGATTTGTGTTTGGTTTTTAACCATGATATGGCTGCATTCGTGATATGGCAACCATTTTAATACCATTCATGGTATGGGTTGTCCTAGGGCTGGATGCTATTGAAGGATTGTATTTTAATATATTTGTATGTGGCTTTATTTCTTTGAAAGATCACTCACCTGAAAAGACCCACATACTTAAGTTTCCCCTGCTTCTATTGGGGAACGATTTGTTAGATGTGTAATTATTGGGGATGTGGTGGTAATTATTTTACCTTACCCCTGACACTGTTGAATTGTAATGGATGAAGGAGAGGTAGGAAGTGAAGGGGACCCTGAATGGGCAAACTGTGATTTATAAAAATACGCTGCCTAATACCTAATACCTGTCTGACATTCCTGGTTCTGCCCTCCCCTCTGTAAACTGATCACGGTTTATCATGGCTGCTGAGCCCTGACACTGTGGTCAGTTTACATGTCTCTGTCATTTGCAGCTCTTCTCTGTCCTCACCTTTGTCTACTCCTCCGTCCTCTCCCCCATCCCTCCCTGCCTGTCAGCTCTCCAATCCTCCCCTCCTGCTGTAGAAAATTACTCTATGTGCTTTCTATAGTTCCCTATGTTAGATATCATTAAACTCCCCAGTGTATGTGATTTATAAAACTATGCTGCCTAATACCTTATTTCCAGGTGCCGCTCAGCACTCACATGACTGCCCGCTGGTCTCCTCCTATCCTCTCTGCCTCCCGGCTGACATCAGCTGGGGATAAAGGAGAGACATGAGAGCTGCGGATGACAGAGCCATATAAACTGACCACTGTGTCAGAGCTCAGCAAGCGTGATAAACAGTGGTCAGTTTACAAAGGTGGGGGCAGAACCAGGAAAGTCAGACAGGTATTTCAGGTGATACGTGGGGGGGGATATACACAGCACAAGCTCTGTGCTGTGTAACATGTTTTAAAAGAGCAGGAACTCTTTTTTTTTTGTTAGGGTAACAAGCACTTTAGGGTAGATATGTAATTTAGAATGCTAAAGTTCTGTGTTTCGTATTTTGTTATTCAATAAAATGCTTCTTTTTAATTTTGTTTTTTCTATACTGCATTTCGGTGTTACTGATTTCCTACAGCCCATTTGCTTCCACTTCCTGGCTACACTTCAGAGATGGCTGCATGGTATTTCTTAGGAAGGGGGGGGTGGTATTCCTGGTTTTGACAGTAGTGCACCATGGCTGTGCAATTTGAAGAGTGTGTTGTCAGACCCTGGCCATCTTCACCAACTTGTGACAAATGGCTGGTCAAACTTACACCATGTTGTTGGTGATATGCAAAATTAGCACTCTCAGCCTCACCCTGCACAAGGATTTTGTAGCTCTCAGGACCATAATCTAAGTGCCAGCAATTGTCACTGAGTATCGTTAACTTTGTAATTAACTCTTTACTCTCCCACTAGATATTTAATTGTAAATGTCAACATTCCCAATAACAATTATGCCTTTTAATACACACTGTCACCACAGACAGAAATATTTGAGAGATTTTCAGTATAGTAGCACTCTTCATAGACAGGGATTCTTTAAATTCTGACAAAGTGCATATTAGATGATGTTAACACTTTTCAAACTATTATTTATTAACTGAAAAGGTAAAATGGTGCAAATAAAATATTTAAAGAAGAAAGGTATTACAAATGAGAAAGACAATAATGCAACAGAGAAATAAAAAGGGTTTAAGAACGGAAATACTTAGCAAAGTTTGGTTCTAGGAGTTTGGCAAAGTCCAGTCAATGAGCAACGTGAATCTGTGGCTCTCATAAGTGTAGCGATACCCCCGTAGGAGCTGCTGGTTTAAATTTGGGCCTGCCGTTACCTTACTGTTCCGTATGCTTGTCTCAGGGGTTCTCCTTGAAGAGTTGTCCAGAAGAAGTTTGCACCAACACAAAGTCTCTTTCAAGGTTTTTTTTTTAATAACGTTTCTGACAGAGGGGGTAGAAGGGATGGTGAGGACTCAGGTACCTTAGTTGCAGATCACAGGAATTTTCCTAGGTCCAGAGGAACAACCGTCTCCATGCTGGACTCAGCAAACACCAGATAGGCCCAATCTCACTGGCCTAGCAGCCGATGCGTAGCTCGATCACATATAGTCTCTGCCACAGACTTGATGAAAATAGAACAGTCTCTGCCACAGACTTAGCGTAACCCTTCCCTGGATTATCTTCGGAATAAAGAACACAGCTCTCAGTGCCAGGATCTTCCAGCCATTCCGGCAGCACTGTGAGGTAGATTATGACCCGGATGCATCCTCCAATTGAGTCCTCAGTTGCTTGGTCTCTTCCAGCAGGCAAGGCGACACAGGATCATCCCCGGATCAGTAGGCCCCCAGTAACTTCTGGGCCTACATCTCAGTAACAGAGTCTCAGGCCAATGTGGCCCAGAGGCGAAAACTGCCAGCACTTCCCTGAGGTCATGAGGGCCCTCAGGTCGGGATCGGGTGGGTGGTGCCCACCACCAATCAACGACCCCCAAGTCTCCAAAACGCCCCCACCCTAATGGCGCCTGTCACTTAAGTACCCTCTCCCAGCATGCACAGTGGGTTCACCACGCCCCCTGGGCTGCTGCTGGGAAACAGATACCCAATACGTTCAGCCTGCTGCCTTTCCTATCCTGACCAGTGGTGACAGCGGCACCCACTGTCAGGAGGAAAATCATGCAACCAACCAAACTGAAACAGTGCCATAATTTAAATGAACAATCTCTCTGGGCTAAACTAATGCCCAGACAACTAAATTTCAAATATAGTGCCCACTCATTGGGAGCATAAGTCTTTGCTGATATTCCTTGTTTGATGGTAAAAAGGAGACCTCAAGACTACTGATACAGTCTCTCTTTTCTGGTCCCTGAGGAGAGTGTTGACAGAAATGATCTGATGAATAAGAAGGTCTGAGGAGTGGCCAATGGGATGTCAAAGTCTTTACCACCATTCAGATGCTTCTTTCTCTCTCTCTAAATGTATTATCTTGAAATACCTATGGGTTGCACTCTGGCAACTTTCATATTATTGCCCAGTATGTAATTACTGTTTGAATGAATACAAATATGATGGATCTAGGATGGCTATTTTACCTAAGAGATGAAATAAACCTGATCCTCCTCTGGTACCTCGTAGGATAGTGGAGTTTGGGCTTAAAGTGTTGCTAACTAATTGCTATAGGTAAATATTTATTTATTCTAGTTATTATCTGCTCAGGAATTATGAAATACACTGCAGTTTTGATTCTTCAAGAAGAGTTAGACAGAAATTTGTATTCACTAACTACTCTATCTAAACTATTTACAACCAGGGATTAGTAATTACTTAAGCCTGAAACTTGAAGTTTTTAGGCAGATCCCTTTGATAAGCAGGAAACGTGTCAAGTAAACTCATACGCACTGACATTTTCATTGCCGCAGCCTGGTAGGGGCAGCGTTTTTTTTGCACATGTTTTTATGCTTGTTTTTTATGCCCATTTTGTACATGTACTACTATTAGAATCCAATAAATACTTCACCATATTAGCTTCTCCTTGGCTCCTGGTGAGCTTTTTTCACACAGGTACTCAACCCACTGGCGGTATTGACTTTCTGATTCCATGTCCTCCTGGATGCTGACTGAGTATACTCACATCGATTGGGCACCATCGTTTGGACACAGGATACCTATGCAAGGCTGGTTTATATCCAGTTTTTGGTGAGTGCACTGTATACTTGTGGCGGTTATTTACTGCAAAGTTTTACTATATCGCACAAATTGGTGGATTATTTTCCCTTAAAGAGGAGGTTTAAGTTCTACTGTGGGTCACTACATGTCCTGATATCTTCCATATCTGGATAAAGAACTGTTTAAAGTGATTCACTAAGCTTATTCACAAGCAATCTTTTTTCACTAACTGTTGACTGCCTTTTTGTATTTTGTTTTTTGATCTTTGGACATTTACATATTATACGTTTTTATAGCGATGCAATGTTATACCTTTTATATATATAGGTGTATTATTATTATTATTATTATTATTTTCAGAATCATCTAAGATTAACACGAAATAACAATAAATAATAATAATAACACATTTTCATACATCATGCAATAACATTGCATACTGTCAAATAATTTACCTACAATACAAAACAAAGAGATATTTTTTTTTTTTACTAAACATAATTAATGATACATATTAGTAATAACATTAATAATGGCAGCACTATTTTGGACAGTTAACTTAATCTTGACTTTGATTTACTTGCAAAATGCAATTTATGTTTGCAACAACTGGAATGATTTCAAACTGAAAATCCATTTGTAAGCCTACATTTGTCCTATGACAGGCATATACTCATTACTTAATTTACTATGTATTGATATGTATGATTTGGCAAGCTACTGCATATTTACATTGTTTAAAATATTCATTGGCTTCTGCTGTTGTCTGTTATTATATATTATTTTTTCAGTGCAATGTGCAATATACAGAAACCTCAAAGAAGTGCTGACTTGGGTAAAAGGATTCTCTTTCATCTTACACCGCAATAAAACAAGAGGTTGGCTAAAAAAATAATGCTTGGCTGAGCTGCACATCATTACATATATATATATATATATATTATTTTTTTCCTTGCCTGCCACATTAAAATATTTAATATTAACAAAAATGATTTTCATTTTATCCATTCCCAATAAAGTCTGCAATATTGAAAATATATTTTTTTGAGTAAGATATCAGGGCAATTTCCTACAAGTCAATGTTATCTCCAAATGTCATGTCAGCCATATGGAGTATCCTTTGTTAGTAACCATAGAAATCAGTCCTCCGCCAGTGCAACTACTATAATGATATGTCACGGACAAGCTACACAGTGGAACATACTGCAATAAATCTATATTCTGGGATTTGTATATAATTGCAATCGGACAGTTACTGCAGTTTAACCAACAGACACAAAAGCATATTCGATCATAATTTTTATTTTTAATTTAACAATTTCTAAAGGATAAGTAGAGCATTATTGTGATTCAAGTTAACACATGAAGATAAAACTGAAGAGATTGTGAATATCGCAAAAGACAAATCATGGTTCATTCAAACAGAACAATATAACTATAACTTCCATTTTTTTATTTTATCCAAAATAGTGTATAGGTGAATTAAACACCCAGGGTCAAAAAGACCCCAGATCTCTCATTTACCTTTAAAAGCTAAAAAAATATATCAGAGAATCGGAAGTGATGTCAGAGGTCACTCCAGTCCTCCAAGGGCATAGAACTGAGTGGGGGCCATCTTGCCCTCACTCGACTTCCTGCCTAGCCATCGGCCACATCAGATCGCTTCGGGTTTTTCAACGGCTCAGGTAAACCTGGAAATGACCAGAAAGCTTGGGGAGGGGGGGGGGGTGGGAGCACATCTGCCACCACCTCTTAAAGTGATCCAACGGCGAATACGCCGCTGGGATCACTTTAAACAGACGCCAAATTGCTGGGGGTATGGCAGTTAGTTGCTGCCATAAACCCCGGTATTAAACGTCAAAGAAATGCTGTATATATACTGTGGGCGGTCGGCAAGTGGCTAGAAAATGTCTTGAGCAAACCTAATGCATATATATCAACAAAAGAGAGAGGGTGCCTCCATCTGAGTGTAAACCATGTAAGAAAGCATGAGATATTAGTCAGGTAATACAGTCACATGTTATGAAGGAAGGATCAGCATATCTTCAATAGGAGAGTTGTCATCAATTGCAGAGATTGGCACGCAAGCGGCTGGCGGGTGCAGAGTTCAGCCGGAACGCTGCTGTGTGGATTTGGTGCTGATCGCTGTAGTTCAGAGAGCTAGAGCGCAAACAACCCGGCTTGTGTGGCATCTTCTGGGTATCCTCAGTCCACTTGGCAACACACACAAAGAGGGATGTGGTTATGTGTTTTGGGACTCCGTCCTTTTTGCAATAACCTCCTGTTTATTTTCATGTACCCTAGCAATGGCTGCATTGCAGAGTGACAATATACAGTAAGAAACATTTTTAGATTGCTGTCACCCTATAACAGTAAGTACCTGAACAATGACCTTCATGGTAGGATCATACATTTTTTTTTTAATCAAATCTGTAAATTATAAAGTGATTTTGAAATTATATTAACATATTAAAGCTTTTGTGAGATTTTAGTAAATAGGTCAGGGTCGGCTATTATGCTTATAATTTAGAAACATTTTCTGTTCTGGGGTTGGCTCCCTCTAGTGGTTGCTGGACTCTATGTGTTAATTTTAATTTTTCCTGTGTAAGGATGTAGAGCAAAGCAGCATGAGACGTGTAGTTCAGAATGCTGAAGTGACTGTGCCAGCAGGACTGATCTGAACTACAAGGAACAGAATGCTGAGTGAACAGAACAGACTGCTGGGAGAGGATATAAAAGGTGCTGGCGCGGCCTAGATCAGCCTCTCTGGACGTCGTTTTGACTCTGCCAGCAGGAGGTCTGTGTGTCAGGGAGTTTGCTGACGATATGTGGCCTACACAGCAGGGGGTTGGACAGCTATACCCAAAGGGATCTCTGCGGACAGCATCGCTTCTTCAGTGCAGTGGAATGGAGGGTGTTCCAGGTCATCCAGAGGTGCATGCAATTCAAATTCCAGTGAGCTGCAGCGTGGCGCAGCGACGCCATTATCCAGAGCCAAGACACAGAGAGAGAGAGTTCCGGGCATGTTCGCCGAACTGCGAACAATTTGGGGTGTTTGCGGCAAATTCGAAAAGCCGCGGAACACCCTGTAAAAGTCTATGGGTGAAATCTAAAGTGCTAATTTTAAAGGCTTATATGCAAGTTATTGTCATAAAAAGTGTTTGGGGACCCGGGTCCTGCCCCAGGGGACATGTATCAATGCAAAAAAAAGTTTTAAAAACGTCCGTTTTTTCGTGAGCAGTGATTTTAATAATGCTTAAAGTGAAACAATAAAAGTATAGTATGCCTGTAAAGCAGCGCTTGTTTCCCTTGCTTAGAACTGTCCCTGAAAAAAATGTCATTTCTGAAGGAAAAAAAGTCATTTAAGACTCACTCGCGGCTATAATGAATTGTCGGCTCCCGGCAATACAGAAAAAAGTCATTGATAAAAAATAAAATAAAATGCGTAAGGGTCCCCCCAAATTCAATTACCAGGCCCTTCAGGTCTGGTATGGATATTAAGGAGAACCCTGTGTCAAATAAAATAAAAAAATGACGTGGAGTTCCCCCCAAATATCCATACTAGACCCTTCAGGTCTGGTATGGATTTTAAGGGGAACTCCACCCCAAAAAAAAAAAGTGGCGTGGAGTGCCCTCAAAAATCCATACTTGACCCTTTATCCGAGCACGCAACCTGGCAGGCCGCAGGAAAAGAGGGGGAGACGAGAGAGCGCCCCCCCTCCTGAACCGTACCAGGCCACATGCCCTCAACATGGGGAGGATGTCCCCATGTTGATGGGGACAAGGGCCTCATCCCCACAACCCTTGCCCGGTAGTTGTTGGGGTCTGCAGGCAGGGGGCTTATCGGAATGTGGAAGACCCCTTTAACAAAGGGGACCCCCAGATCCCACCTCCCCCTATGTGAATTGGTAAGGGGTACATTGTACCCCTACCATTTAACAAAGAAAGTGTAAATAAAATGTAAATGTGCCATTTTTAAAACGTATTTTTGCATTGATACATTTCCCCCGAGGCAGGACCCGGGTCCCCAAACCCTTATTAGGACAATAACTTGCATATTAGTCTTTATAATTAGCACTTTTGATTTTGAACGTTCGAGTCCATTGTATTTAATAGGGTTCTAAAGTTCACGCGAACTTTAGGTTTGTTCGCTGGTTCTGGTGCGAACCGAACAGGGGGGTGTTCGGCTCATCCCTACTTTACACCAATATATTGTGTTTATTTGATAAGTTTGAGATAAAGGGGGGTGTATACTATTACTGACAAAGTTGATATACAATATCTCACAAAAGTGAGTACACCCCTCACATTTTTGTAAATATTTATTATTTGTGAGTCTCTATTTACTACCACAGCCAGTGGTGACATGACGGAACCCAGGGTGTCAGAGGTAAGGGAGGATTTGCAGAGTCGAGGTAATCAATGGGGTATAGAGTCTATTAGCAGCCCTTACGTGGGTACCTCTACAGGTCTATGTTTACAATAATGAAAAGCTAGCTAGAAAAATATGGTTCTTAAAATATTACCTACTGTATAACCCCCTCAATACATAAGCCATTTTTCAGTTTCCAGTGCTGTGATATTTAACTGATATTTTATGTAATTGTTTTGGACAGATAGAGTTTAATACCCAAATTTTTTTTTTTTTTTTTTTGTTTTGTTTTTTACTATAAATTAGGAAAAAACTAACATAAAATCAGTTTTCTTTACTTTCTGCTAAAATGAAAATGCTAGGACACTGCAGATACTTCTAAAAGGGCCCTTTTTAATGCCTTTTTTTTTACACAGAGGGATGAGATGGTGAAGGGGTTAATGTACAGGTTTTAAGGGCTTTTTTTACACAGAGGAAGGAGGTGGTGAAGGGGTTATTGTACAGGTCACATACATTATTTATAGCGAGATGGAGGGACGCTGTGTGTGTGGCCCAGTCCCCCAGAAGACATCACTGCAGACGAAACATGCAGGCGCGTGGCTACTCTTAGCGTCCGTCTGCGGTATCCATCATCCACTGCTTCCTGCGACACTATCAGCCTGCTGATCCACCCTGCTGTAAAGCTTGTCCGTGAGCCCTGTAAGCTTTCAATAAACGTTGATGTTTATTATGGACTTCACGATAAATGTTTGTATTTTTTTCCTGACATTCTATTGGGATTGACTGTGGAGTGATAACCATCATTTTCTTTGCTGACTACCAAGCCAAGTGTTAACATCTTATGTGTTTTTGGCCATTATAACCTTTGGCCCATCTTTTCTGGTAAGAGGCGTGATGAATATTCCTAGCCGATGGTGAATCTCTTTACAACTGAGTTGGAAGAATGCATGCTAATGGTCTTTGTTACATAGTTACATAGATAGTCAGGTTGAAAAAAGACACAAGTCCATCTAGTTCCACCAATAAAAAAAAAATCATACAATCCGATACACACAATCCTTCATCCACAGTTGATCCAGAGGAAGGTGAATCTCCAGCAAAGCATGATCCAATTTGCTACAGCAGGGGAAACATTTTCTTCCTGATCCCCCGAGAGGCAATCGGATTTTCCCTGGATCAACTTTACCTATACATTTTAATATCCATTTATATTATGTACAATAAGACCCCTTTCACACTGGGGTGGTTTGCAGGTTCTATTGTATAGCACCTGCAAACTGACCTAAAACAGCGGCTGCTGTTTCTCCAGTGTAAGAGCAGAGGCGCATTGCGGGTGGTATTAACCATTTTTTCGGCCGCTAGCGGGGGTTTAAATGGCACCGCTAGTGGCCGAATACCGCCGCAATTCCGACGGTATAGCGCCGCTAAAAATAGAGGCACTAAACCACCAGCGCACCTCCCGCCCCAGTGTGAGGGGCCTTAGGAAAGAATCCAGGCCTTTTTTAAAGAAATCTACTAAGCTGACCAGAACCACCTCTGAATGGAGTCTATTCTTCATTTTCACAGCTCCTATGCCGCGTACACACGATCGTTTTTCTTGCCATTTTTTTTCTTGCCGTTTTTCACGTGTTTTTTTTTCATGTTTCCTCTCAAGCCTGTCTTGCGTACACACGATCATTTTAAAAAACGATCAAGCAAAGCGCAGTGACGTATACCACGTACGACGGCACTATAAAGGGGAAGTTCCGTTCTAATGACGCCACCCTTTGGGCCGCTTTTGCTAATTTCGTGTTACCGCGTGTTAGTAAAAGTTTGATGAGAGACTATTCGCGCTTTTCAGTCTTCGTGCTTTGAAGATTGTTTTGTGGAGTTCAGTTTGTGCTTGTGGGTTCGTATCTGTTTGGCAGGGCTTGTAGACAGTTCGTATCTGTTTATTCAGTGCGTTCTCGTCTGCTCTGTCCTGTTTTTCAGCTTGTTCTTCATAGGCCTTGCTGTTCTTCCGTGCGTTCTTCTAGTTCGTTCTGAGCTTGCGACCGTTATCTAGCCATGTTGCGGCTACGTACTCGTCGGAGAGTTCGTGCTGTAGTTGGTGCAGGGGTTCATGCTGTATCCCGACTCCATGCCATGAGCAGGGTCAGGAGGAGTTCATGGACCAAGAATTGGTTGCTCCAGCGGCACCAGTTCTGTCATATGCCTTTGTTGCGGGAGATCAGGGAGAATAATCTTGATGACTATAGGAATTTTCTCCGGATGTCTGACCCCGTATTTCAGCATCTGTTGGCTTTGGTGTCCCCCTACATTACCAGGCAGGACACCGTTATGCGTGAAGCCATCAGTGCTGAGCAGAGGCTCATTGCCACGTTGCGATACCTGGCAACTGGGAGAAGCCTGCAGGACTTAAAGTTCTCTTGGTATCATTATACCAGAGACGTGTTCTGCCATCCTCCAAGTTTTGCAGGAGGACTATATTAAGGTAAGTGTTCTTATTGCAAACATCACATTGTATGTATTTTTTAGAATGTTTTTTTTGGGGGGGGGTTTCTTAGCAATCCCTAATTCCCATGATTCTTAGCTGCAGGGAATTTCCCCTTTCACCACATGCTAATTTTTTATTTCAAATTTGTTCATTAGGCCTACATTAACATTTCCCTTACCTAACCTCTCCAGCATGCTATCCTGGGGCCATACCCACCTTGCCTAGTCCTTCCCATGTATTTTAATCTATGCTCCATCGTAGAGCTTTACCCTAAACGCCCCCTAAAGATTGCCTAGGAATGTAACATTTGTCCTAAATTCAGACAGAGTGCTCCAGCCTTCATTTGTGATCTCCCCAAATCATCTTCAACCCCCCCTTTTTTTTTTTTTTCGCTTTTTTTGTTGCTTACTACTAATGTTTTATTTTTTCTGTTTGCCCCAATGTTGGCCATGAATGATTTCCTTTAATCTGCTTTCAATGTTTCAGTCTCAAAGTATTAATTTATTTTTGATTTCATTACACAGTTCCCTTCTACGCCACATGAATGGCAGAGTGTGGCATCGGACTTTGCCAAACGATGGAACTTTCCAAACTGTGGAGGGGCCATTGACGGCAAACATGTTCGGGTCGTCCCACCACCCCATTCGGGATCCTTTTATTATAACTATAAGGGGTTCCACAGCATCGTCATGATGGCAGTGGTGTCGGCCACCTACGAATTCCTCTATGTGGACGTTGGCAAGAATGGCAGGATGTCTGATGGAGGAGTTTTTGCACAGACGGAGTTTGGGGAACGGCTCCTTTTGGATCAGCTGGCCTTGCCACCAGCGGAGCAGAATGTGGAGGGACTCCCATTTGTCTTTGTGGCGGATGAGGCGTTTGGCCTGGGTCCCCATTTGATGAGGCCATTCCCGTAGCGCACCCTCACCCCTGAGAGGAGGGTGTACAACTATCGGCTGGCCAGAGCAAGAAGGGTGGTCGAAAATGCCTTTGGCATCATGGCCAGCCGCTTCCGCCTGTTCCTCACCTCCATCCACCTTGCCCCTTACAAATGGAACCATGTTGTAATGGCGTGTTGTGTCCTACATAATTATCTCCGGGTGCATTCCACAAATTATCTGACTTTGACTGGGCCTGAGGCCACCTTAATGGAAGCAGAACATCTTGTGGCCCTGGAAGCTGGCCGTCCAGGCTTGGCCCCCCAAACCGGACGTGAGGTCTGTGACAAATATGTGGATTATTTTGTGGTTAGGGGGGCCATTGAAATGCCTGATGACTTTTAACCTTTTAACCTTTTAATTTCGAAAAATAAAACATTATTTTTCTCAAAGATTGGTTTCGTGTATAATTTTAATAATGGTTTCTGTTTTTCGGAGGTTTACCTAGTGGACTTGTATTGCCATGTGTATTGTGCATTCTTAATTCGCCTTCATTGTCAGTGTAAACACCAAACATTGCTTAGTTCACAGTAGCACAACATTTACCTAATGAAGCCACAACTTCTTGATACCAAAATGACATTTTTTATTTTAGTATTGGACAAATCCTTTTAAATGTAGATGTCCTAAACATTTTTTGCTTGTTAAAACGCATGAACCAGCCATGCATACCAAAAAAATATTAAAATATATATCGGAAACATTTACATTTACTAGTGCTAAAAGGTTCAATGAAAAACATACCTGCCAAAACACAGCAAGTTCAACGTTAATTTTTATAAAAACATTACACATGCCCAAGCACAGCCATGATCTTTTGTAGCCTTTCCTCCACCCGCTTGGTATTTTCCCTGATCTCTCTCAAGTCTCCCTTTAATTTTTGAAGGTCACGACAGCAGACCATCAGGTATTGGATCAGGATCTGGGCACTGTGATGTGTCAACTTTTTGGGGTCTTCGGCCAGAACTGCACCTACATTTAAAAAAAAAACATGTAGTATAGAATATGTAGACCTACATCTATTAACCTGCATCTGTCTGGTTTGACACTGACCTGTTGAGGTGGCACTTTCCACTTCCACAACCTCACGTTCCTCTCCATCATGTGGGTCTGGGGCTATTGTTGAAGGTGTTGGATTTCGAGGCTCATCTGACGTAGCTTTTTGAAGCCCTATGGAGATTGCAAGAAAAGGTATAGTTTCATTATTAAGGTTGATTTTTGGGTGGAAAATAAAGCATGAGAAAATAATTAGCAAACATTCTTTTGAAGTGTGGTCCATTTTTCAATGGACCCCCAGTGACAACAGGAAAACATGATTGGATACATAGCCAAATACATAGCATATATTTTTGGAAACAAAGTTTGACACATTGTAACACCCCAAAGTATATACACAGGATCACCTGTGTGTGACACCCTCAAACTTTGGGTCTTTTGGCCCACACTTGTACTACTGCGTTCAGATGTTTCATCAGCTGCTGAGCATTCTCTACCTTAACATTACCATGCATATCCTTTTTTTTTCCAAAAATATCCTTTGGATTTGATTCCTAAAAATTATTGGTGACCAAATTTGCTACCCCCAAAAAATAAAAATAAAATGGGTGTTCACACTGGATGATCCAAAAACATTGTTTGATGAACTGTACGGAGAATGAGGTTTAATACGTCCGTTTACTTTGCGGACGAATCTGAAAGATGGTATCTTTCACTGTACGATATCAAAGACAAACATACACGACATAATACAAGTAATAATCTCTAGCAGGGAAAATAGCACTATAAAACTTACTTTTTCGTATAACTTTCTTGATTCGTTTGTATTGGTCGGGCTCCCGCAACTTCAGATCAGACCATCGTTTTCTGAGCTGTTCCTTCGTTCTGCACACCCCAAATTTTTGGTGAAGACTTTTGACCACTTTGCCCATAATTTTTGACTTGACCAGATTCGGCCTTTTATACGGCCCATGCTTGGCATCATAATCCTCCCTCTTTAAAATGGCGACCATCTCCACCATTTCCTCGAATGACATGTTGGATGCCTTATATCTTCTGGATCGGGATTTGGCCTCCTCTGGAATTTCATCCTCTGTCGAGGTAATCTCAGCCACCTGTGTTTCCGCCATGTTGCTAAGCACTACAACGAGCGAGAAGGGGCGGGGAAAGTACAATATTGAACGTCAGGGGCAGGGAAAGCGTGCCTAGTTCCACGCATGTGCAGTGTATATCAAGTGCCGATCCATGTGTCGAAAATACGTTCATTTGGCGGGAGAGGGAGTTCGCAACGAACGTGTTGACCAAGGTACATAACATTCTTAAGGATTTTGGGTTACGCAGAGGAGGAGATTTGGGGCTTTTATATCTGTTCAAAATGCTGATTTGATGATTGTTGCCTAAAACATATGTCTTTTCTGGGTTTTTGATTTTACAGAGAGAATGAATACATTCAAAAACCCGGAGTTCATGGGGGAGTTCATTGACAAATGGAAAGAACTCCCTATCCTGTGGCAGACCAAAAGTGGGTCAAATAAAAACAAAACGGCCAGGACAGCAGCACTGGAGAGCCTGCTTGCATTTGTCAAAACCCAGATACCCACAACAACTCTCCAAGATTGCTACCATCAGGGGGACATACAGGACCCAGAGGAATATGGTCCTGAAGTCCCAGAGGTCAGATGCTGCAGCAGATAAGGTTTATAAACCCAGTCTGTGGTACTACAGCAAGCTTTCTTTTCTGGATGACCAGCTGGAAGTGCGGGAATCTCTCTCCACCCTTCCCCCCAGAGGTCAATACAGCCTTCCTTGTAGCCAGCCCTCCAGCCTTCCTTGCAGCCAGCCCTCCAGCCTTCCTGGCAACCCTGCTCTGGCTTCCTCTGAGGATCAAGATCAGGCCCTTGAGGAGGCAGATTTGGATATATGGAGCCAGGTAAAGTATTGATATCTCCATTTAGATGTTACAAAGGTGATGCATTTAAAATGAGGATAGTATTGTTAGGTATTTTATTTAAAATAAAAAAATGGATTTAAAGAGCAAGATACAGTAGTGGTCAATTTTGATGTGGACAAGGCAACAATATCAGGAGGCGGAATCTGTGAGAATTTTCTAAAGTTGCCCATTCATGTCAAAAATGTCTGGAGGTGAACAATGTGTGTGATTGATGGTGGCAATAAAATAATAAAGTCCCTTTTTTTTTTACAGCCAGAGCAGAGCCAGGAAGAGGGTGATGGTGGGGACCAGGAGGAGGCAGGGCCAAGTGGCACCCAGGAGGAGGCTGGGCCAAGTGGCACCCAGGAGGAGGCTGGGCCAAGTGGCACCCAGGAGGAGGCTGGGCCCAGCACAAGAGCCCAGATGCCTCCCCTGGTAATGAGACCACGAGGGCCAAGGAGAGGTAGGCAGGTGGAGGAAGAAACAAGAGCCTTCCTCAAAGAGGCTACTGTGGCCCTCAGAGAGGCACCCTCTGCTGAGGAGGGCTTTGCCGCAGTCCTGGCCAATAAGCTAGCCCAAATGGACCTGCGGCAAAAGCTGTATAGCGAGACCCTCCTGTTGAAGGTGATCAACAAGGGATTGCTCGGTGAACTCACCAAGTACACCGACATCACAGAGGTTGTCCCTACTCCTCCACCTCCTCCTCCTCCTCCTACTACTCCTCCTGCCACAACCTCTCCTCCTGATCCCCAGCCTCCGAGGAAGAAACCAACCAAGGCTGCAGGGAAGGCTGGAGAGAAGGCTACAAGGAAGAGAAAAAAATAATGCCTGCTGTAGTACCACAGACTGGGGACATATATGACTTATCTGCTGCGGTTCCTGACCTCTGGGAGTTCAAGCCAAGATTGGCCTCCTTTTTGGTTTTCACATCTTGGATGGTTGTTGTGGGGTCCAAGGGATGAACAAATGCAAGCAGGCTCTCCAGTGCTGCCATCCCCTTTAATTTGTTATGTTCCGAAATAAAGGATATTTTTTTTGGCTTTAAATACTAGACTATGTGATTTGTATTTCAAAAGAGAGTTTGCTAGGGAGCAGGCAGGGACATTTCTAATAATATTATTGTTATTAACAAGGGACACAAACCTCCTTGAGGCAAAATGAGACACATTTTGAAGGTTGGTGTGGGACATTTCCCCAAACATAATTTAAGGGGAAAAAAAAAAAAGCCACAGAAAAATGAAGAGGCTAACTTAAGTACTAAAAAAATAAATAAATAAATAAATAAAAATGATCTTTACATTTCTTAAGGAATTAATGAGGGAGATGTGGCTTGAAAAGAATATTTTTCTATCATTAAAAAAATTAGGAATTACTTTAGAAACAAGTTTGGCATAACTCTCAATATCATTATCAAAAGAGGGTAATTGTTCAAGCATTCTCTAAAGAAGAACGGAATGCGCAGCATTAAAACAATGCTATTAATTCAACCGTGACGAATGTGCCATATCGATTTCCATCACTAGCTTTACCAAAACGAGCGCTCCCGTCTCATACTTGATTCTGAGCATGCGCGTTTTTTTCAAAAAAGAGAGCATGTTCGAAATTTTTAATGCCCATTTTTCACGTCGTTAAAAATGCTCTGGAGCATACACACGATCATTTTTAATGGCCATTTTTTTAAATGCCATTTTTAACGGCATGAAAAACGATCGTGTGTATGGGGCATTACTGTAAATAAACCTTTCCGTATTTGGAGATGAAATCTTTTTTCCTCTAGACGTAAAGAGTGCCCCCTTGTCCTCTGTGATGACCTTAAAGTAAATAACTCAACACCAAGTTCACACTATGGACCACTTATGTATTTATACATGTTGATCATATCCCCCCTAATCTCCTCTTCTCAAGAGAGAATAAATTCAGTTCCTCTAATCTTTCCTCCTAGCTGAGCTCCTCCATGCCTCTTATCAGTCTGGTTGCCCTTCTCTGCATTTTCTCCAGTTCCCCGATATCCTTTTTGAGAACTCTTGCCCAAAACTGAACTGCATATTCCAGACGAGGTCTTGTTCTCTCTATGGACTTCACAATTTCCTTTTTATTTATGACATAAGGACATTTATATATGTACCGTGTTTGTTTGCACTTTTGTTGTTATTTTTATGCACAGTTAAGTGTTGGATGTATATCCAAAATTTATTAAATGCTGTTCCATATTGTACTCTCTGGCACTTTATCTACTGTTTCTTATTGAATATATGCATGTTTAAATATTTGCTGTCTCATATTGCACTTATAGTTTGCTGTTCCATAGTGCACTTTTTGCACTTTATTTGCTGTTTCATATTGCAATTATTTGCACATTATTTGTTAGATCTATAGCGCTGCTTTGACACAGTAGAAGACTGGAGATGAAGGGGTTATTGTGCATTCGAGAAAGAGAAGGGAGGTCAAGGTTTTAAATACAAGGCACTGAAAAGATAGTATGAAAATTAGATGTAGATTAGATGTATGTGTGTAAAAGGGAGGTGGGGGGGGGGGGGGGTGAGAGTTAAAAACATTACTTGAACCTGCTGTTGTGTAACCTGTACAGTGGTCGACAATGACAAACTAATGGATACCGTAACTCATTAATTAATTAGTTCCTGTTGTGAGATGAAGAGGAGGGTTCACAGATGTAAACACTACATGGTTTACATCTGTGATTGCTGTGATTGGTCTCTCTATGACCAATTAGAGCTATCCACTCAGATTAGCTCTTTATACAGTTCCTCTGAACTGAACCATCTAGGAACAGGTATTAACAGGAAATTAAGGGCTCACTGGCTACCTGATACTTTTTTTTTTTTTTTTTTTTTTTTATGGCTGCATTTCTAAATGGTGCTGCAGAAATAAGCATTCAATGCACCACTTAGGCAAGGGGTAACAATTTAATTCTTGTGTACTAAAATAATACATTTAGAAAGTAACTAAAGAATATTTTAAATCTTTCAGAAAATTGCCAAATGCTCTTTATTTTAAAGAAAATAAATATAAAGTTCACCTTGCAGAACCATATATCATATTTTAGACTGAAATATAAATGCAAATTTGAATTAAACTTTTCAGCACTGCTTGTAAATGTTTGCATATGGCTTTCTACTCTTGTAAATAAATTAGAAGTATGCAGATCAACTGTATGTTTTAGGAACTTTATATAATTGAAAATTTGTAAACATCTGGCATGAAATGTGCAGAAATCTCATTGCAGCTGAAACTTCTAACAAAACAATTCAACAATCGCAGTGGCACAAAACAGCTATGTATTGAATATGCAAGTACAGGAAATGTATTGATTGCCTTACAGTTTTAGCATAAATGAACTCTAAGCAAATGCAAGTGAAATGAGGGGCAGAATACAGAGGAATTTAGAATTTATCATTTATAGCTTCTTTTTTTCTATTTTAAGGCTACTTTCACACTGAAGCGCCACTAAAACAGCACTAAAGATTCGTTAGTTTTTTGCAGTGGTTTTCGTGGCACTAGCGGGCCGGTTTGTTTAGGTCACGTGACAACGCATGCCCATTAATTTCAATGGGCAGGGGTGTTTTGGGAGCGCTATTTATAGCACTCCCAAGCTGTCCCAAAGATGCTGCTTGCAGGACTTTTCCTAACGTCCCGCAAGCGCACAAGCACTTATTGAAGTGAACAATTCAAGTGAACAGTTTTCAGGTGCTTTACAGGTGCTATTTATAGCGCTAAAATGCCTGAAAACTGCCTCAGTATGAAAGAGGTCTATACTACTTCATTATCTTTCATAGAGAATAGTTTAAAAACAGTGAACATTGAAAGACATTGGGGTTGATTTAATAAAACTGGAGAGTGCAAAATCTGGTGTAGCTGTGTATGGTAGCCAATCAGCTTATACTTTCAGCTTTTTCAATTAAGTGTAGCGACCTCACCCCTCTCACCCCTTCTCATTCACGGCTTGGTTGTCTCGTCTAGGGGTTAGTACTGGGGGAGGGATGAGATACACCACGGCCCATGTCCTCCAGAGAGACTGGAGGTGAAAGCCAGAACTATCGGGTTTTGTGTATGTGTCCCAGAGTCAAATCCTCTCCTCAAATTGACTCCCTTTGCTCCTAGTAACCAGAGTTCCATACACTGAAAAGGGTCCAAATCGTATTTATTCTTCTCAATAAATAGTCATACGGCACAGACAGGTTGAGACCCATATAACACTTCAGTCTTTGTGGGGAGTAGGCCAAGGCACAATTCTTTAAGTAGAGCTAACCACTGTGGTGTCACCAATGGCGAATAGTCACTGCCACTGACTATATTGAACAGAACATGGATTACCTTTGCTAACGTAGCCCCTATCAGGGGGAAGACATCCGTCCAAGACAGTTACCGGAGGCCTCTCCGTCACCAGCAATGCTGCGCTGGACTCTCCGGAGAAGTTCCGCTCACCGGCCTCCTCGTCTCAGACACGGGCACCCAAGGAGTTAGGGCCCCCTCGGATTCCTCCACCCTCGCGGAACTCAGTCGAAGGTACTAAGCTCCAGGCTTCCGTCATAGTACCTCACCCCAGGCAAAAGGTTCCTGAGATGGACTCCATCTCCCGCTCCGGCCCGGTCGAGGGCACCTGGGTCCGGAACTCCGGAACGCCAGCACCCAGGCTGAAGGTGCCTGGGTGCGGCCGCGTCCTCCGACTCCGAACTCTGAACCCCAAGGTCAGGGCGTCCCCCCTTTTATCTCCTCTCCCTTTGCATCACAGCAGGTTCCCCGCCCCGCTGTACCAGCGCCAGGAAAGGACAAAAAGGATGCAGTCTTGCGGTGAGTGTTCAGCTCCGGCCCAGGGCGACAGCGCCACCTGCAGGCCGCAGGGAACCTCACACCACCAGAGTCCTCCAAGAACCACAAAAGGGTCTCAGATTCCCTAACAATCAATGCATCTGGGTTACACTACCACCCAGATGCCTCCCCTAAATTCAAATACCCGCTACATAAGCTTTGACAAAAAACAAAAACAAACAAACTGGAAGCTGATTGGTTTCTATGCACAGCTGCACCAGTAAATTAACCCCACTGTAATAGGCAACAGGCAAGTGTATTTGTATTGTAAACATGGACTTAGAGTGACATGAATTTTAATGAAGTTTGCTTGAGAGACGCTAACATTTATGGATACCGTTTGTAAGTTCCTCAAGTCCCAAAAAGTTATTTTGCCTAAAGATGAACTTCAGGAAACGTAAAACTTGTCCCTTGCATTGCCAGACTAGTCGCTGCAGTATCGTCTCCCTTATGCTCATGCCCATGTCATCAAGGTCATTGTAGGTTCCATAGCCATGCGCTGGATGTGACGAAGTTGAAGGACAGTCAACCACTGGAGAATGGGCTAGTGCCATCTGCCATAGGAGCAGAGAATTAACTAAGTAAAATTACTTTTACCATCCCCCTAGACTAAATGGACAGTTAATCTTTGTAGTGTGAATGCAGCCCTACTGCAAGGCATAATTTTGAGGTTTCCTGAAGTTCAGCTTTTAAGCAAATCTGTGTCTATAAACAGTAAATGCTCTTTAAAGGAAGCCCTCATTGACCTATGTAGCCATGGGCACTGTAAAAAAAAAGAATTCTGAAGTTAGTTACATACAGTGGGGAGAACAAGTATTTGATACACTGCCGATTTTGCAGGTCTTCCTACTTACAAAGCATGTAGAGGTCTGTAATTCTTATCATAGGTACTCTTCAACTGTGAGAGACAAAATCAAAAACAAAAATCCAGAAAATCACATTGTATGATTTTTAAATAATTAATTTGCATTTTATTGTGTGACATAAGTATTTGATCACCTTCCGGCTCTCACAGACCTGTCATTTTTTCTTTAAAAGCCCTCCTGTTCTCCACTCATTACCTGTATTACCTGCACCTGTTTGAACTCGTTACCTGTATAAAAGACACCTGTCCACACACTCAATTAACAGACTCCAACCTCTCCACAATGGCCAAGACCAGAGAGATGTGTAAGGACATCAGGGATAAAATTGTAGACATGTACAAGGCTGGGATGGGCTACAGGACAAAAGGCAAGCAGCTTGGTGAGAAGGCAACAACTGTTGGCGCAAATATTAGAAAATGGAAGAAGTTCAAGATGACGGTCAATCTCCCTCGGTCTGGGGCTCCATGCAAGATCTCACCTCGTGGGGCATCAATGATCATAAGGAAGGTGAGGGATCAGTCCAGAACTACACGGCAGGACCTGGTAAATGACCTGAAGAGAGCTGGGACCACAGTCTCAAAGAAAACCATCAGTAACACACTATGCCGTCATGGATTAAAATCATGCAGCACACGCAAGGTCCCCCTGCTCTGATGAGGCAAAAATAGAGCTTTTTGGTCTAAACTCCACTCGCCGTGTTTGGAGGAAGAAGAAGGATGAGTACAACACCAAGATCACTATCCCAACTGTGAAGCATGGAGGTGGAAACATCATTCTTTGGCAATGCTTTTCTGCAAAAGGGACAGGACAACTGCACCGTATTGAGGCGAGGATGGATGGGCCCATGTATCGCAAGATCTTGGCCAACAACCTCCTTAAATCAGTAAGAGCATTGAAGATGGGTCGTGGCTGGGTCTTCCAGCATGAAAAAGACCCAAAACACACAGCCAGGGCAACTAAGGAGTGGCTCCGTAAGAAGCATCTCAAGGTCCTGGAGTGGCCTAGCCAGTCTCCAGACCTGAACCAAACAGAAAATCTTTGGAGGGAGCTGAAAGTCCATATTGCCCAGCGACAGCCCCGAAAACTGAAGGATCTGGGGAAGCTCTGTATGGAGGAGTGGGCCGAAATTCCTGCTGCAGTGTGTGCAAACCTGGTCAAGAACTACAAGAAACGTATGATCTCTGTAATTGCAAACAAAGGTTTCTGTACCAAATATTAAGTTCTGCTTTTCTGATCAAATACTTATGTCATGCAATAAAATGCAAATTAATTACTTAAAAATCAAACAATGTGATTTTCTGGATTTTTTTTAGATTCCGTCTCTCACAGTTGAAGAGTACCTTTGATAAAAATGACAGACCTCTACATCAGTGGTTCTCAACTCCTGTCCTCAGGGCCCACTAACAGGCCAGGTTTGCAAGATAACTGAAATACATGACAGGTGATATCATTTGCTGCTCAGTGATTGCAGTTTTCTAGTCTGCATCTCCCCAAAGTAATACTTAAAATCCGGCCTGTTAGTGGGTCCCGAGGACTGGAGTTGAGAACCACTGCTCTACATGCTTTGTAAGTAGGAAAAATATTATCAAATACTTGTTCCCCCACTGTAGTAGGCAAGGTTGAAAAAAGACCCAAGTCCATCAAGTCCAACCTATGTGTGCGATTTTATTTTAGTAATACATTGTATATCCCTGTATGTTGTGGTCGTTTAGGTGCTTATCTAATAGTTTTTTGAAATTATCGATGCACCCGCTGAAACCACCACCTGTGGAAGAGAATTCCACATCCTTACCGCTCTTACAGTAAAGAACCCTCTACGCAGTTTAAGGTTAAACCACTTTTCTTCTAATTTTAGTGAATGTCCGTATGTCTTATTAAATTCCCTTTCGTGAAAAAGTTGTATCCCTATTGTGGGGTCACCAGTACAACAGTAATTCAAGTCCTTCCCTCAGTATCTCAGCTCACCATGTCCTTCTCTCCTTTTTCCAGCATAAATCACAAATAACTTTGTGTATAGTATGCAAATAGACGACTGAGGCAGGAACTGTACTCAACGCCTTACCATTGTAGCTGCTGTGTGTTGTCCAGGTGAGATACCTTAGCAGGCAGACATAAGTAGGACCTTAGCTATTCCTTAGAGCTTTTTTCCCTTTTGGATGATGAACCTCTTGCTCAGGTGCCAGGTGAACTGAAGCTTTAAGATCAATATGACAGCCAGGTAACTAGGTTTTTTAGAAGGAGTCTCAGCAGTGGAAGCCCACACATTTCTATCAATTTGCTAAGTCTAGTGAAATAGAATGTGGTCCTTTTTCCTACCACCTATGGTATTATTTGTCTTCTACTGATTATAATTACTAGTCAATTTATTGGTATATGATAATGTCAGACTCATAGGTGGTGATTGTGGTAGCCCTGCTGTCCACTCTCCTGTCCAGTATAGGCTTCTTACACTTCTTGATCTGCCCCGAGAAGTGTACAAGGATCTTTTGTCAAATATTTTACATGCCGCTCTAGGTGAGATCAGGCTCCACACTCCATTCGGCTCATCTCCACCAAAGCAATCAATTATACCAGCAACAAGAATGCCACATACTGTACCGAGATGCAAAATAATAATCCTACTTTATTAAAATAGTCAGCAAAACGCATTCTTTTCTGACATGTTGCAGTCTAGGCACCACCCTTTCTCAAATAGCTTGTTTTTGCTGGCTAATTTAACCGCTTGCTTACTGGGCACTTTTACCTCTTTCCTGCCCAGGCCAAATTTCAGCTTTCAGCGCTGTTGCACTTTAAATGACAATTGCGCGGTCGTGCAACGCTGTACCCAAATTACATTTTTATAAAAATAAAAAAAATCACACAAATATGGCTTTCTTTTAGTGGTATTTAATTACTACAGTTTTTTTTTTTTGCTAAAACTAACGAAAGAAGACCAAACATTTTGAAAAAAATAAAAAAAATTCATAGTTTGTTATACATTTTTGCAAACAGGTAATTTTTCTCCTTCACTGAGGTGCACTGATGAGGCTGCGCTGATGGGCACTGATGAGGCAGTACTGGTGGGCACTGATGAGGGGGCACCAATGAGACTGCACTGATAGGCAGCACTGATGGGACCTGATAGGTGGCACTAAAGGGCACTGATAGTTGGCACTTATAGGAAGCACCAATAGGTGGTACTGATAGGGGGCATTGATGGGCACTGATAGGCACTGGTAGGCAAAACTGGTGGGCACTGATTGGCAGCACTGGTGGGCACTGTTGGGACTGCACTGATAATTGCCCTGATTATTAGTGCCAATGTCCCTTTTACACAAGCCGGTTACCGGCTCTCTTTTTCTCTCCTCATGCTGTCAGCATGAGGAAAGAAAATCCAATAACCAGCTTGTTTACTCCTGTGATCAGCTGTCATTGAACACAGCTACAGTAATCACATTGTAAAGGGCCGCTGTGATTGGCCCTTTACCCCCCGATCTGAGTCCAAAGGACTCAGTGATCGCAGAGTGCACCGCCCATGAGCTGCAGCGGGTGCATGGGCAGCGCGATCACGGGGAAGAAGTCTATGTACGTGCTCCCAGCCTACATGGCTTAAATTTGAATGCACTTTTGTAGCCTCAATGTTGACATATTTATACGTGGTTTTAATTGAAATGCCATGACTCAGTAGGGTTGATTTACTAAAGAAATGGGAAATGCTTCATTTGCAAAAGTGAAGCTGTGTTTACTTGAAATACCTAGTCATACACACAGGAGCATAAAAAACAGATTTTGCCTTGCCTATCTACGGTTGATTAAAGGGCACGCAACTTAAGTTTGTGAAGTGAATCTGGAAATTGGCAAGTGAACATTCTCTATAAATCTACACCAGAGGCTCGGCATGATAACTTCAGTTTTTGTCTGATTTGACCCACAGCCACTCATGAAGTTGTATCAATTTGGGATGAAGAAAAATATACTCTATTTTGAAGGGTTAAGTGAAAAAGCTATATGCAAATTGCTGTTTGACTGACTTTTTCTTTTCAATGTGTCATTTAGGGTTTCAATTAAGCACACAATTAGAGTCTAACAAACCACGGCATAATTGTCCCTTAGGGCTTATAAAATTTGCCTTTTAATTCCTTCCTGCAAACAAATGTACTTAAATACAAATGAAATGCAGAGCAACCAATACTATAATTTTCACTATATAAACATATAAACTTAAGAAAAGTAAGTACAAGAACAGAAAATTCCCATGTATGCCACATTTGTACGCTGTGGGTTATTAAATATCTTGTGGCTATATTTGCAGTGGACAGTTTGTCCTTAATGTCGATTTTGCAGTAAACCCTGTAATATACAATAGGTACAACATAGTAAATTATTCTAAAATAAAACTTCATATTATTGCTTGTAATGAATTATGGATTATGCAGACATTTTAACAAAGGTCCTATCTTGCTGTAAACAAAATGAATCACATACACAGTTCTGAACATTTCACTTTAGTAACACCACAGAGAAAAAAAAGAGTTCAAGAGTTCAGTTTCATTTAACAAAAATCACACTTTTCTGTATTAAATACAAAATCCTGAACTATTCTGGAGAGATGAGGGAAAGGCTATTTTGTCAAATATAGACTAGGATATAGTACATTGTTTCCTGAACTGTGTATCGCTGGCATTTCGTATACAGTCAGGTCCACAAATATTGGGACATCTACACAATTCTAATCTTTTTGGCTCTATACACCAACACAATGGATTTGAAATGAATCGAACAAGATGTGCTTTAACTGCAGACTTGCAGCTTTAATTATTTGAGGGTATTTACATCCAAATCAGGTGAACGGTATAGGAATTACAACAGTTTGTATATGTGCCTCCCACTTTTTAAGGGACCAAAAGTAATGGGACAGATTAACAATCATAAATCAAACTTTCACTTTTTAATACTTGGTTGCAAATCCTTTGCAGTCAATTACAGCCTGAAGTCTGGAACGCATAGACATCACCAGACGCTGGGTTTCATCCCTGGTGATGCTCTGCCAGGCCTCTACTGCAACTGTCTTCAGTTCCTGCTTGTTCTTGGGGCATTTTTCCTTCAGTTTTGTCTTCAGCAAGTGAAATGCATGCTCAGTCGGATTCAGGTCAGGTGATTGACTTGGCCATTGCATAACATTCCATTTCTTTCCCTTAAAAAAACTCTTTGGTTGCTTTTGCAGTATGCTTCGGGTCATTGTCTATCTGCACTGTGAAGCGCCGTCCAATGAGTTCTGAAGCATTTGGCTGAATATGAGCAGATAATATTACCCGAAACACTTCAGAATTCATCCTGCTGCTTTTGTCATTGTCAGCAGTCACATCATCAATAAATACAAGAGAACCAGTTCCATTGGCAGCCATACATGCCCACGCCATGACACTACCACCACCATGCTTCACTGATGAGGTGGTATGCTTTGGATCATGAGAAGTGCCTTTCCTTCTCCATACTCTTCTCTTCCCATCACTCTAGTACAAGTTGATCTTGGTCTCATCTGTCCATAGGATGTTGTTCCAGAACTGTGAAGGCTTTTTTAGATGTTGTTTGGCAAACTCTAATCTGGCCTTCCTGTTTTTGAGGCTCACCAATGGTTTACATCTTGTGGGGAACCCTCTGTATTCACTCTGGTGAAGTCTTCTCTTGATTGTTGACTTTGACACACATACACCTACCTCCTGGAGAGTGTCTTTTGGTGTTGCTGAGCTCAATGATGCGTTTTTTTTTTTTTAAGGATGTTCCAAACAGTTGATTTGGCCACATCTAATGTTTTTGCTATCTCTCTGATGGGTTTGTTTTGTTTTTTCAGCCTCATGATGGCTTGCTTCACCGATAGTGACAGCTCTTTGGATCTCATATTGAGAGTTGAGAGCAACAGATTCCAAATGCAAATAGCACACTTGAAATGAACTCTGGACCTTTTATCTGCTCCTTGTAAATGGGATAATGAGGGAATAACACACACCTGGCCATGGAACAGCTGAGCAGCCAATTGACCCAGTACTTTTGGTCCCTTAAAAAGTGGGAGGCACATAAACAAACTGTTATAATTCCTACACCGTTCACCTGATTAAATACCCTCAAATTAAAGCCGAAAGTCTGCAGTTAAAGCACATCTTGTCCGTTTCATTTCAAATCCATTGTGGTGGTATATAGAGCCAAAAAGATTTGAATTGTGTCGATGTCCCAATATTTATGGACCTGACTGTATGTATTGTAAATGGTGCATTAATTTTTAAATGAAACGCATGGCTGAAAAGAAAACAGATCAGAGTACAATATCTACCACATACCCCTTTTGCTGTCATTGATGGCACTATAATGTGAAGCATTTACTGCTTTACTTGCCACCTAAATTTCCATGGCTAAATATGCTGATGAACAAAATAGTGTAAAATCAAAAATAACCTCACACAGCGGCGCTAAAAAACGATACCCTCCCCCTCCTGTGTCCGTGTGATTGGACTGAGAGAAGGTTACTGTTAATCAATTAAATATATACACCCTGTGACATAAGTGAATAATGTGCACAAGTAAACTAAATAAAGTCCACACAAATTCAATCCAAATGTGAGACAATCTTCTTCCAAATTCTCCACCACACACAGTGTTTAGTGTTTTCGTGATCCCGCTCCCATCAGATGGACACTCACCACAGCAAGTTGCCTCACACTTTCGTGTTTGGCTTAAAGACGTGTGCAAAGATCTTATACAGCTTTGCGGGCGATCCTCCCAATTCAAATCAAGTGTTTTTAAAGTTGTAATCCATATGCAAATGTAAAAGAAAGCTCCAAATAGTGTGATAACGTAAAATCAGTTTAATTACACACCAAACACGCACTTAAAATACTGCAATTACCTAAAACACAATTTAAATAAGCGTATAAAACCACTGCAACTCCAAAGGCAAAAGTGCACCGAACAGCGAGTGTACAGGTCGCGGCGGACCCTCAATAAACCAGTCAGATCTCACCACCTTCCCGCTGCCACTCACTACTCCTTCGCTGCTCAATTCGATCCTGTGACGTCGAATAATCCGTCAGACGGTTACCGCATAGCCACGCCCCGACATGTTTCATCGAATAGACTTATTCATGGGATTGGCTGTGCGGCATACCAGCTCCACCTTTTATTTCTCTTAACTTATGGGCGGAAGTACAATCTCTCCTCCATCCGCTTTGGGCGGATATGCGTCGTTCCCATACGACTTTCCATACCGCCCACCTTCCCAGCCCATCTGAGGGCGGAAGTGCGTCATCCGTTATATGCACCATGGGCGGAAGCCGGATATAACTTCCATTGACACAAAGCGAGTGTCCCCGCTGCCCACATACACTCGCTATTGGTGTCCATCTATATTTCAACTCAAATATCCTATACCATATTAGCAGTCGTGTGGCACATATCTACTTGGGGATGTAGTTCAGTGTTATCAAACATTAAAAACATTAACAATAATATATAGCGCATATGCTAAATATCATAGAAAAAATTATCAATATTTTAAAACCACTAGTAGCACCATGAGATCTTAATCTTATTATTACCACTCTGTATTTAATGTGATACAGATATACTCAGTTGCGGGATCAAAAAACATCAAGTATTCTGAACAAAAAAATATATATATATAAGTGGTAAATATTAGATATTTTTGTTTAACCTAAAGAAAAAAACCAATTAGTATATATATATATATATACGTGCTGCGAATTTTTTTAACTCATAGACAGTTATCCTATCTTACACATGGTATATATATACACCTAATACACATCACCATACCTATGTGTACATTACAGGAAACTATTACTAGAAAAAAACAATAATATTAATAATAATATGTCCGTAACATACATTCACTGATTGAATGTGTTAGCAGACCTAGACCGTGATGGAAAGCTATTAAATAAATATTTTAGACCCACAAATATCTAAAATTGTTAAACTATATCACAACCAACTATAATTATTTAAAATAATTTAAAAATTGTTTAAAATTATTTAAAATTATTTAAAATCATTTAAAAGTTGTTAATAAAACAGTTCAAATCCAATTCAATATTGAGGCCCCTAGGGTAAAGACTTTTTAAAAGAAATATCCACTTTGTCTCTCTTTGTGATAAATCTCTCACACGATTTGAGCCCCTCCACGATGGATGCACAAAATCTATACCACAGAATTGTATTAAAGAGGGATCTTGTTGGTGTTTCTCCTTAAAATGTAACGACACGCTATGGTATCTAAAGCCATTTTTTATATTTGTAAGATGTTCACCTATACGTGTCTTGAGCAATCTCTTAGTTCTCCCCACGTAATAAAGCCCACAAGGGCACCACATGAGGTATACCACATAAGATGAATTACAAGATATAAATTCTTTAATATCAAAAGTTTCCTGGTCATTATTGGTAACACTCATTATCCCTCTATTCTGTACTTTTACTGTTCTGCAGCATTTGCATCTTCTACATGAGTAAAATCCATTCAGATCAAACCGCAAATTACGTTCATTTGGGGGATCCAAAATTTTATTAACCACCCTGTCACCAAAACTCGGGGCTCTTCTATATATAAATTTTGGTGTATTGGGTAGAGCCTCCCCCAGATGTCTGTCACGTCCCAAAATGTGCCAATGCTTTCTAATGATGGTCTCAATTTCTTTGTATTGATGATGGAAACCTGTTATAAAGCCCCATTGATGTTGTCCATCATTAATCTGAGTTGATTTATTTACAAAGCACTGGCTCCTTGGGGCTTCACCTATTTCATGTATTAAATTTTGAAGAGGTTCCTCTCGATATCCTTTATGTATAAATTTGTCTTTCAACATATTTGCCTGCATCACAAAGTCCTCCTGACTAGTGCAGTTACGGCGCACCCGGAGTATCTGACCTTTTGGAATATTTCGTATCCAGGCTGGATGATGCCCACTTCTAATTGAAATATAACTATTTCTGTCCGTGGGCTTAAAGTATACCCGGGTATTCAAGCATCCTACTCCCTTCATAATAGTGACATCGAGAAAATTTATCTCCTCATTACTGATCTGATAGTCCAACTTTATGTTGTTATTATTATTATTTAATATTTCTAATAACTCAACCGCCGATTCTTTCGATCCCTCCCAGATAAATAGGAGGTCATCAATAAATCGTCGATAAAAACGTAATTGTGGTTTTTTATTCCTGAAAATGTGTTTATCCTCCCACTCGGCCATAAACAGGTTGGCGAGACTGGGGGCAAACTTAGCCCCCATCGCCACGCCAACCTGTTGTGAGAAGAAGCAGTCGTGGTACCAAAAATAGTTATGGCTCATACAAAAGTCCAATATATGTCCTAAAAAGCGTTTCTGCATATCCGGAATATCGTCCCTCTTACTTAAAGCCCAATTCAGTGCTAATGCAGCATCTTCATGCTGAATAACAGTGTATAGTGCTGACACATCAGCTGTAACTAAATACGTCTCAGAATCCATATTAATTTCCACTTTTTCTAACAGACGTAATAAGTCAGCTGTGTCCTTCAAATAGGCCTTTGTATCTTTCACGCTGGGTTGTAAAAATTTATCTAAATATTCCCCCAGTCTGGAGGTTACAGACCCTATTCCATTCACTATTGGTCGTGCTGGAGGGTTCAGAGCATTTTTATGCATTTTCGGCAGTGTGTAAATCACCGGAATTCTGCAAGCTGAGGGGACCAAGTATCTTTTTTCTTTTAAATTTAAGGCATTGGTCATATATCCCCATTCAACCAAGGACACCAACTGTGTTCTATATGTTTCTGTTGGGTCAGAGCGTAGCTTTTTATATGTGATCTGATCATCCAATAGATCCATCAGTTGTTTATGGTACATCAATTTGTCCATTATTACCACTCCTCCTCCTTTATCCGCCGGGCGGATAATGATATCCTTCTTTTTTTCTAAACTTTTGACACCTTCTTTAATATATTCAGGGTTAATATCCTTCTTTTTTATCGGGAGTTCTTCAATATCCTTTAAAACCATATGTTTAAAAACTTCAATAAAATGGTTATTAGAATTTTGTGGGTTAAAAATTGATTTATTCTTAAGACCACTATCTATTCTTTCTGCCATATTATAATTTCTAATTACAGGATTAATAGGATGACCTAAAAAGTATTTTTTAATATTCAATTTACGGATGAACTTGTGGGTGTCAATATACACCTCGAATTTATTCAAGGTTTTTCTGGGTGCACACTTCAGGCCCAAATTCAGAATATTCAATTCCTTCTTGTTTAATTCTACCGTACTCAGATTGAATATTCCAGCATTTAATTGTTTCTCATCCTTTTCTTTGGATTGTTTGGCCCTCCCTGCCCTTCGTCCCCTTCTTCTCTTTGGAAGGGTAAGAGTTCGCTGTTTGGGATATAGGGAGGTCCACTCCTGACCTTGCCTTTCTGCGTTTGGTGATTGTTCCTCCTCGGTGTGCCCCCTCTTCCTCTCCCACCCCTCCCCCGTTGTCCTAAAAAAGATTCCCGATAATAATTTCCATCATATTCTTCTTCCGCCATAGATTGATATCTATTATAGATGGGTATCGGGTTTCTCGGTTCTGGGGGGTGTTCAATCGGTGGTTGATACCATCGTTGTTGTTCTTGTTGAGGCCCATATCCATAAGGGTCATTCCCCCCATATGAGTGGTTCACTCTGGGTGATTGATAATTTCCATTGTATTGGTATTCATCCCTACCATATCTATTTGGGCCCGGAGAATATATACTAGCTCCGTATTGTCCACTTCTATTCACTTGGGGTGTACCTCCCCGAAGTGGATATACAGGAGGCTGTTCTCCTTTTTTATTTTTATTATTTCCTTTATTACTTATATTTTTCACTATGGCCTTTTTAGGGGCAACAGTTGTTTCCTTATGGGCTTCAACCTCATTCAGAGTCTGGTCATTACCTGAATTAGTATTTTGCCACACATATATGTTATTGGTCTTAAAATCAGTAAAATCCCTATTATATTTTTTAACTTTCCTTTTTTGTGTATCACGGTCTACTTTTTCCAGCTTTTTCTTCATATTGTTATTAAATTCCTTTACCATATTAGATTCATTAACAGGTTCTAGTTTCTCTTGTATATCTTAAATTTTTTCATTGAGTCTACTTAGTTTGATTTGTTTCCTTTTTAAAACCAAACCTTGCAGTTCCCTCCCTACTCTATTAAAGAAATGGAGCCATTCATCCATATACTTAGGCTCACTCAATCCATCCTGTGGTGATACTTCCCACCGCAGGCTTCTAAAGATCAAATTTTCCCTCTCATAGTGCTCAAATGTAAACACATCCCACCATGTCTTCACCTGTTTTTCAAGCAGGTTATCCAGGTTTTTTAATAATGCTGAGTAATCCTCCTCACTCTCTACCATATCATGGTTTGCTGAGAAGATATTATCAGGATTCATCTGTCTATTAGACAGGAAATTAATAGCTTCCATAGCAGCAGGTGGTTAAATAAAAATACTGTGTAAAACTGGTAATATTAAGTTGCGCCCTTCCCATATATACCACCACCGCGCTTAAGGGTTAAAACTAAACCTATACCAAATATGCAGCAGCCACTTTAAATAAAAAATATGAACAAAATAGTGTAAAATCAAAAATAACCTCACACAGCGGCGCTAAAAAACGATACCCTCCCCCTCCTGTGTCCGTGTGATTGGACTGAGAGAAGGTTACTGTTAATCAATTAAATATATACACCCTGTGACATAAGTGAATAATGTGCACAAGTAAACTAAATAAAGTCCACACAAATTTAATCCAAATGTGAGACAATCTTCTTCCAAATTCTCCACCACACACAGTGTTTAGTGTTTTCGTGATCCCGCTCCCATCAGATGGACACTCACCACAGCAAGTTGCCTCACACTTTCGTGTTTGGCTTAAAGACGTGTGCAAAGATCTTATACAGCTTTGCGGGCGATCCTCCCAATTCAAATCAAGTGTTTTTAAAGTTGTAATCCATATGCAAATGTAAAAGAAAGCTCCAAATAGTGTGATAACGTAAAATCAGTTTAATTACACACCAAACACGCACTTAAAATACTGCAATTACCTAAAACACAATTTAAATAAGCGTATAAAACCACTGCAACTCCAAAGGCAAAAGTGCACCGAACAGCGAGTGTACAGGTCGCGGCGGACCCTCAATAAACCAGTCAGATCTCACCACCTTCCCGCTGCCACTCACTACTCCTTCGCTGCTCAATTCGATCCTGTGACGTCGAATAATCCGTCAGACGGTTACCGCATAGCCACGCCCCGACATGTTTCGTCGAATAGACTTATTCATGGGATTGGCTGTGCGGCATACCAGCTCCACCTTTTATTTCTCTTAACTTATGGGCGGAAGTACAATCTCTCCTCCATCCGCTTTGGGCGGATATGCGTCGTTCCCATACGACTTTCCATACCGCCCACCTTCCCAGCCCATCTGAGGGCGGAAGTGCGTCATCCGTTATATGCACCATGGGCGGAAGCCGGATATAACTTCCATTGACACAAAGCGAGTGTCCCCGCTGCCCACATACACTCGCTATTGGTGTCCATCTATATTTCAACTCAAATATCCTATACCATATTAGCAGTCGTGTGGCACATATCTACTTGGGGATGTAGTTCAGTGTTATCAAACATTAAAAACATTAACAATAATATATAGCGCATATGCTAAATATCATAGAAAAAATTATCAATATTTTAAAACCACTAGTAGCACCATGAGATCTTAATCTTATTATTACCACTCTGTATTTAATGTGATACAGATATACTCAGTTGCGGGATCAAAAAACATCAAGTATTCTGAACAAAAAAATATATATATATAAGTGGTAAATATTAGATATTTTTGTTTAACCTAAAGAAAAAAACCAATTAGTATATATATATATATATACGTGCTGCGAATTTTTTTAACTCATAGACAGTTATCCTATCTTACACATGGTATATATATACACCTAATACACATCACCATACCTATGTGTACATTACAGGAAACTATTACTAGAAAAAAACAATAATATTAATAATAATATGTCCGTAACATACATTCACTGATTGAATGTGTTAGCAGACCTAGACCGTGATGGAAAGCTATTAAATAAATATTTTAGACCCACAAATATCTAAAATTGTTAAACTATATCACAACCAACTATAATTATTTAAAATAATTTAAAAATTGTTTAAAATTATTTAAAATTATTTAAAATCATTTAAAAGTTGTTAATAAAACAGTTCAAATCCAATTCAATATTGAGGCCCCTAGGGTAAAGACTTTTTAAAAAAAATATCCACTTTGTCTCTCTTTGTGATAAATCTCTCACACGATTTGAGCCCCTCCACGATGGATGCACAAAATCTATACCACAGAATTGTATTAAAGAGGGATCTTGTTGGTGTTTCTCCTTAAAATGTAACGACACGCTATGGTATCTAAAGCCATTTTTTATATTTGTAAGATGTTCACCTATACGTGTCTTGAGCAATCTCTTAGTTCTCCCCACGTAATAAAGCCCACAAGGGCACCACATGAGGTATACCACATAAGATGAATTACAAGATATAAATTCTTTAATATCAAAAGTTTCCTGGTCATTATTGGTAACACTCATTATCCCTCTATTCTGTACTTTTACTGTTCTGCAGCATTTGCATCTTCTACATGAGTAAAATCCTTTCAGATCAAACCGCAAATTACGTTCATTTGGGGGATCCAAAATTTTATTAACCACCCTGTCACCAAAACTCGGGGCTCTTCTATATATAAATTTTGGTGTATTGGGTAGAGCCTCCCCCAGATGTCTGTCACGTCCCAAAATGTGCCAATGCTTTCTAATGATGGTCTCAATTTCTTTGTATTGATGATGGAAACCTGTTATAAAGCCCCATTGATGTTGTCCATCATTAATCTGAGTTGATTTATTTACAAAGCACTGGCTCCTTGGGGCTTCACCTATTTCATGTATTAAATTTTGAAGAGGTTCCTCTCGATATCCTTTATGTATAAATTTGTCTTTCAACATATTTGCCTGCATCACAAAGTCCTCCTGACTAGTGCAGTTACGGCGCACCCGGAGTATCTGACCTTTTGGAATATTTCGTATCCAGGCTGGATGATGCCCACTTCTAATTGAAATATAACTATTTCTGTCCGTGGGCTTAAAGTATACCCGGGTATTCAAGCATCCTACTCCCTTCATAATAGTGACATCGAGAAAATTTATCTCCTCATTACTGATCTGATAGTCCAACTTTATGTTGTTATTATTATTATTTAATATTTCTAATAACTCAACCGCCGATTCTTTCGATCCCTCCCAGATAAATAGGAGGTCATCAATAAATTGTCGATAAAAACGTAATTGTGGTTTTTTATTCCTGAAAATGTGTTTATCCTCCCACTCGGCCATAAACAGGTTGGCGAGACTGGGGGCAAACTTAGCCCCCATCGCCACGCCAACCTGTTGTGAGAAGAAGCAGTCGTGGTACCAAAAATAGTTATGGCTCATACAAAAGTCCAATATATGTCCTAAAAAGCGTTTCTGCATATCCGGAATATCGTCCCTCTTACTTAAAGCCCAATTCAGTGCTAATGCAGCATCTTCATGCTGAATAACAGTGTATAGTGCTGACACATCAGCTGTAACTAAATACGTCTCAGAATCCATATTAATTTCCACTTTTTCTAACAGACGTAATAAGTCAGCTGTGTCCTTCAAATAGGCCTTTGTATCTTTCACGCTGGGTTGTAAAAATTTATCTAAATATTCCCCCAGTCTGGAGGTTACAGACCCTATTCCATTCACTATTGGTCGTGCTGGAGGGTTCAGAGCATTTTTATGCATTTTCGGCAGTGTGTAAATCACCGGAATTCTGCAAGCTGAGGGGACCAAGTATCTTTTTTCTTTTAAATTTAAGGCATTGGTCATATATCCCCATTCAACCAAGGACACCAACTGTGTTCTATATGTTTCTGTTGGGTCAGAGCGTAGCTTTTTATATGTGATCTGATCATCCAATAGATCCATCAGTTGTTTATGGTACATCAATTTGTCCATTATTACCACTCCTCCTCCTTTATCCGCCGGGCGGATAATGATATCCTTCTTTTTTTCTAAACTTTTGACACCTTCTTTAATATATTCAGGGTTAATATCCTTCTTTTTTATCGGGAGTTCTTCAATATCCTTTAAAACCATATGTTTAAAAACTTCAATAAAATGGTTATTAGAATTTTGTGGGTTAAAAATTGATTTATTCTTAAGACCACTATCTATTCTTTCTGCCATATTATAATTTCTAATTACAGGATTAATAGGATGACCTAAAAAGTATTTTTTAATATTCAATTTACGGATGAACTTGTGGGTGTCAATATACACCTCGAATTTATTCAAGGTTTTTCTGGGTGCACACTTCAGGCCCAAATTCAGAATATTCAATTCCTTCTTGTTTAATTCTACCGTACTCAGATTGAATATTCCAGCATTTAATTGTTTCTCATCCTTTTCTTTGGATTGTTTGGCCCTCCCTGCCCTTCGTCCCCTTCTTCTCTTTGGAAGGGTAAGAGTTCGCTGTTTGGGATATAGGGAGGTCCACTCCTGACCTTGCCTTTCTGCGTTTGGTGATTGTTCCTCCTCGGTGTGCCCCCTCTTCCTCTCCCACCCCTCCCCCGTTGTCCTAAAAAAGATTCCCGATAATAATTTCCATCATATTCTTCTTCCGCCATAGATTGATATCTATTATAGATGGGTATCGGGTTTCTCGGTTCTGGGGGGTGTTCAATCGGTGGTTGATACCATCGTTGTTGTTCTTGTTGAGGCCCATATCCATAAGGGTCATTCCCCCCATATGAGTGGTTCACTCTGGGTGATTGATAATTTCCATTGTATTGGTATTCATCCCTACCATATCTATTTGGGCCCGGAGAATATATACTAGCTCCGTATTGTCCACTTCTATTCACTTGGGGTGTACCTCCCCGAAGTGGATATACAGGAGGCTGTTCTCCTTTTTTATTTTTATTATTTCCTTTATTACTTATATTTTTCACTATGGCCTTTTTAGGGGCAACAGTTGTTTCCTTATGGGCTTCAACCTCATTCAGAGTCTGGTCATTACCTGAATTAGTATTTTGCCACACATATATGTTATTGGTCTTAAAATCAGTAAAATCCCTATTATATTTTTTAACTTTCCTTTTTTGTGTATCACGGTCTACTTTTTCCAGCTTTTTCTTCATATTGTTATTAAATTCCTTTACCATATTAGATTCATTAACAGGTTCTAGTTTCTCTTGTATATCTTTAATTTTTTCATTGAGTCTACTTAGTTTGATTTGTTTCCTTTTTAAAACCAAACCTTGCAGTTCCCTCCCTACTCTATTAAAGAAATGGAGCCATTCATCCATATACTTAGGCTCACTCAATCCATCCTGTGGTGATACTTCCCACCGCAGGCTTCTAAAGATCAAATTTTCCCTCTCATAGTGCTCAAATGTAAACACATCCCACCATGTCTTCACCTGTTTTTCAAGCAGGTTATCCAGGTTTTTTAATAATGCTGAGTAATCCTCCTCACTCTCTACCATATCATGGTTTGCTGAGAAGATATTATCAGGATTCATCTGTCTATTAGACAGGAAATTAATAGCTTCCATAGCAGCAGGTGGTTAAATAAAAATACTGTGTAAAACTGGTAATATTAAGTTGCGCCCTTCCCATATATACCACCACCGCGCTTAAGGGTTAAAACTAAACCTATACCAAATATGCAGCAGCCACTTTAAATAAAAAATATGAACAAAATAGTGTAAAATCAAAAATAACCTCACACAGCGGCGCTAAAAAACGATACCCTCCCCCTCCTGTGTCCGTGTGATTGGACTGAGAGAAGGTTACTGTTAATCAATTAAATATATACACCCTGTGACATAAGTGAATAATGTGCACAAGTAAACTAAATAAAGTCCACACAAATTCAATCCAAATGTGAGACAATCTTCTTCCAAATTCTCCACCACACACAGTGTTTAGTGTTTTCGTGATCCCGCTCCCATCAGATGGACACTCACCACAGCAAGTTGCCTCACACTTTCGTGTTTGGCTTAAAGACGTGTGCAAAGATCTTATACAGCTTTGCGGGCGATCCTCCCAATTCAAATCAAGTGTTTTTAAAGTTGTAATCCATATGCAAATGTAAAAGAAAGCTCCAAATAGTGTGATAACGTAAAATCAGTTTAATTACACACCAAACACGCACTTAAAATACTGCAATTACCTAAAACACAATTTAAATAAGCGTATAAAACCACTGCAACTCCAAAGGCAAAAGTGCACCGAACAGCGAGTGTACAGGTCGCGGCGGACCCTCAATAAACCAGTCAGATCTCACCACCTTCCCGCTGCCACTCACTACTCCTTCGCTGCTCAATTCGATCCTGTGACGTCGAATAATCCGTCAGACGGTTACCGCATAGCCACGCCCCGACATGTTTCGTCGAATAGACTTATTCATGGGATTGGCTGTGCGGCATACCAGCTCCACCTTTTATTTCTCTTAACTTATGGGCGGAAGTACAATCTCTCCTCCATCCGCTTTGGGCGGATATGCGTCGTTCCCATACGACTTTCCATACCGCCCACCTTCCCAGCCCATCTGAGGGCGGAAGTGCGTCATCCGTTATATGCACCATGGGCGGAAGCCGGATATAACTTCCATTGACACAAAGCGAGTGTCCCCGCTGCCCACATACACTCGCTATTGGTGTCCATCTATATTTCAACTCAAATATCCTATACCATATTAGCAGTCGTGTGGCACATATCTACTTGGGGATGTAGTTCAGTGTTATCAAACATTAAAAACATTAACAATAATATATAGCGCATATGCTAAATATCATAGAAAAAATTATCAATATTTTAAAACCACTAGTAGCACCATGAGATCTTAATCTTATTATTACCACTCTGTATTTAATGTGATACAGATATACTCAGTTGCGGGATCAAAAAACATCAAGTATTCTGAACAAAAAAATATATATATATAAGTGGTAAATATTAGATATTTTTGTTTAACCTAAAGAAAAAAACCAATTAGTATATATATATATATATATACGTGCTGCGAATTTTTTTAACTCATAGACAGTTATCCTATCTTACACATGGTATATATATACACCTAATACACATCACCATACCTATGTGTACATTACAGGAAACTATTACTAGAAAAAAACAATAATATTAATAATAATATGTCCGTAACATACATTCACTGATTGAATGTGTTAGCAGACCTAGACCGTGATGGAAAGCTATTAAATAAATATTTTAGACCCACAAATATCTAAAATTGTTAAACTATATCACAACCAACTATAATTATTTAAAATAATTTAAAAATTGTTTAAAATTATTTAAAATTATTTAAAATCATTTAAAAGTTGTTAATAAAACAGTTCAAATCCAATTCAATATTGAGGCCCCTAGGGTAAAGACTTTTTAAAAAAAATATCCACTTTGTCTCTCTTTGTGATAAATCTCTCACACGATTTGAGCCCCTCCACGATGGATGCACAAAATCTATACCACAGAATTGTATTAAAGAGGGATCTTGTTGGTGTTTCTCCTTAAAATGTAACGACACGCTATGGTATCTAAAGCCATTTTTTATATTTGTAAGATGTTCACCTATACGTGTCTTGAGCAATCTCTTAGTTCTCCCCACGTAATAAAGCCCACAAGGGCACCACATGAGGTATACCACATAAGATGAATTACAAGATATAAATTCTTTAATATCAAATGTTTCCTGGTCATTATTGGTAACACTCATTATCCCTCTATTCTGTACTTTTACTGTTCTGCAGCATTTGCATCTTCTACATGAGTAAAATCCTTTCAGATCAAACCGCAAATTACGTTCATTTGGGGGATCCAAAATTTTATTAACCACCCTGTCACCAAAACTCGGGGCTCTTCTATATATAAATTTTGGTGTATTGGGTAGAGCCTCCCCCAGATGTCTGTCACGTCCCAAAATGTGCCAATGCTTTCTAATGATGGTCTCAATTTCTTTGTATTGATGATGGAAACCTGTTATAAAGCCCCATTGATGTTGTCCATCATTAATCTGAGTTGATTTATTTACAAAGCACTGGCTCCTTGGGGCTTCACCTATTTCATGTATTAAATTTTGAAGAGGTTCCTCTCGATATCCTTTATGTATAAATTTGTCTTTCTTTCTCGTACATCACGGGACACAGAGCGACATAGTCATTACTAATGGGTTATATAGTTACCGTCAGGTGCTGGCACTGGCAACTTCCAAAACCGGAAGTACCCTCCCCTATATAAGCCCCTCCCATCCGGGAGCACCCCAGTTTTTTGCCAGTGTCTAAGGTGTTGGCCAAGAAGAAACATGTGTTTTTCACTGAGCTTGCGTACAGGTTCTTTTGGGCCTCAGTAAGCTATTCCGGATCCGACCAAAAAAGCTTCATAGCTAAACGGTCGGTACCCGGGCCTTGCAAAGAGAAGAGCAAGGTTCTGCCTGTAATGCTTCTCTTAGGAGAGCTGGACCCTGGGATCCAGAGCTCTGGTCATACCCACGACCAAGATGTTTTCTGTGCAGGGTGCTATACAGGTCCAGGGGAGTGGAATCCTTGGGAACCCGGTCCCTGAAGGTTTGATTACAATGCCTGCCGTGATAGGTGAAGTTTGGGCTTTTGTGGACCAAACAAAGTCCTGCGGCGAGGAACAGGTAAGTGGGGGCCCCCAGGAACTTGGTTCTATTGGGGGACCCCCAAGCCTAATTTGTCTTTCTGTCTGTTACCTAATGGTATTCCCGCAAGATTCTGTGCATGCCTGTAACTACTAAAAAAAAATGTAATAATTTTTAATGGTGGTCAAGAAAAAAAAAAAAAAAAAAAAAAAAATGTTTTTTTATATATATTTAGTATATTAGACTGCGGTACCTGTGTTTGTCCACTAGAGGCCGCTGTGGAATGTTTTCTTGTCATGTGGACTAGTTTCTTCTCAGAGAGCAAAGTCCAGGCAGTTGGTGAGTTCTCCTATAGGAAACTGCTTCCTCTGCCATGTTGCAGTGCTCGTCCATCCCCCGGCCTGCGGCAAAGAGGGGCCCTGGCTCCTGTCCCTGATTTCCATGTTTGAAATTAGCGCCGAGGGCGCACGTGGCCGCACGCGTGCGCGTGCACGCGCCTCTATATATAGAGGTGAGCCGGGAAAGGGGGCGGAGCCTGGGGGATGACGCTCTGTGCGCGCCGCAGCGCTTCTGCGCATGTGCGGGCATCCCAGCAGGTTTTAAAAAGCCACAATATTGTAGTAAGCTGGCTATGAAGTACAGAGACAGAGCTGGCAACATTTAAAGGCATACAGCAAGCGGTTGATACAGGCATCCCCTAGAAAGGCACATTAGTAGACACCAACTGTTTATTATAGCAGCATTTATGCTAGACTATTATCAGTAACTGGTGTATTTCGGCTGGAATACCTCAGCTTTGTGGCTTAGGAATATGCCGTCTAAAAACTCCGGGACTAGAAATTCCAGGAGGAATAGGGGGTCTCCATCGGGCTCTGAGGATCTTGGGCATGCTTTGGCTGCACCAGTCTCCCCTGAAGAATCAGAGGTTAGTGACCGTAGAGCACCCTCAGGAGTACCTGGTACTGTGGCTGTCCTCAGTTCACCTGCTCCTGTGTATGTAACAGAGGAGGTTTTTTCCTCAGCTCTGGGAGGACTGGAAGAGAGATTGTCAGCATTAATCGCTGCTTCCCTGTCACAGGAGAAAAGCGCTCGATCTCCGTCTCCTCCCTCAGAGTGCCTGTTAACAGAGCAACAGTCCCATACAGAGGTCGACCTACCTGAGGGGGATCAGGATGAGGTTGATTCGGTTGTAGAGGAATCAACAGTGGAAGAGCCGTTCTCAGCATCACATGCTGAGAGGTTATGGGTTCAGTCCCTGACTAATATGGTCCGATCAGCATTTAAAATGCCACTTGCGGAGCCATCCTCCACTTCTGTCTCCTCGTTGGGGTCGCTAAAAGCTCCCCAGACTGTTTGTTCCTTTCCGATCCATCCTTTACTGGAGGGGCTCATTTACCAGGATTGGGAGCATCCTGACAAAATATTTACTCCCCCCAAGAGATTTCCGGTGGTCTATCCCATGGAGGATAAGTTCATCAGAAAATGGAAGGTCCCTACAGTGGACGCAGCCATCTCTTGTGTGAATAAATCACTGACATGTCCGGTGGAAAATGTCCAAATGTTCAAGGACCCAATAGATAAAAAATTGGAGTCATTATTGAAATCTGCTTTTTCTACAGCAGGATTGGTGACACAACCAGCATATAGGGGTATGCCAAGCAGTGAAGGATCAGTTGAAACAGGTCTTAAGGGACTTGCCAGATCAGCAGGCTCTTGCCCTAGCTGATCTACCTAGAGCCTTATGCTTTGCGGTGGACGCCATAAAGGATTCAATCCATCAGGCATCCCGCCTTACGCTGTCTGTAGTACATATGCGCAGGCTTCTATGGCTCAAAAACTGGTCTGCTGAAGCTCCCTGTAAAAAATTGCTGGTCAGCTTCCCATTTCATGGGGAGCGCTTATTCGGGGAAGACCTGGACAAGTATATCCAGAGAATTTCCAGCGGTAAAAGTACACTTTTGCCGGTTAAAAATAGAGTTAGAGGTCCCTCCTTTAAGAGGCCGGCTTCTCCAGTCCCTAGGACATCGGCTGTGAAACAGTTCCGACGGCCTCCCCGGTCAAATCCCGGAGGTAAAAATCAGGGACAGTTGCAGGGTAACAAGAAGCCCTGGAGCAGGAGAGGTACAAAACCTCCCCCAAAGTCAAATGCATGAAGGGTTGCCCCCACCCAATCGGGTGGGGGGAAGACTTCAGTTGTTCACAGAAACCTGGCGGGACACGATCCGAGACAGATGGGTGCTCTCCGCAGTAAATCTGGGATACAAATTGGAGTTAAAAAACTCCCCTCCTTCCCGCTTTATAAGGTCAAACGTGCCAAGGGATCCCCAGAAGAGAGGATCCCTCCTGTTGGCACTGGAACAATTATTGCTTCAAGCAGTAATTATAGAGGTTCCCCTGGAAGAATGGGGGTTCGGGTTTTACTCAAACCTCTTTACAGTTCCGAAGCCAAACGGGGACGTGAGGCCCATATTAAATCTAAAAGGGCTAAACAAATTCCTACATATCAGGACTTTCCGGATGGAGTCGATCCGATCGGTAGCCACTGCCCTACAAGGGGAGGAATGGTTAGCCTCGATCGACATCAAAGATGCTTATTTGCACATCCCCATCTTTCCAGCCCACCAAAAATTTCTACGCTTTGCGGTAGAAGGGCGCCATTTTCAGTTCAGAGCCTTACCCTTCGGTCTGGCCACAGCACCAAGAGTGTTCACAAAAATTCTGGCCCCATTATTGGCCAATCTAAGAACACGAGGTGTAACGATAATGGCATATCTAGACGACTTGTTGCTGATAGACCACTCAGTGGAAAAACTAGAAGTGGTTGTTCACGAGACAATCAAGTATCTGGAATATCACGGTTGGATTATCAACCGAGACAAGTCAGCCCTAAAACCAGTCAAAAGTCTGGAATACTTGGGGCTAAGGCTGGATTCAGACCAGAGAAAGATTTTCTTGCCTCAAGAAAAGGGGTCGTCTTTGAGAGATTTGATCCACTTAGTGGGTTCAAAAAGACAGCCATCCATACGCCTGTGCATGAGGCTGCTGGGAAAAATGGTGGCATCATTCGAAGCAGTACCCTACGGTCAATTCCATTCAAGGAAGTTGCAAAGGGCCATACTGTCAGCCTGGAACAAAAAAGTTCAGGCTCTGGACTTACCAATGTCCTTGTCCCCTTCCGTTCGCAGGAGCCTCCGCTGGTGGTTGGTTCCCCAGAATCTGGAAAGAGGGAAATCCTTCAGTCCGATTTCCTGGAAGGTGGTCACTACAGATGCCAGCCTTATAGGCTGGGGAGCAGTACTGGAGCAATGGTCTCTCCAGGGCAGATGGTCGGATGCGGAAAAGGCCCTGCCCATCAATCTCTTAGAGATACGAGCAGCCCGGTATGCCCTAGTAGCATGGACATCCAAACTCCAAGGGTCCCCTGTCAGAGTTCAGTCAGACAATGCCACAGCAGTGGCATATATCAATCGTCAGGGGGGCACCAGGAGTCGTGCAGCCCAAAGGGAAGTAAATTACATCCTGAGATGGGCAGAAAGATATGTCCCAGCCATATCTGCGGTATTCATTCCAGGGGTGGAGAATTGGAAGGCGGACTTTCTAAGTCGCCAACAATTATGCCCAGGGGAATGGTCCCTTCATCCCGAGGTTTTCCGGACAATATGTCAGCGGTGGGGAACACCGGATGTAGATCTGCTAGCATCCAGATTCAACACAAAAGTGGACAGGTTTGTCTCTTGGGCAAGGGATCCCCTAGCGTGCGGCTCGGATGCCCTAGTGTTCCCTTGGGATCAGTTCAAGCTGATATATGCATTCCCACCGCCACAATTGTTACCTCGATTACTCCGCAGAATCAGGGTAGAAAAGAAACCAGTGATTCTGGTGGCTCCAGCGTGGCCCCGAAGAGCATGGTACGCGGAGATTGTAAAAATGTCTGTGGGGAGTCCTTGGACCCTCCCACATCGTCCGGACCTGCTTTCGCAGGGACCGATATACCACCCTTCCTTACCAGCCCTAGGTTTGACGGCCTGGCTATTGAAGCCCACATTCTAAAAAAGAGAGGGCTCTCTAATGCTGTGGTATCTACCATGATCAATGCCAGGAAGCCGGTATCCAGGCAGATCTACTATAGAATCTGGAAGGCGTACATCGCCTGGTGTGAAGCCAAGAAATGGCATCCACGTAAATACGTAATAGGTAGGATTCTGGACTTCCTACAATGGGCTGTAGATAGGAAGCTTGCCTTGAGTACTATCAAGGGTCAGATTTCGGCCTTGTCAATATTTTTTCAAAGGCCCTTGGCTTCGCATTCACTAGTCAAAGCCTTTATACAAGGAGTGATGCGTATTAGTCCTCCGGTTAATATTCCCATATGTCCATGGGATCTAAACTTGGTTCTGTCGGTTCTACAGAAACAACCATTTGAACCATTACAGCATATTTCCTTAGTGCTTCTCACCAGGAAATTGATTTTTCTAGTAGCCATTTGTTCGGCTAAAAGAGTATCGGAATTAGCAGCTATGTCCTGTAAGGAGCCATATCTGGTTATCCATAAGGACAGAGTAGTGTTACGTCCTCATCCAGCCTTTCTTCCTAAGGTGGTATCGAGTTTTCATTTGAACCAAGATGTGGTTCTTCCTTCTTTTTTCCCCAAGCCTACTTCGGTAGAGGAAAAGTTATTGCATTCTTTGGATGTAGTAAGAGCAGTTAAAGCTTATCTAAAAGCCACTGCTCAGATTCGCAGAACGGATACTTTGTTTATTCTGCCGGAAGGCCCCAGAAAGGGTCAGGCAGCGTCAAAATCTACTTTAGCCAAGTGGATTCGACAGGTCATAATACAAGCCTATAGCTTGAGAAGTAGACCGCCTCCGTTCAAAGTTAGGGCGCACTCCACGAGAGCAGTTGGAACTTCATGGGCAGTGCATCACCAGGCCTCCCTGGCTCAAATCTGTAAGGCCGCAACATGGTCTTCGGTACACGTTTACTAGGTTCTACCAGGTGGACGTTAGAAGTCAGGAGGATGTCGCCTTTGGGCGCAGTGTGTTGCAGGCCGCAAAAGATCCTCATGTCTGATAGCGCTCAGCTTATATATGGTGTATCCCCCCCCTCATTTGGCATTGCTTTAGGACATCCCATTAGTAATGACTATGTCGCTCTGTGTCCCGTGATGTACGAGAAAGAAAATAGGATTTTTATAACAGCTTACCTGTAAAATCCTTTTCTTGGAGTACATCACGGGACACAGAGCTCCCGCCCCTCTTTGGGGACACTTATTGCTTTGCTACAAAACTGAGGTGCTCCCGGATGGGAGGGGCTTATATAGGGGAGGGTACTTCCGGTTTTGGAAGTTGCCAGTGCCAGCACCTGACGGTAACTATATAACCCATTAGTAATGACTATGTCGCTCTGTGTCCCGTGATGTACTCCAAGAAAAGGATTTTACAGGTAAGCTGTTATAAAAATCCTATTTTCAACATATTTGCCTGAATCACAAAGTCCTCCTGACTAGTGCAGTTACGGCGCACCCGGAGTTTTAAATGAAACGCATGGCTGAAAAGAAAACAGATCAGAGTACAATATCTACCACATACCCCTTTTGCTGTCATTGATGGCACTATAATGTGAAGCATTTACTGCTTTACTTGCCACCTAAATTTCCATGGCTAAATATGCTGATGCTTTATACCCTGTTGCCCAGCCTGCAGCCCTTTGACACTTATTATGCAGCCCTCAGGGGCCCCTACAGACAGTAGACTGTGTTTTTCTTGCCTGAGTGCTTAAAGAGGAACTGGAGTCTGCTCACATCATTTTTAATAAAAACATCTTTGCCATTCTGAAGCTTCCCTCCAACCACTTTGCATATTGTTATATATATACTGTGAATATGTACTTGCCAAATATGCTGCAGAAATCTCCCTCCACTGAGTCTGGCTGCAGCCATTTTAACTGTGGGCAGCTGAAGCTGCTGCCTGTTCACTTCCTGGATTTACACAGACACACCTCCAACTCTGCAGCTATCATTGGCCTTCTTATGACTCATCCTCCTCCCTTCCTGGCAAACGCTCACAAGAGTGAGAGAGAGAGTTGTGCAAGATGTCATAAGCCTAGGCCTTTTTCCCAGACAAGAAACAAGAAGTGGGCTGTATAGAGTATTTACTGGCAGAAAAAAAATCTTTTACTATCCAAAGTTAAAACAACAAGGGCGTAAGGTTAAGGCCCCTTTCACACTGGGGCTTTAGCGGCGGTGGCGGTAAAGCGCCGCTATTTTTAGCGGCACTTTACCGCTAATTTCGTGTGGCATTCGGCAGCTAGCGGTGCGGTTTTACCCCCGCCAGCACCCGAAAAAGGGTCAAAAACCACCGCAAAGCGCCTCTGCAGAGGCGCATTGCCGGCGGTATAGCCGCGGTTTTCCATTGCTTTCAATGGGAAGGAGAGGTGGAGGAGCGGTATACACACCGCTCCTTCACCGCTCCAAAGATGTGTCTAGCAGGACTTTGTTTTCCTGTCCTGATAGCGCACCGCTCCAGTGCGAAAGCCCACAAGGCTTTCACACTGGAGAAACAGCAGCCGCTGTTTAGGGTCGTTTGCAGGTGCTATTTTTAGCACAATGGCGCCTGCAAACTGCCCCAGTGTGAAAGGGGTCTTAATAAATGGAAAGATGGAAAAAATTACTGAAGTTCCACTTTAATCAGATCAGTGAAGGAAAAAATTTTTTTTCTGTGGTGTCCATCCCTTTTGCTCTTGTTTTTTAGAATGTGGTCCTTTTTCCAATGTTACTAGTTGTCTTCTACTGATTATGATTACTAGTTCATTTATTGGTATATGATAATGTCAGACTCCTACGTAATGATTGTGGTAGCCCTGCTGTCCACTTTCCTGTTCAGTATAGGCTTCTCACAATTCTTGATCTGCCCAGAGAAGTGTACAAGGATCTTATGTCAAATATTTCACATGCCGCTCAGGCTCCACACTCCATCAGCTCGTCTCCACTGAAGTAATCAATTTTACCAGCAACAAGAATGCCACATACTGTGCCAAGATGCAAAATAATAATCCTACTTTAAATACTTTATGTCTATAGACCCATTTCATTGCTAAACGTGGATGCCAAGGTTTTGGCTAAAATATTAGCTTCTCGCTTGTCCACCATTATTTCCACATTGATCCATGTCGACCAAACCGGGTTTATGCCAGGCAAGGGTACAGATATAAATATCAGATGTCTTTTTCTGAACCTATCGCTAACCCATGACAATGTTGGTTCCCAGATGGTCGCCTACTTAGATGCCGAAAAAGCATTCGACTCGGTAGAGTGGGCCTATATTTGGGAGGTACTGCAACACTTTGGGTTTGGCCCCAAATTCCTGCGCTGGATCCAACTGCTCTAACCAAGAGCAAGGGTGCGCACCAATGATAGGCTTTCAGATCACTTTCTGCTTCACAGAGGCACGCGTCAAGGGTGCCCGCTATCTCCTGGTCTGTTTGCCCTGGCCCTAGAGCCCCTGGCGATTTTAGTTAGGGATTCTCTGGAGGTTCGGGGCCTGCACATTGGCAGCCTGGAAGAAAAAAACTGTCACTTTATGCGGATGATGCCCTGCTTTATTTGAAGCAGTCCTGTAAATTTTGAATAAATTTGGAGCGTTTTTGGGTATCCGTATAAATTGGTCAAAGTCGGTTCTCTTTCCTCTGGACAGCCAGGTTCCAGCCTTGGCCTGCCCTACGCCACTGAGATAAGTTACTAAATTTAAATATTTGGGGGTTCGGATGGCTAGGAATACTGCCCTTTACTACAATCTCAACTTGGCCCCCTTGCTCTCCCTCCTCAAAGAAAGATGCCTGTCATGGTCAGGAATAGGGATGAGCTTCGTGTTCGATCGTTCGACGAAGATCGAACGATTTGGGCCGTTCGTGCCAAATTCGAGTGACGCGAACGGCCTACAATGCACTACGCCATCGCAGTGTCATCCAGGCGCTGTGATTGGCCAAGCATGCACTGTGACCCCGCATGCTTGGCCAATCACAGCGCCGGCAGCGAGGAGAGCAATGATTGGCCACAGGCAGGATGCCTGTGGCCAATTATTGCTGAGGGGGTTTAGTACACGCCCCACACTATAAAAGGCCGCCAGCGCGGCGGCCTTGTGTAGTGTGTTCCGGAGCAGGGAAAGAGAAGCATAGGCAGGGACAGTGTCATTATTTTTCCTTTACTAATCCTGGATTCCTTGTGTTCAGGGACAAATAAGGATAGGTAGGGAGAGTGTCAGTGACAGTGTGCTATTCTGTGCTAATCCTTGTTTGTAGGGACAGAGAGGTACAGTGAGGGAAAGTGTCAGTGTGCTATTCTGTTCTAAACCAATCTTGCTGAACCATATTTTCAATCCTTGAGTTTAGGGACAGAGAGGTACAGTGAGGGAAAGTGTCAGTGTGCTATTCTGTTCTAAAACTATTTTGCTGAACCATATTTTCAATCCTTGAGTTTAGGGACAGAGAGGTACAGTGAGTGAAACTGACAGTGTGCTATTCTGTTCTAAACCAATTTTGCTGTTCCATATTTTCAATCCTTGAGTTTAGGGACAGAGAAGGACACTCGTAGAAATTATCAGTGTGCTATTCTGTGCTAAATCTTGTTTGTAGGGAGGGACAGAGTAGGACAGTGAGGGAAAGTGTCAGTGTGCTATTCTGTTCTAAAACTATTTTGCTGAACCATATTTTCAATCCTTGAGTTTAGGGACAGAGAGGTACAGTGAGTGAAACTGACAGTGTGCTATTCTTTTCTAAACCAATTTTGCTGTTCCATATTTTCAATCCTTGAGTTTAGGGACAGAGAAGGACACTCGTAGAAATTATCAGTGTGCTATTCTGTGCTAAATCTTGTTTGTAGGGAGGGACAGAGTAGGACAGTGAGGGAAAGTGTCAGTGTGCTATTCTGTTCTAAAACTATTTTGCTGAACCATATTTTCAATCCTTGAGTTTAGGGACAGAGAAGGACACTCGTAGAAATTATCAGTGTGCTATTCTGTGCTAAATCTTGTTTGTAGGGAGGGACAGAGTAGGACAGTGAGGGAAAGTGTCAGTGTGCTATTCTGTTCTAAAACTATTTTGCTGAACCATATTTTCAATCCTTGAGTTTAGGGACAGAGAGGTACAGTGAGTGAAACTGACAGTGTGCTATTCTGTTCTAAACCAATTTTGCTGTTCCATATTTTCAATCCTTGAGTTTAGGGACAGAGAAGGACACTCATAGAAATTATCAGTGTGCTATTCTGTGCTAAATCTTGTTTGTAGGGAGGGACAGAGTAGGACAGTGAGGGAAAGTGTCAGTGTGCTATTCTGTTCTAAAACTATTTTGCTGAACCATATTTTCAATCCTTGAGTTTAGGGACAGAGAGGTACAGTGAGTGAAACTGACAGTGTGCTATTCTGTTCTAAACCAATTTTGCTGTTCCATATTTTCAATCCTTGACTTTAGGGACAGAGAAGGACACTCATAGAAATTATCAGTGTGCTATTCTGTGCTAAATCTTGTTTGTAGGGAGGGACAGAGTAGGACAGTGAGGGAAAGTTTCAGTGTGCTATTCTGTTCTAAAACTATTTTGCTGAACCATATTTTCAATCCTTGAGTTTAGGGACAGAGAGGTACAGTGAGTGAAACTGACAGTGTGCTATTCTGTTCTAAACCAATTTTGCTGTTCCATATTTTCAATCCTTGAGTTTAGGGACAGAGAAGGACACTCGTAGAAATTATCAGTGTGCTATTCTGTGCTAAATCTTGTTTGTAGGGAGGGACAGAGTAGGACAGTGAGGGAAAGTGTCAGTGTGCTATTCTGTTCTAAAACTATTTTGCTGAACCATATTTTCAATCCTTGAGTTTAGGGACAGAGAAGGATAGGCAGGGGACAGTGTCAGTGTCATTGTTGCTAAGCCTCCTGCACAGTATACACCTGAAGGTAGCCCTTATTGCTCTTTTTCCCATCTCCCTGCAGGCCATCCATTAAAATGTCTGGAAGGCAAACAAGGAGAGGCAGACAGTCAGGAGGCAAAAAAAGAGGGCAAGCAGGCTCTGTGTCTGGGGGCAACAGTGCTGGTCATGGACACGGTGCATTGTCATCAGCACATGGCCATGGGACACGCTTGTCCTTCTTTTCGGCAGCTGGACATGTTGAGCCACATCATGCCGAAGACTTGGTAGAGTGGATGACCAAGCCCACCTCATCCTCCTCATCCTCTCTCACCCAGGCTCAGGGTACTGGCAAAGCAGCTGCCAAAGCGTCCTCTTCTCTGGTATCATTATCTTCATTAGTCAATCCTTCCCTAGACCCACCATGTCCTCCTCCTGAGGAGTCCCCCAAACTGTTTGAGCACAGTGTTGGGTACATGCTCCAGGAGGATGCCCAGCGTTTGGAAGGATCTGATGATGATACCCAGCTAGAGGAAGGCAGCAGCGTGAGAGCAGAGAGAGGGGATGCTCAAGAAGGACACCAATCTGGCAGTCATGCTCCAGCAGCTGCAGCATACTGCCAGATTGGCTCCAGTGATGAGGAGGGAGGGGATGATGAGGTCACTGACTCCACGTGGGTGCCTAATAGGAGAGAGGAGGAGGAGGATGAGGAGGAGGCACATCTCCAACGAGGCAGGATGCCCTTGAGTGGCCAGCGTATGGGCAGCACGCCGACGGAATCACACCGCAGAGCTCCGCCTGTGCAGGGCGCTGCCTCTGCCCGTCATTCAAAAAGTTCTTTGGTGTGGGCCTTTTTTGAGGCGAGTGCATCAGATCGCACAGCTGCTGTTTGCAACATATGTCTCAAGCGTATATCGCGTGGCCAAAACATCAGCCGCTTGGGCACCACATGCTTGATCAGACATATGTTGACCTGCCATGCAGCTCGTTGGCAAGCCTACCTTAAAGACCCACACCAAAGAACAAAGCTGACCTCTTCTTGCACCGCATCAGCTGGGATCTCCAACCCCACTATACCTTCACTCCTCTCTGAAACCTGCTCTGAGAGGAATGAAGGTGTAGAATTAGGTGTGTCACAGGCAAGTACTTGCGGGCACTCTGCTAGCAGTACACCAACGTCCGATTCTAGCAGGCAAATTTCCCTGCCCCAGCTGCTGGACCGTCGAAAGAAGTTCACTCCCAGCCATCCACATGCCCAGCGGTTGAATGCTAGCTTGGCTAAATTGCTAGCGCTTCAACTGCTGCCTTTTCAGTTGGTAGACTCGGCCCCCTTCCGTGAGTTTGTGCAATGTGCGGTTCCTCAGTGGCAGGTTCCCAAACGCCACTTTTTCGCACGGAAGGCGATTCCGGCTCTCTACAGGCATGTGGAAGGCAATGTCTTGGCCTCGCTGGACAGGGCGGTCAGCGGTAAGGTGCATATTACCGCTGACTCATGGTCCAGCAGGCATGGACAGGGACGTTACCTTTCTTTCACGGCCCATTGGGTCACTCTTTTGGCAGCTGGGAAGGATGCAGGACAAGGTGCACTAGTGTTGGAGGTTGTTCCACCGCCACGCCTCCAAAATGCTACTACTGGTTGTGACACACCTCTCTCCTCCACCCCCTCCTCTTCTTCTTCCTCCATGGCCTCTTCCTGTGGTTTGTCCTCGGAACCAGCGGTGCTCCGTAGGCGTTCAAGGGGCTACGCAAGTACGCAGGCAAAAAGATGCCATGCCGTGCTTGCGCTGGTGTGTTTGGGGGACAGGAGCCACACTGGGGCAGAGGTCCTGTCTGCTCTGCAGGGGCAGGCCGAGAGGTGGTTGATGCCACGCCAGCTTAAGCCAGGAATGGTGGTTTGCGACAATGGCACCAACCTCCTCTCCGCCCTCCGACAGGGACAACTGACCCATGTGCCCTGTATGGCTCACGTCCTTAACCTGGTGGTGCAGCGGTTCTTGGGCAGGTACCCGGGCTTACAGGATGTCCTGAGGCAGGCCAGGAAAGTCTGTGTGCATTTCCGCAGATCTTATAATGCCAGTGCTCGCCTGGCTGAGCTTCAAAAGGAGTTGAACCTGCCCAAGAACCGCCTTATATGTGACATGCCCACCAGGTGGAACTCAACGTTGGCCATGCTGCAGCGGCTGCACATGCAGCAGAGGGCCATCAATGAGTACCTGTGCGACTACGGCACCAGGACAGGGTCAGGGGAGCTCGGGTTTTTTTCACCACGCCAGTGGGGCATGATCAGGGATGCATGCACTGTCCTGGCACCATTTGAGGAGGCCACGAGGATGGTGAGCAGTGACAGTGCATGCATCAGTGACACTGTACCTCTTGTCCACCTGTTGGAGCACACGCTGCGTGGAATAATGGACAGGGCACTTGAGGCAGAACAGAGGCAGGAAGAGGAGGACTTCCTTGCCTCTCAAGGCCCCCTTTACCCAGACAGTGTTCCTTCTGTCCCACCCATCGCACAGGAAGAGGAGGAGGAGGAGGAGGAGGATTGTGTCAGCATGGAGGTGGAGGCTGGCACTCAGCATCATCAGCAGCAGTCTTTTAGGGATGATTTACAGTCCCAAGAAACCAGTGGACTTGTACGTGGCTGGGAGGAGGTGGCTGCGGATCACGTCGTCCTTAGTGACCCAGAGGACTCCGGACTGAATGCCTCAGCTAACCTACGCTGCATGGCCTCCCTGATCCTGCAAAGTCTGCGGAAGGATCCTCGTATTCTTCGGATCAAGGAGAGGGACCATTACTGGCTGGCCACTCTCCTTGATCCACGGTACAAGGGTAAGGTTGCGGACCTTATCGTACCGTCGCAGAGGGAGCAGAGGATGAGACAACTCCGGCAGGCCTTGCAGAAAGGTCTGTGCAACGCGTTCCCAGAGACTGGGAGGTTACAAACTCCTGGTCCTGGACAATGAGTTGCTGAGGCTTCGGGCAGTCAAAGAAGGAGCGGTGGGGAAGGTGGCCGTCTGACCGATGCATTCAGACAATTCTTTAGTCCGCAGCCCCAAAGTATGATCGGTTCCAGCAACCATCGCCAGCGTCTGATATACATGGTCCAGGAATACCTAGGGGCAAGGTCAGACTTGGACACCTTCCCCACCGAAAATCCTCTGGCTTACTGGGTCTTGAGGATGGATCACTGGCCAGAGCTTGCACAGTATGCAATTGAGCTACTGGCCTGTCCTGCATCCAGCGTTCTTTCAGAACGCACATTCAGTGCTGCTGGAGGATTTGTCACGGATCACAGGGTGCGCCTGTCCACCGACTCGGTTGATCGACTGACTTTCATCAAGATGAACCAGTCTTGGATCACCACCAGCTACCACACACCAGATGCTGATATAACAGACTAATTGATTTTAAAATGTCACATCCCTTCAAGACTGATGCTGATGCTGAGTGCCTGTGCTGTTATGTTGACTGGCTATCCTCCTCCTCCTCCTCAATGATACGATTAACGATGATAGCTTGGAAGATCATTTTGGTTTATGGGTGACGCCACCAGTGGCTAAGGCCCAATTTTTCAGCCCCTGTTTAACAGGGGCGTGTAATTAAAATTTTTGATGCAATACTTTGCAACAGGCCTCATTGCTGTGCTCCAAGTACAGTATCTGTGAGGGGTTGCAGTGTTGTGCCACCAGTGCCTAAGGCCCAATTTTTCAGCCCCTGTTCAACAGGGGCATGCAATTATAATTATTGATCTAATAATTCACAGCAGGGCCCATTGCTGCGCCCACCAAGAGTAACTGTCAGGCCTTACAGTGTTGTGGCACCAGCACCACCATCACCACCACCACCACCACCAAAGGCCCAATTTTTAAGCCCCTGTTCAACAGGGGCATGCAATTATAATTATTGATCTAATAATTCACAGCAGGGCCCATTGCTGCGCCCACCAAGAGTAACTGTCAGGCCTTACAGTGTTGTGGCACCAGCACCACCATCACCACCACCACCACCACCAAAGGCCCAATTTTTCAGCCCCTGTTCAACAGGGGCATGCAATTATAATTATTGATCTAATAATTCACAGCAGGGAGCATTGCTGCGCCCACCAAGAGTAACTGTCAGGCCTTACAGTGTTGTGGCACCAGCACCACCATCACCACCACCACCACCACCAAAGGCCCAATTTTTAAGCCCCTGTTCAACAGGGGCATGCAATTATAATTATTGATCTAATAATTCACAGCAGGGCCCATTGCTGCGCCCACCAAGAGTAACTGTCAGGCCTTACAGTGTTGTGGCACCAGCACCACCATCACCACCACCACCAAAGGCCCAATTTTTCTGCCCCTGTTCAACAGGGGCATGCAATTATACTCATTGATCTAATAATTCACAGCAGGGCCCATTGCTGCGCCCACCAAGAGTAACTGTCAGGCCTTACAGTGTTGTGGCACCAGCACCACCATCACCACCACCACCACCACCAAAGGCCCAATTTTTCAGCCCCTGTTCAACAGGGGCATGCAATTATAATTATTGATCTAATAATTCACAGCAGGGAGCATTGCTGCGCCCACCAAGAGTAACTGCCAGGCCTTACAGTGTTGTGGCACCAGCACCACCATCAAAGGCCCAATTTTTACTACCACTGATCAACAATTATATGTTATTACAATTCCTGATATAATAGTTGACAGCAGGGCGTTCCAGCACCCACCAAGAATAACTGTGAGTGCTTTCAGTGTTGTGCCAACACCAACACCTAAGGGGCCAATTTCTGCAGAGTATATACGGAAGGTCCCTACTTTCAAACATCCAACTTACAAACTACTACTACTTGCAAACGGAAGAAGACAACAGGAAGTGAGAGGAAATCTACCCCTTGGAAGGAAAATTCTCTCCTGTAAGAATTAATATGGGAGAAAGGTGTCTCCTCTCTACTGATGCTTTATCACCAATCCTTGTTTCAATAAAAACACCACATTTCAAAAACAGTTGTCATTGGGACACAAAGTGAGGTGAAATGTTCTGAACAGGGGCACAGACAGCAAAAAAAATGTGACAGGGGTGATAACCGTTCCCTATGTTTTACAAAAAGCTAAAACAAAAGGAATTTGGCATGGAGCTCCACTTAAACAATGCAGCTGTTCAAAATTACAAACAGATTCTACCTAAGCACCGCCTGTATACGGCTGTTCAGAGTATATAGGTCCTTTTTTATTTTGTGTGCGGGGTTCCCCTTAATATCCATACAAGACCCAAAGGGGCTGGTAATGGGCTGGGGTAGGGGGGGGGGGTTGATGGGGTAGCTATGCCATTTTTCCTAAAGATTTTCATCCATATTACCGGGACCAGACATTGCATTAAAGCCGCAAGCAGTTTTAAATGGCTTTTTTTCCTTTAGAAATGTTATTTTGTGCAGGGACAGTTCTAAACACGGGAAACACGTGGCACTTCACAGGCATACTTTAGACACCCCCCAGGTACAATATTTAAAGGAATATTTGACTTTTTTTTTTCACTTTATGCATCATTAAAATGACTGCTCACGGAAAACGTCCGTTTTTAAAACTTCTTTTTGCATTGATACATGTCCCCTGGTGCAGAACCCAGGTTCCCAAACTCTGTTTTGGACAATAACATGGATAATAGTCGTTATAATTAGCACTTTAGAATCCGAACGTTCGCATCCATTGTATTTAATAGGGTTCTAATGTTCGTGCGAACTTTCGGTCCGTTCGCGGGTTCTGGTGCGAACCGAACCCGGGGGTGTTCGGCTCATCACTAGTCAGGAATTCCGCTGAATCTGTTGGGCCATATTAATATATTAAAAATGGTGCTCCTTCCTAAGTTCAACTATCTTTTCCACAATAGCCCAGTTTGGGTACCGGCCTCTTTCTTTCGGAATGTGGACTGCTGTGTTAGCTCCTTTATATGGCACGGATCCATCCCCTGATTGGCGAAATCCACGCTCCAACTGCCGGGGCACCTTGGGGGACTGGCCTTGCCTAACTTTCAAGTTTATTATTGGCCGGCGGTGCTGGTTATGATGTACTGGTGGTTCAAGGGCTTGCGGTCCAATGCCGCGGTATCCATAGAGGCGGCCCATTTAGGTTCCCTGCGGGATTTGCTAAATTTTATGTATAGGGGTGTAGGAGCCTATGCTGAAATACCTGGCCCAACTAGAACGACACTGCGAGTGTGGGCTGCGGCTAGACGTCGTTTCCTTCATACAGAGCGCTGGTCTCCTGTCCAGCCTCTCTGGGGAAACCCTAACTTAGCTCACTTTAGGACAATTGTAGACCCCCAGGTGTGGGCTAGATATGACACCGGGACCTTAAGAGATATTATGCTTGAGGGTGTATTACTGCCATTCTCCTAACTCTCTAGGCTGCACAGTCTGCCTGGATGGATGTTCTTTTGAAATTTGCCCAACTCCGCCACGCAGCCAGGGCCCAGTTCCCCGAGCCCCCCTCCTCTAATTAGATCTGGTGGAGGAGCTGCTGTCTCGTAGTGGTCTGGAGAAGCCTCTGTCTGCCTTATACGGTACTCTGCTGACTACCGAGTCACCTAAGATGGACAAACTATGGGACAGGTGGAAACTGGACATTCCCACCCTAGACAGGGAGGACTGGGTAGATTGCCTAGAACAAGGTCCCAAGTTAGTAATCTCCTCTGGAGATAAGCTGATACAAATAAAATTCTTACATCGGTTCTACTTTACTCCTGTGGGGTTGCATAGAATATATCCTGATCGGGACCCGCAATGTCACCAATGTCAGACACAATTGGGCACATACCTTCACATGTTCTGGGAGTGCCCAGTTGTCTCATCTTTCTGGTCCGGTATTTTCGAACAGCTAAATGTTCGGCTTGAACTGTCTGTCCCTATGTCACCAGAGCTGGCCCTGTTAGGGATCCACGAAGATGACCAAAGACCCTATCACAGCAAACTTTTGATCTCATATCTCCTGTTTTACGCCCAAAAATAAATTCTCTGCAAATGGTCCTCCACTACCCCCCCCCACCCTGTAATCCTGGGAAGGTAGGATCAATGCTGCACTGCCCCTTTATAAACTATCATACATTTGTCGTGGGTGCTCCTGGAAGTTTGATAAAGTGTGGTTGCCCTGGACCTCCCAATGAGACTGCCTCCCCTTCCTTCCTTTCCCTGCCCGACAGACAGATACTAATTGGAGACTGCCCTGCCCCCCCTAATGCTTCTTTCCCCCCCCGGTCCCCCCTCCCAATCCCTCACCCCCTCCCCTCTCTCCCCCCTGCTGGATTCAGGTCCTGACAATGATATGAGAACAACCTGTCCTATGGTTCGGCTTTTTAGTATTGATTGGACAAGGAGCTTATCCCCATTAATGTTCCTTCTACTTCATTATACCATGTTTTGCTGTGTATGATTTTCATGTATTGCATATTTCTCTGTATTGTTATTTAATCCTTTAATAAAGCACTCCTGATTAAAAAAAAAAAAATACTTTATATCTTGTGGCTAAATTTGCAGTGGACAATTAGTCCTTAATGTCGTTTTTGCAGTAAACTCTTTAACCACTTCCATACAGGGCACTTATACAGCTTCCTGCCCAGACCAATTTTCAGCTTTCTGCGCTGTTGCACTTTGAATGACAATTGTGCGCTTGTGCTACGCTGTCCCCCAACTAAATTTTTATCATTTTGTTCCCACAAATAGAGCTTTCTTTTGGTGGTATTTGATCCCCTCTGCGATTTTTATTTTCTGCTGATTTTTTTTTAAAAAGACCGAAAAGTTTGAAAAAAATAACATATTTTTTTGTTTTAGTTACAAAACTTTGTAAATAAGTAAGTTTTCTCCTTCACTGATGGGCACTGATGGGGCTGCACTGATAAGGCGGCACTGATGGGCACAGATGAGGCGGCACGGATGGGCACCGATAGGCGGCATGGATGGGCACCAATAGGCAGCACGGATGGGCACTGATAGGCGGCACGGATGGGCACTGATAGGCGGCACGGATGGGCACCGGTAGGCGGCACGGATGGGCACAGATAGGCGGCGCGGATGGGCACAGATGGGCACAAATAGGCGGCACGGATGGGCACAGATAGGCGGCACGGGTGGGCACTGATAGGCAGCATGGATGGGCACTGATAGGTGGCACGGATGGGCATGGATGGGCACTGATAGGTGGCATGGATGGGCACTGATAGGTGGCACTGTACTGTAATGTGTTACTAATGGATGCCAATCAGTGCCAAACAATAATGCCTGCCAATCAGTGATGCCCATTGTGGGCACTGATTGGCATCCATTGTGGGCACTGATTGGCATCAATTAGGGGCACTGATTGGCATCCCTGGTGGTCTAGGGAGGCATACCTGGTGGTGGGCATCCCTGGTGGTCTGGTGGCATCCCTGGTGGTCCAGTGGCATCCCTGGTGGTCCAGTGTGGGCATCCTCGGGGGGCTGCGCTGATAATCGATAATCTGACAGACGCGAGTGAGGAAAAGCTGATCACCGGCTTTTCCTGTTTACATCGTGATCAGCCGTGATTGGACACGGCTGATCACATGGTAAAGAGTCTCCGTCGGAGACTCTTTACCTAGATCGGTGTTGCGGGGTGTCAGACTGACACCCTGCAACAACGATCGCTGCGATGCGCGGCCCCGGGGGCGCGCAGCAGCTCAAAATCCTGAGGACGTCATATGACGTCCAGTCAGGATTTTGAAACCACTTTGCCGCCGTCAATCCGCTATAGGGCGGGTGGCAAGTGGTTAATATAGGTACAACATAGTAAATTATTCTAAAATAAAACTTCATATTATTGCTTGTAATGAATTATGGATTATGCAGACATGTTAACAAAGGTCCTATCTTGCTATAAACATCATGAAAAATGAATTGCATACACAGTTCTTTATATGAAGCACAACACCAGAAACAAATAAATCAATTAGTAGATGCTATTTAATGGTGCACATGGATGCATGTGGGACAGTAAATAACGGGTAACAAATAACATAATAGATGCATATAAATGTATACACACACATTAGTGTTCCTACATAGTAAATAATATATATTAAAATGTATTAAATGTAGCCCAAACTTGCATATAGACACGATTGAATGCACATAGGACAATGTAAAATTAATTACAATTTCTTCAAGGTAGTCTCATAGTAGATGCATGGTAGCTGTGACAATACATCGATATATAGCTCTACTCACGTTTTGTGGATAACTTCCACTCATCAGGAGAAAATGCGATATAGGTATGTCTGTAATAAAATATAAATACCAAATAATATAGTAACTAAGATAACAGGAAGAGGGGGGACCACAACTTAATCCCAACACTCTTACCTATATGTAAGCTACATTATTCATCAACATGGGTAGTATAAGTATCTGGAGGCACTACGTGAACATCATCCCCGGAAACTGAGGTGGCGGTGACTGGGGCAGCACAGCGGTGAACAGAAAACAAGAAGTGGGCATCAATAGAGAGGGTTTGTAAAAGACCCCCTAAACCATATATTTTTCAAAAGCACTTCTTGAATAAAAAGAAGGTACTACTGATTTTTAGGACCCCATTCAATTTGTGCAAATGATTATCAAAACAATATTTTTGCTAAAAAGGTACAAAAATCATTATTAGCAGATACAAATGCAGCAAATTTTACTAAATTCTAGCTAAATTCCTACTGAATATAAAAGCTTAACCTGTATTAAGTTAATAACAAATATTTGTAAATTTGAAATTGCGCCTTTTTAGAAGTAGTGGCGGTGGGTAGGGGGGTGTCACATTTTAGGTGAATATCTCTGATCAGCGGATTATCATCCACTGATCAGAGCTATTGTTTTGTTCTGTAGAATCTGCTGAACAGTTCTGTTATCAGTTCATGGTCACTGGAGTGACCATGAGCTGATAGCAGAAGGAGCAATCAGGTCCATATGGCGTACGGACGTGCCTAGCTGGAAGCAGTGCTGGAGGTCCTCAAGCCATGCGAACCTGACAGCGAAAGGGTTAAAGCAGTATTAAACCCAAAACCAAACATTTATTATATTGCAGCTTACCAATTCTTAGATGTTATCGCTGTATTTGTTTTCTTTTTTTACTTTCAAAAGGATTTTTATTGACTTTGGTAAAAGTGACAATCATACGAAAAAGTGGTTGCAACTAATGAATAGTTTTATTTTTTAGGCTTTCTTTCTTCTACTTTCAGCTGGTGATCCAGCTATTAAGTCTGTTGTTTTTTCAAAAGAAAAAGCCCTCTTGCAGATGTATCAGTCACAAGGATGAAACAAACCATTTAATACTGGCAGGGGTGCTTACAATGATCAGCCTTTATTTACTTACGCAAACCCTTTATCCTAAAAGGAAAAAAAAAAAATGTTTGCTCTAACTGCTTATAAAGTGTGATCTGGAGTTTTGCTTCAATTTGTAAGTGGATCTAAATCTGCTAGTATGTCTAAAAATCCCCTCCCCCAGACTGACAATGCTGCTGTCCAAATGTTTCCCCTGTGCTCCTTAACCACTTAAGGACCCCCTCCTGTAGATATACGTTGGCAGAATGGCTCGTACAGGCACATCAACGTACCTGTACGTCCCCTTTAACTGGCCAACGCCAGGGTCGCGCGCGCGCCGGCGGCAGCGCGCGCGCGACCCTGCTGCCTTCCCCGTGAGTCGGACCGCGGGTCCCGTGGACTCGATCACCGCGGGGATCCCCGCGATCGTCTCACGGAGGTATAGAGCGGGGAGATGCTTGTGTAAACCCCCCTCGGCTTATACTCGAGTCAGTGTACCTGAAAATATTGAGAGGCTGCGGGCGTCCATTGTTTAAATCTTGCGGTCTCCTCCTGGTCCCTTCCGTGATAGGCGGAACTGTGTCTGCTGAGAATCGCCTATCATGAACGTTCTCTCATCCTCACCCATCCCAGCAGACACTGTGTTCACTGTTCCGCCAATCACGGGCGCCTTTTCATCTTCGGACAAGAGGACGTCCGTGATTGGCGGAACACAGTGTCTGCTGGGAAACTAAGGTTGAGAGAACGTTTGTGATAGGCGGAACTGTGTCTGCTTAGAAACGCCTATCACGGAAGGGACCAGGAAGAGACCGCAAGTTTTAAACAATGAATGGACGCCCGCAGCCTCTCAATTTCAAGTACACTGACAACGGCACAGTGAGGATTGGCACAGTGATGATGGGCACAGTGAGGATTGGCACAGTAAGGATGGGCACAGTAAGGTGGCAATGGGCAGAGTGAGGTTGGGCACAGTGACAATTGTCTTAGTGAGGTTGCAATGGACACAGTGAGGCGTGCAAATGGGCATTGTTGACCCTCTTCCACTTACAGTAGCTGCTGCATTCTCACTCTCGGCTTATACTCGAGTCAGTAAGTTTTCCCAGTTTTTTGTGGTAAAATTAGGTACCTCGGCTTATACTTGGGTCGGCTTATACTCGAGTATATACGGTATATAATTTAGCTACTTACAGTCCTCCTTATAACCATCACCTGTCATTAACAGCTGCATCGGTGTTAGGGAGATCACTCTCGCTATAACTTCTGCAAACCAAGTCTCTGCCCTGCTTCTGGCAGTAAAACTATAATGTACTCTTCAACATTCAACAGCCACTCTGGACCTGCTTCTTGGTAGAAAAAATGGTGTGTGTAAACACAATCAATTGTACACTGTTTCACCATAGAGCATAGGACAGGTATGGCAACACATGGGCACAACTAAAAGACAGTTTCACCCCATAAATAGAAGTGCCTTTATGGTGGACTTACCAGTTTTTTTTTTGTAATGAAAGCATTCCTAGGTATCTTCACATATACATTGCTCAAAGTCACAACTGAAGTCAGAAAATTACTTCATTTTAATTTTAGCCTCTTGCAACCCCCTTTATAGCAGAGAGGAAAGAGAGGAAAAGGAAGAAAAGGCTGCACACCACCAAAACGATCCAACGTAATTTATTATTCCAACAGAAAGTCAAATCACAGCCATCAAAACAAGGATGAGGACACAGAACCCAGGAGGTGATGCGTTTCACACTGCCAACAGTACTTCTTCAAACCTCAACCTGGGAAAAGAGAGGGTCAATATTTGGCCATTCAAACTGCATTGCTTTATCACCTGTCAAGGTGTGCTGTCCCTTTAAGGATTCAATATTGCATAATTCACAAATAAATAAGTAAAAAAGTGATATCAATCTATCCACTATACAAATATATGAAATTCATAACATGCATTTCATAAAAGTGCAAGTAAAAAAATCAGTGCAATAGATAATTAAATGATTCTGCCGCATGAATATAAAGTGTGAAAGATCATAAATGAATGCAATACATAAATAAAGTTTATTTAAAAATAAACAAAAACCCCAAATTCATGAAAATTACAATGTTTTTAGCCCATATCAGATCCACCAGCCACCAGATCACTCCATCAAAGGGTTAACAGGCTCCTTGCCAAATAGATTCCACAAAGAGATCACAAAAAGACTTGTTGCCCCACAGCACCACTCACTCTGGCCACAATTCCAGTTTATACATTTCTCTTAGAAAAAAGAAGGCAATGCCATAGTGCAGTATATTGTAAAACCACTTGGCTTTTCCAATATTTTTATTAATATTTTCAAATAAAAATACAATAAACAACTTTTGTCATATTTCATACATATAAAGTATATATTAATGTAGCGGGGTCTTTAAATCTAGGGGAATGTTTGAGTGGTAGTTGTTCTCAAACACATTATTTGATAGGGTTTTGCTAAACCATTTTATACTGCAGGTGGGATACTGGTGTATAGTTCCCTGTGGCCTGTGGATGGCGCTGCCATCGGAGGCTAGGGTTGAACCGCTGGTATAGTGCTGTGCCTTGGATATCCCCTCTCGGCGGTGGTATGGTGGGCGTGTCGGCCTGCTGTGCATGCCGGGAGAGGATATAAAAGGGGCAGACACTGCTTGTGGGGTGTGAATTCCCGGGGGTCCTACCCCGGGGAGTTTGTTGTTCTGTTCGTCGGCCACCCCGGGCACCTTTAGCCTTGGGGTGGGGTTCCTGGCCCGGTTCATTTGGCGGATCAGTCCCAGGCACCTTTAGCCCTGGGGCTGCAACTGAAGGCCTTGGGTCCAGCACCTTCAGGTGGGGCCCACGGAGGGAGGAGGAATCCCAGGGTGCTGCCTTGCGAGGAGACCCATATCTGGAAGAGGAGGCTGGGGGAGGACCGTTCTGAGGGACTGGTGAGAGATCACAGTGAAGGAAGGGGCCTGGCAACTCTCTGGATGGATGTCATCTCCCTGAAAGAGGCCTAATACCACAAGCAAAGTTCACCAGGTCTGTGGCAGAGACCCAAAGTTCACCAGGTCTGTGGCAGAGACCCAAATTCACCCATAACCGTTTATGCAGAGACTGTGTGTGTAATCTAATTCGAGCATCACTCTGGCTGCTAGGATCCACTCTAATGGGAGACTATCCAGGTGAGCTGAGCCTACTTGAAGATACAGGTAGTGAATAGTATATTCGTTTGTGCCTCGACCTACTCCAACACCTTTTGCTGTCCTGTTCTCCATCCACCCTTTTCTATCTAGTGACTGTGCATATGAGAAAATAAACTCTACGTTGGAGTTGCAACTGGTGTGGACCTTGGAGTTATTGGGGGAATTAGAGACTTGTCTTTATTGCAGTGGAGACGAGAACCATTCTTTGGAGAACCTACCCGTGGAGACCCAGTTGCATTACACCGCTCAACCTCTTCACACAGGAGGGTACGGGCATGTGGTACGGTGTGACCCTTTACCTATAAGTGAGCCAAAGGTAGGGAAGAGGGGTCTGTGTGCTACATTAATTTTCATATACATAAATCTTAGTGGGTTCAGCTATGTAGTTGTAGAAGAGCTGTGCATTCAAGTTTCCACGATGTATCATATAATTTTTATTGAGTCAATATTTAAATCAAACTTAAAACCCTCCAACTGAATTCCCACGGGGTTCGAAGGACCTATTTGACAAAAAAAAATTCAGACCAGAAGAAAAAAAGAGAGAGAAACTAAGAAATCAAAAGAAAAAGGGAATAGAAAGAGGGAAAGAAGAGTGAGTGCACACTAGTCTTCTGCCCTGTACACACGATCGGATTTCCGATGGAATAAAATCCGATGGATTTTTCCATCGGAATTCTGATGAAGCTGACTTTCATCAGTCTTGCCTACACACCATTAGAGATGTCCCGAACTATTAGCTTGTTCGCGTTCGCCGCGGCGGGCGAACATATGCGATGTTCGGTCCGCCCCCTATTCATCATCATTGAGCAAACTTTGACCCTGTACCTCACAGTCAGCAGACACATTCCAGCCAATCAGCAGCATACCCCCCCTCCCAGACCCTCCCACCTCCTGGACAGCATCCATTTTAGATTCATTCGGAAGCTGCAGTCTTAGTGAGAGGAGGGACAGTGTAGCTGCTGCTGATTTAATAGGGAAATCTATAGGTAGGCCAGTGTATTCAGTGTCCACTCCACTTCTGAAAGACTCATCTGATCTCTGCTGTAAGGACAGCGTCCTGACAGCACCCAAAAAGCCCTTTTTAAGGCTTGTACATCAGTCTGCTTTTTTTTTTTTTTCCTGGACAGCATCCATTTTAGATTAATTCGGAAGCTGCAGTCTTAGTGAGAGGAGGGACAGTGTAGCTGCTGCTGATTTAATAGGGACATCTATAGCTAGGCCAGTTTACTCAGTGTCCACTTCACTCCTGAAAGACTCATCTGATCTCTGCTGTAAGGAGAGCGTCCTGACAGCACCCCAAAAAGCCCCTTTTAGGGCTAGTACATCAGTCTGCTTTTTTTTTTTTTCATGGCACAGTAGCTTACATTAAAAAACAAAAAACAAAACAGTTTTGACTGCAATAGAATAGCAGTCAGTTGCCTGCCAGCGTGTGTGTCAGGCCTACAGCGTCTACTCTGCCAACTTCTGCCAGTGCACAGTGCCATTCATATCTGGTGTCACAGTAGCTTACATTAAAAAAAAAAAACAGTTTTGACTGCAATAGAATAGCAGTCAGTTGCCTGCCAGCGTGTGTGTCAGGCCTACAGCGTCTACTCTGCCAACTTCTGCCAGTGCACAGTGCCACTCATATCTGGTGTCACAGTAGCTTACATAAAAAAAAAAAAACAACAGTTTTGACTGCAGTAGAATAGCAGTCAGTTGCCTGCCAGCGTGTGTGTCAGGCCTACAGCGTCTACTCTGCCAACTTCTGCCAGTGCACAGTGCCACTCATATCTGGTGTCACAGTAGCTTACATTAAAAAAAAAACAACAGTTTTGACTGCAGTAGAATAGCAGCCAGTTGCCTGCCAGCGTGTGTGTCAGGCCTACAGCGTCTACTCTGCCAACTTCTGCCAGTGCACAGTGCCATTCATATCTGGTGTCACAGTAGCTTACATAAAAAAAAAAAACAACAGTTTTGACTGCAGTAGAATAGCAGTCAGTTGCCTGCCAACGTGTGTGTCAGGCCTACAGCGTCTACTCTGCCAACTTCTGCCAGTGCACAGTGCCACTCATATCTGGTGTCACAGTAGCTTACATAAAAAAAAAACAACAGTTTTGACTTCAGTAGAATAGTAGTCAGTTGCCTGACAGCGTGTGTGTCAGGCCTACAGCCTCTACTCTGCCAACTTCTGCCAGTGCACAGTGCCACTCATATCTGGTGTCACAGTAGCTTACATAAAATTAAAAAAAACAACAGTTTTGACTGCAATAGAATAGCAGTCAGTGGCCTGCCAGCGTGTGTGTCAGGCCTACAGCGTCTACTCTGCCAACTTCTGCTAGTGCACAGTGCCACTCATATCTGGTGTCACAGTAGCTTGCACGCATAGTACAACTAAACTTATCTAAAAAAAATTACAGGCAGAGGCAGGCCACCCCGCAGGGGCCGTCGTGGTCGTGGTGCTGTGATTCCCTTTGGCCCTAGAATAATGCCCAGTGTTCAGAGGCCATGTACCCTGAACTCGAAAAGTTCTGAGGACATAGTTGACTGGCTAACACAGGACACCCAATCTTCTACAGCTTCCGCTCGGAATCTTGACGCACCATCCTCCTCCAGCTCAGCTTCGGGCACCTCTCAAGTTACCACTCGCCCACCTGCCGCCACCACCAACACTAGCACCACAGCTGCTTCACTTGATCTGTCAGAGGAGTTATTTACACATGAGTTGGAAGAAATGAGTGATGCGCAACCATTATTGCCAGAGGATGTAGATAAAAGGGATATGTCTCAATCAGGCAGCATTACACACATGGACGTATGGTGTGATGATCATGATGTTGTACCCGCTGCTGTTTCCTTTGCTGAGTTGTCAGATACAAGTGAAGCGGTTGATGATGACGATGTGGATGTCACGTGGGTGCCCGCTCGAAGAGAAGAAGAACAGGGGGAAAGTTCAGATGGGGAGACAGAGAAGAGGAGGAGACGAGTTGGAAGCAGGAGTAGGTCATCGCAAGGAGCTAGTGGCACAGTCAGACAGCATGTATCGGCACCCGGGGTCAGCCAAACAGCACGCCAATCAACGCATGCTGTTGCCACCACCAGAATGCCGTCATTGCAAAGCTCGGCAGTGTGGCATTTTTTTTGTGTGTCTGCCTCTGATAACAGCGATGCCATTTGCAACCTGTGCCAAAAGAAACTGAGTCGTGGGAAATCCAACACCCACCTAGGTACAACTGCTTTGCGAAGGCACATGATCGCACATCACAAACGCCTATGGGATCAACACATGATAACGAGTACAAGCAGCACACAAGCTCAAAGCCACCATCCTCCTCCTGTTCCAGCATCTTCAGCCACGTCAACCACTGCTGTCCTCCTTGCCCCCTATCAACCATCCGCCACTCCGTCTCTCGCCTTGAGCAGTTCCTGCTCATCTGCCCACAGTCAGGTGTCTGTCAAGGACATGTTTGAGTGTAAGAAGCCAATGTCACAGAGTCACCCCCTTGCCCGGCGTCTGACAGCTGGCTTGTCGGAACTCTTAGCCCACCAGCTTTTACCATACAAGCTGGTGGAGTCTGAGGCCTTCAAAAAATTTGTAGCTATTGGGACACCGCAGTGGAAGGTACCCGGCCGAAATGTATTTTCACAAAAGGTAATCCCCAACCTGTACTCTATTGTGCAAAAGGAAGTCATGGCATGTCTGGCACACAGTGTTGGGGCAAGGGTCCATCTGACCACTGATACCTGGTCTGCAAAGCACAGTCAAGGCAGGTATATCGGAAACTAGATTTTTGGGACTTTCAGATGAAACACACTGCTAACTGATGAACCAACTATAGTAGACATTGTTTATTATTTGCAAATAAGGCATGACATACACATAGTAAACAAGGATAAAACATTATTCTATTATATTCTATTATAGATACCCCTGCACCATGTATCTGCTCCTGACGAGTGGTTATGTATATCATGAAACGCGTAGAGCTCTTTTTATGATGATATGGCACAGTACATGTCTTACTATCTGATTTATAACATTTTTTATGGACCAACTACCATTGTTACCTTTTTCATATGTTACCGTTGCAATTTTGGCTTCCATGCCCAAGGCCCATTATTATGTATGTTATCTTAGAGCCAATATGTTACAACCATGTACTGTCTAGATTTTATTTAGCGAGACCTATGATTATCATACATTACCATGTATGTTATGCTGAGATAATTAGGTACCATCTTGCATTGTCTAGACTTTACTTTATGTGATCTATTAATATCATGTTTTATCCTTGTTTATTATGTGTATGTCATGCCTTATTTGCAAATAATAAACAATGTCTACTATAGTTGGTTCATCAGTTAGCATTGTGTTTCATCTGAAAGTCCCAAAAATCTAGTTTCCAATTTCAACCTATTCAGGGATGGAGGTACATATTAGATATTGCCTCATTTAAAGTCCCAACCCTAGCTGTAGTTTTAGTAAAATTTCTCAAGGCAGGTATATCACCTACACTGCACATTGGGTAAACCTGCTGACGCCTGCCAAGCATGTAATGTGTGGCTCTGCAGAGGAGTTGGTGGTGACACCACCACGACTTGCAGGCAGTCCTGCTGCCACCTCCTCTACTCCTCCTACTCCATCCTCTTCGATAACCTCCTCGGCTGAGTCCTCTTCTGCTGCTGCGTCTTGCTCCACATCAACTGCACCCCCTTAGCTCCCCAGGGGCTATTCCACATCCCAGATACGACAGTGTCACGCCGTCTTGGGGTTGACTTGCCTGAAAGCAGAGAGTCACACCGGACCAGCACTCCTGTCCGCCCTGAACGCACAGGTGGATCAGTGGCTGACTCCACACCAACTGGAGATCGGCAAAGTGGTGTGTGACAACGGAAGCAATTTGTTGGCGGCATTGAATTTGGGCAAGTTGACACATGTGCCGTGCATGGCACATGTGTTGAATCTGATTGTACAACGCTTTGTGCATAAGTACCCAGACTTACAGGACGTCCTCAAGCAGGCCAGGAAGGTGTGTGGCCATTTCAGGCGTTCCTACACGGCCATGGCGCACTTTTTAGATATCCAGTGGCGAAACAACATGCCAGTGAGGCGCTTGATTTGCGACAGCCCGACTCCTAATGTTTGACCGCCTGCTCCAACAAGAAAAAGCTGTGAACGAGTATTTGTATGACCAGGGTGCCAGGACAGCCTCTGCGCAGCTGGGAATTTTTTTGCCACGTTACTGGACGCTCATGCGCAATGCCTGTAGGCTCATGCGTCCTTTTGAGGAGGTGACAAACCTAGTCAGTCGCACTGAAGGCACCATCAGCGACATCCATTTGTTTTCTTCCTGGAGCGTGCCCTGCGAAGAGTGCTGGATCAGGCCGTAGATGAGTGTGAAGAGGAAGAGGAAGAGTTGTGGTCACCATCACCACCAGAAACAGCCTTATCAGCATCGCTTGCTGGACCTGCAGCAACGCTGGAAGAGGAGTCTGAGGAAGAGGAGTCAGAGGAGGAATGTGGCTTTGAGGAGGAGGAGGAAGACCAACCACAGCAGGCATCCCAGGGTGCTCGTTGTCACGTATCTGGTACCCGTGGTGTTGTACGTGGCTGGGGGGAAGAACAGACCTTCAGTGAGATCAGTGAGGACTAGGAACGGGACATGAGTAGCTTGGCATCCAACCTTGTGCAAATGGGGTCTTTCATGCTGTCGTGCCTGTTGAGGGACCCTCGTATAAAAAGGCTGAAGGAGAACGACCTGTACTGGGTGGCCACGCTACTAGACCCCCGGTATAAGCAGAAAGTGCCAGAAATGTTACCGAATTACCGGAAGTCGGAAAGGATGCAGCAGTTCCAAAATAAATTAAAAAGTATGCTTTACACAGCGTATAAGGGTGATGTCACAGCACAACGGGAATCTAACAGGGGAAGAGGTGAAAGTAATCCTCCTCCTACCACGACCACGCCGGAAAGGACAGGATGCTTTACAGACGTGTTGTTGATGGAGGACATGCAGAGCTTTTTAAGTCCTACGCATCGCCACAGACCTTTGGGGTCCACCCTCAGAGAACGACTCGACCGACAGGTAGCAGACTACCTCCCCTTAACTGCAGATATCGACACTCTGAGGAGCGATAAACCCCTTGACTACTGGGTGTGCAGGCTTGACCTGTGGCCTGAGCTATCCCAATTTGCTATAGAACTTCTGGTCTGCCCCGCTTCAAGTGTCCTTTCAGAAAGGACCTTCAGTGCAGCAGGAGGTATTGTCATTGAGAATAGAAGTCGCCTAGGTCAAAAAAGTCTAGATTACCTCACCTTTATTAAGATGAATGAGGCATGGATCCCGAAGGAACTGACAGTGGGCGATACATTTGACTAAAAAAGGCCTGATGAGATGAGCTGCCTTGGGCTAAAAATGGTCCACATGCTGCTGTATTTTATCTCTGCATGCCGGATGACTTGCGTGACTTATCCGCCACCAACTAGGGTTCAAGCCGCAATGTTTTAGGGCACTTTCTGCCTGGAAAACATAAATTTTTCTGCAACAATACCCAACAATACCTAATTTTTCAGGCATGTGTACATGCCAAATTTTTCTGGCCTCTGGTGCTGCACTGTGGTTGCAAAAACAAAACAAAAAAAAAGCACATACATGTGTCAATTCCCCTTCGTGATCGTTACCTTGTTGTGGTGAAGGGGCTTGCGTATCACAATGAAGCGACCACCTCTATGAGTGTGTTGGCAATGGCAATGTTGGCACACCCCAGATGATAAGGTCGTTGCTTCATTGTGAACAGACCAAAAGCGATCGGCTGGATAATTTTGCATAGAAAAAACATTAATTTTCTTTGTGATCATCTAAGGTGATCATTAAAGCCTTGCGGTTGTGCAAATGGACTGTTTGCGGTGCGTTAAACGGGGAGTTTGGTCTGTCAGAGTTTGGTCTGTCACTGTGAAGCGGGCGTAACCCTGAGGCCTCGTACACACGACCGAGTTTCTCGGCAAGAACCAGCAAGAAACTTGCTGGCAGAGATGTCTTGCCGAGAAATTCGTTCGTGTGTATGGTTTCTCGTCGAGAAAACCGACAAGTAACCTCGACGAGAAAATAGAGAACCTGCTCTCTATTTTCTCGTCGAGATTCTCGTCAGCCTGTTTCTCGACGAGAAAAGTGAGTGTGTGTACACTTACCTGTCCGCCGGGAAGCCCGCGCATGTTTGAAATGAATTTGACGCATGCGCGGTAGCTTCCTAGGCATAGATAGGGTATACCAAGATGGCGGCGACGGCATCGAATGTGACGAGCGCATGCTCGTTGTAGTCGATGACATCACCGCGTACACTCCATTCAAAGAACCACGGGTTCTTTGAATCGAGTGTCTGTACACTCCGCCGGGACAAGTTTTTTGTCCAAGGATCTCGTCGAAAAAAATGACGTGTTTTTTTCTACGAGAAACTTGGTCGTGTGTACGAGGCCTTAGACTACCTGATCGATACAAAATCATACCTGATGTTTTAAAGCACGTTATTCCAAACAATTTAGGAATGTTAGGTGATTTATGCCCTTTATGGATTAAAACCTGACTCTGCGTCAACTACATAATTTTCCATGGGAGTTTTGCCATGGATCCCCCTCCGGCATACCACAGTCCAGGTGTTAGTCCCCTTGAAACAACTTTTCCATCACTATTGTGGCCAGAAAGAGTCCCTGTGGGTTTTAAAATTTGCCTGCCTATTGAAGTCTATGGCGGTTCGCCCGGTTCGCCCGTTTCACGAACACTTGCGGAAATTCGCGTTCGCCCGTTCGCGAATGGAAAATTTTATGTTCGCGACATCACTATCAGTCAAAATTCCGACCGTCCAAAACGCTGACGTACAACACGTACGACGGCACTATAAAGGGGAAGTTCAAATCCATTGGCGCCACCCTTTGGGACGCTTTTGCTGATTTTGCGTTACCGCGTGTTAGTAAAAGTTTGGTGAGAGCCGATTCACGCTTTTCAGTCTCCGTGCTCTTCAGATCGTTTTCTGCGTTTCAGTTTGTGCTTGTGGGTTCGTATTTGTCTTTCAGTGCGTGTAGTCAGGTCGGTTCTGTTTTGCAGTGCCTTCTTGGCCGCTCGTTACTGTTTTTCAGGTCGTTCTTCACAGGCCTTGCTGTTCCTCGGTGCATTCTGTTTAAGTTTGTTCTGACCAGCTGACCGGTTTAAAGCCATGTTGGAAATATGTTCTCATTGTAGAGCTCGTGCTGCATATGCGCTTGGTGTTGCGGTTAATACTTTGACCCAAGCTCAGTCCATGAAAAGGGTGAGGAGGAGTTCATGGACCAAGAATTGGTTGCTCCAGCGGGACCAATTCTCTCACATGCCTCTGCTGTGGGAAATCCAGGAGAATAATCCTGATGACTTCAGGAATTATCTTCGGATGACGGACCCCGTTTTTCACCGTCTGTTGGATTTGGTGTCCCCCTATATCACGAGGCAGGACACTGTGATGCGCCAGGCCATCACTGCCAAGCAGAGGCTCATCGCCACCTTGAGATACCTGGCGACTGGGAGAAGCCTGCAGGACCTCAAGTTCACGACAGGCATCTCCCCCCAGGCTCTGGGGGGTCATTATTCCAGAGACCTGTTCTGCTATCATACAAGTTATGCAGAAGGACTATATTAAGGTAATTTTTCTCCTTTAACATCACATTCTATGTATCTAATGCTTGCTAATGTATTGTATTTCTTTCATCCTTCCCTAATTACCCTGATTGTAATATGCTGTGAATGTCCCCTTTGTCCTCATGCATGCTTTACACATTTTTTGGCCTACATGCATATTTGCCTTCACTAACCTCTCCAGCATGCTATCCTGGGCCCAAACACCCCTAGCCTAGTCACTTAACAATGTATTTTGTCAACTCCCCTAAAATGTGTACAAATGTTTTGCTTCTCATTACAATCAGGCAGAGTGTTTTTATTTTTTTTTGTTTGTAGGCCCAAACTCAGGTAGAACCCCCCCCCCCTAAAATGTGTACAAATGTTTTGCTTCTCATTACAATCAGGCAGGGTGTTTTTTTTTGTAGGCCCAAACTCAGCTAGAACCCCTCCCCCCCTAAAATGTGTGCATTGAGCCATCAGAGGAGGTGAGGAATGTGCTAATTGTGCCTTCTATTTGTGCCTATAACAACTCCCCCAAAAAAAAACTTTATACTGATGTTGGGCAAGAATGTTTTTGTGTAATCTGCTTGCAATGTTATGTGCAAAAGTCCGAATTTTAAATTTTTGTGAGACTCCACAGTTTCCTTCATTGCCACAAGAATGGCAGACTGTGGCATCCCATTTTGCCAAGCGGTGGGACTTTCCTAACTGCGGAGGGGCAATCGATGGGAAACACATCCGCATAGTGCCGCCACCCCGTTTGGGGTCGTACTATTACAACTACAAGGGGTTTAATAGTATTATAGTGTGCCGACACCACCGCCATCAACACGAGTTCATGTATGTGGACGTGGGGAAGAATGGCCGGATGTCGGATGGTGGTGTGTTTGCACAGACGGAATTTGCCAGATATCTCCAGAGTGGTGGCCTGGCACTACCACATGATGAGGAGAACGTTAAGGGCCTTCCGTTTATTTTTATCGCGGATGAAGCTTTCGGGCTGGGACCACACCTGATGAGGCCATTCCCCCAGAGGACCCTCACCCCGGAGAGGAGGGTTTTTAATTACCGGCTGTTTCTTACCTCTATCCGTATGGCGGAATACAAGATCAATCATATGTTTTTACCTGCTGCATACTGCACAACTATTTATGCAGAAATTAACCCACTTATCTGAGTTCTGTTGGGCCAGAGGCCAGACTTGTAGACAATGCCCTGACGGGCCTGGATACTGGCCGTATTGGCTTGGCCCCCCAAAGTGCCCATGAAGTGCGGGATAAATATGTTGATTACTTTACGGGTAGGGGGCCATTGCTATGCCAGACAATCTCTGATTTTTAAACTTTTTAAAATAAAAAAAGTAAAATCTGTAAATAACTTGATTTCTCATTATTGCTTGTGTTTCTTGAATCTGTCTCCCAGGTTCTCCTAGTACACTTGTAGTGCCAAGTGGCTTTGTCGTTAGTAAATAACCACATTTGTCACGGTAAACAAGAACATATTTTCCATAATGGTATTGAGCATAGAAAGAAGAAGCCACCCATTATAGATTTTAAAAATATTTTTACTATGTGCACAACTTGTGCGTTATAACATTTTTGGGGACATTCTAAACAGTGTTTCCCCCCCCCCCCAATTTTTTTTAATTTTGGTTTTGCATAAACACGCATGTAAAAAAAAAAATATTATTATAAAAATAATGGAACTTACAAAGTTTAACCTTATAGAAAAAATTAAGGCAATATCAGGCATTATATAGTATTTCCAAAATGTGTTGCTATTGCCTTCATGAGATGGGGTGATGTCACCCCTGAACAAGCCAAATTTGGAAGATGCACACAAATTGTGCGTCAGAATGGGGATTTCCATCCTGATCCCATGCCAAACCCTCAAAACACGTCCATTGATTTTCTCTGATGGGAGATAGCACATGTCGACACACTGTGTGCATCTTACAAATTTGGCTTGTTAAATCACACAAAAAGTTACCAACTTTAGGCCAAAAAAAAAATAAAATGGTGTCAAGAAAAACATATTTATACTCTCCCCAAAACATCAATAATTTTTTTCATTTGTTGGTCAAAACGATACAGTTTGTGCGTTATAACGTCGATTTCTCGACTCATAACCATGAGATCCTGTATTATGATTTGTTCGCTCCCACTGGAGAAAGGAGGAGATTGATCTTCCACAAGCAGCACATCATCTAAAAAAATAAAAAAACGCATGTCTTAAAAATATGCATGCATGCATGCATCTATTCCCTGAATCTGTGGTGTATGGCACTGACCTGTTGTGGTGACAATCTCGAACACTTCCTCTACAAATCCTTTCTCCACCTCTTATTCCTCCACCTCTCCTTCCTCCACCTCTCCTTGCTCCACATCCTGAGGTTTGGGTTCTCTCTGGTCCCCTTCTTTCTGAGTTTGGGGTTCCCTCTGTTCTTTCCCGAGGTGTGGGGTTCCTGGCCTCCTCAGAGTGGTGTGCTCCAAGTCTCCGCTCCCCTATGAGAATGAAACAAAAGGTATACTTATCACACAGATATTTGCGGTCAGAAATAGGAATTTGAAACATTGCTTGGAAGAGGGGTACAATTGCCTTTTTTTGCAGAGTTACAAGCTGAAGACATGTTTTAAAATGTTTTAAAAAAATGGAAATCTGACCTTTTTTGACCAAGTTACACACATGGAGACACCCCCAAAGTATCCACTCTAGCACCTGTGTGGGACACCCTAAAAAGCTTGTTCTGGGGTCCCACACAGGTGCTCCAGAGTACAGCTGTGGAAACAGCTGCTGAGTGTCCTCTCCTTTACGCTGAATCAAGTTTGCATTTCACATTCTAGTTCAAAACACATCATCTAGACATTAATGTTTATAAACGTTGTTTTAATACAAATAGACATGACCAAATGTGGTTTACCTGTATCTGCGCAAAATAACTAATTTGGAGGAGGATTGATGTTTACTACAAACGATTATACTTTGTCCAATAACCTGAAAGTGGCCATTTTAAAATATCCAAGCAGTCTATAAAAGCACATGAAGCAAAACATGCAAGAATAATAATCAAATTATTATTAACACTGGAGAAAAACTTACTTTTTACTAGCATTCTTTTGATCTTCCTGTACTGCTCCTCAGCTTCAGGTCAGACCACCTTTTATGTAGCTGCTCCTTGGATCTCCGGACCCCAAATTTATGATACAGACTCCCCACCACTTTGCCCATTATTTTGGCCTTCCTGAGATTAGGGGTGTTGTATGGCCCATGCTTCCCATCATAATCTCTCCTCCGCAAGATGTCCACCATCTCTGCCATCTCAGCAAAGGACATATTACTGGCCTTGTATCTTGTCCTGGATAGGGACGTTTCCGGCTCTGGGCTTTCCTCGTCGGAAGTTAAAACAACCCGCACCTGCTGTGTCACCGCCATGTTGTCTCCCACTGGGCATCGAATGAGAAGGGGCGAGGAATATCCGAGGAAGAACGTCAGGGGCGGGAACATCAGAGGCGGGAACGTCAGGGGCGGCCGACATGGGCAAAGTTTCACGCATGCGCAGGGAATATAATGATAACACGCATGTGTCTTAACGACGTTGTGTGCGCGGAGTAAGGAGGACCGGAAGTTCAGAATGTCACTGACGAAGGTAAAAATTAAAGTTTGGGCATCAGTGGCCTATATTGATCCATCATTTTAAAGGGCTAGATTGGGATAATATTAGGACAGTTTAGGCTGACCTAGTGTTTTTGTCTTGTGTTTTATCTTGCAGAAAATATGCAGAGATTCAAAGATCCTGCCATATTCCGAGCGTTCATAGACAAATATAGAGAGCTCACCAATTTATGGGAGCTTAAAAACCCATTATACCACAATCGTGATGTAAGGAGGGCAACAGTTGTCAAATTAGCGCAATATATGAAGACCTGGATCCCAGAGGCAGACTATAACATGATTAATACTAAAATCAATAATATGAGGAACAGCTACAAAAAACAATACAAACAAGTCGGCGAATCCCAGAGATCAGGAGCAGCAGCAGACCAAGTGCATGTCCCCAAGCTGTGGTATTACAAACACCTACGATTTCTGGACGACCAGATTGAAGCCAGGGAATCACTTTCAAGGCTTCCCTCCACCCTTCCCTCCAGCGTTCCCTCCAGCGTTCCCTCCACCCCTGCAGAGGGTGCAGAGGAGCTAGCTGACCTCGAAGAGCTGGATCTTCACATCTATAGTCAGGTATAGTATTTTTCAACATATTTATTGTCCAAGAATAATTTTTGGGAACTAGATGTTATTATTCAAAAAATAAAAATAAAATAAAATATAGTGGGCAGAATTGTTTGGGACAAGAATGAAAAATGCTGGGTTCAGAATGAGAGTCTTTTCTATTTATTAACATTTAATTTGCAACAGTCATGAGCTGTAAATTGTGTGTGATTGATGAACCAAAAACTCAAACTATGTCCCTTTTTTATACACAGGATGAGGTCAGCCAGGAGAACGAGGCTCTGGAGTGTGGCACCCGGGAGGAAGCAGGGGTGAGTGGCACCCAGGAGGAGGCAGGGGTGAGTGGCACCCAGGAGGAGGCCGGGCCAAGTGGCAGCACCCAGTCACAGGTGCTTCCCCTCCAGGTGAGACGGAAAAGGCCCAGGAGGATGACTCAGGTGGAGGAGGAATCTCTGAAAATAATTAGGGAAGCAGCTGAGATCATGAGGGCCCCCCTCAACCCAGTCGAGTCCTATGGGTGCTATGTGGCCGATAGACTCCTTAACCACTTCAATACAGGGCTTTTTATACCACTTCCATACCGGGCCTATTCTAGCACTTCTCTCCTACATGTACAAATCATCATTCTTTTGCTAAAAAATTACTCAGAACCCTGAAACATTATATATGTTTTTTTAGCAGACACCCTAGGGAATAAAATGACTGTCATTGCAACTTTTTTTCTTGCACGGTATTTGCGCAATAATTTTTCAAACGCCTTTTAAAAAAAAAAATGGTTTCATGAATTAAAAAATAACAAAACTGTAAAGTTAGCCCTATTTTTTGGGAAAATATGAAAGATGATGTTACGCTGAGTAAATAGATACCTAACATGTCATGCTTTAAAATTGCGCACACTCATGGAATGGCGCCAAACTTCGGTACTTAAAAATCTCCATAGGCGACGCTTGAATTTTTTTTACAGGTTACCAGGTTAGAATTACAGAGGAGGTCTAGTGCTAGAATTGTTGCACGCACTCTAACGCACGCGGCGATACCTCACATATGTGGTTTGAACGGCGTTTACATATGTGTGCATTCGCTTCTGATCGCGAGCTACTGGGGACAGGGGCGTTTTAATTTTTTTTTATTAGCATTATTTTTTTTTTTACTTATTTATTTATTTTTTTACACTTATTTTACTTTTTTTTATCACTTTTATTCCTATTACAAGGAATATAAACATCCCTTGTAATAGGAATGTGTGTGACAGGTCCTCTTTATTGAGAGATGCGGGGTCAATAAGACCCCACATCTCTCCTCCAGGCTGGAAAGCATGAGATCGTGAAATGTCTTTCACTGATCTCATACTTACTAGCTGCAATGGCAGCTTTGTTCACATTTGAGGACCCGGGCGTGACGTCATCACATCGCGCCCGGGCCTCCGACAATCATAGCGATGACTGGTGACCATCTGGTCACCAGTCATCTTTATGCTCATCACGTGACCCACCACCGGCGCCGGAAGATTCTCTCCGGGTCCCCGATTGCAAGGGAGAGCCCGGAGAAGCACCGGATGGCGGCGGGAGGGGGGGTTGCCCCCTCCTGCCGCCTATAAGAACGATCAAGCAGCGGAACCGCTGCTATGATCATTCTTATGGTACACAGAATCGCCGGCACGTCAAAAGGATATCTGAATGATGCCTCTAGCTGCAGGCATCATTCAGATATCCCCCTTCAAACCCAGGACATCATATGACGTCCACCCAGGATGGGAGATCCCATCTGTGGACGTCATATTACTATGGCTGGGTAGGGAAGTGGTTAAAGTGGAGGAGGGCCAACGTGCCCTCTGTGAGGAGCTGATATCTACGGCCCTTCGCAGGGCGGGGAGGGGCCAGCTGACACAGGCCACACACCTTTGCGATCTGGCCCATCCTTCTCCTCCTTCTCCTGCCACATTCCCACCACCAGAGCCACAGCCTGCAAGGGGGCGTGGAGGGAGCCGTGGCAGGAACGCTGCAGGGAAGCGTGGAGGGAACGCTGCAGGGAAGCATGGAGGGAAGGCTACAAGCAAGACCAGAAAGTGATTCCCTGGCTTCAAGCTGCTCTGCCAGAAGACGCAGTTTGCTTGGAGTACCACAGCTTGGGGACATGTATGACATCTGCTGCTGCTCCTGATTTCTACGATTCGGGGACCAGATTGTGATCCCAATTCGAGGGACTCCTCATGTTATTGATTTTATTTGCCTTCATGTCTGCCTTTGGGGTCCAAAGTCGGCATATATTCCACTAATTTCACAATTGTTGCCCTTCATCTTTATTTGTTTTCCAGAATAAATGGATATTTTATTTAATTAAAATAGTTGCCTATGTGTTTTTCTTGTGAGTAGGAAGGTACATTTGAGAAATAACATGAAAAAAAACATGAGATAATGATGTTTTGTGATAACTTGACCTTAAAAAAATAGGGACATCACTATAAAATATTAAAAGGGCAGAAAAAAATGAGGAGATCTTGATTAAAAAAAAAGCCAAAAAAAATAAAACATTTTGGAGACCTGCCTTTAAAATAAAATACGAAGATTCATGAGATCTCAAAGAAATAATTTTGTCCGAACTCTGTGTGAATATCCGCAACAATTTTTTTTAGGGTAACCGTTTAGAAAGAAGAAAAGAAAGCGCTACATTTCACGATGCAAAATTTTGCAGCATGACGAATGTGCTATGGACATTACAAACACTAGTTTTACCAGAACGAGCGCTCCCGTCTTGTAATTTAGTCTGAGCATGCGTGGATTTTTCTCCGATGGAGTTCCCCACAGACGATCGGAATTTGCTATCGTTTTTTTTTCCATCGGTAAAATTTAAAACATGTTCTATTTTTTTATACCGATGGGACCCACACACGATCGGTTTGTCCGATGAAAAAAGTCCATCTGTCTTTTTTCATCAGAAAAACCGATCGTGTGTAAGCGGCATAAGAAGAGGATTATCTAGGGTCAATCCAGGGCATTAAATAGTTGTAAGATAAATTAATCCAGGGATCCCAAACAACATTAAACCAATCAATCTTATCATCTCTAAGAGCCGATAATCTTTCATTCATCTGTAGTGATAAATGGCTCAGATGTAGCAATTGTCAGGGTTCATGGACCAATTTATGCCAGTGGAGGATACAAGGGTGTCCAGTTCCCTGCGGCCTGTAGGTGGCGCTGTCGCCATAGGCCGGGGTTGAACCACCATTGTAAGTCTGTACCCTTTTTGTCCTCTCGCAGCAGTAGTACAGTGGGGCGGGGAACCTGCTGTGCATGCTGGGAGAGAGGATAAAAGGGGCGGACATCTTCCGCTCGGGGTCCACGCCCAGGCACCTTCAGCCTGGGTGTGCGTGCTGGTGGTCTCCAGGCGCCCTCGGCCCGGAGACAGAGCTGTGATTCCACCCCAGACACCTTCTGGGGTGAGGAACTCTCTGAGGGCCTGGGGCCCAGTACCTTCGACTGGGTCCCGCAAGGGATGGAGGATTCCTAGGGTGTCCTCCGGTATTGGACACCCGTATCTAGGGCGAGGGGGACCAGAGAGGTGACCTTCCCGGAGATCCAGCGCAGCACTGGCTGGTGACGGCGGAGGCCTCTGGAGACCGTCCAGATGGATGACTCCCCTGACAGGGGCCGCATCTCAAGAAGGTAGTCCACGTTCTCATGGTCGGTGGCAGAGACCCAACTGAAATCCAGGTCGGTGGCAGAGACCTCAAATTCTATTTCACCCGGTCGGTGGCAGCGACCGTGCGCCAAGCCTGTTTGCGCATACCGAAACAGGAGAGTAATAAGTTCATGTTTGTGCCTGGACCTTCCTCTTCACCTTGCCTGTTCGTTGTCTAACCAGTCTGCTCTCAAAGGACTATTTATTGCTCTAAAAGAATAAATAAGTGTTGGACTTTCAATGGTGTGGAACTTGGCTTTCTGGGAGTTTAAGGATCATCCTCAAGGGGAGCTTTGGCTCTGGACAGGGGCACAGACCGGAAGGTAATTGGGTATAGCTCACACCTCTACACACAAGAGGATACAAGCTGGTGGTGCGTCACACTCTCCTCCCTGGTCCCCTAGACGAGAGCCATAGACATTGACAGAGAAGGAGGGAGTGAGAGGTGAGGTCGCTACACATCATAATCCAAGACAGTTTGGTTTTCAAAAGGTAAAATGGAATTGTGGGAGATTTCCAGGATTTGGCAATGGATATTCTCGCTGCAACAAATATAAAATTGATCAGTCTTTTCATTTGCTTCGAAATCCCTTCCAATGGGCGCCCTAGCAATGCATTTAGTGGCGATTTAATACGTTTCACTTGGGTTAGGGAATATATAAAATTATAGGTACGTATCCAGAATCTCCTCACTTTCTGACAGGTCCACCAAGTATGGTACATAGTGCCGTCTGTATCACATCCCCTAAAGCATCATGAGGATGCCTCCGGGACAAAAGAAGCTACTCTCACCGGCACCATGTACCATTTCAGCAAAACCTTGTAATTTGCCTCTATCAAGGAGGTGTTAATAAGTGATTTAGATGCATTCTGGATCAATTTACTCCATTCTATATTTTCCAAAGAAGTACCAATATCCTGTTCCCATTTCTGCATGTAAAACAGTTTTTGAGATGTTTATGATAGGATATCATATATCCGTGATATTTAACCTGTGTGTTTGTCAAAAGTCCTGCAGAGATTCTCCATATGAGTGGATGAAGACAGATCGGAGATGTGGTTTAAACTCGCTAAAAAATGCGATATCTGAGTGTAGTGGTAGAATTCTGTATCCGGGAGATTGAACTGTTTCTTCATGACTGATTTCAATAAAGCACCCCTATGATCACAGAGGTCCGCTATTCTTAGTAGACCCTTATTAGTCCACCAATCAAAATCTAGGGGGCGGAGACCCGGGGTGAATACGGATTGTTTAGCAAAGACGCCATGGGCATGTGTGGGGATTTAAATCTATAAGTACCGTATTTATCGGCGTATAACACGCATCGGCGTATAACACGCACCCCAAGTTTAGGAGGAAATTTTAGGGAAAAAAACTTTTAGCAGGGAAGTTTAAGGAAAAATAACTTACATTTAAATGCAGCCTTGTCAGTGTCCATTGCAGCCTTGTCACAGTGCAGCCTTGTCAGTGTCCATTGCAGCCTTGTCACAGTGCAGCCTTGTCAGTGTCCATTGCAGCCTTGTCACAGTGCAGCCTTGCCAGTGTCCATTGCAGCCTTGCCCCAGAGTCCATTTCAGCCTTGCCCCAGAGTCGCCGTGCAGCCTTGCCCCAGAGTCGCCGTGCAGCCTTGCCCCAGTGTCGCCGTGCAGCCTTGCCCCAGTGTCGCCGTGCATCATTTTAAAATTGGCGCCGAGACTGTGCGGACGCCGCAGGGGACGCAGGGACTGGGCGGAGCCGCCGCCGAGATACACATAGCCGAGTGTACTCGGCTATACTCGGCTTTTCTCGGCTCCGCTCACAGTCACGCCGAGTCCCGCCCTATGATGGACATAACACAGGTCCAATGGCGGGACTGGGCGTGACTGTGAGCGGAGCCGAGAAAAGCCGAGTATAGCCGAGTACATTCGGCTATGTGTATCTCGCTCTGCTCCGCTCACAGTCAGCGGAGACAGCTCAGGGATGTCAGTATCGGCGTATAACACGCACCCACGATTTTCCCCTGATTTTCAGGGGGAAAAAGTGCGTGTTATACGCCGATAAATACGGTATTTGCTAACCTATCCCACAATTATAGGGAAAAGGATAAGGTCGGACACAATATTGTCGGTCTATCTCTCCCTTTCAACCACATTAAATTACTAATGTCAGCATACAGAGAGGATTCTAACTTCATCCAGAGTGGTCTAGAGCGTCTTGTATGGAAACGTATCAATTGGGATATTTGCGTCGCCTGATAATACTTAAGTAAATCTGGCATACCCAAAACCCCCTTCAAGTTAGGGGTGTATAATGTTTGTCTATTCACCCTGGGTCTCTTATTTCCCCATATGTAATCAAACATCTTTGCCTGAAACTTTTTTAAGTCTGTACCCACTATCGCTATCGGAAGGCACCTAAATAAATACAACACCTTTGGTAGAATTGTCATTTTGACTGAATGCAGCCTACCGAACCATGACGTGGTATTATAAGACCATTTTTGAAGATCTTCCAATAATTTTCGATAAAGGGGGGGATAATTTTGTTTGTAGAGTGTAGTAATAGTGGGGGTTAGAAAGATACCTAGGTAAGGCAAAGCTTCGTCTTGCCAATTAAAGGGGAAAGAGTTATGCAAAGCTTGTACTATATTAGATTGTAAGGAAATATTGAGAGCTTGTGATTTGGAGTGATTCACCTGTAGTCTAGTAAAAGTCGTAAAATGGCGTAATACTATATTTAAATTAGGTAATGACGTGACTGGGGATGAGAGGAGTAAGAGGATGTCATCTGCGAATAATGCACATTTGTGTTCGCGATCACCGCATATAACTCCTAATATGTCTGGAATCTGAATCGCTTTAATATAAAGAATAGATAATACCAGGACAGGGAATCAAAGGCTTTGTATAAGTCTAAGGACACTAGCAAAGCTCCCCTTTGACCACCCCCATCCCAGCCCGAGTTCAAAGCTGATATAATATCTATGATGCGTCTGGTCTGGTCTGGGGTGGATGTATTTTGATATGAAAGAGTTCATACGGGTGGCTATCATTTTCGTCAGTAGTTTAAGGTCAACATTAATTAATGAAATTGGACGATAGTTCGCACAGTCACTATGGTCTTTATTTGGTTTGGAAATTACATGAATAAAGGCCTTATTTTCATGAAATGGAATAGGGGAACCTTTTCTCAATTCATTATAAAAAGAACAAAGATGCGGGACTAGAATATCAATGTATTTTCTGTAGTAATGACCGGAAAATCCATCTGGGCCAGGGGATTTGGAAGGATTTAGGGATTTAATAGCTGCTATTACTTCATTACTTCATTTGTTGTAAATTCCTCCTCCATCAACTCCGAATGTTCACTAGTTAATGTAGGGAGGTGTATGTCTCGTAAAAAAAATTCTGCTTTCGTTGTTTCAAAGTTTTTTGGGGCTTCATACAATTTAGAGTAAAAAGTGAAAAATTCCTTTAATATTAATTGGGGGTTTTGAGTAGTATGACCATTCTGTAATCTTAACCACTTAACGACTGCTCACGGCATATATACATCGGCAGAATGGCTCGTACAGGCACAATCACGTACCTGTACGTGGCCTTTTAACTGCCTGCCGCGTGGCCACGCTCGCGCCGGCGGCGCGCTCGCGAGCCTGCAGTCACCCCCGTGAGTCGGACCGCGGGTCCCACGGACTCGATCGCCGCGGGGATCCCCGCGATCGTCTCACGGAGGGATGGAGTGGGGAGATATTAGTGTAAATACAACATCTGCCTGCTCGCCTACTGACACTGTCACCGATCTCCACTCTGTGTATAACCAGAGCGGAGATCGGTGTCGTGTCACTCGTAGCCACGCCCCCCATAGTTATAATCACGCCCTTAGGCACACTTAACCCCTTCAGCGCCCCTAGTGGTTAACCCCTTCACTGCCAGTGTCATTTTTACAGTAACCAGTGCATTTTTATTGCACTGATCGCTGTAAAAATGACAATGGTCCCAAAAATGTGTCAAAAGTGTCCGATGTGTCCGCCATAATGTCGCAGTCATGATAAAAATTGCTGATCGCCGCCATTACTAGTAAAAAAAAAAAAAATGCCATAAAACTACCCCCTATTTTGTAAACGCTATAACTTTTGCAAAAACCAATCAATAAGCGCTGATTGCGATTTTTTTTTACCAAAAATATATAGAAGAATACGTATCGGCCTAAACTGAGGAGAAAAATGTTTTTTTATATATTTTTTGGGGATATTTATTATAGCAAAATTTCAAAAATATTGAATTTTTTTCAAAATTGTCGCTCTATTTTTGTTTATAGCGCAAAAAATAAAAACCGCAGAGGTTATCAAATACCACCAAAAGAAAGCTCTATTTGTGAAAAAAAGGACGTAAATTTTGTTTGGGAGTCATGTCGCACGACCGCGCAATTGTCAGGTAAAGCGACGCAGTGCCGAATTGCAAAAAGGGGCCTGGTCTTTATGCTGCGTATTGGTTCGGGGCTTAAGTGGTTCATTTGGGAAGTGCAGGGTTGAATGGTCTAGGAGTTAATTTTCTCGCTAATAACTTATTTGGTTTATCTCCCATGGTGTAATATCTATGTCTAGTCCATCTGATATACTTCTCTGCTTTTGTTGTTAAACTCAAATTCAGAGCTATTCTGGCTGCATCAATTTGGGTTCTAAAGTCTAGATGTGGGTTATTCTTTTGTTCTTGTGTAAGGCGACGTAGTTCTCCTTCTTGTTGATCGATCATTTGTACACGCTCTTGTTTAACCCTAGAGGCTAGTTGGAGAAGTTTACCACGAATAGTAGCCTTATGAGCTGCCCAAATCACCGCCGGGGAGGAAACCGAAGAGGAATTATTGTGGAAAAATTCCTGTATGGCCAATTCAATCTCCTTTTCATTAATAGGATCGTTTAGTTAGGATTAGTTTAACCTCTACGATGAAGGACCAGAGACCTGTTAACACAATTTGAACCGAGGAGTGGTCCCGACCATGCCATTGGAAGTATCTTGGATGACTCAATGTACGGGAGTAAGGGGGATAATGTAAACATGTGATCAATGTGAGAGTATATTTTGTGGACATGGGAGTAAACTGTGAAGTCTCTGGTGGTTAGATGAGCATCTCTCCAGATATCTATTAGGTCATAGCTATGTAGCAAATGTGCTAGTTTATTACTCTGTCTACGGGTATGTTTTATGATTTTTCTCTTAGGATGAGACTTGTCTAAAATCCGATCTAGGGAGAAGTTACTGTCTCCACCAAAAAGCACATGACCCACCACATGTGGCATAATTACCTTAAACATTGTACGAAAGAAGGAGATTTGGCCCACATTGGGGGTATAATAGGATAGGAACGTGACTTCACTATCATTAATTTTCCCCATCACCATAATATATCGGCCCTCCTTATCTCTTATTACATTAGAGGGTGTAAAGGGGACCCTTTTAGCAAAACATATGGCTACCCCCCGTTTTTTAATCCGGACCGTTAGATAAATAAACCGACGTGTACCTGGAATTTAAGTATTTTGGAGCAGATGTCTGGGAGAAATGTGTCTCTTGTAGTAGTAAAATGTCTATTCCCATTCTATGGTATTGTTGGAAAGCCGTAGCTCTTTTGTTAGGGGAATTCAGGCCCTGTACATTATATGTGAGGACAGTGTAGTTAATATGGGATCTATTGGACATGATGGTTCAGAAGGCTGCATTCGCGTTTTAGATGTTGTTGAGTTCTTGCACGGAGAATTCTCCGATCTTTCGGGAAAACCCTGATGTGGTGTGGAATTACACTCACAAGAAGAGAAATATGGGAAAAGGAAAAATAAATCAAGTTAGAGAAATAAAAGAAGAAACTAGATTGTGTCATAACCATTATATCATAAGTGAAACCTATAAAAAATAAAGTTAAAAAACAAAAATAAAAATAAAAAAACCCAGCACACTGCATTACAGTGTACCATTTAGGGTACCAAACCCTCGTATTCCATCGCAAAGTTGTCGCTACTCCCATAGTAGAGGCAAGTTCACTTTAAGTGGCATATGTTACTATCCCAGTCCGTCATATTATTTAATGAAAGGGACAGATAGGACCATTTAACAGGCCTATATTGTTTTCTTAGAAAATAGATCAACCGGAACTTTCTCGTGTAGGTTATTCATCAACAATCATGGAAATGACTAACAATAACTTGTTATAGGATGTAGAATTAACAGATTAGTCAAGCAATTGCAATAAAATCACCAAATTTAGATTAAATTTAGAATTTTAAACTAAAACAAGACAATACCGGCCCCGAGGACCGAAAGGATAAAAATAAAATGCATTAGATGTAATCAAGTGTCTGGATGGGTTTTCCTAGCTCTAGATATTCCCTGTTAGGACCATAAAGGGAATATTGGACGTCCCACAGAGTCAGTTGAACTGGAGGATTTCTGTGGCTCAGTCAAAATCAGGTCTAAGTCTCAAAGCATTTTCTCTCCGGATTGGAAGGTGTCAAAAGAATGGGATTTGCCCTTGTAAGGGAATGATAATTTTAAAGGGAATGACTAACGATACTTGATCTGATGGCTAATAAGATGATTCAATAGAGGTTTCAATGCCCTCCTCTTCTGAATTGTAGATTGGGAGATTTCTGCAAAAATCTAGACTGGATATTCCATTATAGAAATGTTGCCTCGCAGTCTAGCCACCATCATAACTTTCTCTTTAATTCGATAGAAATGTGGTTTAACTATCACATCTCGTGGTAGGCCATCTAGTCTGGGAGCCGTCAGGGCACGATGCACCCTGTCTAGTTCCAAATGGTGAGGGGGGATATCAGGTATCATTTGCAGTCTCTGGAAGTCCTCGCACGCGAAAGTTGTACCTCCTGGACCTATTCTCCAGGTCCTCAATTTTGGCATTTTCTTGATCAAGTTGATCTTGTAAGGATATAATCATTCTGGAATTTTGATTACCCTTTTCACTGTACCATCAATTTTTGATTCTATATTGTTCAATCTTTCTCCTATATTATGGAAGTCCTTTTTCATATCTGATGTGATGAGTGTACAGGCCTTGGATAATTCTTGTTGTAAGAGAGCAGAGAATTTGACCAGAAGTACTGCATCTCCTGAGTAAGATTCAGTAGGGGCTATTGGTTGAGAAGGCATAGTGGTATTTTGGCTGAAGGTTGTAAGCTCCTCCATCTGTCCGTTCAAGGAAGAAGTTGGGGACACTGAAAACAATAAGGCCTCATCAGGATTTCCTGACAAATGAGGGGAGGAGAGTTCCCCCTGAGACTGGGATGAGAAGGGATCACGATGTACCATTACTTGTACTGAGATCATATGAGCAGGTATATGTGGGACAGGCATTATATCTCCCTAATTTCCATGTGCAATATCACTCACTGACAACATCTTCTCTGTTAGGGTAGACTGCTGAGACTGTTGCTGCTGCTGTTGTGTTCGGGAGCTGTCCAACCTCATTGCTTCCTGATTAATCTGCGGTGTAACATAGAGTGGTTGTGGATTTGTTACTAAGGTTGTAATGGTGGAGTAGCCTTTTCCATTCCCCTTCATAGTATGTGGGGTCTGAAGTTGTAATTGAGAGTCGTCACTCTCTGCGTTTCTCTCCTCCGGCACCATCTTGTTTTGAGGAGACTGCTGTCGGGTCTGTGAGGCGCGGGTCATCCGATCAGAACGGGAATATTTCTTCTGATTATATTTGTTCCCTGCTGTCCTCCGCTGCATATTCCGCTCCTTCAGCTCAGGTAACCTGTTAGTTGGCGATCTGACTATCCCTTAGGCTGATTACTGTCATTTTTGGAACCGGGATGTGCGGAGCTAGATTAGTACATGACTGTTCCCGGCGCCGCGCACATACGCACTTGTAAAACCACTTCTTTTAATATGATAGTATAACACTTACAAGGCACAAATCAGCATAATGGAAACACAAACCCTGCCTGATCACCAGCCATCATGCTCGATGACGATATGTGCTGCATCCTGCCCAACACTTATCTCTGTAACCAGCATCTTCAGGGGATAGAGGCATGATAAAGGCATTTTGGTTTTTGCAATGATTTAAAGTAGCAGGCATAGTTGTGAGCTTAGGCATAGACATGTGGACAAAGACATAGGTCCATTGAATCTGTCACTTGGTTTTAGATGGTCTGCAGAACATGCAACCTTAATAATCACTTCTGCCATGTACTTTGACATCTGTAAATAAAACAGTTTGATTTAAAGAAGTTCTAAACAAGGTTCTTTACAATACTTTCAAACTGCAGAAGAGATTGGATTTCATAATGTAATCTATTACAATTTCTTTGTAACACCAGGAGATCCAGTGTATTGAAACAACGGAATTAGAAAGGCCCACCACTGACAGAAATAACATGCTGTGGCCACACATGGCTCTAATCTTTTTATTCTCCCAAGTGTGTATGATTTTTAGAAGCATCAGGGTTTCATAAATAGAGTATTTGTTCAAAAAGGGATGTTTTTCTGAAATTATATTGGCTTTTTTTTACATTTCCATTTGAGATATCAATAGTGCTTAGGAGAATTTCTCTGTCTGGCAGAACTTAAGTAACAAATAATAGCCCATTGAAAGATAAAGTTAAAGAAAAAAAAGAAAAAAAAAAAAGCTTTTGCTGTACCTTCAGTCTGTCTTTTCTATGGGTGGGGAGTCTGAGCTTACGATGTGTGTGAGCCGATTGGAGGAAAGAGACACACACCCCCTCACATAGGCAGAGGAAAGAAGGAATGTGCAGAGCTGTAGTCTGAATAGACAAGCTCCCTGTTTATCTCCCTCTAAGCTCACTACCCGACACAAATTTTCAGCTCATGTTATCTCATCTGTAGGAGAGCTTCTCAGAAGTGACTCATGCTGATAACAGAAGAATTAAGTACCAGAGAGAAATGGCACTTAGAGCTTTGGAGAAAGGTAAGTAAACACTACAGATAGATGTGCTTAGTTCAACTTTCATGAATGGGGTTTACAACAGGGACGTGCAGTCAGGGGAGGCAGGTGAGGCAGGGCCTCACCTGCCATGAACATTAAAAAAAATAAAATAATTGAGCTTCAAGGGTCATAGCACGGCGACCTGGGGTCATAGAGACTTTGCATTTGGGGGGTATGTAGCCTAAGTGCTACCCCACCACTGGTAAAATTTTGGGCTCCTATGATTCCAGAGATATGGGGCTTCTTGCATAGCCTGTCAGAAACTAAATACAGAGTGGCCACTTTAAATACAAACTGACACACTCTGCAGCAGACTGAGAGGTTGAGCCCACAGTGCCTCTCACTTCTTGTCAGAGACACTGAGCTCAATAAACAGCTTGGAGTCTTGGACCAATGGTAAAGTATCATTGGTCCCAGCTGTCCAATAAAAATGCTGCAGTGGAGGCACGCCTCTCACTGCAGTGTCATAGAAGGGGCATGTGTCTAAAAGACAAATGTTCCCTTCCGGACCAGCCCTCATGTGTTTATGTGTATAAGATTTACCCACAATCCCATGTTTTTCTCACGCAGTTAAGAGGGAGAATGAGAATCTGCTGCCTGCTGAAAAGGTACTGTTATATTCAAGCTAAATCATATATTTATATGCTATATGTTTGTAGCGGCCTCCACTCTCTCTCCCTGATATCACATCATCTGTCTCTGGCTTTTGTCTAGGGGTACCTTGGTTGAGAGAGTGCGGGGTCACCACGCCAAATTCCCACCACAGATGTGTGTGTGGTGTGAGAAGATCCTCTTTACCTTCGGGTCGGTGTTCTGCATCAGAGCCTCCTCCTCCTTTTGCACAGTGTCTGCCAGAAAATGAGCCCTACACCATTAAAGTCCAACACTCCTTTATTCTTCCAATATCAGAGTAAAACACAGTCAGTTGGACTCCCTCAACGAGTAGAACAGACAGGGGGGTGTGGATACGAGTAGGCCCAGACACAATGAACTCTTCTTCTCTCCTTCTAAAAGTGTATTGCGGTCCCTTGGCGAGGGATATATCCCTCCGGGCAGTCTCCGGAGGCTCACCCATCACTGGCAATATGCTGCACCAGGTCTTCAGGCGAGTACCCCCTCCGGTCCCTTACGCCACTGGATTCGGGGAGCCCACTCCCGGGGTTCCCCTAGGAAATCCATCCCTCGCGGAACCCAGTGAAGGACACTGGGCCCCAGACCTCCATCCGAGTACCTCACCCCAGGCTAAAGGTGCCTGGGATGGAACACGACCTCCGAACGTCCTCTAGGCCTAGGCCGCCTAGACTCCCGACACGATCCACCGCCTTCAGGCTGAAGGTGCCTGGGACTCGACCCGTGACAAAGATGGCCGGCCCCTTTATACCCTCTCCCAGCAAGCACGGCGGGTTACCCACCCCACCATACAACCGCTGAGAGAGGACAAAAAGGGGTACGGCACACAGCAATGGTTCAACCCCAGCCCAAGGCAACAGCGCCACCCGCTGGGCTGCAGGGAACTGCACATTACTGGTGTCTCTGCCAGTTTTAAATACACTGGGAAAGTGCATGCCCGCTACATGTTATAACATAATAATTTATTATTTATCTATTTACTGTGAAATTACTGGTTGGAAGTTATAACTTCAAACTTCAGGAATTTGTCCATTAAGCCACCTGCTTGAGTACAGATTTTGAAAATATAGTAAATGACCTTAAAAACAATATATAATAATTATTTGTGTATTACTTATGGCAATTAACCCCTTGCCACCCAGGCCAATTCTGACACCTCTCCTACATGTAAAAATCATCATGTTTTTGCTAGAAAATTACTCAGAACCCAAAAAACATTATATATATTGTTTTAACAGACACTCTATGGAATAAAATGGTGGTCGCTGCAACTTTTTATGTCACATGGAATTTGCGCAGCAATTTTTTTAAATACGCTTTTTTTGGGGGAAAAAAACTGTTCCATGAATAAAAACAAACAACACTAACTTTTGCCAGTTTTTTTTGTATAATGTGAAAGATGATGTTACGCCGAGTAAATAGATACCTAACATGTCACACTTTAAACTACTTACGGACCGCCGGCTGTCATTATATGGCAGCTCTTTGAAGTGGGATATCGTTGTTATGGCAGCAGCTAGCTGCCATAAACCCAGTATCCACTTCTTCAGCGGGCGGTCCACTTTCAGATAAAAGTGATCTCAGCGGCGAATTTGCTGTAAGATCACTTTTACCGGTGGCAGAAGAGGGCACCCCTTCCCGCCACGCTCCGGTGCCCTCTGCCACTTACCGGAGCCGGCAGCAGTGGCGGAGGCGATCGGTCCTTTCCCCTGCTTGGCATGGAGCTGAGTGAGGGGAAGATGGCCCCCACCAGGCTCCATACCATTGCAGGGCGAAAGCGATGTGAAAACATCACTCCCGCCCATAGCTCTTAAAGGGACTTTAAAAAAAAAAATTCCAAACAACATTTTTTTTTCTTTTTTTGCATTTTAGTGTAAATATGGGATCTGAGGTCTTTTTGACCCCAGATCTCATATTTAACAGGTCCTGTCATACCTTTTTTCTATTACAATGTTCGGGTTCGACGGGTTCGGCCGAACTTCGGAAAAAAGTTCGGGTTCGGGACCGAACTTTAACCCGAACCCGAACCCGAACCCCATTGAAGTCAATGGGGACCCGGACTTCTAAGGACTAAAAAGGCTCTAAAAAAGTAATGGAAAGGGCTAGAGGGCTGCAAATGGCAGCAAAATGTTGTTAAGAGCATGGCAAGTGCTCTGCAAACAAATGTGGATAGGGAAATAACTTAAAATAACATAAAAAAAAAAAAAAATATGCTGGAGGCCCCCTTTTCAGCAGAAGAGGTACGGGAAGTCATTAAGAACCTCAGAAACTCAACGGCACAATGCCACACATATGGTGGGAATGCCCCAGAATACGCCCTTTCTGGAATAAATTAATTCAATTTAATGGATAAGCTAGTGGGAAAATAAAATACTTTGAAATAAAAATGTAGCGGGGTGCTAAATTTAAGGGAAGTGTTTGAGTGGTAAATAGGCTCAAACACCCTAATTCTGTAGGATTCATGGACCATTTTGTCCTCGGGGGACAGTATTGGTGTGCAGTTCCCTGCGGCCTACAGGTGGCGCTGCCATGGTAGACTAGGGTTGAACCGCCGATACAGTGCTGTGCCTTTTGTGTCCCCTCTTAGCAGTAGTACAGCGGGGCGGGGAACCTGCTGTGCATGCCGGGAGAGCATATAAAAGGGGCAGACCTTTGGCCTGGGGGCTGATGTCCAGTGGGGTCCACGCCCAGGTGCCTTCGGCCTGGGTGCATGTGTTCCTGTTCCATCTCGGGTACCTTTAGCCCGGGGTGAGGTACTATCCTGGAGTTTCTGCTGCCCTGGGTATGGAGGCCTAGGTGCGGGAGTAAAGCCTGGAGTCCAGAGCCTTCGTCTGGAGTCCGCTAAGGGTCGAGGAGTCTTAGGGTTCCGCCTCGTGTAGGGGACCATGTTCCAGGGAAGGGAGGATCATTCTGATGGACCGATGCGGGAGTCACGGTGAAGGAAGGGTCTGTTGACTCCCTGGAGAGATGTCTTCCCCTTGATATGGGCTAGGTTCGTAGAAGGAGAAGCTCAAGGTCATCTTGACTGTATCAGAGGCCTTATTCACCCGGCCCGTGGCAGGATCCTTATACACCCTGGTCTGTGGCAGAGACTAAAGTTCTCCAGGTCCGTGGCAGGGGCCTTGTACACCCGGTCTGTGGCAGAGACCAACCTCAAGGTCTGTGGCAGAGACCGTGCACCTAAAACTGTTTGAGAAACCTAAGCAGTGAAGTGAATGTGCTACGTTTGTGCCTGGACCTCCTCCACACCTTAAGCTGTCCTGTTTCTTTGCTCTAACCTTTTCTATCCGAGTAGAGTTTATTTTGCCATGAGAGAATAAGAGTTGTAATTTCAGCTGGTGTGGACATTGACTTTACTGGGAATTAAAGGACTTGCCTCTACCTACAGTAGAGGTGAGAATCATCCTCTGGAGGAGTTTTGACTCCGGCTGTGGACACGGCCCGTCAAGTACACCGCTCAACCTCATTATATAGGAGGGTACGGGCTGGTAGTGTGGTGTGCCTTTCTCCCTCCTGCGAGGAGCTAACAACATAAAGGCAGGTAAGGGGGAAAGGATCTGTGCGCTACAAAAAAATAAAATAGAAATTATAATCTTGACCTAGGAGGACGAGGTCCATATGGAGTAGGAGGTTGAGGTGGCGGTGGATGTGGCTGTGTAGGTGGAAGCGGCGGTGTAGGAGGACGAGGTAGCCAACACTGGTTCAAAAATACAACAATGGCTGGGTAAGGCCGGTGATGTGTCGAATTCTGTCCCCCGTCAAATAGTGTCCACCCTGTACTGCGCTTGCTCAGTATGTAGGACAAGGGGATTTCGAAAATCTCCCAAGACGAACGGCGCCTGCGTGGTGAGTTCAGGTGAAGGCCACACCATCCGTGGTTCAAGCCGAGCCAAGTGAGGCCGTGCCCGAAGCGTGGCGATTGAACCGAGCCCGTGAGGGGCCCTGTTACTATGTGCTACCGTATGTCCACTTGGATGGTGGGGCTTGAACCTGCACTCACAGCGCAGGCGTCGTTCATCTTCGGAGATTTTGTGAATCTCCTTGTCCTCTGTACTGCGCAAGCGCTGCGCCTTCGCAGTATGGGCCGGGCACAATCCGATGGCCGGACAGTTTTTGTCACAACACCGGTATACATGTCTATTCTGCAGAAGGTACGGACAAGTCCTGTGGGATCCATGCCTGGTTCATTTTAATGAACGTGAGCTTGTCCACATTGGCTCTGGACAGGCGGCTGCGCTTGTCTGTGATAACGCCCCCTGCCGTGCTAAATACACGTTCAGATAATACACTGGCTGCAGGGCAGGCCAGCACCTCCAAGGCATAAAGGGCAAGCTCAGGCCATGTGCCCAATTTGGAGACCCAGAAGTTAAAGGGGGCAGACCCGTCATCCAGTACGTGTAGGCCTGTGGACACATACTGCTCAACCATGTTGGTGAAATGCTGCCTCCTGCTAAGACGTTCCATCTCAGCTGGTGGTGCTGGTTGTTGTGGCGTGCTGACAAAGCTTTTCCACATTTCAGCCATGCTAACCCTGCCTTCTGAGGTGCTGCCGGTGCCCCGGCTGCGTTGGCGACCTCTTCCTCCTCCTCTGCCTTCGCCTTGTGCTTCCACCGTACGCCCGCTGTCAGGTGGGAATGCCACCAGCAGCGCGTCTACCAGCGTGCGCTTGTACTCGCGCATCTTACGATCCCGCTCCAGTGAGGGAATTAAGGACGGTACGTTGTCCTTGTAACGGGGATCCAGCAGGGTGGCCACCCAGTAATCAGCACCAGTTAAAATGTGGGCAACTCGGCGGTCATTGCGGAAACACTGCAGCATGTAATCGCTCATGTGTGCCAGGCTGCCCAGAGGCAAAGAAAAGCTGTCCTCTGTGGGAGGTGTATCGTCTGTGTCCTCTGTATCCCCCCAGCCACGCACCAGTGATGGCCACGAGCTGGTCTGGGTGCCACCCTGCTGTGAAAATGGCTCCTCCTCCTCCTCCTCCTCCTCCTCCTCCTCCTCCATCTCCTCCTCCACCTCGTCATCCTCCAGAACTGTGCCCTTTCTGCCGGACAATTGTGTACCTGGCGTTTGTTGGTGCAGGAACCCACCCTCGTAGCCACTTGTGAAAGACTGCCCTGAAAGCCTTTGAAATGATCCTCCTCCTCCTCCTCATCCTCCTGTGCCACATCCTCTTCCATCATCGCCCGAAGCGTTTTTTCAAGGAGGCATAGAACTGGGATAGTAACGCTGAGAACGGCGTCATTGGCACTGGACATGTTGGTGGAGTACTCGAAACAGCGCAACAAGGCACACAGGTCTCGCATGGAGGCCCAGTTATTGGTGGTGAAGTGGTGCTATTCTGCAGAGCGACTCACGCGTGATTGCTGCAGCTGAAACTCCACTATCGCCTGCTGCTGCTCGCACAGTCTGGCCAGCATGTGCAAGGAGGAGTTCCACCTTGTGGGCATGTCACATATGAGACGGTGAGCGGGAAGGCCGAAGTTACGCTGCAGCGCTGACAGGCGAGCAGCAGCAGGGTGAGAACGCCAAAAGTGCGCACACACAGCCCGCACTTTCTGCAGCAGCTCTGGCATATTGGGGTAATTTTTAAGGAACCTCTGGACCACCAAGTTCAGCACATGCGCCAGGCAAGGGATGTGCGTCAAACCGGCTAGGCCCAGAGCTGCTACGAGATTTCGCCCATTATCGCACACCACCAGGCCGGGCTTGAGGCTCACTGACAGCAACCACTCATTGGTCTGTTGTTCCATGTCCCTCCACAACTCCTGCGCGGTGTGGGGTTTTTCCCCCAAACAGGAAAGTTTTAAAACTGCCTGCTGTCGTTTACCCCTGGCTGTGCTGAAGTTGGTGGTGAAGGTGTTACGCTGACCGGATGAGGTGGCGGTAGAGGATGAGGAAGCGGAGTAGGAGGAGTTAGCAACAGGAGGCAAACTGAAGCGCCCTGCAATCCTCGGTGGTGGAAGGGCATGCGCCAAACTGCTATCTGCCTCAGGCCCAGCCGCCACTGCATTTACCCAGTGTGCTGTTAGGGAGATATAACGTCCCTGACCGTGCTTACTGGTCCACGCATCCGTAGTTAGGTGGACCTTGCCACAGATGGCGTTGTGCAGTGCACACCTGATTTTGTCCCCCACTTGGTTGTGCAGGGAAGGGATGGCTCGCCTGGAAAAGTAGTGGCGGCTGGGCACGACGTACTGTGGGACAGCCAATGCCATCAGGCTTTTAAAACTCTGCGTCTCCACCAGACGGAATGACAGCATTTCAAAGGCCAGGAGTTTTGAAATGCTGGCATTCAGGGCCAGGGATCGCGGGTGGCTAGGGGGGTACTTCCTCTTCCGCTCCAATGTTTGGGAGATAGAGAGCTGAACGCTTCCATGGGACATTGTGGAGATGGTTGGTGACCCAGGTGGTAGTGTTGCTGGCAGATCCTCTGTTTGCGGGGTGGCAGGTGCCACTGTCACTACAGAGGTGGATGAAGAGGCCGAGACTGCAGCAGAAGAGGAAGCAGGAGGAGCCAGAGACCTTTCTTGGTTTTTGAAGTGTCTACTCCACTGCAGCTAGTGCTTTGCACTTAGATGCCTGGTCATGCAGGTTGTGCTCAGGTTGAGAACGTTTATGCCTCGCTTCAGGCTCTGATTGCACAGCGTGCAAACCACTCGTGTCTTGTCATCAGCACATTGTGTGAAGAACTGCCACGCTAGGGAACTCCTTGGACCTGGCTTTGGTGTGCTCGGTCCCTTGCTGCGTTGGGCAGTAGCAGACATACTGTCTAGGGGACGGACGCTCCGCTTTTGCACCCTGCTCCCTCTTCTGCTGTGCTGGTGGCTCTGTGCGACCACCGCCTCTTCCTCCAAACTACACTGGTCACCTGCATAACGTTGATGCCATGTGGGGTCGAGGACCTCATCGTCCTCCACATCATCTTCCACCCAGTCTTCACCCCTGCCCTCCTTGTCTGTCTGCACAATTGCAAAAGCAGCAGCAGTTGGCACCTGTGTTTCGTCATCATCCGAGATGTACTGCGATGGTCCTCCCATGTACTAATCATGAAACATAAGTGGTTGGGCATCGGTGCACTCAATCTCTTCCACTTCTGGGGCAGGGCTAGGTGGATGGCCCTGGGAAACCCTGCTAACAGAGTCATCGAAAAGCAGAAGAGACTGCTGCATGATTTGGGGCTCAGACTGCTTGGCTGATTTGCAAGGGGGTGAGGTGAAAGACTGATGGACATGGGTTTCAGGTGCCAACTCTGATCTTTCATCAGAAGAGTGGGTGGGAGACAATGTGAAGGAACCCGAGGCACTGTCAGCAACCCAATCTACTATCGCCTGTACTTGTCCTGGCCTAAACATTCGTACAGCCTCATTAGGCGTGACAAAATACCGCCGCAGGCTCGGTCGCCTACTCGCACCTGAGGAAGGTGTTTCACTTGTGCGTGTATCTGGCACAGATCCACCACGTCCTCTCCCTGCAACAGGAGCTCCACCAGCAGCACCACGACCGGGGCCACCACGTCCCTTTGACCTTCTTCTCATATTTTCCAAATTTAGGATCTTGCCCTAAATGGGTGTTTTTGGAAGAGCAGAACACATCCACAGTACGTAACCGCTGAATCGCACAGCTACAGAACTGCGGAAAATGCTATTAAAAAAAAAAATTAGTTTTTTTAGTATAGCACAGTAGGAGAAAACTATATAGAAATTCTTTATTTCACACACCTCCACATATGTACAACACACTGCAAACTTTTTTTTGTGCCCCTAAATGGCGTTTTTTGGAAGACCACAACACACCCACAGTACGTAACCGCTGAATCGCACAGCTACAGAACTGCAGAAAATGCTATTCAAAAAAATGTTGTTTTTTTAGTATAGCACAGTAGGAGAAAACTATATAGAAATTGTTTATTTCACACACCTCCACATATGTATAACACACTGCAAACTATTTTTTGTGCCCCTAAATGGCGTTTTTTGGAAGAGCAGAACACACCCACAGTACGTAACCGCTGAATCGCACAGCTACAGAACTGCAGAAAATGCTATTCCAAAAAATTTTTGTTTTTTTAGTATAGCACAGTAGGAGAAAACTATATAGAAATTGTTTATTTCACACACCTCCACATATGTATAACACACTGCAAACTATTTTTTGTGCCCCTAAATGGCATTTTTTGGAAGAGCAGAACACACCCACAGTACGTAACCGCTGAATCGCACAGCTACAGAACTGCAGAAAATGCTATTCAAAAAAAATGTTGTTTTTTTTGTATAGCACAGTAGGAGAAAACTATATAGAAATTGTTTATTTCACACACCTCCACATATGTATAACACACTGCAAACTATTTTTTGTGCCTCTAAATGGCGTTTTTTGGAAGAGCAGAACACACCCACAGTACGTAACCGCTGAATCGCACAGCTACAGAACTGCAGAAAATGCTATTAAAAAAAAATGTTGTTTTTTTAGTATAGCACAGTAGGAGAAAACTATATAGAAATTGTTTATTTCACACACCTCCACATATGTATAACACACTGCAAACTATTTTTGTGCCCCTAAATGGCGTTTTTTGGAAGAGCAGAACACACCCACAGTACGTAACCGCTGAATCGCACAGCTACAGAACTGCAGAAAATGCTATTCAAAAAAAATGTTGTTTTTTTAGTATAGCACAGTAGGAGAAAACTATGTAGAAATTGTTTATTTCACACACCTCCACATATGTATAACACACTGCAAAATATTTTTTGTGGCCCTGAATGGCTCTTTTTGCAAGCGTACATTAAAGTGCAATTTTTTTTTTTTGCCCTAAACGGGTCTTTTGGAAAAGAGCACAATAAAGTGCCTTTTTTTTCCCCCCTAAATGGATCTTTTTCAAAGAGCAGAATACACCCACAGTATGGAAACGGTGTATCTCTCAACATAATATATGCAGTGCTGGTGCACTGAGCTTGCAGATAAAAGTTAGATTTTCTCTGACACTGGGCTCATGGCAGTGTAAAAAGACTGTGCACTGCAACACAAACAGGTAAACCTATGCAGATCGCTGATTTTAATCTCTGAATCTGGACTCCTATATAATATATCTCTCTCCCTAAAAGCACCAACAGGAACCTGGCCCTACACTACACTATCTCTCTATCTTTTCCCTCAGATTGCAGAATCAGGACTACCTCATGTATTTTACAATCTCTCCCTATTAGCAACAGCAGCAGCCAAGATCCTCTCCCTATCTATTCTGAAGCAGAGTGACGTGTGTGCTGTGTGCCTCTAGCTTATATAGAAGCTGGGTCACATGTTGCACTGACCAATCACAGCCATGCCATTAGTAGGCATGGCTATGATGGCTTCTAAGGGCACACCAGCTAATCAAAAGGTGATTGGCTGGCCCCTGAAGCATTTCTAACTGCGTAATTAGATTGCCGAACCCGAACCCGGACTTTTGCGCAAAGTCCGGGTTCGGGTTCGGGAAAAAGCTAAAGTTCGGTACGGACCCGAACTTTACAGTTCGGGTTCGCTTAACACTAAATAGGAATAAAAGTGACACATTTTTTTTTAAAAGAACAGTGTAAAAAAATCTAAGAAAAAGTAAAATATATAATAATAATAAAAAAAATGCAACGCGCCCCGCCCCGACAAGTTTGCGTGCAGAAGCGAACGCATACGTGAATAGCGACCGCATATGAAAACAGTGTACAAACCACACATGTGAGGTATGACCGCGATCGTTAGAGCGAGAGAAATAATTCTAGCCCTAGACCTCCTCTGTAACTCAAAACATGCAACCTGTAGAATTTTTTAAATGTTGCCTTTAGAGATTTTTAAGAGTAAAAGTTTGTCACATTCCACGAGTGGGCGCAATTATGAAGCATGACATGTTGTGCATCAATTTACTCGGCATAACTTAATCTTTCATAATATAAAAACAATTGGGGTAACTTTTAATTATTCCAAAACAAGGTGCGCTTGTAAGACCGCCACCCAAATATGGTGTGACAGAAAGTATTGCAACAACCGCCGTTTTATTCTTTAGGGTGTTAGAAAAAATATATATATAATGTTTGGGGGTTCCAAGTCATTTTCTAGCAAAAAAAATGATTTTAACTTATAAACAAGTTTGAAAAATAGGCCCGGTCCTTAAGTGGTTAAAATTGTGCACACTTGTGGAATGGCACCAAACTTCAGTACTTATAAATCTCCATAGGAGACGCTTACATTTTTTTTACAGGTTACATGTTTAGAGTTACAGAGGAGGTCTAGTGCTATAATTATTTCTCCTGCTCTAACGATTGTGGCATATGTAACCTGTGTGTATGTGGCTCTGATACTAGCCAGTGCCTCACCAGCCACTGACCACTGTCCCTGGTTTAAAATCACTTTAGGTTTAACCAATCAGCTTGCCTTGTGATGTATGCTCCCTTACCAACTGATCTGGATTGGTGGAAGTGTGAGCAGGCTGAACAGCTGCAAGACAGTCCAATCAACTTTGCAGAGTTCCCTTCCTCCCTTGTCATTATCATTTGTCCTGATACATGCTTTCAAGATTATAGTCATATATACAATAAGATTGTTTAGATATTTTGATTTTGACATTGCTCAGTTAATTAATTTCTGGCCTGAACTGGGCCATAATTTTCTAGTTTAGCTAAGATTTATTATTAATGTTTTTTGAATTATACCATTTTTGTTTAATTTTGGGTTAACCGCTTCCAGACCGCCCCACGTACATTTACTGCGGCTATACATAAAAAAAGATGCACAAAAAACACAAAAACTCAATTAGTGATCAAAAACCAACAGGTGAATAAAATAATCAAAATTGATGAAAAAATCTAAAAATTGTGTACTAAAAATGAATTGATTAATTAATTAAAAGTGATAATATGGATGATCAAAAAACTTAATAATGATAAGATAAAAATTATCAAGTGCATAATAAATGAAAGTGCAAATTAATACTCTACTAAAACCAAACTCAATTGATGGGTTAAATTTTAAACCATAAAAAAATGAAAGGTAAAGCAAAAAAATTATGAACATAAAAAGTCCCAAAGTAAAACGTGAAGCTGAATTCAAGTCAGCCCAGGTGATCCTGCAGGCCCCAGGGGGCAAGAACAAAGGCAAAGAAGCCTCACCAGAACAATTGCATCTTAGATAGTAAAATTAATCCAAAAAGCGTACGGATCCAAGGGCCTGGACCCTCCTTCCTTGGTCAGGGCACACTCAACCAGAGCAGTCGCATAATCATGTGCCACAAGGGAAAATGTCTCAGTGGATATAATTTGCAGAGCAGCAACACGGTCCTCTCAGCACACATTCATGAGGCAGTATAGGGTAGACCCAGGAGCTCTAATCTCTGTGGATTTTGGCAGGAAGACAATTGAATTGGCCTATGTTTCAGCCAATTTTTTTTTTTTCTCTAAGCATTAACCACCCCTCCCAGCTAGTTATTTATCACTAGTATGCTGCCATGGATGCACCAGGAAAACAAAAAATTGTTTCATACTTACCATAATTTTCCTTTCCTGGTGCATATCCATGGCAGCATCCGCACCCTCCCTTGGTATTCTATATTATGGAGAATGACGTGCGTCCTTAACCTTTTCTTTTATGATATTCACTGTACTGAGGGCAGAGCTTATCACTAGTATGCTGCCATGGATATGCACCAGGAAAGGAAAATTACGGTAAGTATGAAACAATTTTCAGTTTTTTCATTTGGATAGACCCCTGTCAGGTTTTTGTTTTCATTATCAATGTCACATTGGGGAGATTTTCCTTCACTTCCTGTCCCATAAGCAACCAGAAAGTGAGAGGAAACCTTTCCAAAGTGATGGAATCACCAGAGCCACTAAAACTAGTGTACCCATTGAAAGATTTCCATTTCTTTCCTTTTATGGAGGCAACTCAATATTTGTGATTTACTTTTACTTTCAATAACAACGATAAACAGAAGAAATAGACAGGCTGAATCTCTGTAATAGGGCCATAGACAGCTATAAAAACCTGACAGGTGTTCTAATACCACCCTACTCTATCCAAAACTAAAAAAAAAAGTTTTGCCTTTAGTTATAATTTAACCTAACAAAGCCATGAAGCCTTTTCAGTCGTGAATGACTTGTATTTGAGTCTTATGTATGCTTGTTTATCTTTTCATCCTGTGTCCTTTCCCATGGCATTTCTCAACTTTTTAAAAGCATGCACCTCTGCTCATAAGCCAGTGTTTACTGCATATACCATAGTTTATATCAGTGTTTTTTCACCTTTTTTCAGTCAAGGAATTCTTTAAATTTAGTTTTACATAATGCTGCAACATACACACACGTAGGACACCCAGCATTAAAGATGATTAATTCCTCCATATTTAAAAACGGGTACTGACTTGTATTCTAGAGTTTCTCTTCTCCCTCAGTTTCTCTCCCTCTCTGCTAACATGACCCCAGTGTTCACAGAGGGAGGAGGGGAAGGGGCGGGCAAACAAGGATGCTGTGCAGGCACCCAACGTCCTCCTTATCAACCAGTGATGTCGGTGGTTGTTAGGATGCCAGTGGCTGGCCCACTCAGAGCCCAAGGCTGTGATGCTGCACAATAACACCTGTAGCTTTGTGAAACATCAAGGCAGGTTTCATCCACTTGTTGGCTTGTTTACAATTTATGGGCAATTTTGTAGGCATTTTGCCAAGTCATCCCTAAGGAAACCAGAAGGCACTCCAGGTTGCCACAGTACCCCAGTAAAAGGCTGGTTTGGCTGGTTTGGATCATTTAAGAACTCCTTTCATAGGCAGTTACCATTACCCCCAGTTGTATTTTACAAACAATTCATTACATTTTTAAATAACTTTAACACATATATTTTTTGTATCACTTATTATTTACTAAAACTGCAAACTGTTGTGATGAATTTACTGAAAGTAGCAAAGGTAACTGCTGTACCCATTAGAAGCATCCCCCAGGATGCATATGCCGTTGGATGAACACCAGAATGCTAGAATGCTATAAATCATTGTGCATTATATATTTTATTAGGTGAAAATCTAATTTGTCAATCTTGCATTCCTACTTTCTGTGCAATCAAGCGACAGAGCCATTGATTGCTCTTTGAAATTTATTTATTTTTTACTCCCAGATATGTCTTTTTTATCAATATATGATCACAGTCCCTGAGCGGAATAGTATCCAGCTGTGTGTGCTATTAAAAGACTGGAGCATCAACTTTGATTGTGTGTAATATTTTTACAGTTATAAAGCCTTTGTTAACTCGGTCACTGTGTGAGTCATTCCATCTGCTGAAGCTCTCTAAAAAGCATAGCGTTGTTAACGACACACTTTTTATGGGACAAAATAGTAGAAACAGAAACATAAAGAAGATTATAACAAATCTGTGTCAGATTGACAAATCTTATTTTCCCTAGTTAAGCGATTACAGTCATTAAAGGGTACCTGTCAAAAGTACTAAACTACTCACAGACATGAGGTGATCAGTACCTAATCTGGCTGAAAATGATGGCATTACACAAGAGTCTATGTTGAGTGGGTGACATGTTCTCCTTTAATGGCAATTAGGCTGGACAAGTAGCATGGCATAGTGTGAAGCCTCATACACACGACCGAGTTTCTCGTCGTAAAAAACACGTCGTTTTTTTCGACGAGATTCTTGTTAAGCTTGTCGATTTTCTCGTCAAGCTTTCCATGCGTACACACTGACATTTCCCAATTTCCTCGTTGTTCTCCGCGGTCACGTCCAGCACGTACGACGGCACTATAAAGGGGAAGATCTTTTTTCTTGGCGCCACCCCTTGGGCTGCTTTTGCTGATCTCGTGTTACCGCGTGTGAAGTAAAAGTTTGGGAAGAGACGATTCGCGCTTTTCAGTCTTCGTACTTTTCAGATCGTTTTCTGCGGTTCAGTTTGTGCTTGTGGGTTCGTATCTTGACTTTCAGGGCGTCTAGGCAGGTCGTATCTGTTTTACAGTGCGTTCTTGCCTGTTTGTTTCCGTTTTTCAGTTCGTTATTCATAGGCCTTGCTGTTCTAAAGTGCGTTCTGTTCTGTACGTTCTGATAAGACGACCGTTTCCTAGCCATGTCGCCTGGACGTTCTCGTCGTCGAGTTCGTGCTGTGTGTGCGCTTGGTGTTGGTCTGCTTGTTTTGGACCAAGACCAGTCCATGAATGGTGTGAGGAGGAGTTCATGGACCAAGAATTGGTTGCTCCAGCGGGACCAATTCTGCCACATGCCTCTGCTGCGGGAGATCGTCGAGAATAATCCTGAGGACTACAGGAATTTTCTGCGGATGTCTGACCCCGTTTTTCAGGAACTGTTGGCTTTGGTGTCCCCCTATATTACCAGGAAGGACACCGTTATGCGGGAAGCCATCAGTGCTGAGCAGAGGCTCATCGCCACGTTACGTTATCTGGCGACAGGGAGAAGTCTTCAGGACTTGAAGTTCACGACAGGCATCTCCCCCCAGGCTCTGGGCCTCATAATCCCAGACACCTGTTCTGCTATTATACAAGTCCTGCAGGAGGACTATATTAGGGTAAGTTTTCTCCATTAACATCACATTTTATGTATTACATGTATGCTAATGTATTGTATTTCTTTCATCCTTCCCTAATTACCATGATTGTAATATGCTGAGAATGTCCCCTTTGTCCTCATGCATGCTGGAAGCTTTAGATTGCCCCTTTTTTCTCCTCCATGCATATTTCCCTTCACTAACCTTTCCAGCAGGGGCGCCTGTTGCTCCAAATGTTTGGGGGTTCAAACCCCAATTTAGGAAATAAACTTCCTCCTTTTTTGCTCTGGTGCCTATTAAACGCCCCCATTTGTTCCCTCCAATGCAGCCATTTTGTCCCCTCCAATGCATCCAGTTCCCCCCCAGCCCTGCACTTACCTTCTTGTGGTCAGCGCCATCCTTCTTCTGTCCTTGATGTCTTCTCCTTCCCTTGATGTTGCATCAGCCGATCATGTTACCATTAAACAGACTTGGTGAACATGATTGGCAGAGCAGCCTGTCAGTGTTTACCCAAGGAATGCCCCCCCCTGCGTCCCCTATTTAACTTTTCTGCAGCCAATTACATCCCTCAGGCTGTAATGTGCAAGACAATTTTCCTTACTGTTTCTGATATGCAATTTTAAGCCCATAAATGCCGCAGTTCTTCATATGTCGGTCGCTTAACAGGGGGCCATCCACCTGAATAGTGGGCGGCATAGACAATACATAGGTTAATGCAAGGCATAAACCTATGTATTGTTCTGAGTGACGGGCACAGGAGAGAGGGGGCAGTGCTCCAGCGCCCACTCTGGACGCACCGCCACTGCAATGCTATCCTGTGGCCAAACACATCTACCCCCCCCTCCCCATTATAATTTATTAATGGACCATCATAGGGGGTGATGAATATGATACATGAGCCTTCCATTATACTTATTTAAAACACCTTAATAAACGTAGACTTTGCTTGATGTTGGCCTCTAATGTATTTTCTTAGAATCTCCTTGTAATGTTTGATTTGTGTATTCTAATATTTTTTCATCTTGTTTGACTCCACAGCTTCCTTCCATGCCACAGGAATGGCAGACTGTGGCATCGGAGTTTGCCACGTGGTGGGACTTCCCCAACTGCGGTGGTGCTATAGACGGGAAGCACGTCCGCATCGTGCCGCCACCCCGTTCTGGGTCCTACTACTTCAATTACAAGGGGTTTCATAGCATTGTGCTGATGGCGGTGGTGTCAGCACGGTATGAATTCCTCTATGTTGATGTAGGGAAGAATGGCCGGATGTCCGATGGGGGATCCTTCATCCAGACGGAGTTTGCCCTCCGTCTCCAGAGTGACAACCTTGCATTGCCACCGGATGCAGGGAATATTGAAGGACTCCCCTTTGTTTTTTTGGCTGATGAAGCCTTCGGGCTCGGACCACATCTTATGAGGCCATTTCCTCAGAGGACCCTGACCCCAGAGAAGAGGGTGTTCAATTACCGGCTGGCCAGGGGCCGAAGAGTCGTTGAAAATGCCTTCGGCATAATGGCCAGCCGGTTCCGCCTTTTTAGGACTCCCATCCACTTGGCGGACTACAAAATAAACTATGTAGTGTTATGCTGCTGTGTGCTACACAATTTTCTTTGCCGCAAATCTAATTCATATATGGCCTCAGTTTTGCCTGAGGCTGGACTTTCCCCTGATAATCCCCTGCCGGGCCTGGAATCTGCCCGTGCTGGCTTGCCCCCCCAAAATGCCCGTGATGTTCGGGACAAATACATGGACTATTTCACGGGTAGGGGGGCAATTCCTATGCCAGGCTATGTCTAAAGATTGCTGTCTGATGATCCAAATAAAAATCTTGTTTAAACTTCTAACTTTTCTTGGTTTGCTGTCTCCTAGTTTGTCTTAGTGCATTTGTAGTGCCAAGTGTATTTTCCTTTAGTAAATACCAACCATTTCACTATGTAACCTTAAAAAATTTACCAAATAAGGTTAGAGCATATTAGAAAAAGAAGCTACACGTTGTTTGTGTTCAAATCTTTTACTATGTGCAAATTCACACACTTTTTTTTTTTTTTTTTTACATTTTTTGGTTGCCTGGCCACAAACCGGCAATTGTTTTCTTAGGAAAATACAAAAACAACAGTTGCATTACAAAAATTACAAAATTGGATACCTCGGAGCAATCTGAGACATTCACTTACACAAACTATATGTCTCTATGTGCCCGTCCTAATATGGGGTCCTGCCACCCCTTGCCCAGCCAAAAATTGAATATGCACACAATTGGGATTATTTTCCTATAGGGATTTTAGACTCCTGATCCCTATTGTCAACATGTGCTATCTGCCATCAGGGGTGATCAGTGGACGTGTTTTGGTTGTGCAACCCCTTCCTCAGTTCACCTACTTTAGATACGAGGAAGGGGTTGCACCCCCAAAAGACGTACATGGATATCCCCTGATGGCAGATAGCACATGTTGACACACTGTGTGCAGATTCAATTTTTGGCTGCAGTGGCAGCCAGGAGGTGGCAGGGCAAAGGAGAAGCACCAGATCCCAGGTGCCTCCCATCCGGCTTCCCAAAAGAGGCAGGAGGGACAGGACCACCAGTGAGGCAGCAATGGCCCTTATTAAAGAGGCCCATGCCACCCTCAAAGAGCCCACATCCCCTGAAGAGGCCATTGCCGGCCTAGTGGAGGCAAAGTTCAAGGTGATGAGCATGGAGCAACACCTCCTATGCGAGCCCCTGCTCATCACCTTGCTCAACAAGGGGGTGATGGAAAAAATTACCCCCAATACCGCCATTTGTGAGGTGGCACAACAGTCCCAACCTCAACCTCCTCCTCCACCTCCACATTCTTCTTCTGCCCCACCCCCTTCTCCTCCACCTCCACCTTGTTCTTCCGCCCCACCCCCTTCTTCTCCACCTCCACCTTGTTCTTCCGCCCCACCCCCTTCTCCTCCACCTCCACCTTGTTCTTCTGCGCCACCCCCTTCTCCTCCACCTCCTCCTCCTCCTGACAGGAGTACCCCTCCAGTGGCCCAGCCTCCAGCCAAACGAAGAAGGAAGGCTGCAGGGAAGGCTTCAAGAAAGGTTGCAGGGAAGGTTGCCAGGAAGATGAGGAAGTGATGGCTTTGCTTCATTGTGGTCGGACAGAAGGCAGCCTGTTGTAGTACCACACATATATATCACCTGCTGCTGTTCCTGACCTCTGGGAGGCCAGCATCAGATTGTGTTCAGAAATGTTGGCCTTCTCAAGCTCCCAATTTTAGTGTCCACACAGGGTTGCTGTGTGCTCTGGGGTCCCTGGGATGCACAAATGGCAGCAGCTTCTCCAGCGCTGCCTTCTCTTTATTTTAGTTCAAACATGAATACATTTTATTTTTCTTTAAGTTCATACTTGACTATGTGTATTTGTAAAAATGTAAAATCTAGCTTTGGAGTAAGCAGATACATTTGACTGACCAAAAAAGGGACAGATAACAACCCCCCAAAAAAATAACTAAATCGTATTTCCCAAAAAAGTGTGTAAAATTTAAATAATATATATTAAAAGATTCAATGGGAGATCACTACCAAAACATTGCGAAATTACAATTAACATCAGTTAGAAAAATAACTAATTTTTTAATATTCCTAAAAACTTGCACGATATATTACACATAAATCTTCTTAAGAGCAACAAGAAAAATGTTAAAAAAACATAGTCATAACTCTGTGTGAATATCAGCAACAAAAGAAGTTCATTCGTTTGGATTAATGTCACATTCTAACGAAGATTTCAATGCACAACATTTAAACGATGCAAAAATTTGGAGCGTGACGAATGTGCTATCTCCATTACGAAGGCTTGTTTTACCAGAAGATGCGCTCCCGTTTCATAGTTGCTTGTGAGCATGCGCGCTTTTGGAAGAGTCGTAAAAGCATACACACGAACCATTTTCTCGTCAAAAAAACAGGCCGACGAGAAACACGACAAAGAAATCTGGAATCCTGACGAGAAAATAGAGAGCAGGTTCTCTATTTTCTCGTCGAGATTCACGGAAATTTTCTAGTCGTAAAACCATACACACGAACGGTTTTCTCGACAAAAAAGCTCACGCGGCACTTTTCTTGCCGGTTTTGGACGAGAAACTCGGTCGTGTGTACGAGGCATGAGTGTAAGATACTGTTACACAAAATGTCATTGATGCTTTTCCTTAGAAGAAAATATTCAACAATTTAACAAGTATTAGCTGTGTTGACAGGTACAAAAAGGCAGCCTGACAGAGTACTATGTTTGCAATTTGGGAATTGCACTTGCTTTTTTCTAATGCCGTGTACACACGATCGATTTTCTCGACGGTGAAAACACCGTCGAGAAAATCGACGGGAAAAACGAGGAACGGCTTGTTCCCCTACACACGGCCGGTTTTCCCCGACATTTTTTCTCTTGGTTGAGAAAAACGACCGTGTGTAGGCTCCCCGGCAGTGTTTCCCTATGGGAAAACTGCCACGGAAAAAGATGCCGTAAATCACGACGAGAAAAATTAGAGCATGTTCTAATTTTTCTCGTCGTGATTCATGCCATTTTTCTCATCTGGAAAAATGATGAAAAGCCCACACACGGTCGTTTTTCTCATCAAAGAGTAAAAATTTAATTTTTCCCGACGAGAAAAATGGTCGTGTGTATGCGGCATTAGAGTTAATGTAGTGGACAAGTGTTAGCTTTATAGTCAAGTTCCAAAAAGAAAAGCAGCCTTTCAGAATGCTCTGGTTGCAGTTTTTGGAAAATTTCTTGGCAACCATTGCCAAGTATTAAAGGGTCAATTTACCTTTTCAGAAAAAAATAAAATGTGAACTAACACTTTACAGCCCTAAACCTTCCCAGCCCCTGGTCCCCTCTGCACTCACCTCTAACAGTGATACAGTTTCACTGTCCACGCAGTCTGGTGCAATGGTCCTGGGATTTTAAATCGCACCGTTCTTCCTCTTCTTTTCAATCAGTGCTCTGATCTGTCCCAGTGTCCCTAGGGGAAGAAGTGCAGCATGGTTTTCAAACTCCAGAACCATTGCACTGGGCTGCATGGACAGTGCAACTATATCACTCACTGATGTAAATGCATTGGGGACTGGGGAAAGGGGGGGGTGGAAGAGGGAAGGGTGTAGGGCAGGGATAGGCAACCTCGGCCCTCCAGCTATTTTGAAACTACAAGTCCCATGAGACATTGCCTTTAGGAGTCATGCCTGTGATTATCAGGGTCTTGCAAACTAACTATTTCAACAGAATATAATTCTCAATTGAAGATTGGTCCTAGCAGTCTCTTCTGCAAATTTAAAAAAAATTGAAAACAACATTAAACCAACAGTCCCCTTCTTTCCTGCACTGTTATTTTAGCAGAATTGCACTAAGCCTAAGGCCCCTTTCACACTGAAGCACTTTTCAGGCGCTATTGTGCTAAAAATAGCGCCTGCAATGCGCCCTGAAAAAGCCGCTCCTTCGTATCCAGTGTGAAAGCCCGAGGGCTTTCACACTGGAGCGGTGCGCTGGCAGGAGGGTAAAAAACTCCTGCAAGCCATATCTTTGAGGCGCGTTAGGAGCGGTAAAAATACCGCTCCTATAGTGCCCCTGCCCATTGAAATCAGTGGGGTAGCGCCTCCAGAACTCCCGCAAAATGCCGCAAAGAGGCGTTATTGCGGGCGTTTTTAACCCTTTTTTGGCCGCTAGCGGGGGTCAAAATCACCCCTCTAGCGCCCACAAATCGCGGCCAAAACTACGGTATAGCGGCGCTAAAAATAGCGGCGCTGTACCGCCAGCACATCCAGCGCTTCAGTGTGAAAGTAGCCTAAGAGACATTGGGCTACAGTAGACGTAGATAGGATATAGGATATTAAAAAAGGGCCACTTCTTTGTCTTTACAGTGGCTAGACTGTACAAGCAGAATGACGAAGAAAGTGAATTCTGCTCTAGCGATCCAAGCAAAATCTGTATGTGATGACCAAGAGATGTGTATTTAACAATTATACTGACATTTAGCAATCAAGCCAAAGACTGAAATAAAAGGACCTTGTCTAGGTGAGTTTTAATGCTGTTAGTTGTGAGTATACACTGTTTCAGAGTGAGCTAAATACTCCCTCCAAATTTTTGAACAGCTAGGCTTCATTAATCTGTAAAAAATATTTAGCTGCTTTTGATTTTGGAGGTTCAATATTGTAGGCATCTGTTAGTAACTATTTAAGGACTGTGTTTGTTAATAATCATCATGTTCCTGTGCCCAGACTAAAATCTTTAGGATACACTTTTCAATTGTAAAAGAGAATTTTAGTTGTATATTATTAAGGTTTATTAACAACTTCTAAAACACCCAATCCTTCAGGCAAAATCCAAATCTGACATTGCTGGTCCTAGAATACAATCTACAATTATCATGCCCTGATATATATGAAGAAAATATCACCTGGGAAAATAAAATTACCATTTGACATTTCAGCTTTACGTCTGCTGTTCCTAACTTAGTCAGCATAGTCCTTCAACCATTCTTCATTTTACACAGCTTCCTGCAATTTGCTCTGCATGAATGCAAATACAGCATTTACATGGAATCATGGTAGACTGGGTTACAAAACCAATATTTGTCACATGTTAACCTTTCTTTATGCCATACTGTAGCATTTAGAGAAGAGATGTTCAAATTTCAAGTGTGTGCAAGTAATTTACATTCCTTGTGTCCTTTAATATGTTTCAAGCAATCAGGGGATTATTAATAAAAATACCATGCCTTTAGAATTTATTAAAGTATTATTAGCAATTACAGTATGTGCAAGTAAATTATTCCAAAGTAAAACCAACACATTAAATGTTAACATTAGGGAGTGTATAAGGGTCAAATTTATTCAATTCATGGGGACAGATAATGCGGAGGACAGTCCCGAAAACAAAACCCAACAGAGGTTCCAACTCTTCCTAGAAATATATATATATATATATATTGTGGTAGTGTGGTACCCCACCAGTGTATGGATGCAGGATTCTCAACCAGGCAGGTTGAGGGGCTCCAGGGTATTTGCTTGTTTGGGAGGAAACTGGCTTTTCAGTTTCCTCATGATATATTAAAGTCCACTTTGGGACCCGGAGCTTGGGGATTTCTTAGAGATCCGGGTGGGATGAAATCCCCAGTCCTGGATCCGGGTTTTGAGACTCAACTGCACACTGATTGTTCAGGTGTGTGTGGGCCTGATAGTAGAATCAGGACCAGCATTCTGGGCCCCACCCTCCCGACGAGTGCAGGTGTGCACTGAGGAAGCCATAGAGTGCAAGTGTGCACTGGAGAAGTCAGAGAGTGCTTGTGTGCACAGTGGAAGCCAGAGACCCAGGTCTGAGGGTCAGAGCAGCAAGGGGCTGCTATCCAAATGGATGGTGTTGCAGATGGAATAGTCTATAGGAGACAGACAAGAGCCTGAAGTGGAAGGCCTGAGCAGCACTGCTGTATGTATAAGCCAGGAGGCTGAATGTCATTTTGTTGTTGAAAAGGAGTACTGAAACCCCTGCGAGGGAAAACCTTTTGATTTTGTTTTGAACTTCTTTTAATAAAAATGGGCAAACAACCCTTAAAAAGAAGAACCAGCGAGTGGCGGTGTCCTTCAAGCTCTACACTTAATGCTAGTCCTTCACAATATATATATATATATATATATATATATATATATAAATAAACATTTTTTTTTGTTAGTTTTGTGTATAGTATTTGTGTAGGGTAGGGACAAGTTAGAACCTCTATCAGATTTTCATTTCTGATTTGCTCCCCTCCAGTGACTGTACCTGTGCTGACATTTTTTGTGAGGTGTGAGATTAGTGTCTGTCCACTAGTAACTAAGAAAAGCCCTAAAATCACTGGGAGTGAGACTACCCTATGGGAAGCAAGCCTTTCACTTAATGTAGTTGATAGGATAATCACCTGCTGATTGGGGAATGTGTTAGGTCCATGGACTGAAAGCAATTCTTTTAGAACTTTAAAGTCAGCACTTCAGAGGAGAAGTGTGTTGCTTAATGGTTCAATACTGCATACCTACTTGCAAGGGAGAACAAACAATGTGAATACTGTGCAGGCTGGATTGAACTGTAAATGTGTAGGCATGGCTGCAGAATGTCATTACCCAAGAATCAGCAAAGTCATACATTTACTAAAGAATTTACCCTGGACACCGGGTTGCATTTTCAGGTCCAGAAGGGCACTTTTTACTATCATGGACTAATGGAGACGCTTTTACCAATTTGCCCAGAATGTTAAAGGGTTACCCCACAGACTGCACCAAGGGCTAATAATGGTCCATGTTGGGCCTTTTCAGTTTATTTGCTGACTAAGAGACGCCAAGGGATCTTTGTGTAACATGGGAGGAGAATAATGAAAGAAAATAAGTAAAGTACCTCCTGAAGGAGCCTTAAGGACTGTCTATCATTGACATTAGGAGTCCTCTCTCCCACATACTGCAGGGCTGTAGAAGTTGTGGGTGGTTTCCACTAAGGCGTTTGGGAAAGAGATGTCCCAAGGGGACCATGAAGCAGCAAGTGAATTACTGAAAAAGGCAGCATTTTGAACTGATTCCCCCGGAAGGGACGGAGTCCTTTGCTGTGGAGTCTACCAATATATCTTTTTGAGCAGTCATCAGTGCAAGCAGCAAATTTTGCGGCGGTTCTTATTTTGGAATTGGTATCTTTGGATATCTTCATGGAGAAGTCTGTTGAGGAAAATTGGCTGTGGGGGTCAGAGAAGCATATGACTGTGGTGCATCCTGAGATGCTATAATTTTATATTAGGCAGATCAGTAACTTGTTGCATAGGTTTTAACGAGCTTGTGTATTGCTGAACCCTTGGATGAGCATGGAATTTTGGCATATGCGGTAATGAACCTACATTAGTAAATGGAAAAAATCCAGCGCTGCCTTAAACAGTGACGAAATTAAATAAAAAATTAAAACTTAAGTGTGTTTGAAACACAAATTAAGTGTGATGCTCTAAATGTGTGAGAGAAGGGTGAATGGTATGACCTTCACCTGACGGGCGGGTGCTGCTATTCAATTAGCCTGAAAAAGGACTCAAAACATATGGAAAAAAAAAAAAAAAAAGCGCAACCCAATGTGAATGATAACAGTGAATCTCTGAAACAATGTGAAATTCCAACCGATATCCCAACCGATATCTCAAAGCTGGAATATAAGTGAAACAAACATATATAAATGGAAAAAGATAAATTGATCAAAATAAAAATAGAACTTATGACATAAAACTCTCAATTGATAAAAGTCCATATGATGTAATATCTATGGGAGACTAGTCCAAAGATGACATATATAGGATTGTTGCCGTGAAGGAATTCCTATGCGGCGGAAGGCGTAATACTCAGACAGGTTGATAGTATAAGCTTCACATCCAATAGTAAGTAAATGGCTTGCTTACCAGATATAAGATGATATTGGGCTCAGGACTAGGCCGACCTGCCTTCACTCGATCTGTCAGCCTCCGTTCCCAGTAGAATCCTTGTACGGGGAAACATGTAGGGTGGAGCCACAAGTCTCTGACACCATCACGTTCCAGCCAGCTGGTGCTAACTGTGGCTGTTTTTGAAAATTTGTCTCTGTTCCATGGATGTCAGTGTTTTATGAAGCCTGAAATTGCAGGAGAGAAAAGAAAAGGGTTCCCTGTTAAAATGGGCTAGAAAAAGGCACTACACAATGCTTCATGAGTATCTTCTTGGGAGAAGATATCCTCTGTATTTTGAAGTTTCCCCTACAAGAGAGAATAATTGAGCACCAGAGTTACCCTGTAAACAGGAAAATGTTTGCTGTATCGGATGAACCGTGTTATGCCACTGTGTTGGAAAAGCGTCCGTTTGATACTAAAATAAATGTTTTATTTATTGTCTTCTTTTAAACCAAACCTGACTTGACATTCTTCTATTTTTTTGGCAAAAAGGAATAAAAGGAAAAGGTGGGCTATGTCTGTTCAGCAAGGGGTAGTGTGCCTGATGTTTGCTCCGTGTTGTAAGAAAAGGTAAAAGTGAGTGCTGAATCATACACTCATGGGCAGGGCTGCTGTTAGAAATCACGGGGCCCCGTACAGCCTACCTGACAAGGCCCCCATTAGAAAATGTAAAAATATTTGTGTTAAAAATACACATAAATCATTATTAGCGAACACTGACACAACATAATTTACAGAAATTCCTATTAAATCTAAAAGTTATTAAATAAAGTTCTGTGTGTGCATGGGTGCTCTGGCTTTTACAGTGTGAATCAGTGTGAATCAGTGGTTTATGTGACTAAAGTTGCCTGGAGCTGTGTGTTATGCTATGATGAGTCAAAGCAGCTTTACGAACACTGCTACAAGTTCTAATTTGAATGTCGTGTGGATGCAGGCTACCTGTGTGAATGACGGCAAAATGACGGTGGCAAAGTGGTTGTGTTATTCTCATCGCAACTCCGATTGTGGTATGAAACCTCTGACAGATGCTTCTTACCACGTGATCAGCAGTGCCCAATAACAGCTTATCATTGCGTTTATCCAAGAAGTGCCAGTAAACGGCTTTCCTCGGTTCACGCTGACAGGGAGAGCCGATCAGCGGCTCTCCCTGTCAGCGTGGGGTCTGTGCTGATAATCAGCACATTGATTATCAGCACAGCCTCAATCAAAAGGTGCCCATCAGCTGCCAATCAGTGCCCATCACCTGCTAGCCTGTCCCCCTCTATAAACGCCTGTCAGTGCCAATAACAGTGCCGATCAGTGCCCACAATGGTGCCAATCAGTAAGTATAAGTGATGAGCAACAAGGAGAAATATAATATTCTCCCTAGAGCGTTGCCAACATCCCAAACATTTAAGAAAATACCCTAAAGAACGGGCACAAGTACTACCCGGTACAATGGGACTTTATGGGCGAACAAGTAGAAAATCATGTTTTAATAAAATGTAATTTATTTAGAAAACAATTTTAAAAACATATATGTGTGATGTCAAACATATCGATAGTTTGTACAATATATTGGTATAAAAGGACAATAATATACTCAGACCAGAATTATACTCAGAGGAGAAAAAACTATTCTCACTGGAATTTGTAATAGCTCATCTGAGTATAATTCTGTTCTGAGTATATTATTGTCCTTTTATACCAATGTATTGTACAAACTATCGATGTTTGACATCACACATATATGTTTTTAAAATTGTTTTCTAAATAAATGACATTTTATGATACATGATTTTCTACTTGTTCACCCATGAAGTCCCATTGTACCGGGGGGTACTTGTGCCCTTTTTTAGGGTCTTTTCCTACAGTGCCAATCAGTGCCCCATCAGTATTGCCTGTCAGTGCCCCATCAAAGTGCCAATCAGTAATGCATGTCAGTAGCTCCTCATCAGTGCTGCCTATCCAGTGCCACCTAGCAGTGCCCATCAGTGCCGCCTATCAGTGCCGACAGTGCTGCCTATCAGTGCCCATCATTATTATTATTTTTTGTTTATAGCACAACAATTTAAAACCTCAGAGGTGATCAAATACCACCAAAAGAAAGCCCTATTTGTGGAAAGAAAATTATAAAAATGTTGTTTGGGTACAGTGTTGCATGACCGCGCAATTGTCATTCAAAGTGCGACAGCGCTGAAAGCTAAAAATGGTCCTGGGCAGGAAGGGGGAAAGTGCCTGATATTGAAGTAGTTAAACCTCATTTGCCATGTAGTTGCCCACCCCATTAATTTGTTCAGATTTTCTTGCAAGGTTTCCACATCCTGTGGAGAAGTTATTGCCCTGCTTAGCTTAGTATCATCCGAAAATACAGAGATTAAACTGTTTACCCCATCCTCCATTTCTAATCAGGATTACTGCACCATGAGGCCTATTCCTTTATCTTGCATGGCATAATTATTTATGTGGACCTAACAGTGTGAGTACTGGGACGAAGCGTGGAGATTGGGATACCTGTATCCATCCTGTTATACCTGCTTTACCTGGTGGATTGTGGCTGATCGAGAGTTCGGGTTATTTCATCTCATTCAATGCTCATTTGACCCCTGTGACGAGGGTCCAAAGAGAAGGGTAAGAGGCAGTGTGTCTGGGTGCCGGTAGTGGTTATTTTCCCTCTTTCAGGCTTCAATTATATCCCATGAACTGTGTGATATATATGAACATCTGAAGACCAAAAGGGTCTATGGACATTTTATTCTGAGCGCTGGACCTTCTTCTTCTATTTGTTTTATTGCTGTTCATCAACATTGTGCTGCCTGCCCCAAAGACTATTTTAGGTTTTATATTATTATAATTTTTTCTCTATTTTTAGTGTAATGAGCACAGCAGGCACCCACTATTGTTAGATGTAGGCAAACATCTTATTTACCACAAAGACATGACACCAATTACAGGTAGTCAAATTGAGCCTGAGTGACACAGAGGTGAATCCTCCAATGGAAGAGACGGTCCACCGATATTATGAGCCAACACGATTTGATTCATATATCAAAGAGAGAAAAGAGCTCCTCATAGTGTAGCATATAGCAATTTATTTCATAAAAAATATCAGAACTTACAGTTAAGTAAACTTCAGATGGCAACAGCAGGTACGCCGATCGCGTTCCACCTGCATTCCAGGAGGCAAAGGCGGAAGTGACGTGGATTGAGATTGGCGTATCTGCTGTTGCCTGCGAGCCATCTGAAGTTTACTTAACAGCCAATGTCCCATCCTATTTGAAGAATAGTAAGGATGTCCTAAATAGCTTGGAACTGATTGGAGCGTATGAGCATATTTTGTTGGTGACAGTAGACGTAGAGTCTCTATACACCAACATAAGACAAATAGATGCCATGAATGCAGTCAAATGGGCAATAAATAAATTCACCAACTTAAAAATGAAACAGAAACGGTTAATACGAAATGGTTTAAAGTTAGTCATGACTAACAACTATTTCTGGTACGGAGGGCAACATTATAACCAGATAAAGGGAGTATCCATGGGGGCTAAGTACGCCCCCAGTGTTGCAAACATTTTTCTCAATAACTGGGAAAGTGGAACAATATATGGACAAACATGGCCTTCATTTTTATCGAAGGTATATTGACAATATTTTAATTATCTGGCAAGGAACTAAAAATACACTTGACAATTTTATCAGCTATATCAATAACAAGGAGAATGGCATCAAGTTCACTGTTAATGTACAGAGGCAACAAATTGACTTTTTGTATCTAAGCATCTTCAAGGATGGAAACAAATTGGATACAAAAACCCATTTTAAAAGTACTGACATAAATGGTTACATCCCTGTGAGGAGTTGCCACATTCCTAGATGGAAAATGGTGATCCCTAAAGGTCAATTTATGCATATAAAAATAAGAAATTGCTCTTGGACCAATGACTATATGCAACAAACCGATGTACTAATTAAAAGATTTACAGATAAAGGATATCAGAAAGATAATTTACTCAGGGTAAAGCCCTGCACACATGATCGGTTTTATCGATGAAAACAGTCCGATGGACTTTTTTCATCGGACAAACCGATCGTGTATGGGCCCCATCGGTCTTTTTTCCATCGGTGTTAAAAAATAGAACATGTTTTAAATTTATCCGGTGGAAAAAAAGACGATAGCAAATTATCATCGTTTGTGGGGAACTCCGTCGGATAAAAAACATGCGCATGCTCAGAATCAAGTCAACGCATGCTCAGAAGCATAGAACTTCATTTTTCTTGGCTTGTCAGAGTGTTTTACGTCACCGCATTTGGAACGGTCGGTTTTTTGACTGATGGTGTGTAGGCAAGACTGATGGAAGTCAGCTTCATCGGATTTCTGATGGAAAAATCCATCGGTTTAAAATCCATAGGAAATCCGATCGTGTGTACAGGGCTTAAGAGATACGGTAGGACAAATGGATAGGAAAATACTTTTGGCAAATAAAGTGAAAGAATCAAAACCTTATGACAAGTCATTTATCACAGGTTTTAATAAACAATATAAGAATGTAGAAAAAAGCATCAGGAAAAATTGGCCTATTTTAAAAAGAGATCCCACATTGAGGAATTCACTACCCAATAACCCTTATTTTATTTATCGTAGGGCACCAGGATTAGGAACCAAAGTAGTTCATAATATTCCTGACCCCCCTAAACAGGGAAAACCCATTTTTGACCTTAAAGGGTTTTACCAGTGCCCAGGACAAGATCCACATTCACCTCCAATCAAACTTTGAAACAATATCCCATGAACAATTTCATCACGTAAGGGACAAAATATGTCACATATGTCATAGAATGTACTTGTTGGCACACATATGTTGGAAGGACATCTAGAACCCTAAGTAAACGAATAAGTGAACATATCACAAATATACGTAATGGGTTCCCAAAACATAGTGTTTTTAATCACTTCCGATTGAAACACGGGAACAATCCAGCTGAGATGACCTTCTATGCTATTGATAGTATCAAGGGGCACTGGAGAGGCTCAAATATGATCAAAAGTATATCCCAAATGAAATATTCAAACTCCAAACCTTAACACCCCAAGGGTTAAACGTGGAGTTGCATCTAAACTGCTTCATCACCAACTACTAATAGTGTTTAGCTCTAGTTGTCTCATCACTCACCATCATTACTGTACAGATAACTTAACATCGTCATTTCAAAATTCCCATTTATTTCCTTTCCATATTTAATACTAGAGTTTTTCAATTATATACATCACCTATTTTTAGATATATTTAACCACCTGCCTACCGGGCACGAAAACCCCCTTCCTGCTCAAGCCATTTTTCAGCTTTCAGCGCTGTCACACTTTGAATGACAATTGCGCGGTCATGCGACATGGCTCCCAAACGAAATTTGCGTCCTTTTTTTCCCACAAATAGAGCTTTCTTTTGGTGGTATTTGATCACCTCTGTGGTTTTTATTTTTTGCACTATGAACAAAAGAAGAGCGTCAAGTTTGAAAAAAAAAGCAATATTTTTTACTTTTTGCTATAATAAATATCAATTTAAAAAAAATAATAATAATTTTCCTCAGTTTAGGCCGATACGTATTCTTCTACATATTTTTGGTAAAAAAAAAATCGCAATAAGCGTATATTGATTGGTTTGCGCAAAAGTTATAGCAGATACAAAATAGGGGATAGATTTATAGCATTTTTTTTTTACTAGTAATGGCGGCTATCTGCGATTATTATCGTGACTGCGATATTGCGGCGATATTGCGGCGGACACTTTGGACACTTTGACACATTTTTGGGACCATTCACATTTATAAAGCGATCCCTGCTATAAAAATGCATTAATTACTGTATAAATGTGACTGGCAGGGAAGGGGTGTTTCCTAGATGTATTCTAACTGTGGGGGAGGGGACTGACTGGGGGAGGTGACCGATGGTTGTCCCTATTAGAGATGGCCTTGCGGTTCGCCCCGCGGTCAGTTCGTGGCAAATTTTGCTCATTCGCGGTTCGCGAAACCGGCGGACATATGGCGCTATTCGCGGCCGCCATATTCTATTACATTGTGGAACTTTGACCTATGACACATCCATCATGTGGTACAGGACAGCCAATTGAGACATTTCAGCAGATGGACATACCCCCTACCTTATAAATAGACCTGATCTGGCTGCCATTTTACATTCTGTTATTTGTCAGCGTAGGGACAGGTTGCTGTGTGGAGCAGGGACAGACTGTAATCCTAGCTATTAGGGCCACAAAAGTCCTTTTAAGGACTGGTATAGGTGTACAATTGTTTTGTGTGCAGTATATAGAGGTGTAATACACTTTTAGTTCATTTCAATTGTGCAGCATTGGGGCTGCAGTGCTGAGCGGTTCTGCAGCTGTCTTTAGTCAGTGTAGGAAGGTTACTGTGTGTGTACTAGCAGGGACAGACTCTACTAAAACAAAAGTCCTTCTAAGGACTGGTATAGGTGTACAGTCCACAAAAGTCCTTTTAAGGACTGGTATAGGTGTACTATTTTGTGTGCAGTAAATAGGGGTGTACTACACGCATAAAATACTCTAGGAAGAATAGTATACTGCATTTCTACTGTGCAGCTTCTGAGCGGTTCTGCAGCTCTTTTCTCGGTTTAGGTAGAAGTTGCCGCTGTGTGTCGCAGGCACAGACCAGCGACTAAAATCGCTAACCAATAAAGCTCCACAAAAGTTAATTTTAAGGACTGGTATAGGTGTACTATTTGGTGTGCAGTATATAGGGGTCTAATACACGCATAAAAAACTTTCAAACATACTGGATCAACTGTGGGTATAGAATTGGGTATATGGGATTGCACGATATTTTTTTATTTTTATGGTTGAACTGGATGGACTTTGTCTTTTTTCAACCTGACTAACTATGTAACTATGTAACTATGTAACTATATAATATATACTATATACTATACTATATAACATATAGTGCATTTCAACTGTGCAGCATTTCTACTGTGCAGCTTCTGAGCGGTTCTGCTGCATATCTTTTCTCGGGTTTAGGGAGAAGTTGCTGCTGTGTGTCGCAGGCACAGACTAGCGACTAAAATCGCTAACCAATAAAGCTCCAGAAAAGTTATTTTAAGGACTGGTATAGGTGTACTATTTTGTGTGCAGTAAATAGGGGTGTACTACACGCATAAATTACTTTCACATATAGGAAGAATAGTATAGTGCATTTCTACTGTGCAGCATTGTGACTGCTGAGAGGTTCTGCAGCGATACTACAAAGAGTGACAAACGCAATTAGAAAAAAGTATTATAACTGCTGTGATAGACCAGTGGCCCCCGTCCCTGTCTTCTTGGGTAAATACAGCGGCATAAAAGGCCTTTTATGTCCGTTGAATGCCTAATTTTTGGGGCCTGTAGTGCCCGAAACGTATTTATCCTGTGAATGCCTAATGTACCTCCAGCCACAGAATACAAAGTTCTTTGCTGTCAGATGAATGCCTGTTGGCTAATTTTTGGGGCCTGTACTGGCCGACACTTACTTCTTTATCCAGGCTGTGAATGCCTAATTTTTCAGACTGGAATTGAAAATCAATTCCGCTAAATTGTGGAACGGATGCGGACCCATTTTACAGACGTGTGAATGGACCCTATATGTATTTGACATGTATTTACCGGCTGCTGTCAGTTCTGGCTGATTTAGGCCGAGCTATTCCTAATAAAACCGAGCAATATTACAAAATAAAAATACACGTTATAACTGTATAAACGATTTATATAACTTATAAAAAAAACAAAACATTTATGGCAACTTTTCCAATAGCAGGATCATCTCCTGCACCCCCTTCATAGCCTGGCCTTGCGTCTCTTCCATGGCCTTCATGCGCTCCTGAATTGACAAAAATTTTCAGATAAGAAAAGAATGCTTGTCGTTGTCGATCACAAATTTGCTTAATACTTCTGTTATGTCATTGTCCATGTTGTGGGACTATGTTTGCACAGCTAGTAATTATTTTGTGGCTGCATATATGACCTGGAGGTTTTTAATGTTCGCCTCCCATTGAAATGAATGGGGCCCACCGCGAACCCGCGGTTCGCGAACATTTACCCGCGTTCGCGCGATCGCGTTCGCGAACTGTCCTGGGAGATGTTCGTCCATCCCTAGTCCCTATGTACAAAGGACACACCATTGGTCTCCTCTCCCTGACAGGACGTGGATCTGTGTGTTTACACACACAGATCCACGGTCCTGCTCGGTTACTGGGCAATCGCAGGTGCCCGGCGGCTATCGTGGCCGCCAGGCATGCGCATCGGGTGCCCAGCGACACGGCGCGCCCCCTAGTGGGTTTTAAAGGCGCAACGTCATATGACGTCCGCCCAGGATAACAGTGTCTTCCTGCCGCCGTCAATTGGCGGCGGCCGGTTGACAACTGGTTAATCTATCATACAATTAGGCTAACTAATTAGATTAAATTGTATTACACTTAGATTTATATGTAATGCATTTATTTGACCACAAGATGGAGCCTTTTAATCTAGTTACCAAGTCAGTTCACTTGTAATTACAATGGGTCTACCACTAGATGGTGATCTTAAAATACAGTCTAATGTACTATTAAATGTTAATTTTTTTTTTATTAAATGTTATTTTAATTTAACCCTTTTTAATATGATTAATACTTATATTGTAAGCACCCAGGGGTGCACTGCATGCGTGTATCAATTAAAACATTGTTAATTAATTACAATCAGGGTGTATTGCCCGTATGGGTATATAAGCCCACAACCAAGATGGCCGATTTAGAGCTTCCTGATGAAGGCCACTCTTATTGGCTGAAACGCGTCGAGGCTTGATCGCGTCATCGCGACCACACATCCGCCCGGAAACACCACAGGGGACCGAGCCACACCGCGATAGCAGCGTTTGCATGGAGTTTGGCCGGATTACCCCATTAACACATATGCTGACTACACGGATTAGGCACCAGAACATGTGAGTGCATCTCATTTTTATTGCACTTTTTTTTTTTTAAATAACGTTTTTTCACTATGGGAGCCTCCTCTCTGTTATTTTCTCTCCCCACCATTGGAAGACTATCCCAGAGTTTAGCTGATTTGGAACCAAACATCTAAGGGTATTCATCCCCACAAAGCGCAAGTGACCAACCTAGAGATAGGGGGCCAATATATAAGGGACAGTGTAGATCTATGTGGGGCTCCTCTGTCTGTACACTGAATTGGAGCACCTTTAAATAATGCACAAGCACTTTATGCACTGCAAAGTGGGACTTTGAATGCACATGAACTGTGTTTTTTTACAGATGAATATATTCATATAATTTTTTTGTAGCATAGCGCGGTGTTTAATCCTCTCTTTTTTTCAATTTGACTACCTGTAATGAGTGTCATGTCTTTGTGGTGAGTAGGATGTTAGCTCACATCTTCGGTGGAAAACGGCACCTTGTTCACAATATAAATAATATTCACCTCACTTGAGTGGAGACTTTTTGGTGCCAGTTTATGGACTTTAATATTGATTAGTTAAAGCTAATAAGTATATCTGATGCTTTAAAAATACAAAATTGGCATCCACCGAATCACATTTTTAAATAATATTTAATTTGCAGTCAAGTAACATAGAAAGCTGTCAAGTTCAAATGGGAAAAAAAATCAGTATTACCTGCATGAATAAATTAAATTGCATGAATTGTATCAGCAACAGGACTGCTTGAAGAAAATTACCAATACCCTATCATGCAAAAAGTGTAGGCGTATTTTTAATTTGTAATTAGCTGTTTGCTTGAAATTCTATTTAAGAACCCCCGGCTATGCCATAATGCATACATTATATATATTTATTGCTTACAAATGTAAAAATATAAACACCAAAACAGTTTGATCCCAATGTAAAATGTATTTTCTCTCACCGTATGATTAACAATCTATGTTTAGGAACATTACAAATGTATTATCCTGTTTATGGGTATTGTGCAGTCCATTTAATGCATATTTCACAATGTGGAAATAGGAAGATCAATTATTGTGAAATGTAAGAGTTATATGTGGTCAGCAAAATCTAGACTTTGTAGCAATGTTTGTCAATATATTAAATAAAGCCTTGGAGTACTTACTGTCTTTGTTACAGTCAGAGTTGAGTGTCTGTACACAGATGATAAGAGGATGTTGGCTGCATTACAATCTGATAGCATAAGGACACACTGAATGTCAAGACCTCAAAGCAGAGAATAAATACAACTCAGACCAAGTATGACTAGCATCATCTCACTTGGTTAGCTTGCATGAGATCCATGCCTTGCCATCTGGTATTACACCTGAATAGAGAAGGGTTGGAGCGTGGCGTTATCTTCAAATAGCAACTCATTTACATAATTAGGATAGAATATTGTGGTGCTTAAAGGGGTAGAAAAATAATATAAACAGATAAACACAGAGCACACTGTTTAGCTGCAAAGAGTAAACTATTCTCAGCAGTTAAAATGACAGGGAAGGCCAAGCACTAGGACTATCAATAGGTATGTAGCATTTGTCAGCACTAATAAAGAAAATATCAAATTATTCTGTAAATGAACAACAATATAAAATTAAATATGTCCTTAAAGTGGTTCTAAAGGTATGAGGTTTTTTACCTTTTCATTTAACAAACAGAATTGCTCTTTTTTGAAATGTATGACATAATTGACACAATTGTATGACATATAATATCAACAGATATACATGGTTACATACAATAAGCAAAAGATGGAGTCATTACAACAAATACGACAGCAATATATTGTGTAATAAGAAGAACTCATACTGTAGGTAGCAACGGTCACCCCAAAGGGAAACAGAAGAAAAGCCGTTCCCTAGGGACAAGGTTATGTACAATCCACCCATGGCTGCCATATTTTATCATATTTCCGGGGACAATTTATATTAATATATGTCAGTTTGTACATTGGCAGAACCCCATTGATAGCTGTTTCCCAGGAGGATATCGTAGGAGGAGAGGGGGAAGCCCACTTAAAAAGTTTTATTTTATTTATTTTTGCATAATACAGCAAGTTTGAAATCAGCAGCTTGGAATATCTAGGATGTTGCTCATTGTCATTGATACTGAGAAAAGTCAATCCAGGTGTACAAGGGAAATACAGCTGAAGACGGGAATTTATAGCATCAAGAACTTCCGTCCAGAACTGTGCTATCCTTGGGCAAGTCCAAAACATATGGAAATAAGAACCCTCAGCCGTGCGACACCTGGTACAAACCAAGGAGTGTTGTAGATAGATTCTGTGCAAGCTCTGCGGCATGAAATACACTCTATTAAGGAATTTTGTCTGTGTCACCTGGTCTTTGGAGGCTATCATCATCCTAGAGCTATCCTCAAAGCACTCCTCCCATGTCTCCCTATCTAATGCATGAATATCTGCGTGCCATTGCTCCCAACGCCTATCCATCTTAGATGATTGCACACTAACGAGAGCCATATAGAGTGCAGATAGGGCTTAGATAAAGATTCCTGCGCCAGAAGATCCTCTATCGGGTTAGTCTCGAGCGTAGGGGGTTCGGGAACTGGGAGCGCACAGCATGTTGCAATTGGAGGTACCGGAAGTACATCCAACTAGGTAATCTAAGGTTAAGCAACAGCACCCCAAAGTGAGGATTATACAAGTTCCAATAGGCATAATATCCTTCAGCCTCCAAACCCCATATCTAGCTCAGATCTGCGGGTAGGGGAGCATCCTAATATGTGGAAGGGAGGGACCCCACAATGGTTAATACGGAGACCAGTGATCAGGCTTGATAAATCTAGCCCTGGCAGTCATCCACACCTTCAGCATCACCCTAGTAGGGAGTGGAAGGGAAGGGTAGGCCCTCAATCCTCTGTATATCAGGTTACCTAATTCTGGGAACGATCCCAGCAGATCGGCCTCTAGACAAACTACTGCATTTGTTTTAGATCCCACAACTCACCAATGAACTGTAACGAGTACTGCCGCCCAGAAGTAAATTTGATGGTTAGGAAGGGCCAACCCACCATAACTAACCGGGAGCTGAAGAGTGGATCTCACCAGGCGCAGAGCTGCCCCCGCCCACAGAAAAGAACCTACACATCCGTCTATCTGCTTAAAAAAAAATTCAACAATATGACACAATTACATAATACGTATAGGAATTTAGGGGGGAAAATTATTTTTATATATATTGATACGGCCCAGAACAGTTAGAGAAAAATTACTCCAGGAGGTACATCTATCTTTGTGAAACCACAGGACGGATATTCAGATCATAAAACCTGTTTAGATCCCTCCACACCTTGATACCCAAATATTAAAATTCCTCAACCTACACCAAGGGGGTAGGAGAAGCTGAGCTTTTGGCATCTAAGTCTAATGGAAACAGGACCGACTTGCCCCAATTTATATTAATCCCAGAGAAGTACCCAAACTCTTCAAAGATATCCAAAGTGGAATTTGCATCATTTAGCGTAAAGTGTAAAGTGTCATCTGCATAAAGCGAGATCTCCTCCTCCAAGGGGCCGACCCGCCAACCCTCTACAAGTCGGGAGTTCCTTATAAGGATGACCAATTGTTCAAGCACCAGGGCAAATAGGCCTGGTGACAGGGGGCGCCCCTGCAGAGTGCCTCTGGCCAAGGGGAATAATGCAGAGACCCTGTCATTAGTGCGAACCTGGGTCTTTGGAGTTCTATTAAGCCACCTATATCTCCAGGGGTTGTGAAAATAAATTTACAAAGGTTTGGCAGGCATGGCTAAATTGCAAAATGGGATGAAGAATGCAAAAATGTGTAAATTTACACTTGCGTGGCGGGCAGGATAGGGGCTAATATAACAATGATTGATAGATAGTTTAACATTAAGGTCCTCTACTTCGATGGTATCAGAGTTAACGCTCACAATTTTTGTCTCAGGTGTATGTGACATATACAGACTAGGTGATCCGCAGGCCATCCAGCTACTACACACTTGATATGGGAACTGAATTATCTAGCTTCAACGCTCCAGTCTGATGGGGCTTCATGATTGGGTGAGAGACTGATTTGCGTTTGGTTGGGGGTTTCATTAGATAGTTAGGAGTGTGTTTTGTTGCACGGCCCTGCGTGGCCAGTTTACGGCAAATTCTATAGTAGTCGCCAAATGTTGTTATGCTTTAAGCTGTAAAACTCAATAATAGCTCTTCCTGTAGCTTAGGGTCCATGATCCAGAACCTGGACAGCCTCCACAACTGTCTATGGATGAGGATGCTGACCCCCCCTAGCGTAGTTGGAATAAGTGGCATGGTAGTGAGCGCTGGCCCAAGCTATTTTCAGGCCAAGTATGTGAGTGCCAACAGGTGGGTCTCTTGAAGTACACAAATGAGAGAGGCGAATCTACGCAGAAAAGTAAAAACTAATTGCCGTTTTACAGCAGAGCTAAAGCCATGTATATTCCAAGAAATCACAGTAACTTTGGTAATTTAAAGGAAGGAAGGGGGAAGGAAGGGAGAAGGAATGAAAGGAGAAGAGGCTAATTGGTTGAGATGTCAAACATTTGGGTGGGGGTGGCAGTCCCCATCCCAAGCACCTGCAGTAACTTGTTCTGTATATGTAACACCACTGTAGATAAATAGTAATAGCTGAAGCATAAAGAGCAATAATAAAGTAAAACTGTGTAAAAACCAGAACAAAAAAACATTACTGCTCGGAGCAGCAACAGCATCCTCCTCCCACCTCACCGAATCCAAAGCCCTGGATATAGCATACTACCCTGAACTTGTCCCAGGGGGACAGTTAACTAAATGAGAGGCATGTACTCATGAACAAGGGCACTGTCTTATCTCCCAAGTGTGGTATAGTTCAAACAATAAAGGACAAAATGAAAAATTATGTTATGGGGGTGAGTACAACCAGAAGGGCCTGCAGAGAACAAGAAAAGGCACATTAAACCCCTGGCCGAAGCCAGGGGAACAAACTTGAACGATCATATAGCTGAGGATATCACGGGTCTGATGCTGATCATAGCAGTTCCCAACTGAACCAACAATCCACAAATAAAAATTAGTGTAAACAAATACGCTTGTGCACAAGTGTGTTGATCAGGTGATCTATAGTTCAGGATGGATAATGTCCTTGGCCTTGCTGCCCTCCAGGATGGGGGTATCCTAACAGTCAAAAAGAGAATAGAGAAAAGAGGGCGCACCAGCCTTGTGCATTATCCTTAAATTAGTTTATTTAAAAAACTAATTAAAAACTACTCACAAGCATGTGAAAGAAACCGCAATGTAAAAGCCTTTCAAATGATGGCAATCTGTCTGATAACCACAGTCTCCAGACAATGAAAGAGAGGACATGAGGACCACTTCTGGCTGACGCATTTCAAATGATTACCTTCTTCCTCAGGACTGCTAGGCTTTGGAAACTGTGGTTATCAGACCGATTGCCATCATTTGAAAGGCTTTTACATTGCGGTTTCTTTTACATGCTTGTGAGTAGTTTTTAATTTGTTTTTTAAATAAACTAATTTAAGGATAATGCACAAGGCTGGTGCACCCTCTTTTCTCTATTCTCTTTTTAAAAATTAGTGTAGGAAGAGGAATAATACTTGCAAAGTCCACGAACACAGGCGTCCTAGCCAGCCATGGCGGATCACAAGGCAGTTCCAATGAGAACAAATACATAACACCCAGACAGGTAGCTGGATCAGTCAGCTTAGTAGGTCCTCTTGAATGGCATACTGTAACCACAATTGAGCTGGTGTAAACCCAAGGCAGGAAGGTAGAGGATATGGAGCCTGGTTCAGTGAAGATCAAACTGCAGGTTATGCGAACAGTAACAGATACAGAAAATAAGTGGTAGACAACCTCAGCCCCGTGGCAGGACTGTGTCCAGCCAGGCAGATGCATCCTTTGGGGTGGTGAAGAACCGCACGGTCTCCCCATCAACCACCCTGAGTATAGCAGGAAACAGGATACTGTAGGCGATATTCTGTGCCCTCAATGCCACCTTGATCGAATCAAAAGACTGACAAATTTTTTGCATTTCAATAGTATAATTGAGGAATATCAGCAGCTTGGAATTCTGATATGCCAGGGGCCCCAAAGCCCGTGCTGCCCGCAAGACCTCATCACAATCACGGAAGTTTAGCAGGTGTAGTGGGCAGTAGTGATCTCAGCAACTCCTCCACGAACACCGTGGGGTTCCTACCTTTCGCGCCTTCAGCAAAGCCCACGATCTGCAGATTGTTTTGCCAACTCCTGTTCTCTGCATCCTCCGCTCTATATTCAAGAGCTCACATCTTGGTCTGGAGAGCACGCACCAAGTTAGAAGTCTCCGCCACAGTGTCTTCCATGTAGCTGACCTGTTGCTCTGCCACTGCAAGCTGGGATCGGATTTTGTCAAGATCCTGGCAGAGCAATTCCACATCCAGCTGCACCTCTTTTATTTTGGAGGTCAGTGCAGTTTGGCAAGTAGTTATCACTAAAATAGAAAAGTGAAAAAACTGCGCTGAAACCTGAGAAACTCAAGCCGCCAGCACTCGAACAAACAAAGTATAAGGCATATATAAACAAATAGAGCGGCACTAAAACATTAATGTTGCTGCCCATGAGCAGCAAAGCAGAACATAAATAATTGATAATGAGTGAGTGCTACCAGAAAAGGATAACTCCTGAGCTATACACCCACTGTGTGCTAGTGTGTGAACAAACGAAAAACAAACGAAAAACAGTCCATAAGTGAATTCATGGATATTATCCTTGCAGAAAATGCAATGTATGTGCAGTAAACGCATTGGGGAGACGCAGAACAGAAACATTCACATCTAGTGTCACCCGACGTAGTTATACTATGAAACATTTCACTACTTGTGTTACGCGGTTCATTGTATACCTCATTACATGTCCGTGTAAACTTCAGTATGTAGGACGCACAATTAGAAATTTTTCCATCCCTGTGAATGAACACCTTGCCAAAATACGAAAGGGCTGTGATAAGCACACTGTGTCATGACACTACTTGGAACATCACGCTAAGGACCCTAGGGGCACCCAGTTTCAGGTGATAGACAGGTTCGTCCCCCATTGGAGGGGCGATTCCTGTCTACGGGGTGTCTCTAGATTGGAGACCTATTGGATACACGAGCTCAGGTGTTACTCACCCAACGGTATGAACGTTGAGTGGGGCATCAACTGTTTCATAAACCGGGCGTGAGTAGCCTGGGCTCGTGTATCCTTTGGTCCTAGTTATGACATTTGCGGTTCATGTGTACCGCTTCTTGGCTGGTAGTTCACTGCTCATGCGCACTTTTCGTGGGTGGTGTGCGCAGTGTGTTGCTTCCAATGAATCGCAGTGATGCTTTTCCACCATATAAATTCCTTTCTGTGTTTCCTTTCTGTTTCTTTTGTTGGGGTGCAGTGATTGGATTATGGGGGATTGACACGTTCATTTATTTCAGTTTAATTTAACATATTTTATATATACATTTTCATAATTTATTCTTTCATTGTACCATTATACATGTTTTTTTTTATTATGTAATATTAGATATTTCATTTGTCTTGATTCTAATTTATGTGACATTTTCCTGGGCCATGTCAATGCATGTTTATGTTTATATGTTTTTGATTTATTCTTTTTGTTCCCCACTAGATGGCGATTTTCTATCATGGGAAGTTCATGTGACTGCAGCGCTGCTGCGTCTCTCTGTCTGGGAGGCCATATTGGACACACGTGGCAGTGTCACTGGAGGAGAAGGTGAAGGCGCCGGATCTGAAAAAACTGGCATCGCCCAGAAGATTTGTAGGGCATGCAGAGGCACTAAGTGGGTGCTGTCCCTTTAAGAGTGAATATGATGCCTGCCTCCTTCAACTGGCACACTGGGGATGCTTGTGACCTGAGGCGGCTGGCTGAGCTCACTGCTTTACAGTTGGTGGACTTGGGCCATGCCTAATAATAACCTTGGCATTCTTTCCTTATCAGCAGTGTTGTCCTTGTGCCTGTCTATTTGTGATATGACGTGGGTGGATTTCTGCATGATGGACTGTTAGAGCACTGGTCTTGCTGTGCATAATGACATCATATGTCTTGAACATACGCAGTGGGAATCTGTAGGTGTGGGTGCCATCTTTGTTTGTCCACATTCCATAGATCACAATGCTACTTGCCAGTAATTCACACCTGTGTTGTACTGACAATTAAGTATGTGTTTATGGTATCGCTTAATGCTCTCTGGATACTATAAAAACACCTTTTGACATGAGGTCTTTTTGATTTGTACTCCCAGGATGATGGTGTTCAAGTGATCCTCTTTTTGGCAGTGCTGAAGTAGGTATAAGGCGACCCCTCTGGCTTTAATATCTTGGTTTTTGTTGGATTAGTGTGCATCTACAACTTTCAGATACCTATACATCTATTCCTATATTTTATCTTGTTTCCACATCTCTTTTTTGGATTTGTACTCCTGGGATGATGGTGTTCAAGTGATCCTCTCTCTTTGACAATGCTAAAGTAGGAATATAGCAACCCTTCTGGCTTTAACATCTTGCTTATTGTTGGATTAGTGTGTGTATACAAGTTTCATATACCTACCTGTATATCTTTTTGTCAGATATGCTTTTTGGAACTTCATTACTCCTTGGTCTCTGGTATTTAGGTTGCTCATATGTAATATTTTTTTTTTGAAGCAGCATTTATATGAGTAGTGTGCCATTTTTACACTGTCAACATGAGAAGTATATTCTTTTATTTACTTGTGTTTCTCTCTTTTATTTTTCTTTATGATTTAATTAGTTAACTTTTTAAATTGGTGCCCATAGGTTCTGTTGATGGAGACTGTTTTTCCCCTGAGGGGATTGCTCTTCGACCATTTAAAATGGCGGTGGTTTTAATGGCTGCATGTATTTGTGATAATTTGTGATCTTTTCAGTTTTATAAGTTCATGTTTATGTTAACCTGTACTCATTGACATGCTTACCGCAATATCAATTGCTTGTTATGTTATCTTTGTATGTTTTTCAGTGTGATCAAATTCTCCTTTCCCAAGAGAAATAAATACATTTTGAAACAACGTTGGGATTATAGAGAATTGTACCCAATATTTTTGATCATATAGCTCTAATGGCAGCCTTATGTATTGTTTTAATCTACATGTCATTAGCTCATTTTTTAAATGTTCTCTGATAAATTATGTTTTATATAGTTTATTGTGTGAACATAATGAATGCCTAAAAATCCCATCCAGACATGCATTTGAGTCAAAATAAAAATGTAAATAGATGTGTCAAAGAAAATTTGTGTGTATTACAAAACACCTGTGGCTGAATGCATTTCATAGTTGTGACTTTTTTGACACTTCATATTAGTTTGTGTGTGTATACATATATTTATATGTATAAACTGTATGTGCTTTTGTAAAGATATGTTTTGCATTGCTACAATGTATCAAATTCACTAGGAAATCATATAGTCAAATGGAGCATAAAGAACAATGATTGTAGCACTTTGAAAATATGAAAATCTACTGTGACCTCAGTTATGCCCCCCCACCCCCCTCATCCTTATGTTTTTCATCAAAGAGCATTGACCACACTGTTGAATAATGCCTGTATAATACCATGCTCTTAGATGGATATGAGAAGGATAAATCAACCGACTCACAAAATCCTGAAGGATAATAGGCATATTTCTCATAGGCTTGAGTCTTCACAGACCACCCATTGATCCTTGGAAATATAAGGGAAAAGAACATGTTCTTGAAGTGCAACTAGGAAGAGAGCAAACCACAAGTTAGTGAGCACTGTTATAACAACATATTAACGCAAGTTGTCCAGTCAGGCCTATGCCTCCACTGGAGACATAAAGGACCGGGTTTTCCAGTCATTAATCGCTCTCAGTTTGGCAGGATATAATAGTCTATAGCTTGTTTATCCTGGAGGCATGTCAGCAGGTGCTTCCAAGACGTTCTAAAGAGTTAACAGTTTTTCTCTTACTGTGTTCATGCCCTCAAGCTAATTAGGTCAGCCAGGTGCAAATTGTTACAATGTCTTATTGTTGCACTGTGTCTTCAGGATGACTTGATGAGCTAGTAGGGTCTGAGTAGGAAAGGTTTACAGTTTTCCCGCTCTTTTCTCCAAGGTCACCACCCCCTGCAGGTTATATCATATAAATAGGGCTTACTAAGTGTCCTGAGGGGTTGGTCAGGGGAAAGACTGCAAAAATGTAACTATTACTCTGTCTGAGTTGATCACCCCCTTTGGAGGGGGGTGGTGAAAGCCTGGTCAGGGATCCCAGGGGGTCTGGAACCTGTATACCCTCATGGACTTATAGCTGTCAGTTATGGATTACTGACAAATCAAGGACTTTAAGGGACAATTACTACCTCTTGTGGATTTACTGTCTAAATAGACTCTTGCCTTGAAAGGATTGCTTTTATGGACTTTGCCATCTGCCTAAGGTAAAGTGACTTTATCGGGTACTAGAGAGCTTTGTATAGGAAACAGTGTGGAAGATGCATTTTAGAACTGTTACCCAGCCTCCTCTGATTCCTGATCCTCAGTAGCATGTCATTGCTGCAGTTGGGAATGGCTAAGCTGTCTGATCATCCTCCACCCAGCTCCTTGTAGCATTCCAGGGCTCAGCACTATCTACAGTAGTGGGGGAGGCATCTTGGGAGAGCAGTGGCGTAGTCTGTGAAATGTTCCTTGATAGTAGTAGTAGGTGCCTTGGTTTCAGAATGAGAGTGCTGGGTTTTAGTAGCAGAGAGACTGGACCCACCCAGTGGTGTCTACTTATGCTTCTCCCTCAGCAGAAGAGCCCATGAGGCAGGAGAACCAGCGCCATCTTTGAAGCTGCCTGGGGGTTGCTTGTGTTAGCAATCTGTGCTAAATCTTCACCATGGTCTCTGGTGCAGGGCAGAGTCAGGAGGTCTCCAGAGGATGTTTCGGGCAGAAAATCTGCAGGATGGTGGCTGGATGAGGAGCAGGATGGATCAGTGATTCAAGAGCTCTGAAGCGGCACTGCTCACATCTCCGCTTTCAGCCATGTCCCACCCCCTTTATGTTTTTAAAATGTTAAATACATATTTTGCTAAAAATATTAATATTAAATCAGCACTTTAGACAGCAAAACATAATTTAACACAGTTATGGATTTAAAAATAAATCATTGCATAGTTAAACACACTTAGTATGCAGAATTTTACTTTTGTATTAGCTTCCTGTAATTAGCTGCATTAGCTGGTGTTGCTATGTGTGCATATTGTATACTGACAGGGAACATGTTGATAGGAAGAAAGAGTTGAACCAACAAGAGGGATGAGCTCCTCAGTCTGCTGCTTCTTTATTGTTCAATCACAATCTGGGGGCAGGGAGGTGATCTAGCTATATTACTTAATTGCACCAAAGAAAAGTAATGTCACCAATCTACTGTCCGATAAGGCTGTATATATTTTAAGACTGGCTGAAGAGAAATATATGTATAGCTTTAAGCTTTAGGCTGATATCAATTATGTCTATAGCTAAAAAAACAATATAAAATACAATATATTCCATCTTTATTTCATGAACAGTGCCTTAATCCTGCTGTTGTTATTTTATAAATGCTGAGTTCTTAATTATCTAGTTTAACACAGTTGCACCTAGAACCAGACAATAAATAATACAGTTTCTTAGGTCACCATGCACTGTTTCCAAGTTTCATTTCTTCCCAGACATAGCAAAAAGGTACATTTTTGCATTCAAAAATAACTTTGTGTAGGGCAATGGTTTTAAATTACAGCATTTCTTTGAACTTGGACATATTCTTTTTAAGGACCTGTCAGACTGGTCTTCTCTCTAATGCATTTTTGGAAAATGCCTACAAATTATATGGTACATTTATTATGTCACTTTGTTGTAAAGGTTGATAAAAGTAATGTTTTAAAAAGTGACTTACCTGTACAAATGCAATAATGAAGGTCATCACCTGATGTCTTACAAAATGTATTTTTACTGTGGAAAAACTTTTATTTTAAAGTTAAAGTTCATATAATGTAAAACTTTAGATTTTTCTAATGCTAAGTTCCCTATGTGCATGAAACAATGTAACTATAGAAACAAAATTATATAAAAAAACAACTGAAGAACTTGCCCAGTGTAACCAATCAGATCTATTTGACTTCTTCTATTGAAGAAGTCAAACAGGCATTTCCATGATCATTATGGGTCATTTTTCTTTTTCTTTTTTCTTTGTACAGAACTTTCCTTTCTTTTATTTTTAGAAACAGCATCAAAATGTAAATTCCTTTTAGAGGAAGAATTTACTTTGACAATATATATTTCAGAAAATAACAATTTTGTGGGGTCTTTTGCATGGGGCACTCATATGGAATCTTGTGCATCACTTACAATATAATTATACCCTTGGGAAAGATAATGAACAATTGCTTACTCGTCCTAGAAGTTTTACTTTATGATGAAAAATGCTTGTTAATACTTAAATCTGAACTCCAGGAACATGTGGAAGGCACAAATGAATGTGGGTATGTGGAACGTGTACCGGGGTGGGCTCCCCAGGATACAGCGAAGTCACGAATAAGGAAAACAACTCCACCACCAGCTCTTGTTAAAACTGAATTTTACTTAGACGCGGCAAATGAACCCAACCGCCATTTCTGGGAGCATACAATAAATTTACAGACACCCAGCCTGAAGGCTGGAACCCTTATGCTGACAGTGCGGCGCCCTACGTAGGATGTAGGAGAGAGACAAAGGAATTTGCCTACTGGTGGGCACAACCAAACCGCCACACCTTACCTGTTAATACCCTAAAAACAACACAAGAATAACTGTATGGGTGTGTGGTGCGGGCTAGCCTGCGGTGCAGCACAACAGTTTACAAACTTACAAAGCTCGACCGTATTTCCCTCTCCCTTAACCGGTGTTATATCATGCGTCTGCGTGTTCCTCCTGAGCATGACGCCAGTCTATCTTGAGTTTGTAAAAAAGTTCATCAGCTCTCCAATTGTGAAGCGTCACTTTAGGTTATGGAGTCCCTGTAGTGAACAGTAGCAACAATTGTGGCCTGACACAAACAGAGACCCTACTAACTATCTACAGGCCTGGTCTCCGTCTCTAGGCACCAACAAAGTATGGGGTGCGTGCACGATCTTACCGACCCGGGTCTGTTCTGCATCTGCTGGTGACTCTGACCGGAACAAAATGTCTCTCCAATAAGTATGTGGTCCCACAGTGTATATTGTTTTGTTCCTCAGCTCTCATCCGTCTTCCTGTAAGCAATTCCTCGTTCCTCTGGACAGGATCAGGCTCTTGGACACAAGTAGCTTCACTCAGCTGCAGTTCTGGTCACTGAAGTCTGTTTCCACAGTCTGTTTCCATGGCTGCCTGCTCGCTCTCTCTCTTTTATGAATCTCTGTCCAAACAGCCCGTTAGCTGTGTCAAATAAAAACAGCGGCATCTTGTGGCCAAACAGCAGAATGACAGTTAAATATTTAATTTTAAACAAACAGTGTTCAGACAATGAGAGCTGCTTCCCATCTTACAGGTATATGACATCAATGCCTATATTTTACTTTATATACGCCTCCTACAATCCTTTGTGCAGAAATACTCAGACTAGCTATGGAAGTGGCATTACTAGAAGCCAATCAGGTAGGCTGCATGCAAATGTAATTGTGGCGCCCTGCTCCTGTTGGGCAGGCGCTATGTGTTAAATTTAGTTGTCTGAGCTATAGTTTAGCTCAGAAGGATTATGCTAAATTGTTGGCTCCGTTTCAGTCCAGCTGGGTTGCACGTTTTTCCACTTGACAGTAGGTGACACTGTCACCACGGGTCAGTGTTGAAAATGCAGCGGGCTGAATGTATTGGGTATTCCTTTCCCAGAAGTGGCTCAGGGGGTGTGGTCAACCCGCTGTGCATTCTGGGGAGGGGTACTTAAGGGGCAGAGACCGCTCTAGCGGGGTTCGTTTGCCGGATCCTGACCTGAGGGCCCTCCTGGACTCAGGGATGTGCGAGCTGTTTCTCGGCCTCTGGGCCTGCTGGCCCGAGGCTCTGCTGCTGGGAGTAGGCCCATGAGCTTCTGGGGCCTACTAGTCCAGGGATGGTCCTACGCGGTCTTGCCTGCAGGAAGAAGCGGAACAATTGGGGACTCAATTGAAGGACGCATTCTTGCCAATTTACCTCACGGTGCTGCCGGCTGGCTGAAAGATTCTGGCACCGTGAGCTGTGTGTTTCCTGAAGGAACTTTTGAAAAGTGTCAGTGTGGTTGCACGATCTTGAGGCAGAAGATTGTGAAACGACTCGACGGCACTCATCAAGTCTGTGGCAGAGACTTTGAACGAGCTTCGCACCGGTTGCTAGGCCAGTGAGAGTAGGCCTATCCGGTGGTTGCATCTTCTTGACTGTGCTATATGATAGGTTGTCTAAATGGACAGAAATGCAAATTATTTGTCAGGAACAAGCTCTACTATATGTATTTCATTTGTTTATCTACATGTTTTTTTGTGCATTTTAGCTTTGATAATGCTTCTTTTTTGTTCAGGGAATAATGTGCATTAGCTTCAACTCTGCCTGAACTTGCTCAAATGTCTGTGGTCAATCTGGCACTTCAGTCACACTGAAATTCAGCTACCCATCTATGACAGCATATTACAACTGAGTATACCCACACTATTAGCGAAAATGTTAATAGTTTGCAAATTCACAGAAGCAAGAGATTAGATAAAATGTGATTTTCCACAAGCAGCTACATAGAATAGGTCACATGAAGTTACTTGTGTCATTTAAGCCTAATTGTACTGCTTATCCCAAAAGTACACTGATAAAATGAACAGTTGTATTTTGGCTTTTAACACTAGGCGCTTGGTTTCATAGACCTCTAACCTTAAAACGAACTCGTACAGTAAAATTTAAAAAAATATTTCAAAGAATTTTCAATTGCGCCACCCAGAGGTCCCATAGTATTTGTTTGTAAATAATGTATTATTTTCTCAGCCGGCTGAGCAAAGTATTAACCTATACTAGTCAGCTGCATAAAGTACTATTGGCTACCTGCGCAGTAACTCAGGAAGTAATGTTGTCACGTACCATGGTGGAGGCCGAAGAGGTGAGAGGGCTTCCCTTGTGGCTCTGGTCCAAACACACCTGAATGTGGGAACAGGCGTGCAAGGCTCAAGGTAGCACAGGTGCAGGGGTGATGGTCTGCAGGGATGGTGGTTGAGGCAGATAAGAGAACACTTCACAATCAGCAGTGGTAAACAGTCTGTGCATTAATTGTGTGGAAATGCCAGACAGGGCCCAGAAGACAGATCTGGTGACCAGGTTCCAAAAGAGCAGGCAGAAAGATGTAGTCTGGAAGCTGGAGCCAAGGTAATATACGATCAGATGACTTGAGAAAATTATGAAGTCGGGAGACAGGGTCATACACAGATGAACAAAAACAAGTAATGGCGCACAAAATCCACACAAACAAATATTTCCCCAATTGATCAATAAAAATTAAAATAAATATAATGACAAAAGATGACAGGAAAACTATTGTAGACACCAAAAAGGTCTAAAAATGAAGTCCATAAAGTTTGTCCACATACTGTGATGAATGTGGGAGAAAACAGGGATGGAGAGGATCCACTATGCACAGGGCAGCCATCATAGATGAACAGAAACCATGTTCAGGGAAAACTGAAAAGCAAGGAGAGAGGCGCCTCTAAGTGCAATAGTAAAAAACAACTTTTATTTAGAATACAAAGTACACTCACATTTAGGTGAATGAATACAGGTGCAACATGTCATGTTGAGAAAGGAGCGCGACTTGCCAGGACACCGCAAGCCCGCACGCTCATGAAACGCGTCCATTTTTGATGACGTCACTCCCTGCCATCCAGCCACGTCTGCGTTCCAAGCCTCGCTTTCAACACCCCACAGGATTGTTGTCCCTGGAAGCCGGCCGGTACATCTACAGAGACACTCCTGCCTTCACTGCTGAGCTAGGAAACCTGTGACCTGTGATTTGCAGCAGTTGGTCGTCATCCTGACATTGCTATTCGCCTGTATTCATTCACCTAAATGTGAGTGTACTTTGTATTCTAAATAAAAGTTGTTTTTTACTATTGCACTTAGAGGCGCCTCTCTCCTTGCTTTTCATACACAGATGAACAGAGGTAGATAGAGCAGTGTCTGGAGACAAGACAGGTCAAGAACAGGAGATCAAGGAGGAACGAGGTGAAGCAGCAAGCTGGGATCAGGAGGGAGTCAGAGATAAATCGAGGAACAGACCGAGTCCAGAACAGGGAGTTAGGCAGCAGGGTAACCAGGAAGCACAGGAACAAGGATTACCGATAGCTGAAGAACATCCAGCAACCAACACATGTTAGGACCTCATTTAAATAGGCAGCTTGGCACCAATCCAGGGACTGGATGTGCACAGGCATGCACCAATGTGCAGGAGCATGGCTCAAATGCGTCAATGTGTCAGTGCATTCTGGTTGCTAGCCTGAGTCTGTTTATGTACTCGCAAATGCACACAAGCATTTGCTGCATGAGTACTGGTTCCCTGACAAATGTTTTCACAGGTGACTCAAACATCACACTACACCTGTCATAATTAATGCAGGCCTGCTGCAGGTATACTCCTGTGGACTTATTTAATAAGTGCAGTAACCAATATCTGCTGATCAGTGTTCATATTTCTCTGATCAGAACTGAGCAAACTAAAATCATCTTGGTTAAAATAGTAATTACACTTTGCATATTTTCATTGTTCCCCACACTGGCTTTTTAAATAATCCTACTGGTTTGAGTGATAGATTTAAAATGAACTCCAGGCACAGGAAATAAAAATGTGTGGTATATCACATTGTGTGTGCAGAGGGATGTGTCCCATTGTACATAATGGTGCCTTTACCCTTAAAGTGATATTAAAGATTAAAAACAAAAACAAAAAAAAATGTCATACTTACCTGCTCTATGCAGTGTTTTTGCACAAAACACTCCCAATCCTCCTCTTCTTAGGTCCCCTGCTGGCGCTCCTGACCCCTCCCTCCTGCCCCCATAACAAGCATCTTGCTATGGGGGCACCTGAGCAGGCTCACTCCCAAGCCAAGGCTCTGTGTGTCCATTTACACACGGATTGCGGATAAGCCCCGTCCCCACTCTCTCTTCATTCTCACCCTCACTCTCCCCTCATTGGCTCACTGGCTGTGATTGGCAGTAGTGGGTAGTGGGAGCCACTGGCTCTCAGCCAATGAGGATAAAGCGACCCAGGAGAGACGCTGCTGTCGTGCACATCGCTGGTTCGAGATGGGGCTCAGGTAAATAACTAGGGGGGCTGCTGCACACAGAAAGTTTTTTAAGAAAAAAATTGTGAGCCTTTACAACCACTTTAAATGCTGTTTTATTCCAACACTGCTCCTTATCTGCATTTTACTTTTACGGAGACCAGTCACACCTTTGTACAGGGTGGCCTGTAACCCACCTAAACCTATTTATTTTTCTGTAGGCACTTCTTTGTGGGAGATCCCTGAAACGATGTTGTACTTGTCTTTCACCGCCCAGTCTAGTAATTGGCATGATTTGCTGTACTACTCTCTCATGGCCCAGAGCAACTTCCAATCAACTCCCTCAAAGCCTACCCACATATTAGATGCAGGTGGAGGGCTTTTGAGATTCATAATTTTCACTTATATAACCAGGAGGATATGTAGGTCATCTATCTGATCCCTCCTACAGACTAGCATGATAGAGAGCAAACCAACAGGGTTTTCTAAAAACAAAAATTAGTTTTAATCAAAAATGTAACAACAACCTTTTCAGTTCAGCAAGGAAGCCTTTACATTTCATTGCCATGAGCTTGGCTTTGAAGAAACCAATCACATACAATTTGTGCCCCCTTTTATGGCAGATTTTACAAACAATATAATGGCTTGAAAGGCTTGAAAGTAGTGTTATTATGAAACCTCTATATGAGATTTTCTTTGCTGAAAAAATATTAAAGTACTTAAGAATAATCTGTACAAATCCCGTTCAGTGCAGTAAATATTTTTTGATTCCTTAAGGGGGCTTTTTTAATTTGCAGGAAAATCTGCTGTAGTGTAATCACTTGGGTCTGTGGATCATGAAATGACAATTTGATAGAATAATTTGAACATCAGAGAGTGAGATGCATTTTATTGTATTTGGTCACCAGGTCGGAAATTAGTGAGACTGCTTTCCAGAGTATTTCTCTCTAGTGGTCTGATATGTATACATTCACTATCAATAAGAATGCTGACAGTTATGGAATTTTCATTCTCTCTGGACTGTGTATAATTTGTAGATAAAAGCAGAATGATCGCTTCTAAAGATTTAAAAAAAGAAGCAGTTGGTAAAGAAAAGAAAAAAAGGTGTCTTTTATCTGAAAATGACAGATGAGAAAATGCACGTGAGAAGCATAGAGAAGCAGCACCTAATGCAATTATTTCTAGAAAGTTAGATTAAGTCTGTCTGTATCTTCTCTGAATATAAACCAATATCCAGAGAAAGCACTATCAACAAGCCATTTTTACTTTGGGAGTGGCCTCTAACAATGACCAGTGTCTATACATAATTATATACTTTTAGAAGAATTGAAACCCCCTATCTGATTGGTACCCCTCCTTGTAGTAAAATCTTTTGAACAACATCATGAAAAAGATCTCTGCTGTTTTCTATGCATCCTATACGGAGGTCTGATCTTTGTAATGTAGCAGGTTTTCTGGTGTACCACTAGATATTGAGGTTGATTTACTAAAGGCAAATACACTGTTCCCTTTTAAAGGGAAGTTGCACTTTCCTTAGTGAATGTGGTGAAATTTCACTTTGAAAAGAATACCCAATCACATGCAAGAAAAAAAATAGGATTTTTAATAACAGCTTACCTGTAAAATCCTTTTCTTGGAGTACACCACGGGACACAGAGCCTAATGCCCTGTACACACGATAGTTTTTTCCGATGGAAAAAAGTCAGATGGACTTTTTTCATCGGAAAAAACAATCGTGTGTGGACCTCATCTGACTTTTTTCCATCGGTGTAAAAAAATTGAACATGTTTTACATTTTTCCGATGGGAAAAAAACTGATAGGAAATTCCGATCGTCTGTGTGGGACTCCAACGGAGAAAAAACCCACGCATGCTCAGAATCAAGTCGACGCATGCTCAGAAGCATTGAACTTTAATTTCTCAGCTCGTCAGAGTGTTTTACGTCACCACGTTTTGGATGGTCGGAATTTTGTCGGCTGGTGTGTATGCAAGACTGATGGAAGTCAGCTTCATCGGAATTTCCATAGGATCTTATTCCATCGGAAATCTGATCGTGTGTACAGGGCATAAGTCCTTACAAAGTGGGTTGTATAGGTCACCAGAGGTGATTGGACACTGGCACAACCAATGAAGACAAGTTCCCCTCTATATAACCCCTCCCCAAAGGGAAGTACCTCAGTTTTTTTTTTTTTTTTTTAAATAATTTTTATTAAGGGTTTGCAAGTAACAGATTAATGTTTCTGACATTGTTCATATGTCGTGCAACGACTCTAGTACGATAGACTTGGTACAAGAGAGAAAAAATACATTTATAGTAGCTATAACATAATAAATCATTTTAAAGAAAATATATTCATATAGTAGGTGACCTGTTGTCATGGATCTGTCTCCTCTTGGACCACCCCATTTGGGACCATTTTGTGTCCCAAGAGGAGAGCAGCTCCAAGTTTCTGCACCTTGTGAGGGAATTACTCTCACTTCTGGATTGGTCTCTTCAGAATAGTTAACTAGTATTACTTAAACTTGTAAATGTTTTAAAACACAGAGATTGCTCATTCAAGAAAAAAAGTCAGATAATATATGTAGTATATTCATTCATCTTAAGGTGTTGGCACTGCTCTAGAACCGGAGGCCTAGGGATACCAAGCTTTCCGGGTTTTTTCGGCTCGACCATTGCTGGCAGCCATTATTGATTCGTAACAATGGTGTAGGTTTACTAGATCAATAGTTTGTGCAATTACCGGTGGTTCCTCTGATCTCCACAGTCTAGTTATACACAATCCGGAAGCTAGAAGTATGTGAGACAGAACATACCTAAATTGGGGGGATACATTCTCTATCGTTAGGTTCAGTATCGCCAATTCAGGGGAGGGAGTAATATTGCCATTAATAGTATTCGAAAGGAGTGTGCATACGTCCTTCCAGAATTGTATGATGCGTGGGCATGACCAGAAGATGTGTAGCATATCTCCTTTTGGAGGCATTACACCTCCAGCAGAGGTTGGAAGATTGGGAGTTGAAGGTAGCTAGTCTCGTTGGGGTCATATACCAGCGTAGGGAAATTTTCTGCGTAAGTTCCCAAAGAGCGGAGCATTGTGTGGATCTATATATAGATCTGAAAGCTAAGGACCATTGATCCTCTGAGTATGAAGAGGAAAGATCTACTTCCCACTGGCGGTGGGCCGGCAGTTTGTGGAGTTGTTGTTTACCATGAAGGAGGTTGTAAAAATGGGAGATACCCTTGTATTTGGTAAGACTGTCCGTGAGGTAGTTCCATGACTTTGTAGGGATGGAGTATAGTGGCAGGGGCACTTCTTTTAGACAATGGGGAACTCGCATATGAGTATAGAAATCTGATGTAGGGAAGTTGAACTCCTTTTGAAGTATAGAGAAGGGTTTGGGTAGAGAGTTTAGGAGAAGGCATTGGAGAGACTGCATTCCCTTGAGGGACCAATGTGATATATTAAGATCAGGGGCTAGAAAGTGGAGGGTTTCTAGTGGTATTTGATGTTTTGGTGTCGGGGAGGGGTATTCCATCAGTGTAAGTAGTTTCTTCCATGAAGAGGCCGAGGCCTTCATGGTAGGAGGGAAAGAGGCCGGTACGGTCGCTCCCAATGGAATACTCATTATCCATGTCTTTAGGTTGGAGCGACGAAGGATAGCGTTTTCTATCTGTCCCCACGGTGTGATTGGATGGGGGCGAAACCACTCACGAAGTTGGGCGAGAATGGAAGCTAAGTAGTAGTCTTCAAAGGCAATGGAGCCCGCTCCACCTACTAGTTTGTTTTTAATTAAATTGGAATGGGCACTTCTGGGTTTCTTCCCTTTCCAAAGATGTGTGTTGAGAACCGAGTGAAGGGATCTGAAATATGACACAGGTAGTGGGATGGGTAGGGTACGGAAAAAGTAGAGAATATGTGGTAGGCATAACATTTTGAAGGCTGCTAATCTACCTGACCAGGAAAGTTCGTGTTTCATAATTTGGTGGGACTCATTTTGAATTTTAAGCAGTAAGGGTAAAAAGTTGGCAGAGAACAGAGATTTGGTTGATCTGGTTAGTTTGATTCCTAAATAGGAAAGTTCCTTTTCAGCCCATTTGAATTTATATTGGAGTTGTAAGAGATTCTTTGTAGTGGAGTCTAAGTTGATATCAAGAATATATGATTTTGTAGTATTAACCTTATAGTATGAAGTTTCGCTGAACCAATTAAGTAATTTATTTACCTCCGCCAGGGAAGAAGCCGGGTTAGTGAGAATGAGAATCACGTCATCCGCGAACAGACTAATTTTGTGTGAGGATTGACCTATTTGGATACCTGATATGGAAGGGTGGTTTCTGACATGTGTCGCTAAAGGCTCCATAAGAAGATTAAAAATAAGGGGGGATAGGGGGCAACCTTGACGAGTGCCATTGGTAATTGGGAATTGACGGGAGGTCATGTTTTCAGTATATACCAGGGCCGAAGGTGTGGAATATAGTGCCATGATGGCTCCTAATAGGGGCCCAGAGAATCCAAATTTTTGGAGGACTGCTCTTAGATAAGACCAGTGCACTCTATCGAACGCCTTCTCTGCATCTAATGAAAGGAGCAGAGAAGGCGTTCCGGTTGATTCCGCGTGGTGGATCAGGTCTATTAAACGTCTGGTGGCATCTGATGCTTGTCTGCCTTTGGTGAAGCCAGTTTGGTCTCTATGTATTAGGGTGGGCATTATGTCTAATAATCTTATCGCTATTGTTTTAGCATATAGTTTGACGTCAAGATTCAGTAGAGAAATCGGGCGAAAGTTTTGGGGTACGTTTGGCTCCTTCCCTGGTTTCGGAATAGTAATAATAAGAGCGCTCAACATTTCGGGTTGGAATTGCGAGGAGGAGGCAGCGGCATTAAAAACATTTACTAAATGGGGGGTTAGCTGGCTTGAAAATTGGTTGTAGTATTCTCCTGACAGGCCATCTGGCCCAGGGGCTTTGTTAAGGGGGAGGGACTTAATTGTCTTCCGAATCTCCTGTTCTGTGAAAGGGGCATTCAGTGCTGAGCATTGGTCCTCGGTCAGGGTAGGTAGATGTAGGTTGAGCAGGAATTGGTTAATGTCATCTAGAGTGGGTTGGGGAGTAAGAGGGTCATTTTTTAGGTTGTACAGGTCCCTGTAATAGTCACTAAATGCGTTAGCAATTTCCTTGGGGTTAGATATAGGAGATTGGTCATGGGGGTGGAATAGCTTAGTTATTTTCGTCTTTGTACGCTTGTCTTTGAGACGTTGCGCCAGGCGCTTTCCAGCCTTGTTAGAGGTGGAATATGTGTTAGCTTTAAGACTTCTCTGAAGGTGTTCGTAGGAGTGGAGGAGTAAGGATCTGAGTTCCTGTCGTAATGTCACCAGTTGGTCGGGGAGTTGGGATTGAGGATTGGCTTTGTGATGGTTTTCTAGGGCAGCAATTTGGGATGAAATTTCATCTATTCGCTGCGTCCTCCTTCGTTTGTGTACAGCACTCACTTTCATCAGAATACCTCTCATATAGGCTTTATGTGCGCACCACAGCACCCCATGGTCAGATACCGAACCCAAGTTTATCTGAAAAAATTCTTCAATATGTTTCGCAATTTCTGGGGCATAGTCTTTGTGTTGCAAAATGTAGTTGTTAACTCTCCATAAGCGGGAGTTGGGGATTCTCTTGGAGTCTCCAATTGAAATTGAAATGGGGGCATGATCCGACCATGTGGCGCTGTGGATTGCGGAAGCCGAAATGTTTTGCAATAACCATTTGTCTGATAAAAATAAATCTATACGCGAATAGGTGTTATGTCTGGGGGAGAAGAAGGTGTAGTCTTTCTCAGTGCCGTGGTGGCATCTCCAAATATCATACAGTCCATATGTTGAGAGAAGATTCTGCAGTGGGGATGGTCTTCTTTTAGCTGCGGATGTAGAGTCTATAGAGACATCAGGTACTAGGTTAAAGTCACCGCACATTAAGAGGTGGCCCTTCTGAAGTGATCTGGATAGTTTGAGGATTCTACGCAGAAAAGGGGTTTGATGGTCGTTTGGGGCGTATAAGTTGACCAGAGTGTAGTCCGTTTTGTCGATGGTACATACCAAAATTATGAATCTACCTTCAGGATCGAGGGTTACATTAGAGAGTTGGAAGTCAAATTTGGCGTGGATCGCTATCATAACTCCTCTAGTTTTGGAGTCATGAGATGCATGAAAGATATGAGGGAAGTGGCTGTTAACACATAGCTTCCAGTCAGCTTGAAGGAGATGTGTCTCCTGTATGCAGATTATATCACTGTGGAGATTCTTAACTGATTTCCAGAGTGAATGTCTTTTAGCAGGGTGGTTGAGCCCGTTGGCGTTGAGTGATACAATATTGAGCGACATGCTGGTGTCTTGAAGTGGGCAATGTGTGCAGGTATTACTCACAGTTAGATGTAGTACCGTTTGTATCCAGAGATGCTGAAGTTGCTATTGTGGAGGTACAGAGGAATTCCAGAAATGTCCTGTCAAGTTACTAGAGCCGTGAATAGAGCAATCTGTAGTGAGACGAAAGAAAAAATGCTAGAGAAAAGGAACAGATATATAAAAAAAAAAAAAAAAAAACGAGTTGTACATGCACTTATATAAGAACAGGTATTTAGATTAATTGTAGAGGCTGAGAATCGGAGGTGGAGCAAAACAGTGCTGCGACCTCTTTCTGGGGGAAAAAAAGTTCAACTCGAGAAGAAGTATTTCAACAAGATATACACTCTATCAGATCCCAGGGGAGTGTAGGATTAGTTAGATGGTCCTCCAAATAGTTGGAACATTTAGGTCTTTGGAGTTTGGTTTTGATCAAGTTTGCGGCGGGCGGAGGTCGAGTCGCTACGTGGTGGTAGCGGGGTAGGCGGTTCAGGTAGAATACGCCAAGTGTGGAGTAGGGCTAACCCCGTTTGCAGATCACTGACTGTATGTGATTTGCCATTTTTGGTGATCAGAATTGTAGCAGGGTGTCTCCATTTGTATTGGACTTTATGGTTTTGGAGCCCTTTGGTCACTGGGCTCAGCTGTCTCTGCATTTGTAAAGTGAACTTAGATAGGTCTGGAAAGAGTTGGACACCAGTAAAGGGTGCTGGGAGGGGTGATATAGCTTTGACCCCGTACATGAGCCGTTCCTTAATATGGAAAAAGTGCACCCTCATGAGAATATCTCTGGGGACAGAGGCTGCAAGGTGGGATGGCTTAGCAATCCTGTGGATTCTGTCTACTATGAGGTCTCTGGGAGCTGCATCTGGTAGGATAACATGTATCAGCTCTTTTGCAAACTTGGGCAGATCAGCAGGTAAAATGGTTTCTGGCACTCCTCTCAGCTTAACATTGTTCCTGCAAGATCTGTCCTCAAAAATCGGCCAGCTTGGTGCGCATCCATTTTTGCTCCTCTCTGATGTCCTCATAGACATCTATGACACCGTTGACTGTGGATACACACTCTGACATACTTCCCTCTATGCGCGTCACCCTGTTGTCCAGTGAATGTATGTCAGAAGTGACCTTTTGAAAGAGAGAGGATAAGTCCGTCATAAGCGAGGACTGCAGGGATAGTAGCATGTCTTTTAAAGTTGAATCCAGCACTGGCTGGCCTGAAGTTGGGAAGGAGGCCATAGAGGAGTGCAGGGCCTGGTTGGATGTGAGGGGATTGAAAGCCGGGGCCTCAATTAGTGGACGCGGCGGCGTGTCCATGCGCATCCTAGCTTTCGCAGGGCTCCTGTTGAGGGGATCATGTTCTGGAGGATGATCGGAGATGTCTGGGGACACTAGGACGGACGATTCATTCGGAATTTCATCCGGTAAGTCAGTGTATGTGTCCCGCGAATCCCATGGCGTGGGCGGGCCAGCGCCATCTTTATTATCACTGACCTTCTCCGCCGGTTTGAAAGCAAACTCCGTGAGCCTCATTGGTTTATACTCGGTAATTCTCTTCCGAGACATCTCTGTTAGGTTCTAGGGCTTCTCTGGAGTAAAGGATGGATGTGGATCACTGCGCTGGAGGGCCGTAGTCATTGCGTGTTGTCCCCTGGGTTGATGAGCTCAGCACTTAGGCATCCATCTTCTCTGCCGGTTGGCCACGCCCCCAGTACCTCAGTTTTTGTAGCAAAGCAGTAAGGTTCCCATAAGAAGGGGGGGACCTCTGTGTCCGTGGTGTACTCCAAGAAAAGGATTTTACAGGTAAGCTGTTATTAAAAATCCTATTTTCTTTATCGTACATCACTGGACACAGAGCCTAAGTCATTACATAGTGGGACGTCCCAGAGCAATGCTCAAAGAGGGGTGGGAGACACAGATCAAGCAGGCCACTGACGGACAAGAAGCCCTATACTGCTGCCTGCAGCAGACTACGCCCAAAAGTGAAATCCTCATGTCCTATTATATCTAATTGATAGAATTTGGTAAATGTATGGACTGAAGACCAAGTTGCGGCTTTACAGATCTGAGCCATCGAAGCCTGGTGATGTACTGCCCATGAAGCACTTTTTGCCCTGGTAGAGTCCGCCTTAACAGAAAAAAGAGGAATCTTGTTCCTTAAACCATAAGCTTGAATAATTACTTGTCGAATCCACCTAGCAATGGTGGATTTTGATGCCACTTGGCCCTTCCTGGGACCATCTGGCAAAATATATGCTCTCACTACATCTAGAGAGTGCAATAACTTTTCCCCCTCAGTCCGCGGTTCCGGAAAGAAGGAAGGCAAAACAATGTCTTGATTTAAATGAAATGCCGACACCACTTTTGGAAGAAAGGTAGGATGGGGCGTAGTACAATTTTTTGTTTGTGACAAATTAAGTAAGGCTCCTTACACGAAAGAGCTGCTAACTCTGATTCTCTTCTAGCAGAAGAGATAGCAATCAAAAAGGCCAATTTGCTGCTCAAGAGAATCAAAGGAATATGGCGGATAGGTTCAAAAGGTTGCTTTTGCAAGACTGATAATACTAAGTTCAAATCCCAGGGACATAAGGGAGACTTGACTGGCGGATTTATCCACAGTACTCCCTGAATGAATGCCCAGACTAGGGAATGAGATGCCAGCGGTCTCTGAAAAAAGACTGATAGAGCTGATATTTGACCCTTAATTTCATATCCACTCCTAATTGACAAAAGGCGAGAATCCTACTTATGGCATACTTTTAAGGATTCCACCCTCTGGATTCACACCAGGTAACATACGCCTTCCAGACTCTGTAGTAGATAAGCCTGGAGGCTGGCTTTCTAGCATTAATGAGTGTAGAAAGAACTGGACCCGAGAGCCCTCGTTTCTTCAGAATGTAGGTCTCAGTAGCCAGACCGTCAAATTTAGCTTCTGTAAGGAAGGGTGGAACACTGGACCCTGTGACAGCAGGTCGTGACGTAGTGGAAGCACCCAAGGTCTTCCTACCGACCATCTTTATGATCTCGGCATACCAGGGCCTCCTGGGCCAATTTGGAGCCACTAGGAATACTGGTATTCCCTCCTTCTTGATCCTGCACAGTAATCTCTGTAAGAGAGGGATAGAGGGGGAATGCATAGATCAGTGAGAACTGATTCCAAGGAATTATGAGGGCATCCGTTCCGAAGGCCAGTGGATCTCTCGTCCTGGACACAAAGTTGTCCAACATCCTGTTGAGCCTGGAAGCTAGCAGGTCTACATCCGGGGTCCCCCATCTCTGGCATATTGCCTGAAAGACATCGGGGTGGAGAGACCACTCTCCTGGTGACATCTGCTGGCGACTTAGATCCGCTTGCCAGTTTTCTACCCCTGGAATGAAGATTGCAGAAAGACAAGGAACATGCTTTTCTGCCCATGTCAGAATCTGATTCACCTCATTCTGAGCATCCCGACTCTGGGTGCCTCCCTGGGGATTGATATAAGCTACAGCAGTAGCATTGTCGGATTGAATCCAAACAGGGTGGCCCTGTAACCTGTGTTTCCAGGTTCTGAGGGCTAAGTATACTGCCCGAATCTCCAGTATGTTGATGGGCAGGCTCTCTTCTTCTAACACTGCTCCCAGCCAAACAGGATGGAATCCATAGACACCACCCTCCAGGTGACTGGGAGAAAGGATCTTCCTTTCCGCAAGTTCTCGGTCTTTAACCACCAACTGAAGCTTTGGCGCACCTGTGGAGACAAGCGCATGGGTAAATCCAGAGCTTGACTTCTCCTGTCCCAGGCCACTAGAATACTGCCTTGAAGTGGTTTCGAATGAAACTGGGCGTAAGGAACAGCCTCGAAGGAGGCCACCATCTTCCTTAATAGCCCCATGCAAAGGGGAATCAATGGTCCCATCTTCGCCCTGACCTTGTGGATCAATTCTCTCAGAGACTTGATCTTTGGCTCTGGCCAGAATACCCTGCTTTGGTCTGTGTCTATAATCGTGCCCAAATACTCAACCCTTCTTAGGGCTTGTAGAGAGTATTTCTGAAGGTTTATGATCCATCCTAAATGCTCCAGGTATCTTACTGTATTGAGCACAGCGTGATCTAATCCCGCCACTGACTGATCTATTACAAGTAGATCGTCTATGCCCTGTGCCCTTAACTTTGCCAACAGAGGGGCCAGAACCTTTGTAAATACCCAGGGTGCGGTTGCCAAACCAAAGGGCAGAGCCACAAACTGGAAGTGGCGATGTATTACCGCGAACCTTAGGAACTTCTGGTGAGTGGGATGGATAGTAACATGTAAATATGCGTCCTTGATGTCTATGGACCACAAAAATTCTCCGCCTTGTAGGGTGGCGACCACGGATCGAATAGTTTCCATTCGGAAATGACGAATGTTCAGAAACTGATTCAGAGATCTTAGATCCAGGATGGGTCTGATGTCTCCATTTGGCTTTGGAACCACAAAGAGGTTTGAGTAAAAACCTAAACCTTGCTCCTCTAGGGGTACTTCTGTGATTACCCCTTGGGACATCAAGTGATCCAATCCCTTGAAGAAGGACTTTCTCTTTAATGGATCTTTGGAAAGCCTTGCACTTCGGAACTGGAAAGGTGGGATCTCTCGAAATTCCAGTTTGTACCCTAGGGATACTGCGGAAACTACCCACTTGTCCTGGATGCTGCTGAAAACTGCCGAAGCCAAAGGTTTTGCTTGTTAGCTTTTGAACCCCACAGCTTCTTGTCCTTCTGGGCCTGGTTTTCTTTAGCCTTGTGGCTGGCTGAAAATGCCGTCGCCACTGGCTGGAGGCAGTTCTACGAGGAGTCGGGGATAGAGAACATTTAAAACAAGGACGCTTGTTTTTCTTCTTCTCTGGCAAAAGAGTAGTTTTACCGCTCAATATCGTTATGATATACTTTTCCAAATCATCCCCAAAGAGGCATTCGCCATGGAAGGGGAAACTGGCGAAAAGTTTTTTGCATGGAGCTTCCGCTGACCAATGCTTTAGCCAAAGAATTCTGCGCATATGCACCAGCTGGAGCATCAGGCGAGATGCCTGTTGAATAGAATCTCTAATGGCATCCACTGTGAAACATAAGGCCCTGGGCATATTCTCCCAAAATTTGATCTGCTCCGGAGGCAGATCTTTCAGCCCCTGTTTCACCTGATCCTTTAAGACCTGACACATACCCACTGCCGCCACGGCAGGGTAGGTGTCAGGGTCACCTGTGGCCAGGTGACAGATGCACACCGTAGGGGGACAGGAGTGCACCGCGAGGTAGTGAACCCTATGGCTGGCTTCTGCGGATAGGAAACTGGGTGGTTGTGGAAAGCGGGACCAGAGGAGCACAACCGGGATCCAAACGGAAGCTAGAGCCAAGATTCCCCAGGGCGCGGAGTCTAAGACCCAGCTGGTCTTCTTCAGGGCCTCTAGTGGTGAGGATGTTAGCTGCAGGCTGGGACCAGGTCGCGGCCCCTGGAGTTTCCTAGCTCACGCCCCGTAGGATAAGGGGAAAAGAGGGGAAGCAGCAGCACACGATAAGAGAGAACCGAGTAACAAGCTGAAGGTCAGGGGCCACAAGCAGACAAGGATAACGAAGAACGAGCCGAAGGTCAAGGGTCACGAGCAGACAGGGATAGTCGGGGACAAGCCAATAACGTAACAGAGAGACAGACGTAGCACACGGCAGGCAGGAACCCAAACACACAATGCCTAACAAACACGTTGATCAGCAAAGCAGGCTTGCAGTGCACAGGTTAATATAGTGTTCTGTGATAGGGCCTGGGGTGGAGTCAGGCTGGGAGGAGATTATAAAGGAAGCCAGGTGAAGGAGGTCTGGTCTCTAGATGAACACATGAGGAGGAAGGTAAGATGGCAGACAGACATTAATGCATATCCATGACAGTAGGTTACTGCACCCGCCAGGAGAAAGGAAGACCTTAGTAAAGATTCCAACTTCTTCTCAGAAGGATCTTTAAATACCTGGGCATTTTCCACCGGACAAGTTAAGCTTTTATTTGCACAAGAGATAGCTGCATCCACAAAAGGCAGACTCCACTTCTTGGTAAACTTCTCCTCCATAGGATAAAGAACTTCAAACTTCCTAGGAGGAGAAAAACGCTTATCTGGATGTTTCCAGTCTGCGTAAATCAGATTCTCCAATAAAGGATGAATCGGAAAGGCACAAGCAGCCTGTGGGGATTTTAATGAACCCAGGGAGGAGACAGGTGATTCAGTTAACTCTGAAGAGGGTAACTTGAATGTAGAACGCACTGCTTCAGCATAACATTGCACCTGCAATTTCAGAAGCTGGGAAGCAGAAAAAGGTTCTTCTGATATCCCTGATCCCTCCGACTCCTCATCCCCTGATGGGGCTACACCATTCTCATCCTCACCATCCTCAGATTTTTCTGAAAGGAGATCTAAAAGGAGATCTGCTTCACTTTTTGTCCTTTTGTGAGGACTTTGCAATTAACGCAGCGATTCTTCCTTCTAAGTTGTTCAGGGCTGGTGCCAAAGTGTCCTCAGTGACATATGCAGGCCCAGGCACCACAGGAGAGGCTGCTACTCCTGATAGAGCCAATGGTTCATTCTGTAAAGGCGCTTCATATATTACAGGAGAGGAAGGTACCGAGCAGGCACTGCTAGAGCCTCCTGTCTCAGGCGGTGGTGCTTTTTTCTTTCTTAGTCAGTGAATTTATTTTCTGGGAAGACATATTACTAAGCAAAGCCGAGGTACCAACAGTGCATATACTACTGTGCTAGTTTAGCAAATAACATAAAGTATGCAACTAATAACACACAGTTTCATGCTAGAGTAGGTGTCTAACTTGGGAGTGCTCAGCCAACCACATAGAGATCTTACATGCCCTTACGCTGCTGTGTCCCTTCAAGGAAAGCTCCAGGCTTGTGAGGCTCCTTTTTTACTTCCTGCCTGTACGATGCTGTAGGAATAGCGTGCCCGCGCATTCGTGCGCGCACGTGCACGCTCACGGGCCCGCCCACTCCCATCGCTGTATGCATAAAGCGCGCACCCGTGCACACGCTCGACATAGGGGCTCATGGCGGCAGTCAGTCACAAGGAAGATCCCCCTGACACCTGCCTGAGATGAGGGAAGAGGCAGCCATCCATGGCAGAGCTTAGCAGCGAAAGGCGTGTGCTGTCTGAAGGAACTGACACTGCTCTGGAGCTAGGTGAGTGGAACTCAACTCTTTACTCCCTCCAGTAGTGGCCAGAAAAAGGACACCTACTCAAAATTTAGGAAAGGTCCCTAAGCTTCATACTTGGGACTCTTTTCCTGCTTACCTTATCCCTGCTGCAGGTTTCAGAACCAATCTTTCCCCATCACGGCGGGGTATGTGTGCCAACCTTCAGGGATATGGGTTCCTACTTAAAGGAGGCCTCTTCCCTGGGCCTTGTAAAAGACTCTGCCAGGACTTTTAGCATAAGTAGCGAAAGTGCTGGACCCTAGAGCCCAGTCCTCTGAAGAGAGACATTACAGGCGACACCTCGTCCACGAGGCCCGGATACCATCCAGTTTTTGCGTAAATATTTAGGCATCTTGGATGGACCCGAAAGTGTAGCTCTTTTACCCCCAGAGGGTTTCTTTGGCAGAGCTTCCTTCAGCACATCCTAATCGCGTCCAACACCTTAGACACTGTCGAAAAAATTTAGGTACTTCCCTTAGGGGAGGGGTTATATAGAGGGGAACTTGTCTTCATTGGTTGTGCCAGTGTCCAATCACCTCTGGTGACCTATACAACCCACTATGTAATGACTTAGGCTCTGTGTCCAGTGGTGTACGATAAAGAAAAAGCACTTTTGCATGCATGTGATTGGACAATGGAATCAGCAGATCTTCATATAATTCACTGAGCTGTGGGAAAAATCCCTTGCAAAGTTAATAGTCTAGTTGCCTTTAGTAAATCAATCCTATTATGTCTGTATTTCATTGCCAAATTTGACCAGCAAGTGGCGCTGTGGCTGAAAACTGTGAAGTCCTTAGACAGGGGTCAGCAACCTTTTTCCACTTAAGGGCTGGATTCAATGTATGTGAAAACATGGATGGCCGTATTCCCCTGCTAATAAACAAAGATAATCATTTTGACACCTCTACATTACACAGCCCCCGCACTTCTGGACCCCTTTACATTACATGGCCCCGCACCTCTGGAACCCTTTACATTACACAGCCCCCCCCCCCCTGCATATTACACATCCCTCTCTGCACATCACATTACAAATTGCTCCTTATTTGCATTTTACTTTTACGGAGACCAGTCACACCTTTGTACAGGGTGGCCTGTAACCCACCTAAACCTATTTATTTTTCTGTAGGCACCTCTTTGTGGGAGTTCCCTGAAACAATGTTGTACTTGTCTTTCACCGCCCAGTCTAGTAATTGGCATGATTTTCTGTACTACTCTCTCATGGCCCAGAGCACCTTCCAATCAACTCCCTCGAGCCCACCCACATATTAGATGCAGGTGGAGGGCTTTTGAGATTCATAATTTTCACCTATATAACCAGGAGGATATGTAGGTCATCCACCTGATCTCTCCTACAGACTAGCATGATAGAGAGTAAACCAATAGGGCTGCTGGGGATATGATAGAGGAAAGAAATCAATAAAAAACTGTTTTCTAAAAACAAAAAAAATAGTTTTAATCAAGAATGTAACAACAAACTTTTCAGTTCAGCAAGGAAACCGGTTACTAGGGTTGAGCAACCTCGAACTATAAAGTTCGGGTTCGTACCGGACTTTTGGGTTTTTGGTACCCGGACCCGAACCCGAACAATTTACTGTATGTTCGGGTTCGAGTTCAGTGTTCGGCAATGTAATGGCGCATTTTAAAAAGCTGCAGGGTAGCCAATCAACATTTGTTTAACTCGTGTGCCCTTAGAAGCCATCACAGCCATGCCTACTAATGGCATGGCTGTGATTGGCCAGTGCAGCATGTGACCCAGCCTCTATATAAGCTAGAGGCACACAGCACAGCACGTCACTCTGCTTTAGATAGTGTAGGGAAAGGTTGCTGCTGCTGCTTTGAGGGAGAGAATTAGATAGGAGTCCTGATTCAGAAATCAAATTACTCAGCGATCTACCTTGATTTTGTTGTGTGGGTGCAGTGCACAATCTTTTTACCCTGCCCTGAGCCCAGTGCCAGAGAAAATATAACTTTTATCTGTCTGTTAGTTAGGTTGGCGTCGGCGGGCATTTTATGCAAGCTCAGTGCACCAGCACTGCATATGTTACTGTGAGATACACCCTTTAGATACTGTTGGTCTATTCTGCTGTTCTAAAAACACCCATTTAGGGCAAAAAATATATATTTTGCTGTGTTTCCTGCATATCTGTATTTAGTGAGATACACACTTTAGATACTGTTGTTTTATTCTGCTATTCAAAAAAAAATCATTTAGGACCAAAAATTTTTTTTGCCAACGTTTTCTGCATATCTGTACGTGTGAGGTACACCCTTTAGATACTGTTGCTCTATTCTGGTATTCCAAAAAAAACACATTTAGGGCAAAAGAAAATATTTTGCAGTGTTTCCTGCATATCTGTACGTGTGATATACACACTTTAGATACGGTTGTTTTATTCTGCTATTCAAAAAATAATAATTTAGGGCAAACAAAAAATTTGGGCAACGTTTTCTGCATATCTGTACGTGTGAGATACACACTTTAGATACTGTTCTTCTATTCTGCTATTCAAAAAGATAATAATTTAGGGCAAAAAAATATTTTTTGGTGCGTTTTCTGCATATCTGTACCTGTGAGATGCACCCTTTAGATACTGTCGCTCTATTCTGCTATTCAAAAAAAAAAAACATTTAGGGGAAAAATCTTAAATTGCAGCCTAGTCTGTATGTGTACGTGTGAGGTACACCCTTTAGATACTGTTGCTCTATTCTGGTATTTAAAAAAAACACATTTAGGGCAAAAAAAATATTTTGCAGCGCTTGCTGCATATCTGTACATGTGAGATACACCCTTTAGATACTGTTGTTCTATTCTGCTATTCAAAAAACACCCATTTAGTGCAAGATCCTAAATTTGAGAAATATGAGGAGAACGTCAAATAAGGGACGTGGCCCCGGGCGTGGTGCTGCTGGTGGAGCTCCTGTTGCAGGGAGAGGACGTGGTTGATCTGTGCCAGCTACACGCACAAGTGAAACACCTTCCTCAGGTGCGAGTAAGCGACAGAGCCTGCAGCGGTATTTGGTCGGGCCTAATGCGGCTCTACGAATGTTGAGCCCAGGACAAGTACAAGCGATAGTAGATTGGGCTGCTGACAGTGCCTCCAGTTCCTTCACATTGTCTCCCACCCATGTTATTTTAAGTTATTTCCCTATCCACATTTGTTTGCAGAGCACTTTTTCTGCCATTTGCAGTCCTCTAGCCCTTTCCATTACTTTTTTAGAGCCATTTTAGTCCTCAAAAGTTTGGGTCCCCATTGACTTCAATGGGGTTCGGGTTCGGGGTCAAGTTCGGTCAAGTTCGTGTCCTGAACTCAAACTTTTTTGCGAAGTTCGGCCGAACCCGTCGAACCCGAACATCCAGGTGTCCGCTCAACTCTACCGGTTACTTTTACATTTCATTGCCATGAGCTTGTCCTCAACATTCCACAGAAACTGCTCTCCTAAAACTAACAAACGATCTACTAACGGCCAAAACTAAGGGACATTATTCTGTACTCCTACTCCTGGATCTCTCTGCTGCCTTCAATACGGTTGACCACCCCCTTCTCCTCAAAAAAACTCCATGCCTTTGGTCTCTGTGACTGTGCTCTTCGCTGGTTCTCTACCTACTTATCCAACCGCACCTTTAGCGTTACTTACAATTCTACTTCCTCCTCTCCTCTTCCTTTCTCTGTTGGGGTCCCCCAAGGTTCTGTTCTTGAACCTCTCCTATTTTCAATCTACACCTCCTCCCTGGGTCAGCTGATAGCCTCCCATGGCTTCCAATACCATCTCTATGCTGACGACACTTAAATCTATTTCTCTACCCCTCAACTCACTCCTTCAGTCTCCTCACGCATCACAAATTTACTCTCAGATATATCAGCTTAGATGTTACACCACTTTCTCAAACTCAATTTATCCAAAACTGAACTTATCACTTTTCCTCCCCCATGTGCCTCTTCTCCTGATCTCTCTGTCAAAATTGATGGCACAACTATCAGCCCATTCCCACTTGCCAAGGTCCTAGGAGTAGTACTGGACTCTGAACTCTCCTTTAAGCCCCACGTCCATCTTGCCGACTCAACCTCCGAAACATCTCCAAAATATGCCTCTTTCTAACCAATGACACAACAAAGCTCTTAATTCACTCCCTGGTCATCTCTCGCCTTGATTACTGCAACTCCCTCCTCATTGGCTTACCTCTGCATACTCTATCCCCCCTTCAGTACATAATGAATACTGCTGCCAGACTCATCCACCATACCAACTGCTCTCTGTCTCTGTAACTCCTCTCTGTCAATCCCTCCACTGGCTTACGCTCACCCAACAAATTAAATTCAAAATACTAACAACTACAGTACCTACAAAGCCATCCACAACTCTGCCCCCAGCTACATCACTGACCTAGTCTCACCTAGTGACGTTAAGCGGGCTCTGTTTTCATGCCTCCTTCCTGACAGTGCAGCACTCCTGTATTAACAAGCAGGGGGCAGTGTTCACAGACATACAGAACCTGCACTAGCAAAAAGTGTAGCTACTGACTTTTAATAAATGGACATTCACCTGTCCCATGATCCAGCGATGCGGCCGCCCGAAGCCTCGCTCCTCCTCTCCCCAGCCTCTCTGCGGTCCCGGCATAGCAAGGCTGGGCACCCGGCTATGACAGCTTGCGACTTCACAACCGGGTGCGCACTGCGAATGCGTGAGTTGCGCTGCGCTCTCTTAGTGGCCAGGCAATCTTCTGAGACCTGTGACGTGTCCCAGAAGATTGAAGAGAGGGAGGGGGAAGAGGAGTCACCTAGGGGGAGAGGAGGAGTCACCTAGAAGGCAAGGTGATGAGAGCAGGAAGTGGGAGCTGGGTACCTGTCAAAACTAGGTACCCGCTCCCCCCCCAAAAAAATGACATGCCAAATGTGGCATGTAAGGGGGTGAAGAGTGCTTAAAGCGGAAGTTCCACTTTTGGGTGGAACTCCGCTTTAATATCATACTGTTTGCACAATATGCTTACCATATCACCAACCATCAAAGCTTCCAGTAAGAAGATCCATGTATATAATAGTGATCTTCCGCGCTCCAAACAAATAAAGATTACAACCGATGCTGCTACTTACAACCATAAATATCAAAACCAGTGAAAATGAAATATATATACCAAAGTGCATATATAGCAAAATTCACATAAAAAGAAAAACCAAAAGTCCAATAGCAGTCCTCTTTAAACAACAAAAACAATGTGATGATACTCCCAGTGATGTCCTAATTGAGAAAAAATACATTACAATAAAGTATCCACCACCGTATGTGTCGCATCAGACCCTCTCCCATCAGGTGGAAACTCACCAAATTTACTTGCCTACCACTCTCATGGTTAGACTAGTAAGCTATAAGAATCAGTTGTTCAAAGATTCCTTAATAAGTCAATCCACTTCTCCACATTTCCTTGTAGAAAAGGTGCATATCCATGGGTACATGAAAAAGAAAGGCTCCACTAGTGTAATATTGTAAAGCTCAATCTTTAAACTAAAAACAATACCCAGTCCACTCACTTTTAAAACATCTTGTATGAAACATTGTAAAGCTGATGACATAATCGAGCGATCCCCTTCAGTCTCACCACCTGCATGCTGGCTGAAAACTATGCAGGGAAACACCAATCACTCTCACAATGTTAATGCAACGATTCTGGTTGCCGTCCAGTCACAACCCAACGTACGTTTCATCCCTTCCAACCTTGTCACAGGGGATGACTGCACGGCTCAGCAACCAGACTTATCAACACTCTGTCTCTGAGCCATTAACCCCTTCCAAGTTCAGAAATCACTAGCCAGCTGTGCTCCTAAACTGCTCCAACTATACTGCTTGCAAGACTTTTTCTAACGTCCTGCAAGCGCACCACTTCATTGTGAAAGCACCCGGGCTTACACACTGAGGCTGCAGGGGAGGCATTTTTCAGGCACTTTTGCAGGTGCCATTTTTAGCCCTTTAGCACCTGAAAAATGCCTCCAGTGTGAAAGGGGTCTAAATGGGATAGAATTATGGGTAGACACACCCACCTTTCTAGTAACGGAGGATGTGCTCTCCTTGTACATGATTATTCATCATGACAAAGCCCTGTTGGCATTAAATTGGGCCTTAAGTAGTAGGGATGATATCCCCTACTCTCAAAAGGTGTTCCTACATGTTCCTACTTTTGTTTGTCGCATAATTATTTCTAGAACCAGAGAGAGTTCTTTAGCCAGAAAACAGGCATTGCCATGGCTGCCAAATTTGCTCCCGGCCTAGACAATATTTTCATGTCGGAGTGGGAGGACAAATTTGTATTCAGTCAAAATAAACCTGAATTGAAATATTACAGATACTTCATAGATGATATTATATTCATTTGGGAGGGATCTGAGGAGAGCCTGTTGTTTTTTATGACATCTTTAAACAATAATAACAACAACATTAAGTTAGATTTTCAGTGGGAATGTGATTCTATCAATTTTTTGGATGTAACAATTGTGAGGGGGTTAACTCGGTAGCGGGTGTGTGTGACCCCCTGGTTGGGCTCCCCACACAAAAACAGGGCCAGCAGACGGAGGTTGTGGTTTTCAAAATCAAAAGGTGCGGTTTATTTCTCTATGTACAGTGACAAAAACACAGCAAAGCCAAAAAAGAAACAAACAAAATAAATCCTGGTCAGTTTGACCTCTGACTAAACATGCAGGTTTCCTAAACTAACAACTGGGATCAGCCTGGTGCTGTCCTAGTCCCTAAGTCCCTGGTTTAGTAAAAGTCCAAACAAATAGCCACACAGGCTTTGCCTCACCGCACAGGGGTTCACTCTCCCTAGACAGTCCACACAGGTCTGGTTCCAGGCATGAGCTAACATCTAATGAATCTGGGAGTTTTTTATAGAGGCCTAAATGAGCTGACAAGGTTCAGCTGGTCTCATCTCTGTCTGCACGACGCCCCACACTCTCCCTAGAGGTATGAGTCATCCATGAGCCTACTAGCCTCAGCTGGGCTTATACAACTCTCCACCCTAGTTGTATAAGTCAGCATAAAGCCTGAATCTGGGAGAAATATATCTACCCCCCTGGATGCAACCAGGTGACTTTACCTTCCTGCTGTCACATACCCCCCCCTCTTGTTTTAACCTTGGGGTTGGAACACCAGCAATCAGGCATTCATGTACTCGAGACAAAGCATCCACATTCCCCATTTGAACGCCAGGGCGATGCTTTACTGTGAAGTTGAATTCCTGTAGGGCCAGGAACCACCTATTCACTCTTCTATTTGTCTCCTTGTTTTGAGCCATCCACTTTAACGGAGCGTGATCCGTAACCATGTCAAAGTGCCTACCTAGCAGATAGTACCGAAGGGAATCTAGAGCCCACTTCACCGCTAAACACTCCTTTTCAACCGTGGCGTAATTTACCTCATGGGACTTCAACTTCCTGCTGAGGTAAATGACTGGGTGCTCTTCCCCGTTCCAGACCTGGGACAATACTGCTCCTAACCCCACATCTGACGCATCACTTTGTACGACAAAGTCTTTAGAGAAGTCGGGTGAGTACAACACTGGCTGGCTACATAAGGCTTGTTTCAAGAATTGGAATGCTGCCTCAGCCTCGGGGGTCCATTTAATCATGACCGACCCTTTCCCTTTCGTCAGGTTGGTTAGGGGCACAGCCTTAGAAGCAAAGTGGGGAATGAAGCGCCGATAATAACCCGCGATTCCCAGAAAGGCCCGTACCTGCTTCTTGCTGTTGGGACGTGGCCAACTCTGGATGGCCTCGACTTTGTTGAGTTGGGGTTTTATCACTCCCCTGCCAATGGTGTACCCAAGATATTTGGCCTCCTCCTGCCCAATGGTACACTTCTTGGGGTTAGCCGTAAACCCCGCTTCCCGGATAGAGTCTAGGACTGCTTGCACTTTTGGCAGATGTGAGGCCCAATCTGTGCTATGGACAATTACGTCATCCAGGTAAGCCGCAGCATACTTCCGATGGGGCCTCAGTATCTGGTCCATTTTCCGCTGGAATGTGGCCGGCGCATTCTGTAACCCGAACGGCATTCTCTTATATTGGAACGCCCCGTCTGGGGTTACAAATGCGGTTTTCTCTTTGGCCGACTTGGCCAGGGGAATTTGCCAATACCCTTTTGTGAGGTCAAGAGTCGTCATGTATCGGGCTGTTCCCAGCCAGTCGATCAACTCATCTATACGTGGCATGGGGTAGGTGTCAAATTTTGTAACTTTGTTCAACTGACGAAAATCGTTACAAAATCGCCAGCTCCCATCCGGTTTAGGCACCAACACAATGGGACTAGACCAATCACTTTGGGACTCCTCTATCACCCCTAAGTTCAGCATTTTCTGTACTTCCTCCCGTATTGCCTCCCGTCGGGCCTCTGGGATCCGATAGGGTTTTAACTTCACCCTTTCACCGGGCGGGGTAATAATATCATGCTCTACCCCAGATGTTTGTCCCGGCAGCTCAGAGAACACCTCCTTGTTGCGAAGCACAAACTCCTTAACCTCCTGTTGTTGGGGTTGTGACAAGGTGGCTGCTATTCCAACCTCCGGAATCACGCAACCAGTTTGAGCTGGTGACCAAGTTTCTGCGACTAGGGACTCTCTATCCCTCCAGGCTTTCAACAGATTAACGTGATATATCTGTTCGGGCTTTCGCCTTCCTGGTTGTCTGACCTTGTAATTCACTTCGCTCACTTTTTCCATTATCTCGTAGGGGCCTTGCCATTTGGCAAGGAATTTACTTTCAACCGTAGGGACAAGTACCAATATCCTATCCCCCGGGGAAAAGGTACGGGTCTTTGCTCCACGGTTGTACACTCTCTGCTGTGCCAACTGCGCTTGGGCCAAATGTTCCTTCACGATGGGCATTACCTGTGCAATTCGATCTTGCATCAGGGCGACATGCTCAATCACACTCCTGTGGGGAGAACTCTCACTTTCCCAAGTTTCCTTGGCAATATCCAACAGCCCTCTTGGGTGTCTCCCATACAGTAACTCAAAGGGGGAGAATCCCGTAGAGGATTGGGGCACCTCCCTAATAGCAAACATCAAATAAGGAAGTAGACAGTCCCAATCCTTTCCATCTCTATCCACCACTTTCTTCAACATTTGTTTTAGGGTTTTGTTGAATCTTTCAACCAGCCCATCGGTTTGGGGGTGATACACAGATGTACGCAATTGCGTCACTTTGAACAATTTACACAGCTCTTTCATAACCCGGGACATAAAGGGTGTACCTTGGTCCGTAAGCAGTTCTTTACAAATACCCACCCGGCTAAAAACAAGAGATAGCTCTTTGGCTATGGTTTTGGCCGAGGTATTTCTGAGAGGGATCGCTTCTGGATAACGGGTGGCATAGTCCATTATAACCAATATGTACTGGTGCCCCCTAGCGGACTTGATTATAGGACCTACCAAATCCATTGCGATTCTCTCAAACGGGACCTCAATGATGGGTAGAGGGACCAGCGGGCTACGGAAATGTGGCATCGGGGCCGACCTCTGACACACAGGGCAGGAGGAACAATAATTTTCTATGTCCTTCATCACCCCAGGCCAATAGAATCTCTGTAATACCCTCTCTCGGGTTTTCTCTGTCCCCAGATGACCTCCAAGAATGTGCCCATGGGCCAACTCCAACACCAACTTCCTGTAAGGTTTGGGCACCACCAGCTGCTCAACGGTTTCTTCTGCCCTTTTTGCCACCCGATACAGTAGGTCCTTCTCTACGCTGAAGTATGGGTAAGTGCAGGTATTATCTGGGTTCACTAACTCGCCATCTATTTCCACTACGTTTTCCCGTGCCTTTATTAGGGCGGGGTCTTTTAACTGTTCTGTGGCAAAATTTTCCCTGTGAACCTCCAGATCAGAAAACTCCACAGACGGTAGGTTTTCGTCTGAGGAGGTGGGCTCCTCTCCAGTTTCTTGAGTCTCCCCTGCCAATACTGACAAGGGAAATTCTGGAGAGTCCTCCCCACTCTCAGAGGAGTTCTGGCTATCACATTCCTGGTACATAGGGGCACCAGTGGGGGGCTCAGGATCATCCCACAGTTCCCAGAACTTCGGAAAATCCCTTCCCACAATGGCATCATGCGGTAATTGAGATACTAACCCCACTGGATGAGAGAGGGTACCTTTGGGGGTCTCGAACCACACTGTAGTCACTGGATACTCTCGGGTGTCCCCATGCACACAAATAACAGCTACCTTGCTATTCCCAGAGACCTCTGTTTTAACTAATTCAGCCTTTATCAGGGTCACAAGGCTACCTGAATCCAGCAATACCACAACATTTCTACCATTAATACACATTTTGCATAAATGTTTCTCAGTTCCCCGAATGGCAGTGCATGCGACTGTCGCACACAGCGACTGATGTCTGTCCGTCAGAAAGTCACACTGCATGGGTTCCTCCACAACCGGGCAATTGGCTGCAATATGTCCCGCTTGCCGGCAGCGGTAGCAAACGATCCTTCTTGCGGCCTCTTGAGCCGCTGATTTCCCAGGCTGTTCTCGCCAAACTTGGGGTAGAGCTCCCACCCTCTCACTCTCTCCACCCTCACCCCTTGGAATCCTCTTATCCGCCCCTGGGGATGGTCTGGTCTTAGGGTGGAAAGTCCGAGTGTCTCTGGAAGAGGCCGTCAGGTTCTCTGTAGCCAAGTATTTCTCTACACGATCCACAAGACCACCGGCCGTCTCTGGGTCTCCATGGCTTACCCACTTTTGGATGGCAGTAGGAAGAGCTCTCAAAAACCGATCCATTACAACACGTTCCACAATCTCTGGTGCGGACAAAGTCTCTGGCTGTAGCCACTTCCTGCTCAGGTGAATGAGATCATACATTTGAGACCTGGGGGGTTTTCCAAGCTGGAAAGTCCAGTTATGCACACGCTGAGCCCGGACAGCCAGGGTGACACCCAGCCTTGCCAATATTTCAGCTTTTAGCATCACATAGTCTTTTGCTTGGTCAGGCTCTAGGTCATAGTAAGCCTTCTGCGATTCACCAGTTAACAGAGGAGCCACCAGTCCAGCCCACTGCTCCTCAGGCCACTTTTCTCTTTCAGCAGTCCTTTCAAATGTGGTCAAAAATACCTCTGGATCATCCTCTCCAGTCATTTTTGTCAATAAACGACTCACCCCAAAGGACGCGGTATTAGTGGGACGGCTTTCCTCACTGGTCTGCGGACGTTGCTGCATTACTGCTTCCATTTGTTGTAGTCTCTGCTCTTGCTTCTGTAACAGGTCTATGAAGCGGGCCTCAGATTGCTGCTGGGCTTGTTGATGAGCTTGCTGCTGGGCTGCAAGGCTCCTTTGCAAACCTGCATTTGTCTGCTGTTGATTGGCATTTGCTAGAGCCAGCTGTTTCAGTATCTCCTCCATGCTGGCTTAAAAAAAACTGCCACTGGTTCTCCACCAACTGTGAGGGGGTTAACTCGGTAGCGGGTGTGTGTGACCCCCTGGTTGGGCTCCCCACACAAAAACAGGGCCAGCAGACGGAGGTTGTGGTTTTCAAAATCAAAAGGTGCGGTTTATTTCTCTATGTACAGTGACAAAAACACAGCAAAGCCAAAAAAGAAACAAACAAAATAAATCCTGGTCAGTTTGACCTCTGACTAAACATGCAGGTTTCCTAAACTAACAACTGGGATCAGCCTGGTGCTGTCCTAGTCCCTAAGTCCCTGGTTTAGTAAAAGTCCAAACAAATAGCCACACAGGCTTTGCCTCACCGCACAGGGGTTCACTCTCCCTAGACAGTCCACACAGGTCTGGTTCCAGGCATGAGCTAACATCTAATGAATCTGGGAGTTTTTTTATAGAGGCCTAAATGAGCTGACAAGGTTCAGCTGGTCTCATCTCTGTCTGCACGACGCCCCACACTCTCCCTAGAGGTATGAGTCATCCATGAGCCTACTAGCCTCAGCTGGGCTTATACAACTCTCCACCCTAGTTGTATAAGTCAGCATAAAGCCTGAATCTGGGAGAAATATATCTACCCCCCTGGATGCAACCAGGTGACTTTACCTTCCTGCTGTCACACAATATATAAACAGAATGATATATTGGCAACTGTCGTGGAAATTCAACTATACGATGCGCGTAATCCATGTCACTTTCAGCCTTTTGGTATAATGCATCTTAGTACGACCCTGTTTCCCGTATCTTCCCAAGTAACACAGACATGACCACCATCCTTACATCCTTAGCTCCACAGCTCGACTGTCTGATAATGGGAGCAATCTTTATTTATATAATAATAGAGCCTGGTTGCTTTACAAATCAGCCAATCAAGCACAGGCAAACAGGAGGAGTTATACAAATCTCATCCAATGAACAATGACTAGGGAAGTCTTATGGGCGTGTCTGGGCAGGGTCAGTGTGTATGATTTCCTGCCCCCTGTCGCTGTAAGCCATCATCTTCAGCTAGACAAAGAAAGCCGCATAGCTGGCCTTGAAATCATGGACGCTGTCCCCGACCATAACAATTCAAAGACTGCCATTTTCACAGTTGGCGTGAATCCTTATTCTGCGTTGTTCAGAGAACAATGCATACCCGGATTATACTACCGTTCCTATGGATTGTAGATTATCTGCAGAGGCACGCCATGGTCCCCCTATGTGCTGATCAGACACACAGAAAGACAAAAGTGCGCATCCCCCCCATAACCAATAATGTCTTTGCAGAGTGAACACATCCCCCTCAGATGATCGTCTGTGCATTGCACAGGGGCTCTTCACTGGCGGACATATCCCCACTCTGCAAACACTTCTCTGCATCCTCAAGAAGCTTTCCACTACCAAAATGGGTCTCAACTGGCGTAAGTCTGCCCCAGTCTGCTTTTTAGAGCGGGCTGCAGAAGAACTTACACTGGAAGACACTGTGACCATACATATTAAATAAATCTTAATAAAATTTCCACAACAGCAACAAAAGAATACTTTAAGGCAACTGATCATAATAGTTATTTGTCGATTAAAAGTGGACATCACCCCACATGGCTTAGAAATATACCACAGGGACAATTAATGCAGATTAGGCGCAATTGTACTTATGATCAGGATTTTATTGAACAATACCAAATGATTAAAGAGAAATTTGTTCAGAAAGGCTACTCAAAGGTTGGATTGGAGCCAGAGATCCAAAATATATTAAAGGTCCCAAGGAATAAGTGTTTGGTAAATAAGGTAAAAAAATCAAATGATGCTAAACAATGGTGTTTTATATCAGACTTCCATGACCAATATAAAGACATCGAAGATGATTATTGGAAACATTGGCATATTTTAATAATGGACTGTACTCTGGGTTCTGTTTTGCCCAGTAGTCCTTCCTTTATATACAGGAGAGCACCAAGTTTTGGCGAAAAGGTAGTCAAAAAATATTAGATCCAGCAGTTACACCAGGTAGGAAGGGCTTCCTGGCTTGTGGCAGATGTAAAGCCTGCTATACTGCCAGAGGTACAGTGGAACCTCGAATTCCGAGCATAATCCATTCCAGGAGAATGCTCATAATCCAAAGTACTCCCATATCAAAGCGAGTTTCCCCATTGAAGTCAATGGAAACAAAAATAATTTGTTCTGCATTGACTTTAATGGCATGCAATACCGCATGCGGCCAGAGGCGGGGGGCGACAGAGAGCCTCGAAAACAGCCGGAAAGGCCCGAGGACAGCTCGGCTGACCTCGGCAAACCTCAGAAAGGCTCGGGAACGTAGTATTTCCGAGTCTTTCCGAGCATTTCCGAACGGCTCCAAGCGGCGCCGATCGGCTATGATTGGCTCCGCACGGCTCCGGCGCCCCCCCACCTTAGGCCAAACGCGGTAATGCACACCACTTTGGCCTGAAATCCTGCTCATTTTGCAAGACAACACTCGCAAACCGAGTTAGGATTTTTCAAAATACAGTGCTCGTATTGCGAAGCGCTCGTTAACCGCGTTACTCACAATCCGAGGTTCCGCTGTAATGTGAGGAAATGTACAGCATTTAAAGCACCTTCTACGGACCAAGAGTAGGATATTAATCACCTTATCACATGTGACACTACACATGTAATGTATGCACTACTACAGTGCCTTGAAAAAGTATTCATACCCCTTGAAAGTTTCCAAATTTTGTCATGTTACAGCAAAAACTTAAATTTATTTTATTGGGATTTTATGTGATAGACCAACACAAAGTGGCACATGAAGTGGAAGGAAAATGATAAATGGTTTTATACATTTTTTACGAATAAATATATGAAAAGTGTGGCGTGCATTTGTATTCAGCCCGACTAAGTCAATACTTTGTAGAACCACATTTCGCTGCAATAACAGCTGCAAATCTTTTTAGGTATGTCTCTACCAGCTTTGCACATCTAAAGAGTGAAATTTTTGCTCATTCTTCTTTGAAAAATAGCTCAAGCTCTGTCAGATTGGATGGAGAGTGTCTGTGAACAGCAATTTTCAAGTCTTGCCACAGATTCTCAATTGGATTTAGGTCTGTAACATGTTTTCTTCTAAGATTGCCCTGTATTTGGCTTCATCCATCGTCTCATCAACTCTGACCAGCTTCCCTGTCCCTGCTGAAGAAAAGCATGCCCACGACATGATACTACAACCACCATGTTTCAAGGTGGGGATGGTGTGTTCAGGGTGATGTGTAGTGTTCGTTTTCCACCACACATAGCGTTTTGCTTTTAGGCCAAAAAGTAAAATTTTGGTCTCATCTCAGCAGAGCACCTTCTTCCACATGTTGTGTCCCCCACATGGCTCCTCACAAACTGCAAACGGGACTTCTTATGGCTTTCTTTCAACAATGGCTTTCTTCTTGCCACTCTTCCATAAAGGCCAGATTTGTGGAGTGCACAACTAATAGTTGTCCTGTGGACAGATTCTCCCACCTGAGCTGTGGATCTCTGCAGCTCCTCCAGAGTTACCATGGGCCTTCTGACTGCTTCTCTGATTAAAGCTCTCCTTGTCTGACCTGTTAGTTTAGGTGGACGGCCATGTCTTGGTAGGTTTGCAGTTGTGCCATACGCTTTCCATTTTCAGATGATGGATTGAACAGTGCTCTGTGAGATGTTCAAAGCTTGGGATATTTTTTTTATAACCTAACCCTGCTTTAAACTTCTCCATAACTCTATTTGTGACCTGTCTGGTGTGTTCCTTGGCCTTCATGATGCTGTTTGTTCACTAAGGTTCTCTAACAAACCTCTGAGGGCTTCACAGAACAGCTGTATTTATACTGAGATTAAATTACACACAGGTGGACTTTTTTTTACTAATTAGGTGACTTCTGAAGGCAATTGGTTCCACTAGATTTTAGTTAGGGGTATCAAAATAAAGGGGGCTGAATACAAATCCACATCACACTTTTCAGATATTTATTTGTAAAAATTTTTTTTTTAACTATTTATCATTTTCCTTCCACTTCACAATTATGTGCCACTTTGTGTTGGTCTAGCACATAAAATCCCAATAGAATACATTTACGTTTTTGGTTGTAACATGACAAAATGTGGAAAATGTCAAGGGGTATGAATACTTTTTCAAGGCACTATATATATTTGATCATTAAAGTTTTGTATTGAACACTGAATTAATTAGGTGTTATTGTTGCACTACTGTGAATTTTGCTATATATGCACTTTGGTATATATATATATATTTAATTTTCACTGGTTTTGAAGAAGGATCATTGATTGGCCACAGAGTCTCATGACAAATTACTGGGTCCTCAATGCACACCCATTATGTTCTTAGAGCACTGAATACAATATTTTATGTTCTAGAATTATGTGATTAAAAAAAAAATCCATGAAAACATCACTTCATTTCATATATTAAACTGTGATGAGATTCATTTTAAATGTAATACGTTCTTCTGGAAGATTGAGAAATAAAATATCTAGACATAAGTAATTGCACAAGATGAAATATGCCGCATGCGTGAAGACAAATACTTAAAGTGTATAAGTTCATCAGCTAAGCCTGGTTGCCGTTTGTTCTTGTGGGCTTTGAATCATGTTGTTTGGCCTTTGGCTCTGACATTTTCCTTTTCTACTAATCTCTACAATCCACATTGCAGTTGTCAAGATGAGAAATAAGCACTTCCTAAACCCTTTTTTACTTTACTGATTCCTGTGGCTTTTGCCATTGTTATTACGCTTTCTTATTTTGAAGCATTTCATTATGAAATGTATGCGTCAACTATTATCATTCTCCGGTGACTTAAAAAAAAAAGTGCAAAACGTTTCCTAAAATTTGCCTTTATTGTGCCATTGTCATCTTCCATGGTATTTTTTTAAATAAAGCAATATTTCAATAAATTAATTATCAGAAAACAATTATCAATTACATGCAATATGAAGAGGAAATGTATATAATTTTCAATTATTTCATATTTTAACATATTATAAATATAGATATTGTATATTTGATACATAATCACAACTCATAAATTTGAGAATATGTGATAAGTACCAGATAATTTAAGATGTAATGGATTTATTGCTGTAGTTACCATTTATAAATTGTTCAGCCCAGGGTTACGATACGATCTAGGCTTTATCCATTGTGTTTTTTTCATTTTAAAAAAAGCTCCCCTATTGTGTAATAAGGAAAATCATTTACTTACCTCTCCATTATACTACCAGTTTTTGCCTTGTGTGTTACAAGTTAAAGTTTTATAAAGCCTCAAGGTTTTTTTACCTTAATGCATTCTATGCATTAAGGTAAAAAACCTTATGTGCTGCAGGAGCCCCCCAGCACCCCTCGCCTCTTTATTCTTACCTGAGCCCGATCTGATCCAGCGACATCTACAAAAGTAGCGTCTCTCGCCATTGTCTCCCTCCTCCCTGGTTCGATTGATAGCAGCAGCAGACTTTAGCTTCCGCTGCTACCAGTCAAATGCCATGACAAGGGAGAGGGTGGAGGATCCTAGTCCCATGGTCTGTGTAAATCCACTTTCCCTGGGGGTGCTTGACAAAGAGGATGGGCCAGGAGCCAGCGGTGGATCCAGGGGGGGGGCAACGTGGCAATTGTCCCCCCCGAAAATATCACTGACTGAATGCAAGTCTCTCTTTCCCACACCAGTATCATCATCCGATCAACAGCGCCGAGAGAAAGAGACTCTGTGTAATGTCATTGTCGTAACGCCGCGGCCGCACTGGTCCAGGACGGAGGAGGTGGGTGGAGCCATGCTGCTGGCTTGATCTATAGTTTTACCTGCACTCTGGTTGCTAGTGCCTGGGCTGCCTGGCGTCTAGTAACCAGTGACGTCAGTCACATAAGAGCAGCTGAGGAGGAGGAAAGCCCCAGCATTCAGAGCGCAGCCTTCTTCCTTCTCCGCCCCTGAGCTGAGAGTGTTGGCTCCACCCACCTCCTCCCTCCATCTTCTCCACACTGCAGGTTGCAGGCAGCACGGAGTCTACACAGGAGGAAAAGCAGTGAACACTGTCATCTGATGCTGCCCTACCTGCAGACAGTGCAATTACCGGGACCCTGTTTATCTCCATTGGTCGTCCTGCATGGGAGCCCCTCCCCCCCATCAGAGCACCAAAATATTTTATTAAAAGTGAGTAAAAAAATTAACCAATGTGTAAAAGTACAAAATACATGTGTGCCATTATTTATGAGAAAAAAATGCTGCAGCTGCCCTTAAAGTCTTGTTCAATGTTAACTCCTTCAGCTCCGGAAAGTTTTACCCCCCACACGTTCATGACCAGGCCATTTTTTGCGATACTGCACTGCGTTACTTTAATTGACTGACAATTGCACGGTCATGCGACATTGTAAAATTTATGTTTTTTTTCCCACAAATAGAGCTTTCTTTTGGTGGTATTTGATTACCTCTGCGCTTTTAATTTTTTGCAATATAAACAAAAAAAGCGACAATTTTGAAAAAAAAAAGCAATATTTTTTACTTTTTGCTATAAAAAAATTCCTAATTATTTAGGCCAATATGTATTCTGCTACATATTTTTGGTAAAAAAAACAAAACAATAAGTGTATATTGACTGGTTTGCTCAAAAATTAAAGCGCCTACAAAATAGGGGATATACAGTGGGGCAAAAAAGTATTTAGTCAGCCACCAATTGTGCAAGTCCTCCCACTTAAAAAGACGAGAGAGGCCTGTAATTGCCATCATAGGTATACCTCAACCTTGAGAGACAAAATGTGGAAATAAATCCAGACAATCACATTGTCTGATTTGGAAAAAATTTAAGTGCAAATTATGGTGGAAAATAAGTATTTGGTCAATATCAAAAGTTCATCTCAATACTTTGTTATATATCCTTTGTTGGCAATGACAGAGGTTAAACGTTTTCTGTAAGTCTTCACAAGGTTGTCACACACTGTTGCTGGTATGTTGGCCCTTTCCTCCATGCAGATCTCCTCTAGAGCAGTGATGTTTTGGGGCTGTCGCTGGGCAACATGGACTTTCAACTCCCTCCAAAGGTTTTCTATGGGGTTGAGATCTAGAGACTGGCTAGGCCACTCCAGGACCTTGAAATACTTCTTACAAAGCCACTCCTTCGTTAACCGGGCGGTGTGTTTGGGATCATTGTCATGCTGAAAGACTCAGCCACGTTTCATCTTCAATGCCCTTGCTGATGGGAGGAGGTTTGCACTCAAAATCTCACGATACATGGCCCCATTCATTCTTTCATGTATACAGATCAGTCGTCCTGTTCCTATTTCAGAGAAACAGCCCCAAAGCAAGATGTTGCCAACCCCATGCTTCACAGTAGGTATGGTGTTCTTTGGTTGCAACTCAGCATTCTCTCTCTTCCAAACACGACAAGTTGTGTTTCTACCAAACTGATCTACTTTGGTTTCATCTGTCCATATGACATTCTCCCAATCCTCTTCTGGATCATCCAAATGCTCTCTGGCAAACCTCAGACGGGCCCGGACATGTACTGGCTTAAGCAGGGGGACACGACTGGCACTGCAGGATCTAAGTCCCTGATGGCGTAGTGTGTTACTGATGGTAGCCTTTGTTACGTTGGTCCCAGCTCTCTGCAGGTCATTCACTAGGTCCCCCGTGTGGTTCTGCGATTTTCGCTCACCATTCTTGTGATAATTTTGACCCCACGGGGTGAGATCTTGCGTGGAGCCCCAGATCGAGGGAGATTATCAGTGGTCTTGTATGTCTTCCATTTTCTAATTATTGCTCCCACAGTTGATTTCTTCACACCAAGCTGCTTGCCTATTGCAGATTTAGTCTTCCCAGCCTGGTGCAGGTCTACAATTTTGTTTATAATGTGCTTCGACAGCTCTTTGATCATCACCATAGTGGAGATTGGAGTGTGACTGTTTGAGGTTGTGGACAGGTGTCTTTTATACTGATAACAAGTTCAAACAGGTGCCATTAATACAGGTAATGAGTGGAGGACAGAGGAGCCTCCTAAAGAAGAAGATACAGGTCTGTGAGAGCCAGAAATCTTGCTTGTTTGTAGGTGACCAAATACTTATTTTCCACCGGAATTTGCAAATAAATTCTTTCCAAATCAGACAATGTGATTGTCTGGATTTGTTTCCACATTTTGTCTCTCATAGTTGAGGTATACCTATGATCACAATTACAGGCCTCTCTCATCTTTTTAAGTGGGAGAACTTGCACAATTGGTGGCTGACTAAATACTTTTTTGCCCCACTGTAGTTACGGCATTTTTATTTCTTTATTTTTTACTAGTAATGGCGGAGATCAGCGATTTTTAGCGGGACTGCAACATTGCGGCGGACAAATCGGGCACCTAACTGACACTTTTGAAAAAAAATTGGGGATCAGTGACACTAATACAGTGATCAATGCTAAAAATATGCACTGCCACTGTATTAATGACACTGGCTGGGAAAGGGGTTAACATTAGGGGCAATCAAAGGGTTAACTGTATCCCTAGGGGGTGCTTTCTAACTGTGTGGGGGATGGATTCACTAGATGAACAGAGTGATCCATGTTCCTGGTTAGCAGGAACACAAGGTCACTCTGTTCATCTCTGACAGAGCAGCGGTCTGCCTTTTTTACATCGGCAGACTGCTGTTCTATCTCTGTGGGGAGCGATCACGGGTGGCCAGACTGTATGATACGTTAAAAACAGTTTTGTAAGCAACACCTTATTTTCTGGCAGTGCCCCTCCCGAGACTAGACTCTGGATCCGCCACTGCTGGGAGCGCCAGTGCAGGTGGAGGACCCACAGGTAAAGCAGGATCAGGGCTACTCTGTACAAAACCATTGCACGGAGAAGGTAAAAATAACATGTTTGTGGTTTTAGTTTAAAAACAAAGTTTATAATCACGTTAAAATCTGAAAACGGAAACACTTTTATTTTTGTGCTGTTCAATTATTTTCTATGTTTGAGCTACAACTGAGAGAGATTTTTTTACTTTTAAATGAATGTTCATTTATTTCTTGAACAGACATACTGTAGAGACCCGACTTTTTCTTGATATCAAAATATGTGAAAAAACAATCAGTGCAGTTAGTAATAATGCATAATAGTACGCAATATAACCAAATCTGTGATTGCTACTAAAACATCAACCAGTGTTTTTCACTACACCTCCTTATATATATATATACACTATACATTTGAGCTGTAGTTCAATCCAAATAAATAAAACACAACATATTCCATCTGCAAATAATATCACAAGTGTCCATAAAGTCCTCCACCTATGTGCTGTGATCTTAATATTTCCTCTTAACTTCTAAAAAATCCCATCCAGGTGTAGCATGCAGTCATCCTGTGCTCATATCACCTTCTTTTATTGACCCCAATAATATATTAAGGTCATAATATGCTTTTTGCCCCACCATAGGCTAGTAGGTTTCTGCTCTCCTCCCAACTTTAATTTTCCCCTGCAGTAATTCACCAGCAATATTCCATTCTCAGGTACATATCCATGCAAAAACAAAATGGCACCATAAATAGTGCTCTCTATATATTCTTATAAAATTTTTATTAAAAACTCCTATAAAAATACACTTACATTAAAAAAGCACCCCAGTTGCTATCATAACAGAGCTTGTTTGTTTTTTTTAAATAACAAACATGTCATACTTACCTCACTATGCAGCTCGTTTTGCACAGAGTGGCCCCCGATCCGTGACTTCTGGGGTCCCTCGGCGGCTCACGTGGCTCCTCCCCACATCAGATAACCCCCTAGGAGAAGCGCTCTCCTATTTGGTTACCTTGCGGGCCTGCTCACGAGTCATTCATTCAGCGTCCATAGCCGCCAAATGTATAACTAGGCCCGCCCCCGGCGCCCGTGTCATTGGATTTGATTGACAGCAGTGGGAACCAATGGCTGCGCTGCTATCAATCTATCCAATCAAGAGCCGGAACCCCATGGAGAGAGGGACAGCGCGTCACCGCCGAGTGAATTCCAGGGCTCAGGTAAGAAAAACGGGGGGCTGGAGGTCGGTGACTGCCAGAAATGTTTTCACCTTAATGCATCCTATGAACCCCTCTAAAACAATATCAATTATAGCCAATGCATCCACATCTCCACAGTAATATATCTCTCCAGTGTGGCTCCTGCTCCTATTGCGAGTTTCTTCAGTAGGACAGGAGCCTCACTACCACACTGCTTCTATATACTCTGCCCTCCGCCATCACTATAGATCCCTCCACCACAGTGGCGACCGGGGGCACTGGAAGTGATGTAATCGCATAGCTACTCGTCCAAACTGGAAGAGACGTTGTCACTCATCTAGACCCAGAATTCAGAAGACGGAAAACTTCTCCCTTCACCATCACGCCGGAAAGGTCCCCACACTTCTCTATCATGCCACATACTCACCAAGTGTCAATCAAAGATAATCAATGTCCATTTGAAAATATTCCTTAACATTATTTGACAATCTCCTCCACTTAGATGTGTGGGCGTGTTAAGATGAAATAATGAGATCACAGCACATTGGTGGAGGACTTTATGAACACTTATGATATTATTTAAAGACAGAATATTTTGTGTTTTATTTATTTGGATTGCACTACATCAAAATGTATAGTTTATGTTTTCTTATTTTTTTTTCTTAATATTTTTTATTTGGTTTTTCAAACAAAATACAATCGTTCAAAATGTGCGGACACAGCCACTGAGTTAATTTTGAAACATTATTGAAACAATTGAAACCTTTAATAAAGCCTCGTACACACGATCGGCTATCCTATGGATTCTAATCCGATGGTTTTGTCCATCGGAAATCCGATGAAGCTGACTTCCATCAGTCTTGCCTACACACCATCAGTCAAAAAACCGACCGTTCCAAACGCGGTGACGTAAAACACTCTGATGAGCCGAGAAAATTTCAGTTTAATGCTTCTGAGCATGCGTTGACTTGATTCTGAGCATGCGTGGGTTTTTTATCCGATGGACTTGCCCATAGACGATCGGAATTTGTTATCCGTTTTTGATCCATCGGAAAAATTTAAAACATGTTCTATTTTTTAAAACTGATGGAAAAAAGACCGATGGGTTCCATACACGATCGGTTTGTCCGATGATAAAAATCCATCGGACGGTTTTCATCGGTAAAACCGATCGTGTGTACAGGGCTTAAACAGTTAGCTCTACCAACAAGGCAGTTTAGAACGTATAGCATATTTTTTTTTAACAGCGCTGTTTTATTGAAAGACAAATCAGCATTACAATTTCACGTGAATAAGGAACGTATAGCATATTTAGATGGAGTATCAAACATACATGTAGCAACCTCTACCATAGGTAGGTGCTAGATGTGAGGTTGTTGGTGTTAGCTGCCAGTGCAGGTAAATTTAAGAAGACCTATGCTGCGAGCTGGGGCTATTTGGTTTTGATATGGGGGCAGGGAGTGGTTTAGTGTAGCAGTGGGTGGGACTGACATGTACTTCAGCTTTTGGGTGCCTCCCCTGTTTCCAGTGAGAATGTTCTAGAAAGGGGGCAGGGCTGAGAGTTGGAGTGGCATGGAGTGTATGTAGGAGTTCTGACCAATCCCCAACTAGCATTGGCAGGGGGCTGGCCTCCTATATATTCCCTCAGTCAGCCTGCTGGGGGGAGTTGTCGACCGGGTGAACTGAAGGATGGAGTGCTAGACTGCATGTTGTAGAGACACCCCCATCTCGGGGGGTGTGGATCCGGCCAAAGAGCTCAGGAGCTGGGAGCCTCTCCTTACACGGTCATGGAGAGGTGTCCTGGAACAGGAGCTGGAGAGCAGTTGGTCCGCATAGTCTGGGTAAATTCTTCAGGAAGAACTCGGGGCAGGAGTCGGTGAGTGAGGCACAGTGGAGGTCTGGAAGAAGCACGCCAGGGATAGCTGGGAGGGAGCCTTTCTTGACACAGTCATGGAAAGGTGTCCTGGAACAGGAGCTGGGTGTAGAGCCAGAGGAGAGACTGTGGTGTTTGTGTCAAATCGATGCAGCCTGAGGGCGCAGGATTTGCAAGTTAGGACCGCTGGGATCAGTAGGCCACCATCAAATATTTTCCTCAAGTAATATCCATGGCCACAAAAAGGTGTGCTGCAGGCCCCTGGCCTATTCAGGATCAATTCAAACTACTAGGACTTATTCAGAGTGAGGCCTAGTGGGCTGAAGATGGTGGGACAGGAGTACTAATCTGTGACAGGAAAGTGATGTGCAGGAGGAGAAGTGTCCTGAGGTAAAGATCTGTAGGGAGAGTGCAGAGGCGGGAAAGTTCTGAGGTGAAAAGTCTGTCAGGATTAGGGTCCGAAATTTTATCCCATCTGAGGAGTGTAACGTATAAACCGCTATATCATTTGTAAAGATAATGAGTAAACCATTTGTCCATGTAAAGCTGGATTCGCTCTAACATGGCAAATAACAATTTGTTCTATGGGCATCCCATATCCCTTCCCCAACCAAGTTCAATCCCCCAAATAAAATAACAAAACAAAGCAAAAGACTTTTCATTGTCTACAAGTGTGACGTATGGATGTCTGGCAGCAGGGTGAATATGCGTGGATGTTAGTAACTCATAGCAACACACCGCTACAATTGGACGTCCCACCGAGATCCATCTTCATGGCCGTCGCCCTAGCAACCGCCAGAGTGGGGGATACTTTGCCTGTTTTGTCATCAAGGGATTTAACTATGGGGAAAGATTATGTGTTATACTTCAAAAATTGACTTTTTGCAAGTGTTGTTGCCCATAGCAACCAGAAAACGCAACTTTCCTCAAGTGCCGTTGTCCATGGCAACCGTCCAGTATTATTGTTGCCATTGCCTGCTGCAACTCAGTAACCCACACCCGGAGCTGGGGCGAACACTTGTACTTTTGCCTGCAACTCAGTGACTGTAAAACATGTGCCGTTACCCGTGGCAACCATGGCGATCGATCACGCTCATGGATTACAAATATGCCCAGCACTTTGCATGGCGCGGGCATTACACACTGCATTGCAGAAACTTTGAACCGACTTTTAAAATTCTGCTTGATACAGTAAAGGGAGTGAGAATGTCTACTGTTGCCCCTAGTAACGGAACGCAACCAGGGGGTGTCTATGATGGGATTTTGCACGGTGAGTGCCATACAGTCTTTATTCAGACACATTCCTGGACAGAGTCTGCTAGTCTCAGCTTCTGCCACCACGAGTCAGTACAGCGCACGCAGCTGAGCCTGCTTTACAGTTTCCCACACACTGAACCGACGGAAAGCGGAGGGGAGGAGTCACGCCCCGGCAGAGGAAGCTGACAAGTTCCAGTGTGCTGTGCGTACCATGAGGCAGCTGAAGATGGCAGAAGGTGGTTGGATGATACCCTCTGTGCAATGGTTACCTGAGATGCACGATCAGACGCTGATCGATACCGGCGTTCGGCTGGAACTCTGTGAATCGTTCGCCTTAGGGGTGATCGGAGGGGTGGAGCGGCTGTGTCGATTCTGTCCCCGATGCAACATCCCAACAGCGGGAGTCACTGCCTGGGCCCTGTGCGGCCATTGTGGGGAGTCACTAACCCGGCTGGGGCCTGTGCAGCAGGAATCCAGGTACTATCTTACCAACCTGCTTTCAGGACTTTGTGTGCCACAGCCGTAGGAGGCTCGGAGGGCCGGAGAGGGCCAAGGATCACCAGCCAGAGGTGGAGAGGTGTTGCTGCCAGGGGTTTCTTCTTCAAAGTTCCAGGACATACAGGAAGAAGAGGATGCTGCTGCGACACGTGGCCTGGCCAGGGGCCCGGTGACTGCAGGTGCCATTTTGCAGGAACCGGATGACATCCCTGAAGAGCTGGCCTGCTATAAGGCCCTTGCTGTACCCATCCGGAAAAAGCCCATGCTAGAGAGAGGAACACCTCCAGGTGAGCTGGATGAAGTAAGCGAGGGCCGGGTCATTGATTGGGGTACTCCCAGAATACTGGAACGATATGGGTCCTTAGAGAGACTGTTCACTTGGTCATCCCCAGAGGAAAGCTCCAGTGAAGAGGAGGAGTGGGAAACAAGAGACACCCTTTCTAAAGAGACTCAGTCAGAGGCTAAGGAAGAACTCCTGCCCCCAGTATGGACCCCAGTTTTCAGCAGTAAATTCTTCATTAATCGACTTTCCACTACCCAGACCAGAGCACCCACCTACAAACAATGGGTAATGAAGGCCCATGACTCCTGCGTTCTGCCCGGGAAAGGGAAGTCAAAAGAGCTGCCCAGATTCTCTCGGCTGCAGCGGGAAATTCAAAGAAGGGTTGTTTTGGAGTGGGGTCTTGATTACCGTATGTCCCCTCCCTGATTATGGACGTCATAGAGAGTTCACGGGGAGAGTGGGAAGATGACCTTATCTGGGAGTACATGCACATTTACAAAGACCAAGTCCTGGTTGTAAAGGCGGGTCGGCCTACCAGTAGTCACTCGGTCTCCACTCTCCATCAGAGGAGAAGGGGATGGCCGGAAAAGGTTGCCGGATCCACGCTTTTATGTGTGCGGAGGACTGCTGTGTTGTGCAGCCACCATAAGGGCAGCCACAAGAACTGCAAGAACAGGGCAGGGTCTGTGTGGTTTTCTCCAAAGACAAATTCTTCTTTACAGGGACAGTCTTTGCCTGCCACCCAGGGTGCCTGATGGAGGAAAAGTATATCTTGGACACTAGGGTGTACTGTCCCTGCTTACATGTTTGCTGCCTGTTATTTCAGAAGGGGCCCCTTCACTCAGGAGCAAAAGAAGGCTTAATACAACCCCACATGTATGTTTGGTCACTGTGCTGCCTAAGGTTAAAACTAGCTCCCTTATGACAGGACAGTGACAGACGGGCAAATATGTGTAGGGATGTGGATCTGTTAATTCACTGCTAAGCGGATTGTAACCCCCTTCCAGTAGTGAAATGATGTAAAGTGTATAGTTAGTTGTACAGATAGGATGTTGTATGTTTGTCTTCTCTTAGGAATTTCAGGGATGGGACGGCTGTCCATCTCCACCACTCCGGAGGACAAGAATTGTGGAGAGTCAGAGCATCAGTGGTACGTGAAATCTTTTTCTGAAGCATGCAAACATCTCCATACATCATACAACTCTTCCTTGAATATGAGGTTGGCAAGAGAAAATTATCAGGTCCTCCTAGTGGAGGTGGAATCAAATTTGAGATCAACAACTAGATTCATATTCACACATACAATAAGATTGCCTTGTTTATGTTTGGCGATATACTTAAATCATTCTGCCGAAAAGATAAAGGGGAGGTCTTTGTGCTGACATTTCGGGGCCTCTGATGCTTTAATGTGTGCTTTAAAGTGTGTTTCTTGTACAATCACTATGTCTGCATTGGACTTGCTAGCTTCTTTCCACAAGGAGAAGCATTTCACCGGGTGATTAAGACCTCTGGCATTTATAGATAACAGTTTTAGTGACATGGGGGTTGGAGTGGAACCTGATACTCTTTGACTCCTTCCGAAGTTGCAATGAGTAGAGACAAGAAACATCTAAAACTAAACTGACTGGAACAAATTGTGTCTCTAAGAACCATAATTTGGAAGTTATTAAAACAGACTTGTGTGTGTTTATAAAGCCTTCTAGTGGAGCAGTCCTTCAGGTTTGGTTGCCCCTCGGAGGTTTGTTCTTGTTGCCATGTTTATTTGTCGCTTTGCTCCAGTGCCAGGAAGGTCTAATCGCGGACGAGATTGTGCAGTTTCAGGAGGGTTTTCCAGAATGATTTTCCATTTTTTGAGAAGCTTTAGCCCTTCTTGGAGTGTGTTGATGAAGGAGGTTGAGCCGTCATGGGAAACCTTTAGAGTGGCAGAGTATTTCCACTGGTAACCTATGTCGTGGTTACATAAGGCCTTGGTAACAGAGATCAGGTTTTACATCTCTGAAGGGTATGTACGAAGAGATCTGGGAGAACCTGTCTGGAGGCAGCGGGGTTCCGGAAGTTGTGCCTACTTGCGGAAAAGCTAGGAGTATTGTTTCTTTTGCTTGGAAATAGTGCAGTCTCAGGAGGACATCATGGGGAACCTCTTACAAAAGAAATGATAGTTTGGGAATTCTATGAATTCTGGCGATCGTTAGATTGGTGTTTGACAGTGCTGGTGTCATGGAAACCCTGTCAGGAACAGACGCCCTGGACTTCCTGGTTCCCGCCCCCGCAGGTGACGCCCGAAGGGCTATTTAAACTCCTCACTTGCAGACAGTCCCTGTTGTCTGCTCTACAGCGTTTATCCCAAGTGACCTGATCTGCCTTGTTTACCTGTATCTGACCCGGCTTTCTGTGACCCTCCTGCTATCTGCCTGTACCTGACCATCGGCCTGTTTTCTGACTTCGGTATTGCCTGATCCTTTTGTGCCTCGCTGCCTGCCAGTTTACCCGACCCCGGCTTGTCTGACGATCCTGCCTGACCTTGGCTCTTGTTCACCTGCTGCTGCCTAGTGGTTCCAGTTTACCTGCTGTGCCTCCCGGTCCGGGTCATCTGCTGAGTTCCTGGTTCCTGTCTGCTCATCTGCTGGTTCCTGTCTGCTCATCTGCTGGTTCCTGTCTGCTCATCTGCTGGTTCCTGTTCACCTGCTGCTGCCTAGTGGTTCCAGTTTACCTGCTGTGCCTCCCGGTCCGGGTCATCTGCTGAGTTCCTGGTTCCTGTCTGCTCATCTGCTGGTTCCTGTCTGCTCATCTGCTGGTTCCTGTCTGCTCATCTGCTGGTTCCTGTTCACCTGCTGCTGCCCAGTGGTTCCAGTCTACCTGCTGTGCCTCCCGGTCCGGGTCATCTTCTGAGTTCCTGGTTCCTGTCTACTCACCTGCTGTAGTTCCTGGTTCCTGTCCACTCACCTGCTGTAGTTCCTGGTTCCTGCCTCCTCACCTGCTGGTTCCTGATCACCTGCGGTAGTTCTTGATCCTGCCAGGCACTCGTACCCCTTCCACCTCCGTGCTTCCTGTTATACCACCAGGGGCCGCCGGTGGGAGCCGTAAGGGAGGCCTCCCTCTGCTAACCGGGCTCGTCACCGTCAGGTATGTGACAGTAGCAGACAGCCATGTCTGAGCCCGAGCAGGGAGCCTCACCTATGGAGGAACTATGCCGACACCTGGCGGGACTGACCGAGGCCGTTAAGAGCCTCCAGCAAGGCTACACTCACCTGGAAGGACAAGTGCGGGCCCTCACCAACCCCCATGGAGCTCAAGGGGGTCCACGTGCCTCCACTTCTTCCGCCGGGGCAGGAGCTGCGCCCACGGTGGTCATGCTTCCCCCTGAACCCAGGGTCCCTACACCCGAAAGATTCTCTGGGGACCGGAGCAAGTTCAGGGCTTTCCGGAACTCTTGTGAGTTGTACTTTGCCTTACAGCCCGCACCTTTTCCTTAGAAGCTACCAAGGTGGGCTTTGTAATTTCGCTGCTTTCCGGAGACCCACAGAACTGGGCCCACCGCCTGCTAGAACGCAAAGATGCGTCCTTGGACAGCCTTACACTTTTTTTGACGCCATTGCCCAATTGTACGAGGACCCTCAGCTCTCGGTCACTGCAGAGAACGCCCTGCGGACCCTTCAGCAGGGACGCAGAGCAGCGGAAGATTATGTAGCTGAATTCAGGCGCTGGAGCGCAGACACCAGCTGGAATGACGCTGCCCTCCGTCACCAGTTTCGCATAGGCCTTTCTGACCCATTAAAGGACGAACTGGCTAGGGTAGGAATACCAGAAAATTTGAACCTACTGATCGATCTGACAATTCAGATCGACCGACGCCTGAGGGAACGGAGGGTTGAGAGGGCCACGGGCTTCACCCGGCCGACCTGGATGCTTCCCCGGGTCCCCAGTCATCTGCACCCAGCTTCTGCAGCACCCTTGACCCCCTCGTACGATGCTCCTGAACCCATGCAGCTTGGGGTCCTCCGCCCTTCCCTTACTCCGGAGGAACGCCAACGCCGACGCGCACACAACCTGTGCCTGTACTGTGGGGAGCCCGGTCACTTCGTTAGGAACTGTCCCCTGAAGTTCCGTAAGTGCTTGTCAGTATTCCCTGCTGTGATCAACCCTCAGACTAAATCCTCCTCTCACTTCGCTCTTTCTATCTCCCTGCAGCTCCCAGGAAGGACCCTGCAAGTCGTCGCAATTATTGACTCTGGGGCTTGTAGTTGCTTCATGGACTCAACTTTTGCCCGTACTCAACTTATTCCTCTACTTCCCAAGACCCATGGACTACGGGTTCACCTGGCTGATGGGTCCCTTATCAAGTCAGGGCCCGTGGTCGAAGAGACGGCTCCCCTACCTGTCACTGTCTTCTCCTCTACCGGGGTGCACCGAGAATATCTACGGCTGGATATTATCTCCTCTCCACTGTTCCCCATAATTCTCGGTATGCCCTGGCTACAAGCCCATAATCCTACCATTAACTGGGTCACGGGGGTGATCACGTTTCCTTCCTCCTACTGCCAACGGTCCTGTGGCTCACACAAACCCCCTGGGCCTGCCACCTTAATGTGTACCGACACTGAGGCCGGAATACGTCAGGCCATCCCTGACGCTTACCTGGACTTTCTCGATGTGTTTAGTAAACAGGGGGCAGAGACACTACCACCCCACCGAGCCTACGACTGCCCCATTGATCTACTTCCCGGAGCAGCTATTCCTTTCGGTAGGATTTTCCCTTTAACGGAGGTGGAACAGGGGGCCCTGAAGGACTACATCGATGAGAACCTTTTAAAGGGGTTCATTCGCCCCTCTACGTCGCCAGCAGGCGCAGGCATTTTCTTTGTAGAAAAGAAGGACCATACCCTCAGGCCATGTGTGGACTACCGTGAACTAAATAAGGTCACCATTAAAAATCGTTATCCTCTTCCTCTGGTACCAGAGTTGTTCCAAAGATTGGGAGCTGCCGTTATTTTTACTAAGCTTGACCTCCGGGGAGCCTATAACCTGGTCCGAATCAAGGAGGGCGATGAGTGGAAAACCGCCTTCCGCTCCCGGTTCGGACATTTCGAATATTTAGTGATGCCCTTCGGGCTGTGCAATACCCCTGCCACCTTCCAGTATTTAATTAATGATGTTCTTCGGGACTTTTTAGATCTCTTTGTGATTGCTTATTTAGATGACATACTAATCTTCTCTTCCTCCCTTGACTCTCATCGCAGGCATGTCAGAAGTGTGTTAGACCGGCTTCGGCAGCATAAACTATATGCGAAGGCTGAGAAATGCGAGTTTGAGCGGGAGAGCATAGCATTTCTGGGATTAATCATCTCTGGCGAAGGCATCAGGATGGACCCACAGAAGATCACCGCAATCTTGGACTGGCCAGCGCCAGTGGATAAGAAGGGAATCCAACGGTTCGTTGGATTCGCCAACTTTTATCGTAAATTCATCCGGGGGTTCTCCGCCATCATTGCACCCATTACTCAGCTAACCAAGCAAGGTACCCGCTTCCACTGGTCCCCTGAGGCCCAAAAGGCCTTTGAGGATTTCAAAGGGCTCTTCACCTCTGCATCCATCTTAAAACACCCAGATTCCTCCCTACCATTTGTACTTGAGGTAGATGCTTCTGAGGTTGCAGTAGGGGCAATATTGTCACAGAGGCAAGGAACCAAGGCTTTGCTTCATCCGGTGGCTTTCTTTTCTCGCAAATTATCTGCGGCAGAAAAGAACTATGACGTGGGAGACCGGGAACTCTTGGCGATTAAGTCCGCTCTGGAAGAATGGAGGTACTTACTTGAAGGTGCTGCTCACCCGATCTTAGTATTCACCGACCATAAGAACTTAGAGTACCTGAAAACTGCAAAAAGACTAAAACCACGACAAGCCAGATGGGCCCTGTTTTTTTCCCGGTTCTCCTTCCATGTGACATACCGCCCCGGTGCCAAGAACACTAAACCTGACGCCTTGTCCCGAATGTTTCATGGATCCAAAGAACTCTCCTCACCCGATACAATCCTCGCTCCTGGGAATTTTCTCCTACTTCAGGAGGACCTACTCTCCCGGATCAGACAAGCCACCACTAAACAGGAACCCTCTCCTGAACTGGATCTGCAGACCAAGGATGGATTACTCTGGCACCAAGACAGGATATTCATACCAGAAGAACTAAAGATAACCGTGCTAGAGCTCTGCCACGATCATGCCCTTGCTGGGCACTTTGGCGTGGCTAAGACCACTGAGTTGGTACAACGTACCTTCTGGTGGCCTCGACTACGCGAGGATTGCAGGAGGTTCGTGGAGTCCTGTACTACATGTACCCGGAATAAAGGGTCCAGATCCAAAGCCTGGGGACTACTGAAGCCCTTACCCGTTCCAGAGAGACCGTGGAAAATGCTTTCTATCGACTTCATAGTTGAACTCCCCCCGGCTGAGAATCACACCACCATCTTTGTGATTGTGGACCGTCTGTCCAAGATGGCACATTTTGTTCCTATGAGACGGACCCCCTCGGCCCCGGAAACTGCACAAATGTTCATTAAAGAAGTCGTCAGGCTCCACGGGGTACCTGCTAATATAGTCTCCGATCGGGGGGTACAATTTACCTCCCGGTTCTGGAGGTCCCTCTGCAAGACTCTGGGAATAGAGCTATCATTCTCTTCGGCTTACCACCCTCAAACCAACGGACAGACTGAGAGAACAAATCAGACCCTCGAGCAATATTTGCGTTGTTTCTCCTCCTTTGCTCAGAATGACTGGCTCTCCCTGCTTCTGCTAGCGGAGTTCTCCTACAATAACTCCATCCACTCCGCAACTAACCAGACCCCATTTTTTGCGAACTTCGGGTTTCACCCCACATTTCTGCCCAACTCTCTCCCTGAGTGCTCAGTGCCCGCAGTTCTGGAAAAAGTGAATTTCTTCTCCTCTAACAACCAGCTTCTACGCGAAGCCATGGCAAGAACTCAGGAGTATAACAAGACGGTCTACGACAGGAGGAGACGGGGTGAATTAGCGCTGGCACCGGGCGACCAAGTATGGCTTTCCACCATCAATCTAAGATTGGCTTGCCCGTCCAAGAAATTGGGCCCCAAGTTTCTAGGGCCTTTTCCTATCAAAAGGAAAATCAACGAGGTGGCCTACGAGCTGGAGCTCCCCGACTCCCTGAGGGTCCACCCTGTTTTTCATGTTTCTCTATTGAAACCGTCAGTCTCCAACCCATTCCCAGGTCGGACCCCGACTCGCCCTGATCCCGTCATCATAGACGGGGAACAGGAATTCGAGGTAGAAGCTATTTTAGACGCACAAAGAAGAAATAGCCAGAGTCAATTTTTAATAAAATGGAAGGGTTACGGACCAGAGGAGAACTCCTGGGAACCCGAAGAGAACATTCACGCCAAAGACCTGATACAAGCCTTCAGGAGGTCTCACCCCGAGAAGTTTGCTCCTAGGGGCATCCGGAGGCTGCCCCTTGGGGGGGGCAATGTCATGGAAACCCTGTCAGGAACAGACGCCCTGGACTTCCTGGTTCCCGCCCCCACAGGTGACGCCCGAAGGGCTATTTAAACTCCTCACTTGCAGACAGTCCCTGCTGTCTGCTCTACAGCGTTTATCCCAAGTGACCTGATCTGCCTTGTTTACCTGTATCTGACCCGGCTTCCTGTGACCCTCCTGCTATCTGCCTGTACCTGACCATCGTCCTCTTTTCTGACTTCGGGATTGCCTGATCCTTTTGTGCCTCGCTGCCTGCCAGTTTACCCGACCCCGGCTTGTCTGACGATCCTGCCTGACCTTGGCTCTGGTTCACCTGCTGCTGCCTAGTGGTTCCAGTTTACCTGCTGTGCCTCCCGGTCCGGGTCATCTGCTGAGTTCCTGGTTCCTGTCTGCTCATCTGCTGGTTCCTGTCTGCTCATCTGCTGGTTCCTGTCTGCTCATCTGCTGGTTCCTGTTCACCTGCTGCTGCCTAGTGGTTCCAGTTTACCTGCTGTGCCTCCCGGTCCGGGTCATCTGCTGAGTTCCTGGTTCCTGTCTGCTCATCTGCTGGTTCCTGTCTGCTCATCTGCTGGTTCCTGTCTGCTCATCTGCTGCTGCCCAGTGGTTCCAGTCTACCTGCTGTGCCTCCCGGTCCGGGTCATCTTCTGAGTTCCTGGTTCCTGTCTACTCACCTGCTGTAGTTCCTGGTTCCTGTCCACTCACCTGCTGTAGTTCCTGGTTCCTGCCTCCTCACCTGCTGGTTCCTGATCACCTGCGGTAGTTCTTGATCCTGCCAGGCACTCGTACCCCTTCCACCTCCGTGCTTCCTGTTATACCACCAGGGGCCGCCGGTGGGAGCCGTAAGGGAGGCCTCCCTCTGCTAACCGGGCTCGTCACCGTCAGGTACGTGACAGCTGGTACTACCACTTGAAAGAGGTCTGGTGCGTAATGAGCTGGTTGTATTGACTCAGGAGCTTCTTCATTTTAGATTTCTGCACCTGGAGCAATCCTCCAGGTCTGCTACTTTGGAATTTAGCCAGGCTATTTCCTCTGAATGAGCCATGTGAGCATCCACCATGTTGTTATAAGAGTCCGCACATGTACCCATAGCCTCCTCCAAATGGTCCACCCTCTCCCCTAAGTCATGAACATCTGCCACATACTGTTTAAAGCATGCTAATATGTCAGCCTGCAAGAAGGAGCAGAGGGAAAGAAGAATATCTTTCATTACCACATCTGACATTGGCTGACCCACTGTGGAAATGGGGTCTGGAGTGCACTTGCCTGTTGATGTGGAGAGGTCACTGACATCCATGCATGGACCCTCTGCTTCATCTGTGTCTGGGTCCCACCCTGGATGAGATTTGACAGGCTCTGAGTGTCAAGGGTAGCTGGAGATGCTGCTTCTCTCTGTTCCATGATCTCCTCTATCCTGTCATCTAGAGTTTCTGGAGCTGCGGCTCCTCTTTTCTCCTGCAGGACATCTTTGGGTGATCCCAAGGCTGTCAGGCACCTTTGTGAGGATAGGTAATGCGCTGGGGCTCGTGAATGGGCTGAAGAACTGGGCTGCACTGCAATGTGAACCATGGCTTATTTTGCTAAACACGGTGAGGGGAATTTAACAAGAGTAGACAGAATCTGGTACAGCTGTGCTGTGGCAACTAATCAGCTTCTATCTTTCCTTTTTAAATCTCAACTAAACAAGCTGAAGTTAGAAGCTGATTGCCTGACATGCACAACTGCTCCAGCTTTTGTCTGCTCCAGTTTTGATAAGTTCTTCCTTGTGTATCATAGGTACCGTAATTGCCAAATGTTCTAAATGAAATGCTGCTTGCAAACTTTTTTTATATCATTTGTTGCTTCTTGGTGCTGCTGATCTCCTGCAGCTTCTCTACAATCATTTCCTGTCTACAGCATACATGCACTTGCTGCAGTGATGGCTACATGACATTGCTCAGAGCCAATTTCAATTTAGTTTTTTGTGGTTTCCATTGGAAGCTTGTGTGGCATGGTGACAATGTAGTAGCCCTATTGGGAGACAGGGACACAGCACTGCCATCCTATACCAGTAAATGACTACACTGAATATATAGTCTATGCTACACGCAGAGTATATATATATATATATATATATACACATACATACACACACACACACACTAGACTGACTATATATATATATATATATATATATATATATATATATATATATATATATATATATATTTATTTAAAATAACTAACTAAATAACCTACTTGCTTAATCTAACGCAAGCTATCTCTTCGTCCACGCCACCATCACTACAGGCGGCCGCTATGTAAGCTGCCTTATATAGTGTGGGGCGTGGACTTAGTCCCCCTGAGCCATTATTGGATAAAGGCACCCTGACTTTAGGCCAATTATGGCTCTCTCAGCAAATTGCGCTGTGATTGGCCAAAGCATGCAGGTACATGCTTTGGCCAATCATCATACAGCAATCATACAGCAATCATCATACAGCAATCATCATACAGCAATGCACTGGGATCCGCGGTAGTCGAATTTACCGCGAACCCCCCCATAATGTCTACTGTTCAGCAAACACCCGATGTTTGAGTCAAACTCACGTTCGACTCGAACATTGATCTCATCTCTAAAAATAACGTTGCAGTTAAGTTAACTGTTGAAGACTATATTAGAGTATAGTTGGCATTCATACCAGGCTAGTGCTGTCAATTTTTTTTTTGGGGGGTGGCAAACAAGACACCCGGTGCCACCCCCCACCCCCAGTTGCTCGCTCATTGTCAATCCCCCTACCCTGTCGCTCCCTCATCTATCCGTCAGTCCCACCAGCCCCACACTTACCCCATCTAGGCAGCTTTGGCTCTTCACCCTGAGGCTTCCTCTTCTGCGGCTTCCCTCCTCCTTCCCTTGGTGGCTAATATGATCGCTTCTTCTCTTGGCCAATCAGGTCTTAAGATCCACTTCCTGATTGGCCAGGAGGAGAATCAGGAAGACAATAGCAAATATTAATTTGCTATTGTCACACAACTGGGTGGGCTCAGGGTGCAGTGCTCTGCGCCCTGAGCCCATCCTTTTTTTAAAGCCAATTAAAATCCTCCGTCTCTAATCACGTGCTTCAAGAAAAAACATTGAAATCCATGCGTCCGGTGCCCTGCATGTAGATTAGGGACCGGACGCATGGATTAGGTGGGGTGGCGCACCTGCGCCTCTAATGGATGCACTGCCACTAAATCCTATGCAGGTTACATTTGCATACAGACTGCCCTAGGTAATGCCTACATATGATACTATGCTTGCATAATTAAAAGAAATGAACTCAAATGAAAAAATAAGGGGTGGACCAGGGACAGTCAGGGTGGGGAGGATAGAGTTAGATGATTCTGAACGTCCTTTAGACAGGAAATTAGGCTTGAGGCAGCTTCTAATGCACACTGTGAGAAGCTTACAGAATGCAGTGAAATCAGTGCTGTAAGCATTTTCAGTATAGAACTACGAAACACTGAAAGTAAGACTGTGTTCAGCTTTAAGAATTAGCACCTAAGAAAAATAACTATTTATTGTTTTTTTTGTTTTTTTATTATCTTTTTTTATTAATTTTCCAAAAACATATATAACACACATTACAATACATGAAACACATTTTACAGTCTCAATATTTCCCATTACAAATAAAAAGGAAAAAAAAAAAAAAAGGGGGAAAAAAGGAGGGAGAGATGAGGAAATGGAGAGAGAGAGAAAGAGAAAAAAAAAAAAGGGGGGGGGGAGTGGGTGGGGATGATTTTAGAAGGGGGGGGATGGGGGAATACAGTCCCCCATACTCTCCCCCAAATATATTATGTGCTATCACTCTAGTGTTGATGTCTTCTAAAGTGAAATTAAATAATAAAGAGAGAAAAAAGGTGGTTTCAAAAACTACTACAAACTAAAAACAAGTGTTAAAGTCTAAAAGAAGACAGTATAAAGGACTGGGGGATGAATTTATGAATGACTGTACTGATAGAGTGACAAACCATGTATATAAAGAGAAAAGTGAGAGGTAAAGTTATCGTCACCTGTGCCAAAAAAAAAAAAAAAAAAGGGAGGAAAAGAAAGAGAGATGGGGAAAAGGAGAGGGGGAGAATGAGGGAGAGAAAAAAAAAAGGGGGGAGGGGAGTGAGGATGATTTTAGAAAGGGGGGGATTGGGGGAATACGATCCCCCATACTCTCCCCCAGATATATTATGTGCTATCACTCTAGTGTTGATGTCTTCTAACGTAAAATTAATTAATAAAGAGTGAAAAAAAAAAAAGTGATTTCAAAAACTACTACAAACTGAAAAACAAGTGTTAAAATCTAAAAGTGGACTGTATAGAGGACTAAGGGATGAATTTACAAGTGACTACACTGATGAAGTGACAAAACATATATGTAGAGAGAAAAATAACAGATAAAATTATCGTCACCTGTGCCCAAAAAAAAAAAAAAAAAGGGGGGGAGTAGGGAAAGCCTCAGGGAAGAACAAATCTAATCCCCCTCTCTCGCTCTCTCCGAGAAAAGGAAGAAAACAAAAATAGGGGTGTAAAAAAGGAAAGAAAAGGGAGGAAAGGAAAGGCCGGCATGCATGGTATCCAATAAAATGTTTGTCACATTACATTTTAGTCTCTTAAGGGATAAGCCAAAGAATAACCACAGGGAATCATCCTTAAGATATAGATAGCTTATTCAATAGAAGTAAACGGGTCTCAGTGGGATTGTGCAAGTATCTCTCTATAGGTTGTGGTGTCCTTGAACTCCATCCACGGAGTCCAAGTTAAAGTGTGTCGTTGAAAAGTGTCCTTGTTACAATGAGTGATATCTTCCATGAGATGGACCTCTGAAATTTTTTGAAACCACTTTTTAACGGATGGAGTCTCAGGCTGACCCCAAAGGGTAGGTATAAGTGCTTTAGCCGTATTAAGCAGATGTGGAACTAAAGAACATTTGTATTTTCTGACTGGTTCCTTGGTAGCATGGAAAAGAATGGTCCATGCATCAGCAGGGAGATTAATATTGGATATTTGTTGGACAATTCGAATAATGCTAGACCAGAAGGGGCGGATGAGTGGGCACGACCACCATATATGAGCATGGGTTGCTCTGTTCCCACAATTCCTCCAACACAACGGGGAGTTGTCGGGGAGCATCTGATGAAGCTTTGATGGGGTGTAGTGCCATCTGGTTAGTAGTTTGTAATTGACCTCAGCCATCCTTGATGCAATTGAAGAGATATGAGTCAGCTGTAGGACTTTATCCTTTTGGCTGTCTGAGAGGCAGGATTCCAAGTCTGCCTCCCACTTAGCGAGAAAGGGAGGATAAGTATCACCTTGGAGCTTGATGAGTAATTTGTAGAATACCGAGATACAATGTTCAGGTGGGTCCGTTGAATTAAAAACTTCCTCAATACTGTTTAAGTCCTGTATCCCTCTAAGCGGCTGAGGCAGAGTTCTAAGGAAACCTTGCAATTGATTATATCTCCATTTATCAAGAAACATAATGGGCTTGAGGCTGAGAATTTCCTTAAGAGGCTTAAGCGCATTTGCTCGAAGAACATGATGTAGTAGAAGAGGTTCTTCTGGCAACCACGTCCTATAGCCAGGATCTAATAGGCCAGGTAAGAAATAATCGTGGTCCAAAAGCGGTAACAGAGGAGAAGCATATGACCACGAGAACTTCCTATGTAAGGCATCCCATACATCAAGGGTGGAAGTGGTTAAAGTGGAGGTACTTGGAGCAAGGCGTCTATGTAAGCGTGGCAACCAGGGTGTAATTGCTAGGTCTGTGTTACTAAGAGCATATTCCAAACTCACCCAAAGTTTGGAATTAGCAGCATATTTCCATTCGGATATTCTAGACAGAATCACAGCATTATAATAAGCCTTAAAATTTGGAAGGGCCAGTCCCCCAGCTTCCTTGGAGCGAAATAATACTTCCTTAGATACTCTGGGGTGACTGTTCCTCCAAATAAAGCGGGAGACCATGGTCTGTAATAGGGAAAAAAATCCTATAGGCACACCCAATGGGATCATTTGAAAGAAAAAAAGAACTCTAGGCAGAATGTTCATTTTAATTATACTCACTTTACCCAACCATGAGTGTGTCAGCGTGTTCCACTTTTGTAGATCCCTTCTAATATTATTCAATAATGGGATGTAATTATATTTAAAGAGGGACTGAATGTGAGGCACAAGATTCACTCCCAGATATTTCATACTTCGTTGAACCCATCTAAAAGGGAAGAGGGGTTTTAAATTTTCCACCTCCCTTCCAGGTAGAAATAATATTTAGAATTTCAGACTTAGATAGGTTATTTTAAAGTTGGAGAGTGTCTGAAAAGTAGAAAACGCTGACATTAAATTAGGAAGCGAGATACGAGGCTGCTGGATAAAAAATAAAATATCGTCCGCATATGCCGCATATTTGTGCGTTTTATTACCTACTTGAATCCCATGTATATTTAAATTACATCTTATGGTTGCCAAAAAGGGTTCGAGGGTAAGGGCAAATAAAAGGGGAGAAAGAGGGCAGCCCTGTCTGGTCCCATTAAATAGTTGGAATGAGTCACTCAAAGTGCCATTTATGCGAATTTGTGCCGTGGGGTTAAAATAGAGGGAAGTAATGCGGTAAAACATCTTGGGTCCCAGCCCAAAATGTCACAGGGTCAGTTTTAAGTAATCCCAGTCCACCCTATCGAATGCTTTTTCAGCATCTGTAGATACGAATAGGGTGGACTGGGAAGACCTTTGAGCGTATTGTATAAGAGATATCGCCCGGAGAGAATTATCCTTGGCTTCTCTGTGTGGCATAAAGCCCGTCTGATCCGTAGAAACCCAACTAGGTATAAGAGGGAGTAGTCTGTTGGCCATTACCTTAGAATATAATTTGATATCAACATTTAATAGGGAAATTGGCCTATAGCTACTGGATTGAGTAGAGTCCTTATCTGCTTTAAGGATAACTGAAATATGGGCTGTAAGAGATTCCGGCGTTGTCCCGAGGTCTGTGAGATTGAATTGGCATAAGCCGTAAGGCGGGGCAGAAGGATATCACTGAATGTTTTATAGTACCGGATGGTATAACCATCCGGTCCCGGGGCTTTACCTGTCGGTGAAGAGTTCAGAGCCGCCTGAAATTCCTCAACCGAAAGTTCAGATTCAAGTTCCCTGAGAGTCAAATTTGAAAGTTTGGGCAGATTTGCTTCTTTTAGATATGTAAGCATAAGGTTACGTCTCTCCTTCACAGTCAGAGACGGGGAGTCACACTGCACTTTGTACAAATCTGCATAATAGTCCCTGAAAGCTTTAGCAATGTGAGGAGTCGCATGGACTAAATTTCCGTTTGATAACTTTATTTTAGGAATAAACGATCTAGTCTGTTTTTCTTTGAGGGATCTTGCTAATTGTCTGCTAGGTTTGTCCCCCCACTCATAGAATTTTTGCAAATATCGTTGGAATTTCCGAGCTGTATCGAGGTTAAGAAGATTTTTTAATTCCTCTCGTTTCAATGTGAGAGCTTCTAGCTGGGATGTGTGCAAAGTGAGTTTATGTTGTTTATCAAGTTCTGTTATTTGGTGCAGGACCTGTTCAAGTTGTTGACCACGCTCTCTTTTTTTCCTTGCCCCAAGTTCTATGAATCGGCCTCTCATAGTTGCCTTGTGAGCTTCCCATACAATAGCAGGGGATGTCTCAGAAGGTTTATTGTCTTTAAAATATTGCGATATATGAGAGGCAAACACAGAAACTTCTGTTGGGTTAGAAAGAAGAGAATCATTGAGTCTCCAATTATTGGAGCGCTGAGTCAAAGTGGGCATAGTCATACTCATCGACACAGGTGCATGATCTGACAGTGTCGCAGTACCTATATTCGCCGATTGTAATAATGGGAGGTGATAATGGTCTAGAAAGATATTATCTATTCGGGAATAAGACTGATGAGTCTTCGAAAAATGGGAAAAATCTTTTTCTTTTGGATGTAAAATACGCCATACGTCTATCAATTGTCGGTCTATTAGTCTCTTTTTAACAAAGGACAGGCGCTTAAAAGACATGTTAGAGCGACCGTGGTATGTATCCAAAACAGGATCTAGAGACATATTTATGTCTCCTGCCAGTATGATTAGACCCTCAGCAAATTGTGATAAATCAGTAAGAATTTGAGAAAAAAAGGTATGTTGATTTTGATTCGGGCAGTATATGTTTGCTAGAGTACATTGGGTAGTACCTAAAAAGCCCTTTAAAAAAAGAAAACGACCATGGTCATCCGCTTGCATATCTAAAAAACGGAAGGGTACGCTACTACTAAAACCAATAGCCACCCCCTTAGCTTTATTCATATCTGAAAGGCTATAATACCACTGAGGAAAATAAAGCGGGGTCAATTTGACCTGCGTAGTATGGGTTAAATGTGTTTCCTGAAGAAACACAATAGAAGAGGCAAGTTTCCGTAATTCACGGATAACCTGATGCCGTTTTGCCGCAGCATTTAAACCCCTAACATTATAAGAAGTAACTTTAAGTGTGGCCATTTATCACAGTAGAGCATAACCCTTGAACCTACTTAGCCATGCATGCCAGCCTTGATAGGAAAAATAAAACAAAAAAGAAACGGGTAAGTATTGAGAAAAACAAAAAGACAAATTTACATAAACAACAAAATTGTCCATCTGGACGCATGTGGGAAACCTTAATTTATCACGCAGATTTCTGCGGTGGTCCCTATGGGGGGAGAGAGCACGGGCAGCCGTCCAGAACTCCCGTAGGAGAACGGATAAGAAAACTCGAAGGCTACCCGCTCTCCACAACCCCAAAAGGAAAGAAGGGGAGGGGAACGTGTCGTATAAAAGACATATAGGAGCATTGTGCTCCACCCGCATTCAGCTTGCGTCAGATAATGTGCAGAGAAATACTTTTTGCTCCAACAGTAAACAATAAACCTTTTTTATAACAAATATACTTTAGCGGCCAAGTCACATCTCATAACTTACAGGCATACTCAACCAAAGAAAAAAAGGAAAGTACATAGGCATAATCACCCTTTACTCGTCTATGTTATTATACAGGACCTGACGCTGAAGAGCGCCCTTTTTTAGTAGTAGGAGATTTTTGCCAATGGGAGTCCTGAATATGCGAAAACGTAGGAACTGGATCATGCCAGCCCGGGAGGTCCACTGAGGGCAGATTAAGGTCCTTTAAAAATTGTAACAATTCCTCTGGGAACCGGAGGGTGTGGGAGCGACCATTTTTGGTAGCAATAAGGCACGCCGGGAAACCCCATCTATAGGTAATCTCCTTAGAACGTAAATGTTCCAAAAGTGGTTTAAGGGCTCTGCGGCGGTCTAAAGTTTCTTTAGATAAATCCGAGAAAATATTGAGAGTTGCTCCATCAAAGTCAATGTTGGGGATGCTCCTCAACTTGACCATAATGGCGTTCTTATCTGTGAAATAATGTAGACGGCATATTACGTCTCTGGGTTGCTCAGGAGCAATGGTACGAGACCCAAGAGCCCGATGAACCCGATCAAAGCGCAACAGATCAGTGGGTTCATTCCCCAACACTGAATTAAATATACCTCTAATCTGCGACTCCAAATCTCCAGTCACTTCTGGCAGACCTCTGATTCGTAGGTTGTTTCTGCGATTTCTATTCTCGAGGTCCTCTAACTTATATAGTGAGGCACGTTGAGCAAGGGCTAGCTGTGTGACAGTCTTTTGTAGTTCTCTTATAGCTGTTTCATGAGTATCTTGTCTCTGCTCTGTGCCCTCCACCCTATCGAGAATATGCGCCATATCTGTTCTTACCCCTGTGATTTCATTTTTTATTGATTTTTCGAGTCCATGGAACATCCCGGCTAACTCTTTTCTGATGCCGCTCAGCAGAGACGCCATATCTGAGCCTGTAGGAGACTCAGGTTCTTCCATGAGATCTGAGCAGTAAGATGATACAGGCGAACTTTCTCTTACAGAGGTTGCTAGTGAAGCGAGAGATGCGTTGCGTCTCGTGCGTCTAGCTTGACTGCTACATGCGCCAGGGCCGGTTCCACTGGCAACCAGGAATCGCTGTATGGAACTAGAGGTGGTTTGGTTAGACGCCGTTCCTTTACTATGTGTCTTGGGGGTTGTAGAGCGGATTTTGTGTATCTTTGCTGGCATAGTTGGTGCTTCAGAACTGAATGCTAAGTGGAGCGCCCCTCAGTCTCATTCGCTTAACAACATGTGTACAGCGTAGTATGGGACATATGGTTATTCAGGCCCATGCTGAGCTTCATCTGCTGAATAGGGGTTGAGCTGGAGAGGACAGGGATGACTGGGCCCTTGCTGCTACTAGGCCAAGGGTGTAGCAAGCTAAGGCCTAGTGAGCGTGCCACTCCCTCCGAGCTGCTGCTATATGGCTCTGGGTGTCTAACTAGTGCCTTAGCAACCAAGTAGGGAAGATAATGATCCCAATGAGGCACTGAAACTGGGCCAAAGGGAGCTGTTCGGGGGGTGAGATGGAATAAGGCTGGGGTGCCCGGAGTAGCAAGATGGCCTCCGACTACCGAGGGTAGGCCCAAGCCGCGGTCTTTCCTGGGAGAGTAGGCCGACCTTAGGTGTTCCACTCAGATTAGGCCTACAGATTTCCGCTCAGAGCCCCTCCGGTGCGCCCGTGAATAGTCTCTCTAGGGGTGTCCCGTTATGGCTAGATAGGGCTGCCGCCCTGTTACTCACTGTGCTCCACAGGCTGGGAAGTCCGGGACGGCAGGCCGCAAGATGGCGTCAGGCGGCTAGATGGATGTAGCTAGCGGCCGGGATCCACAGGTGTTTGAACGATGTAGCGTTCATCCCGTGCCCTCCGGAGCTGCGGCAGCTGGTAGGTTAGAACCGGGCAGTCGTTCCGGATCGCGAGATTAGAGAGCGGGGAGCCTCGGAGGGTCAGCAGGCCTCAAGATGGCGCAGTATCCCTGCAGCCCAGCGCTGTGGGCGAAAAGAAACCCGGAGCTCCCACGAGACGATCCTCTGTGTGCGGACGGCACCCGGAAATGACGTCTACTGCTGCTAGTTCCCGGAGGACCAGGGACAGTCAGGGTGGGGAGGATAGAGTTAGATGATTCTGAACGTCCTTTAGACAGGAAATTAGGCTTGAGGCAGCTTCTAATGCACACTGTGAGAAGCTTACAGAATGCAGTGAAATCAGTGCTGTAAGCATTTTCAGTATAGAACTACGAAACACTGAAAGTAAGACTGTGTTCAGCTTTAAGAATTAGCACCTAAGAAAAATAACTATTTATTGTTTAAGACAATGTGTCCATAGCACACAGTCAGCATCATGTCACAGGCATGCTTTTGTTTTCAGTGACATTCTCTGATCTTAGCATCCCAGCATTATCTTTCCCTCTAAAGCATATACCAAAAAGAAAAAGCAGACAGAAGCAAGCCTTTCATACTGAATTTTTGTTATTAATTGTGCATATTGTCTGCACTTCTTTTAAATGCCTACTTGTCAACTTCAAAATGGACGTCTGTTTAGAAAAGGTCTCTCTAATGCATAGTGCGGGCAGTGCACCACACAAAGATGACAATTCCTTGGCACAAAGCTGCCTAACTGAGGTATAAACAATGTGTTAGCCAAGAATTGTGTAATCACTGCAGGACATAGACATAAAAAGCTTAATATCCACATGGATATGCAGAGCTTATGTATTACAATATTTTCAAACAGTTTCAATTCATTTTATGGAACACTATTCAGTGTTTTTTGTTCCAATTTTTAATCAAAGCTAGGGGTGTGTTGATTGAAGTTTGAACGTTAGGGCAAAAAACTCTGTTATGGACATTTTTTGTAGCAACATTGAAAAACTATTTCTGGAAACAAGTGAAAGCAATCAGTGAGCTAGCAATGCTGTCCAGCAAACACTGCTGTTTTTCTAAAGTCAAAAGGCTTACGCAGTTTACCCTAATCTGAATTATCTTGAATCTCCTGCAATCAGCATTCATGCAGCTTACTGGGAGAGTACATCTGTAACATTTTGCTGCGTGACTTACTTTCTTTGTATTCAAGTGCTTTGTATTTAAAGTTCCAATACAGGGTTAAATTTAGATAATAGCTGGGAGAATGTTTGTACCAGGGTTTCTTATGTCAATGAAAGGCAGTGGGCTCAGCCGGTGCACTACAGCAACCTCTGAATGAGCAAGCCAAAGTATTGGCATGTGCTCATTCTGTGCATCTCAAGGTCTAACATGTGATTTGAGTGTACTTTTACTTATCAACACATTGCAGCATGATTTGGGATCCTCTGCTGCAGGCAACTTGTGGCAAAGTGTATCTTTTATGCTCAAATTCCTGGACTAAGACTGCAGGATTCTGGTTATCAAAAAGGGACCACTATTGGGTGGCCACCCTACTGTAGTTTTGCTGAAAATCCATTCTGCAAAGTTCAAAGATGAAAATTAATAGATGTTTTTAGGAATATGTAAACCCAACATTTCATATTCCTTATTATGTGCCTGCTATACAATGTACTTACAGTGCCTTGGAAAAGTATTTATACCCCTTGAAATTTTCCACATTTTGTCATGTTACAACCAAAACGTATGTTAACGTATGTTAACCACACCTCCACTCCTTCCCTATAGGACCCCTCTCCCATAAATGTTTGCTCCAAGCCAGCGGCCGTGTTCCGTAACTAGCCTACTCCAAACATTGAGGAGGGAACTCCTGCTGCCATAGAGTCTATCAGTAATGTAAAATCCCAACCACGACACTACCTGCCTGGAGTTTGCATGTTCTCCCTGTGCCTGCATGGGTTTCCTCCGGGTACTCCGGTTTCCTCCCACACTCCAAAGACAAGCTGGTAGGTTAATTGGCTTATGTCCAAAATTGTCCCTAGTATATGAATGTGAGTTGGGGACCTTGGATTGTGGGCTCCTTGAGGGTAGGGACCGATGTGAGTGTGCAATGTATGTGTGGATCACTGCTTAAATTGACAGAGCTATATGGGTACCTTAAATAAATAATAGATGAGTATCTTAATGAGACACAATATACAGGGATAGGGACAATTGTAGACACACACCCACACTCACTCAGGTTGAACTGGATGTACTGGTGTCTTTATTCAACCTTACTAACTATGTAACTATGTAACTATGTAAAGGAAAATTACAGTAAGTATTTCATAGGAAATTTTCAGTTTTCCTGACAGACTCCATGGCAGCATAAGTGTGGGAAATAACTCGCTGTACACACCTGGGCAAAATGTTGAGCAAAGAAAGTTTAACACCGTCAACCGACAGTACTTGTAAACCAAAATTAACTGAAGATAGGGCAGCTGGTTAAACACAGTAATGGGACACAAACGTGTTCATAGATGACCAGGAAGCCACCCTGCACATTTCTTTGGGAGCTGCATGATGCAAAGCTGCCCAACATGTAGACCCACTCCTGGTCGGGTGGGCAGACACTACCAACAAAGGAGCCAAGCCCTTGGCTCTGTGAACCTGTTGAATGACCGTCCTAGGCCATCCGTGTTTGATGTGATGTAAGTAAAGACAGCACAAGCCATTACTGTACAGAAGCCATGTTCACCACAAGCCATTACTGTACAGAAGCCATGTTCGTTGAATAATAACCAGCAGGTACAGTAAACACCACACAGGAAGTGAGTACAACAGAGATGCACCATCGAGTTTCATTTAAAGAAACATAACATCCATGACAATATGAGCCACAATCGCCCTAGATGAGGCACGTTTCTCTGTCCTGTCTGGCAAAAGAATGAACAGGCAGTCTTAAGCCTGAAGGAAGCTGTAGCTTGTAGACCTGATTTTACAATATCTGAGGGATTCCTAAAATTGAAGGAAGGCACTGCTGGAAGTCAAATCAGGATTCCCTGTTTACTAGACATGCACTTTAATCAATTAAGCCACAGCGCGCTTCCTCCCATACAAGTTAGAACTCTAAGGTTGCAAGAACAATTTCTTGACTCCTATGAAGACTGATGCACCCTTGGAAATTGAGTCAAGCATAGGTAACAGCACCATCGACTGGAAAGAACGTTCTTCATGACCAGTGAACCAATCGCTAAGGCTTTTAATGCCAATGTGATAACCGGGAAAAGGCGAACTTGACAGAGAGGCCTCTAACGGAGACAGCCCTAGAACACTCACACCAATTCCCAAGGGGAGTTGAGGACAAGAGGGAGACTCCATTGGAAAACCTCTGCTTACTTCGAGGTCTGAGCCTAGCTGCTTCCTTGAAGAATTGTTGGACAGGAAAGATGCCTAGACCGAAAAACACCTGTGAAGGCCGATAAAGCTGACACTTGAACTCTGAGGGAGCTGACCGATAGAGCCAGAACTAAATCCAACTGGAGGAAGCCTAGAATATCTAAAACTTCTAGACCACCACATGATCTGTCAGCCGCAGACATATATTGAACCACTTTGACCAGATTCTCCTGTCAAATTTGTCTGTGTTCATTCTCCTAGTATTTAAGAGAGTGGAAATGACTCTGGAAGAACAGCCGAGGACCTCCACTCTCGAGAACCAGACCATCAGGCCCAACCGTGCCAGACATGGATGTAGAATTGTACTCAGTGACAGAAGGCCTGGCCTGACGAGAAGGTGAACTGGGTTCCTGAAGCTGAACTGTGCTAGCAAGGGGAACCATGACCTAATTGCACAATAAGGCATCACTGCCACAAACACCACAACCTCTGTTCAGAGTCTTCGTAGATAACCCAAGGTTGACCAGGACTGGAAGAAATTCATAGGTCCTACTGCATTTACAATGACCCATCAGGGCATCTGCACCTGAAAACCTCCACATGTAGAGACCATTCGTAGTCATTGTAGAGAAAATCAGTTAGAACATTTTGGATTCTGTGAACATAGGCCGCTTTGCTGTAGGCTCAATTCTTTTGAGCCCAAGACCTAATTGACTCTGCTTCCTGTAATAAAAGACAGCCTGAGGACTCACAGCCTGTTCTCTAACAAAGGAGACCACCGTAGTGTTGACTAACCTAAGAGCACTGACGCTCCCTTTGTTATATGCCCTAAAATCTGCTTCCTGCCTCCCAATGCTGGAGAAACCCCTTCAAGAAAGGTCGCCTTCCCTAGCTTCCACTTGATCCTCGGATCTGTAGACACCATAGTGCCAATCATTTTAGACACTGAAAGGCATGCGGGTGGGAAGAAGACCAGGCAAGGAGTATTCGGATCCAAAACATTGGGATCCAGAGCCAAGGCAATAATCCAATATTATATTGAACTGAGCCCCGAGGCCCACAAGAGATTGAGTGCGCACCAGGTATCTCCTTGCCAGATTCAGCAGCCAGCCAAATTTGAAAAGCATAGAAAAGACCTGATCTCTGGGCTCCAGCAGCTGCTTTCTGTCTTGGGACAGTAGGACAAGGACATCCATGTAACTAGGCAGGCATATGCTCCTTGTTTTGATAAAGACTATAACAACCAATAAGACCCTGAAAACACACAGGGTGATGTTGAAAACCCGAATGGCTGGAGCTGGAGATGGTCTTGACCTACAGCGAACTGAAGGAACTTGCGGAAGTGTTCTACAATGGGCACATGAAGGTAAGCATCTTAAGTCTATTGGAAACACGCCAGTCACCTATGAATCAGGAATGATGTTTCCACCTTGAACTTCTCCTTTGCTGAAAATTGTCTCAGGTGTGGAAGGTCTAAAACCAGCCTCCACAAGCTTTTCCTCTTCATGACCATAAGAAGGCCGAGCACCTGCCCTGAAATCTCTTGCCTTCAGAAACTGGCACAGTAGCACTTTACGACACCAGAGACTTACGTAAGGCATGAATATATGCTTTCTTTACCTCAACGTGAGGGAAAATCCATGGAAATGAATCAGAGAAGATGGAGGACTTCTGATGTACCATGCATTCCCTGAAAGGACCACTTTGATGCCCCAATAGTCTGAAGCCCAACTCAGCAGCTTCTTGGATTCCGAGTTCAAGCTTTTAGCATACTTCTGAGGGGATATTAGGTCCCCTCACCAGCTCTTCCTAAAGTCCTGACCTGGTCTGTAAAAATAAATCCAATTAGTTTTTGGGGGACTTTCAATGATATGCATGTTGTCATGCATCTCCATCCCTAAATCTAGTACATAGAGAGGGTTTCGGGACTTTGAATAAGGTATTGTGATGGGACTCAACAAGTAAAACCAGGTAATAAGCAATGTGTTTATTGTCTAAAACACACAACAATGACATGCAGCAGTGGACACATAGAGTATAGTAAACACATGAACAGCATATTACAAACCATCAGCATATAATTGTCAAATCATACATAATATAGTTAAAAAAAATCCTCCATGAAAGAATCCTGAGAACACAAGGTAGTGGTCTATAAGTATAAAACATATGCATCATTGTAAGCGTGACGCGTTTCATGGCAATGTAGCCACTCTCCAGGGGCGAATGCGTAATAGTATAAAAACTGTAGAGAGACATAAACATATCACATAACATTTCTGATCATGCAACCCAATAAGGGGCACTCAGCTGGACCCCCTACTTACAGCCCTGCAGTCACTTACAGGACTTCAGTTGCTAAACCAAAGAAGAAACTGAAGTTTCTCCCTACCCATACAATCTTGCCATTATCCCTGTCTGCCTCCATGCCAGCCAATCAGCTCCAGCCTGCTTCCACGCCAGTTGATCTGCTCCAGCCTGCTTCCACACCAGACAATCAGCTCCAGCCTGCTTCCACACCAGTCGATCTGCTCCAGCCTGCTTCCACACCAGCCGATCCGCTCCAGCCAGCTTCCACGCCAGCCGATCTATTCCAGTCTGCCCCCACGTCAGCCGATCTGCTCCAGTCTGCCTCCACGCCAGCCGATCTGCTCCAGTCTGCCTCCACGCCAGCCGATCTGCTCCAGTCTGCCCCCATGCCAGCCGATCTGCTCCAATCTGCCTCCATGCCAGCCAATCCACTCCAACCTGCCTCCATGATTGCCAATAGGGTTAGGCTAGACTCTGATAGTCCTGAACCTGATGACCCACTTAAGCCTACCATCCTCCTGCCTGCTGTCCAGCCTGATGCTACAGTATTTGCTGTTCAGCCTGATGGTCCAGTGCCCATGGTCCGGCCTGACGTTCCAGTGCCCATGGTCCAGCCTGATGTTCCAGTGCCCATGGTCCAGCCTGACATTCCAGTGCCCACAGTCCAGCCTGATGTTCCGGTGCCCATGGTCCAGCCTGATTTTCCGGTGCCCACGGTCCAGCCTGATGTTCTGTGCCCACTGTCCAGCCTGGAGTTCTGGTTCTCACGGTCCAGCCTGGAGTTCCGGTGCTCATGGTTCAGCCTTGAGTTCCAGTTCCCACGGCCCAGCCTGATGTGCCGGTGCCTGTTTTCCAGCCTGCTGATACCGTGCTTGCTAAATCGGTTCCTGATGCCCAGCGCACTGCTGCCACTGCCCAGCCTGTTGTTCCAGTGCCCGCTGTTCAGCCTGTCGCTCCAGTGCCCACTGCCAGGACTGATGTTCCAGTACCTGTTGTCCAGTCTGATGATCCAAAGCCCGATATCCAGCTTGATGATCCAGTTCCTGATGCCCGGCTTTATGATCCAGTTCCTGATGCCCGTCTTGATGTTCCAGTGCCCTCTGTCCGACCTGATGTTCCAGTGCCCTCTGTCCGGCCTGATGTTCCATTGCCCGCTGCCCGGCCTGATGTTCCAGCACCTGCTGTCCAGTTAGATGATCCAATGTCCGATGTCCGGCTTGATGATCCAGTTCCTGACGCCCGGCCTGATGTTCCAGTGCCCGCTGTCCAGTCTAATGTTCCAGCGCCTGCTGTCCAGTCTTATGATCCGATGCCCGATGTCCAGCTTGATGATCCAGTTCCTGATGGCAGCCTGATGTTCCAGTGCCTGCTGTCCAGTCTGATGATCGGATGCCCAATGTCCGGCTTGATGATCCAATTCCTGACGCCCGGCCTGATGTTCCAGTGCCCGCTGTTCGGCCTGATGTTCCAGTGCCTGCTGTCCAGTCTGATGATTCAATGCCCGATGTCCGGCTTGATGATCCAGTCCCTTATGCCCGGCCTGTTGTTCCAGCACTTTCTCTTCAGTCTGATGATCCGTTGCCCAATGTTCAGCTTGATGTGCCTCTGCCCGCTGCACAGCTTGATGTGCCTCTGCCCGCTGCCCAGCCTGATGTGCCTCTACCTGCTGCCCAGCTTGATGTGCCTCTACCCGCTGCCCAGCTTGATGTGCCACTACCCGCTGCCCAGCTTGATGTGCCTCTACCCGCTGCCCAGCTTGATGTGCCTCTACCCGCTGCCCAGCTTGATGTGCCTCTACCCGCTGCCCAGCTTGATGTGCCTCTGCCTGCTGCCCAGCTTGATGTGCCTCTGCCCACTGCCCAGCTTGATGTGCCTCTGCCCGCTACCCAGCTTGATATGCCTGCGTTCCAGCCCACCTCTGATGAGCCCTTAACTAATGAGTGGCTTGATGTCCTGGACTTTTTGCAATTACAACTAGTTGGAGCGTCCAGAGGTCGCTCTTTTGAAGGTAGGTACTGTCAGGAAAGGTTTCACCTGCTGGTGGCACTGTCAGATCTATGGGTTGCAGTACTGGTGTCCACCAGCGGGTGTCTCCCGGCAGTCTGGAGCTGACATTATCTCCTGCAATCAGGCATCACCTGAAGCTCTCTTTGTCTCATAAAATACAGCCTTTCTTCTTTGTCTCCCAACAGCAACCCCTTTTTGCACTCCCAAATAGTGATGAGCCGAACACCCCCGGGTTCGGTTCGCACCAGAACCCGCGAACGGACCGAAAGTTCGTACGAACATTAGAACCCTATTAAATACAATGGATGCGAACGTTCGAATTCTAAAGTGCTAATTATAACAACTATTATGCATGTTATTGTCCTAAAAAGGGTTTGGGAACCCGGGTTCTGCACCAGGGGACATGTATCAATGCAAAAAGAAGTTTTAAAAAAGGTCGTTTTTCGGGAGCAGTCATTTTAATGATGCATAAAGTGAAAAAAAAAAAGTCAAATATTCCTTTAAATATCGTACCTGGTGGGTGTCTAAAGTATGCCTGTGAAGTGCCACGTGTTTCCCGTGTTTAGAACTGTCCCTGCACAAAATGACACTTCTAAAGGAAAAAAAAGCCATTTAAAACTGCTTGCGGCTTTAATGTAATGTCTGGTCCCGGTAATATGGATGAAAATCTTTAAGAAAAATGGCATAGCCCCTTTGGGTCTTGTATGGATATTAAGGGGAACCCCGCACATAAAATAAAAAAGGCCCTATATACTCTGAACAGCCGTATACAGGCGGTGCATACAAGACAGGGACTGTAGGTTTGTTCTTATGTAGAATCTGTTTGTAATTTTGAACAGGTACATTGTTTAAGTGTAGCTCCAGCCCAAAAATCTATTTTTAAACTTTTTGGAAAACATAGGTAAGGGTTATCACCCCTGTAACATTTGTTTTGCTGTCTGTGCCCCTGTTCAGAACATTTCACCTCACTTTCCGTCCCAATGACAACTGTTTTTGAAATGTGGTGTTTTTCTTGAAACAAGGATTGCTGATAAAGCATCAGTACAGAGGAGACACCTTTCTCCCATATTAATTCTTACAGGAGAGAATTTTCCTTCCTAGGGGTAGATTTCCTCTCACTTCCTGTTGTCTTCTTGCGTTTGCAAGTAGGAGTCGTTTGTAAGTTGGATGTTTGAAAGTAGGGACCTGCCGTAGATACTCTGCAGAAATAGGCCCCTTAGTTGTTGGTGTTGGCACAACACTGTAAGCACTCACAGTTACTCTTGGTTGGTGCTGGAACGCCCTGCTGTCAACTATTATATCAGGAATTGTAATTACATATAATTGTTGAACAGTGGTAGTAAAAATTGGGCCTTTGATGGTGGTGCTGGTGCCACAACACTGTAAGCCCTGACAGTTACTCTTGGTGGGTGCAGCAATGGGCCCTGCTGTGAATTATTAGATCAAGAATTGTAATTGCATGCCCCTGTTGAACAGGGGCTGAAAAATTGGGCCTTTGGTGGTGGTGGTGGTGTTGACACAACACTGTAAGCCCTCAGAGTTACTCTTGGTGGGTGCAGGAATGGGCCCTGCTGTGAATTATTAGATCAAGAATTGTAATTACATGCCCCTGTTGAACAGGGGCTGAAAAATTGGGCCTTAGGCACTGGTGGCACAACACTACAACCCCTCACAGATACTGTACTTGGAGCACAGCAATGAGCCCTGTTGCAAAGTATTGCTTCAAAAATTGTAATGACACGCCCCTGTTAAACAGGGGCTGAAAAATTGGGCCTTAGGCACTGGTGCCACAACACTCCAACCCCTCACAGATACTGTACTTGGAGCACAGCAATGAGCCCTATGGCAAATTATTGCTAAAAAAATTGTAATTACACGCCCCTGTAAAACAGGGGCTGAAAAATTGGGCCTTAGCCACTGGTGGCGGCACCCATAAACAAAAATGATCTTCCAAGCTATCATCATCAATCGTATCATTGAGGACTCGGAGGAGGAGGATAGCCAGTCAACATAACAGCACAGACACTCAGCATCAGCATCAGTCTTGAAGGGATGTGACATGTTAAAATCAATTAGTCTGTTATATCAGCATCAGGTGTGTGGTAGCTGGTGGTGATCCAAGACTGGTTCATCTTGATGAAAGTCAGTCGATCAACCGAGTCGGTGGACAGGCGCACCCTGTGATCCGTGACAAATCCTCCAGCAGCACTGAATGTGCGTTCCGAAAGAACGCTGGATGCAGGACAGGCCAGTAGCTCAATTGCATACTGTGCAAGCTCTGGCCAGTGATCCATCCTCAAGACCCAGTAAGCCAGAGGATTTTCGGTGGGGAAGGTGTCCAAGTCTGACCTTGCCCCTAGATATTCCTGCACCATGTTTATCAGACGCTGGCGATGGTTGCTGGAACCAATCATACTTTGGGGCTGCGGACTAAAGAATTGTCTGAACGCATCGGTCAGACGGCCACCTTCCCCACCGCTCCTTCTTTGACTGGCCGAAGCCTCAGCAACTCGTTGTCCTGGACCAGGAGTTTGTAACCTCCCAGTCTCTGGGAACGCGTTGCACAGACCTTTCTGCAAGGCCTCCCGGAGTTGTCTCATCCTCTGCTCCCTCTGCGATGGTAACATAAGGTCCGCAACCTTACCCTTGTACCGTGGATCAAGGAGAGTGGCCAGCCAGTAATGGTCCCTCTCCTTGATCCGAAGAATACGAGGATCCTTCCGCAGACTTTGCAGGATCAGGGAGGCCATGCAGCGTAGGTTTGCTGAGGCATTCGCTCCGGAGTCCTCTGGGTCACTAAGGACGACATGATCCGCAGTCACCTCCTCCCAGCCACGTACAAGTCCACTGGTTTCTTGGGACTGTAAATCATCCCTAAAAGACTGCTGCTGATGATGCTGAGTGCCAGCCTCCACCTCCATGCTGACACAATCCTCCTCCTCCTCCTCCTCTTCCTCTTCCTGTGCGATGGGTGGGACAGAAGGAACACTGTCTGGGTAAAGGGGGCCTTGAGAGGCAAGGAAGTCCTCCTCTTCCTGCCTCTGTTCTGCCTCAAGTGCCCTGTCCATTATTCCACGCAGCGTGTGCTCCAACAGGTGGACAAGAGGTACAGTGTCACTGATGCATGCACTGTCACTGCTCACCATCCTCGTGGCCTCCTCAAATGGTGCCAGGACAGTGCATGCATCCCTGATCATGCCCCACTGGCGTGGAGAAAAAAAACCAAGCTCCCCTGACCCTGTCCTGGTGCCGTAGTCGCACAGGTACTCATTGATGGCCCTCTGCTGCGTGTGCAGCCGCTGCAGCATGGCCAACGTTGAGTTCCACCTGGTGGGCATGTCACATATAAGGCGGTTCTTGGGCAGGTTCAACTCCTTTTGCAGCTCAGCCAGGCGAGCACTGGCATTATAAGATCTGCGGAAATGCACACAGACTTTCCTGGCCTGCCTCAGGACATCCTGTAAGCCCGGGTACCTGCCCAAGAACCGCTGCACCACCAGGTTAAGGACGTGAGCCACACAGGGCACATGGGTCAGTTGTCCCTGTCGGAGGGCGGAGAGGAGGTTGGTGCCATTGTCGCAAACCACCATTCCTGGCTTAAGCTGGCGTGGCGTCAACCACCTCTCGGCCTGGCCCTGCAGAGCAGACAGGACCTCTGCCCCAGTGTGGCTTCTGTCCCCCAAACACACCAGCGCAAGCACGGCATGGCATCTTTTTGCCTGCGTACTTGCGTAGCCCCATGAACGGCTACGGAGCACCGCTGGTTCATAGGACAAACCACAGGAAGAGGCCATGGAGGAAGAAGAAGAGGAGGGGGTGGAGGAGAGAGGTGTGTCACAACCAGTAGTAGCATTTTGGAGGCGTGGCGGTGGGACAACCTCCAACACTACTGCACCTTGTCCTGCATCCTTCCCAGCTGCCAAAAGAGTGACCCAATGGGCCGTGAAAGAAAGGTAACGTCCCTGTCCATGCCTGCTGGACCATGAGTCAGCGGTAATATGCACCTTACCGCTGACCGCCCTGTCCAGCGAGGCCAAGACATTGCCTTCCACATGCCGGTAGAGAGCCGGAATAGCCTTCCGTGAGAAAAAGTGGCGTTTGGGAACCTGCCACTGAGGAACCGCACATTGCACAAACTCACGGAAGGGGGCCGAGTCTACCAACTGAAAAGGCAGCAGTTGAAGCGCTAGCAATTTAGCCAAGCTAGCATTCAACCGCTGGGCATGTGGATGGCTGGGAGTGAACTTCTTTCGACGGTCCAGCAGCTGGGGCAGGGAAATTTGCCTGCTAGAATCGGACGTCGGTGTACTGCTAGCAGAGTGGCCGCAAGTACTTGGCTGTGACACACCTAATTCTACACCTTCATTCCTCTCAGTGCATGTTTCAGAGAGGACTGAAGTTATAGTGGGGTTGGAAATCCCAGCTGATGCGGTGCAAGGAGAGGTCCGCTTTGTTCTTTGGTGTGGGTCTTTGAGGTAGGCTTGCCAACGAGCTGCATGGCAGGTCAACATATGTCTGGTCAGGCATGTGGTACCCAAGCGGCTGATGTTTTGGCCACGCGATATACGCTTGAGACATATGTTGCAAACAGCAGCTGTGCGATCTGATGCACTAGCCTCAAAAAAGGCCCACACCAAGGAACTTTTTGAATGACGGGCAGAGGCAGCGCCCTGCACAGGCGGAGCTCTGCGGTGTGATTCCGTCGGTGTACTGCCCTTACGCTGGCCACCAAAGGGCATTCTGTCTCGTTGGAGATGTGCCTCCTCCTCATCCTCCTCCTCCTCTCTCCTATTAGGCACCCACGTGGAGTCAGTGACCTCATCATCCCCTCCCTCCTCATCACTGGAGCCAATCTGGCAGTATGCTGCAGCTGCTGGAACATGACTGCCAGATTGGTGTCCTTCTTGAGCATCCCCTCTGTCTGCTCTCACCCTACTGCCTTCCTGTAGCTGGGTTTCATCATCAGACCCTTCGAAACGCTGGGCATCCTCCTGGAGCATGTACCCAACACTGTGCTCAAACAGTTCGGGGGACTCCTCAGGAGGAGGACATGGTGGGTCTAGGGAAGGAGTGACTGATGATGAGTCTGACATTGATACCAGGGAAGAGGACGCTTTGGCAGCTGCTTTGCCAGTACCCTGAGCCTGGGTAAGAGAGGATGAGGAGGAGGAGGAGGGCTTGGTCATCCACTCTACCAAGTCTTCGGCATGATGTGGCTCAACATGTCCAGCTGCGGAAAAGAAGGACAAGCGTGTCCCATGGCCATGTGCTGATGACAATGCACCGCGTCCACGACCAGCACTGTTGCCCCCAGACACAGAGCCTGCTTGCCCTCTTTTATTGCCTCCTGACTGTCTGCCTCTCCTTGTTTGCCTTCCAGACATTCTAATAGATGGCCTGCAGGGAGATGGGAAAAAAGCAATAAGGGCTACCTTCAGGTGTCCTTCTCTGTCCCTTGAAACAAAGACTTGCACAGTGAAAGAAACTGACACTCTCCCTACCTACAGTTTTCTGTCCCTAGAAAAAATGTTTTTTTTAAGCACAATATAGCACAAGGAGAATTCACTCACTGTCCTTCCAGGTCCCTAGAAACAAGGACTTGCACAGTGAAAGAAACTGACACTCTCCCTACCTACAGTTTTCTGTCCCTAGAAAAAATGTTTTTTTTAAGCACAATATAGCACAAGGAGAATTCACTCACTGTCCTTCCAGGTCCCTAGAAACAAGGACTTGCACAGTGAAAGAAACTGACACTCTCCCTACCTACAGTTTTCTGTCCCTAGAAAAAATGTTTTTTTTAAGCACACTATAGCACAAGGAGAATTCACTCACTGTCCTTCCCAGTCCCTAGAAACAAGGACTTGCACAGTGAAAGAAACTGACACTCTCCCTACCTACAGTTTTCTGTCCCTAGAAAAAATGTTTTTTTTAAGCACAATATAGCACAAGGAGAATTCACTCACTGTCCTTCCAGGTCCCTGGAAACAAGGACTTGCACAGTGAAAGAAACTGACACTCTCCCTACCTACAGTTTTCTGTCCCTAGAAAAAATGTTTTTTTTAAGCACAATATAGCACAAGGAGAATTCACTCACTGTCCTTCCAGGTCCCTAGAAACAAGGACTTGCACAGTGAAAGAAACTGACACTCTCCCTACCTACAGTTTTCTGTCCCTAGAAAAAATGTTTTTTTTAAGCACAATATAGCACAAGGAGAATTCACTCACTGTCCTTCCAGGTCCCTAGAAACAAGGACTTGCACAGTGAAAGAAACTGACACTCTCCCTACCTACAGTTTTCTGTCCCTAGAAAAAATGTTTTTTTTAAGCACAATATAGCACAAGGAGAATTCACTCACTGTCCTTCCAGGTCCCTGGAAACAAGGACTTGCACAGTGAAAGAAACTGACACTCTCCCTACCTACAGTTTTCTGTCCCTAGAAAAAATGTTTTTTTTAAGCACAATATAGCACAAGGAGAATTCACTCACTGTCCTTCCAGGTCCCTGGAAACAAGGACTTGCACAGTGAAAGAAACTGACACTCTCCCTACCTACAGTTTTCTGTCCCTAGAAAAAATGATTTTTTTAAGCACAATATAGCACAAGGAGAATTCACTCACTGTCCTTCCAGGTCCCTAGAAACAAGGACTTACACAGTGAAAGAAACTGACACTCTCCCTACCTACAGTTTTCTGTCCCTAGAAAAAATGTTTTTTTTAAGCACAATATAGCACAAGGAGAATTCACTCACTGTCCTTCCAGGTCCCTAGAAACAAGGACTTGCACAGTGAAAGAAACTGACACTCTCCCTACCTACAGTTTTCTGTCCCTAGAAAAAATGTTTTTTTTAAGCACAATATAGCACAAGGAGAATTCACTCACTGTCCTTCCAGGTCCCTAGAAACAAGGACTTACACAGTGAAAGAAACTGACACTCTCCCTACCTACAGTTTTCTGTCCCTAGAAAAAATGTTTTTTTTAAGCACACTATAGCACAAGCACAAAACACACTGACACTCTCCCTACCTATCCTTCTCTTTCCCTAAACTAAAGGAATCCAGGTTAAGCAAGAAAGAAATAAAAGTCACTGTCCCTGCCTATGCTGCTCTATCCCTGCTCCGGAACACACTACACTAGGCCGCCGTGCTGGCGGCCTTTTATAGTGTGGGGCGTGTACTAAACACCCTCAGCAATAATTGGCCACAGGCATCCTGCCTGTGGCCAATCATTGCTCTCCTCGCTGCCGGCGCTGTGATTGGCCAAGCATGCGGGGTCACAGTGCATGCTTGGTCAATCACAGCGCCTGGATGACACTGCGATGGCGTAGTGCATTGTGGGCCGTTCGCGTCACTCGAATTTGGCGCGAACGGCCCAAATCGTTCGATCTTCGTCGAACGATCGAACAGCCGATGTTCGAGTCGAACGTATGTTCGATCCGAACACGAAGCTCATCCCTACTCCCAAATAGCCTAGCCCTGCCAGTGTCCACTCCATAAATCAGCTGTATGGCACTTCAACTTCACCTGACAGTAAATATAACAGTGCATAACCAGTAACAAGCATACCTCCATATTTGCACTTTGTTAACCTAACCCCGCCTACTAGACACACCACCTAAACACCCTTCTACTATTTTGCCAATCGTTAAAACACTGCTTTTCTCGTAGTGCTACCAGTGGATTCTTCACGACAAATAGCTTATCTCTGTAATGTACCCGAGGCCACTACACCAGCTGTACTGTTACGCCAACAATCCTGCGTTAACACAAATGGTTATACTTTTTACTCATTGTTTGTTCTGACTACCAACTAGCCTATGTTTTAAAGAATCTTATTCCCCCTGTCTTTTTATGCTCAATCAACATCTCTGTTATGTTTTGTCTTGAAAAACTCAATTAAACTCTTTAACAAGAAAAAGTATCATGTTCTCTTTGAAGATCAGATTGCTGCACTTTATCTTCCCCCAGCTCTCTGAGCTGCTTATGCAACTGAGAAAGAGGGTATGTGAGCACCTATAAAAGTTATATTTTAAACTGAATGGGTTGTTTTGCAAGATGAGTATTTACATATACTTAATTGCTAAGTTCCAGCACTGTGACCAGAACTTCCACTTACATTGAGCCCCCCTCTAGTGCAAGGGTTAAATGCTTGTTTAGTCTAGAGGGAGCTAAACAGGCTATGTTACTTCCCTTTTATTGGTTGAACTAGATGGACTTGTGTCTTCTTTCAACATGACTAACCGAGCCGATGCGAGTGCCCTGCGGGAGCGATGACTCGTGACAGAGCAAGAACCAGGATCTGTGTGTGTCAACACACAGATTCCGGTTCTTTCAGGGGAGAGGAGACTGATTGTGTGTTCATACAATGTATGAACACCGATCTCTCTCTTCTCCTAGTTAATCCCTTCCCCCTACAGTTAGAACACAGTGAGGGATTACAGTTAACCCCTTGATTGCTCCCTAGTGTTTACCCCTTCCCTGCCAGTGACATTTATACAGCCATCAGTGCATTTTTATAGCACTAATCGCTGTATAATTGTCAATGGTCCCAAAAATGTGTCAAAAGTCTCCGATGTGTCTGCCGCAATATCGCAGTCCCGATAAAAATCGCAGATCGCCGACATTACTAGTAAAAAAAAAAGAAAAATGCCATAAATCTATCCCCTATTTTGTAGACGCTATGACTTTTGCGCAAACCAATCAATATACACTTATTGTGATTTTTTTTACCAAAAATATGTAGAAGAATACATATCGGCCTAAACTGAGGAAAAAAAACAAAAAAACATGTGGGATATTTATTATAGCAAAAAGTAAAAGATAGTGTTTTTTTCAAAATTGTCGCTCTTCTCTCGTTTATAGTGCAAAAAAATTTAACCGCAGAGGTGATCAAATACGACCAAAAGAAAGCTCTATTTGTGGGAAAAAAGAACGTCAATTTTGTTTAGGTCCAGCATTGCAGGACCGTGCAATTGTCAGTTAAAGTGACGCAGTGCCGTATCGCAAAAAATGGCCTGATCATTGAGCAACCAAACCTTCCAGGGCTGAAGTGGTTAAGCAAGCTAGCATTTTCAAAGACACAAGACTTTCTGGAAAATACAAAATTTGCAGAAGATTGCCAGTTTTGGTGCCTGTCCTATTATCTGTGCATACTGGCAGAGGACAGGGTGGCTATGGAAGAAAATCAGTATTTATGTAAAGAAAATAAATGGATTAACCTACAGACATTGAAAATGAGGCTGAGTTTTTAATCTCAGAACAGGCTGTTCATTTTCTTGTTGAGATGAAAAAAATAGATTTCTTCTTAAAAGTACACAGCAGTATTCTGGGGTCTACAATAAAGTACTGCACATCAAATACAGATTAAGAATATAAGGCTCTTTGACAATACAACAGTGCATTTGTATGCAGGATAAAAGAGTTCTCTGACATACACTATACAAATACTAGTCATGGGAGGGACAAATTCCAGTTTGCCTTCTGAAAATCTACAATGAAAGGCTGTTCATACAGTTCACCTAAAATAGATAACAATTTGTCATTAAATCAATAATCTTTTTAAGAAAAAATCCTATATTTATTGAAAACAAGGCATTTCCCTAAAAGTCTTGCTTCTGTTCTTAAAGGGGTTGTAAAGGTTAGTTGTTTATTTTATAAATAGGTTCCTTTAACCACTAGCCGCCCGCCGTATGACTATAAACGGCCACAAGGTGGCTCTACAATGCCGGGAGGCCGTCTTTATACAGCCTCCGCTCCTCCGGCCACTGGGGGGGGGGCCGCCGCCGGGACGCGCGTGTGCCCGGCGCGTCACTGAGATGCCGATGCGCGTGCCTGGCAGCCGCGATGTCCGCCAGGTACATGCGATCGGCCGTTACACAGACAAGGACGTGGATCTCTGTGTGTAAACACAGAGATCCACGTCCTGTCAGGGAGAGGAGACCGATGCTGTGTCCCTTGTACATAGGGACACAGATCGGTCACCTCCCCCAGTCAGTCCCCTCCCCCCACAGTAGTAATCACTCCCAGGGAACACATTTAACCCCTTCCTCGCCCCCTAGTGTTAACCCCTTCCCTGCCAGTCACATTTATACAGTAATCAGTGCATATTTATAGCACTGTTCGCTGTATAAATGTGAATGGTCCCAAAAATGTGTCAAAAGTGTCCGATGTGTCAGCCATAAATCACTGATCGCTGCCATTACTAGTAAAAAAAAAAAATTATAAAAATGCCATAAAACTACCCCCTATTTTGTAAACGCTATAACTTTTGCGCAAACCAATCAATACACGCTTATTGCGATTTTTTTTTTACTAAAAATTTGTAGAAGTATACGTATCGGCCTAAACTGAGGAAAAAAATGTTTCTTTTTAAAAATTGGGATATTTATTATAGCAAAATCCAAAAATATTGTGTTTTTTTCAAAATTGTCGCTCTTTCTTTGTTTATAGCGCAAAAAATAAAAACCGCAGAGGTGATCAAATACCACCAAAAGAAAGGTTTATTGGTGGGAAAAAAAGGACATCAATTTTGTTTGTGAGCCACGTCGCACGACCGCGCAATTGTCATTCAAAGCGTGACAGTGCCGAAAGCTGAAATTTCGAATGGACAGGAAGGGGGTATATGTGCCCAGTAAGCAAGTGGTTAAGCTAGTGCATTTTTGGTTCAGTTACCTTTCCCTTCGATTTCCCTTCTAAATGTTTTTTTTCTTTGTCTGAATTTCTCACTTTCTGTAAGCTTGCCCTTATCATCCGAGCCATTCTTGCTGGGGGTTAGTCAGCGTGCTCGCCCCCTCTCTTGGGACTACATTCCTGCGGGGAGACGCTGTGACATCTCCTCGCAGGGATGTAGTCCCAAGGGAGGGGGTGAGCATGCTGACTAACCCCCATCCAGAACAGCTCAGATGATGGGGGCAAGCTTACAGGAAGTGAGAAATTTAGACAAAGAAAAAAAAACATTTAGAAGGGAAATCGAAGGAAAAGGTAAGTGAACCAACAAGGCACTAGCTTAAAGGAACCTATTTATAAAATAAAAAACTAACCTTTACAACCCCTTTAACCACTTGTAGCCCAGGGAAATTTTGACATTTTTTAAATCAGAATGTTTTTGCAAGAATATTACTTAGAACCCAAAACATTATTTATTTTCTGAAAACTTTTTTTTAATTGCACAATAATTGTGCAGTCATTTATCATTTGTCAGTGGAAAATACACTTAAATGAATTTTAGTGCACACAAACACAATATAATAACCATTTTTTTTTGGTAAAATTTAAAAGAAAATGTTGCATTGAGTAAAAATATTTTGGATGTGTTGTGTGGGTGAGCTGCTGGAGCTGGAAATATAAATACATCTATAAATTTATAAAAAGATAATGCAGCGCTCAAACTCAACAGTTGCTGAAGGCAACTCTGATGTGTAAAGGACTAATAAACCACTGTGGGTTAGTGATAAATTATATAAAGTTCATGGACAGTCTGTTCCAATGGATGATTTCACATATGAGATGACATCCGTGAAGACTGTAAAACGTGACCACTCTGGGTAAATAAAGTGATTCAAAAGAGTCCAAACAGCATATGTGTAGTGAAAGTGAATGTCTTTTCATGGACACCGCCGCCACAGCATAAATGACTGGAGGACCTCTATATATCGGATGGAAATCAACAGTAAGACACGAAAGATGAGATTGAATACTCTTACCGGATACGGTGGACCCACCTGTTGTACGACAGTGTGTCAAACGGGCTTGATGGTCACCATGACCAAAAGTAAGGGGAACTGGATGTCCAGATTGCCTCAGACCGACTCCCATGGTGTAGCAGATGACCAACTCACTCGATGGACACTCCTCCGGTCATACAGGCTCCAAGACAATTCAAGGTGGATGCAAGGGTAAAAAATAAAAATAAAAACTCCAGATGGTGCAGGTCAATATAACCATGAACGGTTTATTGAATAAATTTTGTCTTATTTGAATATAGACAAAAAAATATATAAAAGTGATCACAAAATAAAATATTAAAAGCAATGTGGGGTGCAGCATAAGCAAGCCCTACGCGTTTCGACTTCAGAAGTCTTCCATAGGGGCATAGTGCTGTACCCCCCACATTGATAGCATTAAATAAGGTCTGAAATGAATCTGACCCGCCCTGAAAGGGGCGGAGTCAAAACCGGAAGTAATGAACTATTCAACACCAGACTAACATCAATAAAAATTAACCTGAACTGAAGAATCATTACATTCAAATAATATAAATAAATATGAAACAGTATGCAATCCTGGTGTATGGATATACAACCTAAATAACATATAAGTCACATAAAAAACATATAAATCAAATTTTCCTGCCAAAGATTATACCCCAATCATGTTGGGAGACAGATGGAACCATCAGTGCTGATAGCTTAGTTATCTAGATGTTATTGTCCCCACCTGAACTTACCGCCAGTTGAGGGCGTCTAATTATCCTGCTCAATGGTGGCAGGTACACAAATGATGGTCATCTTGCAGCTACATCTCACAGATGTTGCTGCAATATTGATTGGGGACACCATTGTAGCGTGGCGTCGCGTGTATCTAGTGCGCTGTGCACGTGAACGTCACGCGCGCGCACCCAAAACGAATGTTATGGCTAGAGGACGCCATTGTAGCGTGGCGCCGTGGGCGTCTGGTGCGTACCGTGCGCGTGAACATCACGCGCGCGCACCCCAACCAGTTGTCCTGATATTGGTCACATGGTGCGCGACGCTCACGTGGGCCTCACGCTTACACTCAGGGATAACATCATGACGTGATCACGTCACGGCGTCTCCTCTTTCCTAGCGTATAATGGGGGAGATCATCAGATACCCTTGGACGGCAGTATCTCACTGCCAAAGGGCGCAATGACTCCATGGCAACACCAGATGCCATGGAGCCAGCGCCATCTAGTGGAGGGAAAGCAAAATGAATGAAAACAAAAATCAAAAACTATATGGATCCACTAATGGACGTTTATAATATATATAGCCCAAAAAAACGCCATGAGTGAATTCCAGATAGCAAACCCTTCTAACACAAAAAAAGGGCAAACCATACATCAGGCTAGAATTCTGATATAAGGAAGGAACCCAGCTTCCTCCTTATATCACGACAAAATGTGGTGATTCAAACATTTAAAACACAACACATCATGTCGCCCCATCAGCAACAAAATATACACAGCAAATGTTCCCTATATTGATACCAAAATGGTGACACTGAAGGTATACTAAGGTCCACATATAACACAACAACTCCGCCTGTCACCTGAACAAGTGCACAGGGGTGTTGAATTGTGACAAAGGTTTAGTACGGGCCATCTGTCCAGACTAAAAAGTGACACACAAGCTCAGGGCACTCACGCCCGGTTGATGAAACAATTAATGTCCCATTCAATGTTCATACCATGGGGTGAGTAACACCTGAGCTCGTGTATCCAGTAAGTCTCTAACCTAGAGACACCCCACAGAGAGGAGTCCCCCCTCCAATGGGGGACAAACCTATCTATCACCTGAAATTGGGTGCCTCTAGGGTCCTTGGCATGATGTTCTAAATAATGCCGCGAAACAGTGTGCTTGTCACAACCTTTGCGAATTTTGGCTAAATGTTCGTTGACCCGAATGGAAAAATTCCTGATTGTGCGTCCTACGTATTGAAGTTTGCATGGGCATGTAATTAGGTACACGACGAACCTGGTGACGCAGGTAGTGAATTGCTTCATGGTATAACTGCTTCCCATGACACTAGAACTAAACGTGTCCGTTCTACGTCTACCCAGCACATTAACCATGCAAACATTGCATTTTCTACACGGGTAGTAGCCATTAGCCTCTGGAAAAAAGGAAATCTTAGTAGGAGGGTCTATTATGTTAGGGGCTATTTCACCCTGAATGGATCGGGCACCCCTATAGATCACACCTGCCCGTTCAGGGAGAGATGGTCCAAGTATTCTATTGCTTAACAACACTTTCCAATGCCTGTTCAAAATCTTTTTGATTTCATGATGTTGGGTGGAATAAGAAGTGAAGAAGGACCATTTAAATCTATCCTCTCTAGCATTTCTCTGTTTATCAGTGAGAAGAGAAGACCTCTCAATTTCCAATACAGAGGAAATGTCTGTATCTAATCCAATGGATGAATAACCCCTGTCCAGGAATCTTTCCTTGAGGGTATTGGATTGAGCCACAAAGTCATCATCACGGGTGCAGTTCCTCCTGAGGCGGAGGAACTGTCCCCGTGGTATGGACCTCAACCACTGGTCATGGTGACAGCTGTCGACCGGGATATACCCATTTCTGTCAGTAGACTTGAAATAGGTTTTAAATTCAAGGTGATTACTGACAGCCATGATTTCCAAGTCAAGGAAATGTATGGACGAGGAGCTCGCCTCATACGTTAACACAATTCCCCGATCGTTATCATTGAGAGCTGCCATAAAGATGTCTAAAGATTCTCTCGTGCCCCTCCATAGGAGGAGGATGTCGTCTATATATCTAGCCCACAGAACTAATTAAGGTCTGTTAAGGGCATAGACGACATCCTCCTCCCACTGGGCCATAAAGAGATTAGCAAGACTGGGGGCGTATTTAGCCCCCATTGCCACACCCTTTATTTGAGAGAAGAATGTTCCCTGGAACCAAAAATAATTATGCCGTGTGGCAAAATCCAATAACTCCATGATGAAATTTCTCTGTATCAAGGATAGTGATGAGTTTCTGGTCAGAAACAACTCCACTGCCTCAAGACCCAAATGATGTGGGATACAGGTGTATAGTGCAGACACATCTGCAGTCACTAAGATCAAATCTCCCTGATGGTGTACCTTCTCTAGTAAATTAATGGTATCCTTGGTATCCCTCAAATAAGAGGGTACCAATTTTACCAAAGGCTGGAGAAAGTGATCAATATACTTCCCAATTCGTGACGTGACAGAGTCGATCCCACTTACGATGGGACGCCCAGGGGGATCGACTGGGTTCTTGTGCACCTTTGGGAGGTAATAAATAACAGGAATACGAGGCGCCAAAGGAACCAAGTATTCCTGTTCTTTCTTATTGAGGATGTTCAAAGAAAAGCCTTCATTGATGATATCTACCAGGGCTTTCTTATATTTCAAAGTAGGATCACCTGGCAGAGGACTATAAGTGGCTCTATCCTCTAAAAGTCTGCACATCTCCTTGACATAGTTTTCCTTGTCAAGCACCACTATCCCCCCGCCTTTGTCCGCCGGACGGATGATAAGGTTTTTATTAAGGCACAGGGTTTTCAAACCTGCCGCAATTGTTGGATCTTGGTGAACTCTCTTGGCAGGTAGTTCATCTAAATCCTTCAATACAAGGGTACGAAATACATTAATAGATGGAGCTTAGTGTGCTGGGGGGTTAAACAAGGAGGGGTTAGATAACCCCGAATGTATACTGGTGGAAACACCACCAGGCTGGGTAGAAGAGGAAGATCCCAAGGGCACTATAGACATCCCATTGTTGTTTTGGGCATCAACTGTTGGGAGGACTAAAAAATGCCTCTGGATATTCAGTTTCCTAATATATTTCTGGATATCTATAAAGGTGGAAAATTTGTTCAGTTTCCGTGGAGGAACAAATTTCAGACCTTTGTCTAAAACTGATTGCTCTTGGGGAGTAAGAGCAACCGAACTGAAGTTAAAAATACCTGCACCTAACTAACCCTTGGTCTTTTTGCGCTGGATGCGCCGCCCCTCTCTAGAGCCTCGTTTCTTCTTGGGCTCTTGGGGGTATGAAAGGTGGGTTTGTGAAAACCCTGATATTGGGGTGGACCAAACTGATTATAATTATAATTATAAGAGGATATAGGTTGTGGTTCATCACCCCACCCGGAGTGTGAGTATGAATCATAATAAGGGTCATACGAACCTTCACCCTGTAATGGAGCATAACGGTTCTGAGTGGGCACAGGTGTACCCTGCATGTAGTTCCCATTCGAACTAGACCCGTTATCCCTCCAAGGTAGAGGGGTTCTTCCTGATGGACCACTGGGATACATATGACCTCTATCACTTTGTCCATAACCTCTACCCCGTTGCGGATGACCTCTGCCACGAGGTATGGAGGGATGTTTACCTCGGCCAGGCTCATTATGAGTAAAGGCCGAGATGTTTTTAACATTCCTGGGTGTATGATTATTACCCTTGTTATTCTGAGATCCTCGTGGGTTAGATGTAAGGGGGGGGGGTTCGTAAACCAGTGTCCTATCTGTGATGACATCGACAGGCTCTGATAAATCCATATTCAAATTATTCTCAAGGGTATTGGCCTGGTTGGCCAATTTTTTTTGCCAACTAAAGACCAAATTACCCTTATAATCACCAGTATCCCGGTTATACTTCTTTTGTTTCTTACTCCTCTGATCTTTTTCCTCTTTTTCAAGGAGAGTTTTCAGACCAGTGGAGAGGGATGCATACTCAGAAGTTCCGTTTGAGGGAGAGCGTTTATCTCTAATATCTCTGATTTCTTTGTCCAAAATGGAAAGCCTGGCCTGCTTCCTCTCCACTAAGAAGCTAATCAGTTTTAAACCGGCCTCATTGAAATAGGTTGCCCAAAGGGCCAAGTCTGACTCTCCTTGTTGGGGAGAGATATCCCACCTGAGGCCTCTAGGGACCATTTTCTCTTTGGTATATTGCTCAAGAAACGCAATGTCCCATTGAAGATGTAACTCAGAGATCATTACGTTTTTGAGCCTAGCAAAGAGTCCACTGACTTCTGAGTCAATGTTATGGATGTTCCATCTATTAATGTATTTCGTACCCTTGTATTGAAGGATTTAGATGAACTACCTGCCAAGAGAGTTCACCAAGATCCAACAATTGCGGCAGGTTTGAAAACCCTGTGCCTTAATAAAAACCTTATCATCCGTCCGGCGGACAAAGGCGGGGGGATAGTGGTGCTTGACAAGGAAAACTATGTCAAGGAGATGTGCAGACTTTTAGAGGATAGAGCCACTTATAGTCCTCTGCCAGGTGATCCTACTTTGAAATATAAGAAAGCCCATATAAGAAAGCCAGGTGATCCTACTTTGAAATATAAGAAAGCCCAATGAAGGCTTTTCTTTGAACATCCTCAATAAGAAAGAACAGGAATACTTGGTTCCTTTGGCGCCTGGTATTCCTGTTATTTATTACCTCCCAAAGGTGCACAAGAACCCAGTCGATCCCCCTGGGTGTCCCATCGTAAGTGGGATCGACTCTGTCACGTCACGAATTGGGAAGTATATTGATCACTTTCTCCAGCCTTTGGTAAAATTGGTACCCTCTTATTTGAGGGATACCAAGGATACCATTAATTTACTAGAGAAGGTACACCATCAGGGAGATTTGATCTTAGTGACTGCAGATGTGTCTGCACTATACACCTGTATCCCACATCATTTGGGTCTTGAGGCAGTGGAGTTGTTTCTGACCAGAAACTCATCACTATCCTTGATACAGAGAAATTTCATCATGGAGTTATTGGATTTTGCCACACGGCATAATTATTTTTGGTTCCAGGGAACATTCTTCTCTCAAATAAAGGGTGTGGCAATGGGGGCTAAATACGCCCCCAGTCTTGCTAATCTCTTTATGGCCCAGTGGGAGGAGGATGTCGTCTATGCCCTTAACAGACCTGAATTAGTTCTGTGGGCTAGATATATAGACAACATCCTCCTCCTATAGAGGGGCACGAGAGAATCTTTAGACATCTTTATGGCAGCTCTCAATGATAACGATCGGGGAATTGTGTTAACGTATGAGGCGAGCTCCTCGTCCATACATTTCCTTGACTTGGAAATCATGGCTGTCAGTAATCACCTTGAATTTAAAACCTATTTCAAGTCTACTGACAGAAATGGGTATATCCCGGTCGACAGCTGTCACCATGACCAGTGGTTGAGGTCCATACCACGGGGACAGTTCCTCCGCCTCAGGAGGAACTGCACCCGTGATGATGACTTTGTGGCTCAATCCAATACCCTCAAGGAAAGATTCCTGGACAGGGGTTATTCATCCATTGGATTAGATACAGACATTTCCTCTGTATTGGAAATTGAGAGGTCTTCTCTTCTCACTGATAAACAGAGAAATGCTAGAGAGGATAGATTTAAATGGTCCTTCTTCACTTCTTATTCCACCCAACATCATGAAATCAAAAAGATTTTGAACAGGCATTGGAAAGTGTTGTTAAGCGATAGAATACTTGGACCATCTCTCCCTGAACGGGCAGGTGTGATCTATAGGGGTGCCCGATCCATTCAGGGTGAAATAGCCCCTAACATAATAGACCCTCCTACTAAGATTTCCTTTTTTCCAGAGGCTAATGGCTACTACCCGTGTAGAAAATGCAATGTTTGCATGGTTAATGTGCTGGGTAGACGTAGAACGGACACGTTTAGTTCTAGTGTCACGGGACGCAGTTATACCATGAAGCAATTCACTACCTGCGTCACCAGGTTCGTCGTGTACCTAATTACATGCCCATGCAAACTTCAATACGTAGGACGCACAATCAGGAATTTTTCCATTCGGGTCAACGAACATTTAGCCAAAATCCGCAAAGGTTGTGACAAGCACACTGTTTCGCGGCATTATTTAGAACATCATGCCAAGGACCCTAGAGGCACCCAATTTCAGGTGATAGATAGGTTTGTCCCCCATTGGAGGGGGGACTCCTCTCTGCGGGGTGTCTCTAGGTTAGAGACTTACTGGATACACGAGCTCAGGTGTTACTCACCCCATGGTATGAACATTGAATGGGACATTAATTGTTTCATCAACCGGGCGTGAGTGCCCTGAGCTCGTGTGTCACTTTTTAGTCTGGACAGATGGTCCGTACTAAACCTTTGTCACAATTCAACACCCCTGTGCACTTGTTCAGGTGACAGGCGGAGTTGTTGTGTTATATGTGGACCTTAGTATACCTTCAGTGTCACCATTTTGGTATCAATATAGGGAACATTTGCTGTGTATATTTTGTTGCTGATGGGGCGACATGATGTGTTGTGTTTTAAATGTTTGAATCACCACATTTTGTCGTGATATAAGGAGGAAGCTGGGTTCCTTCCTTATATCAGAATTCTAGCCTGATGTATGGTTTGCCCTTTTTTTGTGTTAGAAGGGTTTGCTATCTGGAATTCACTCATGGCGTTTTTTTGGGCTATATATATTATAAACGTCCATTAGTGGATCCATATAGTTTTTGATTTTTGTTTTCATTCATTTTGCTTTCCCTCCACTAGATGGCGCTGGCTCCATGGCGTCTGGTGTTGCCATGGAGTCATTGCGCCCTTTGGCAGTGAGATACTGCCGTCCGAGGTTATCTGATGATCTCCACCATTATATGCTAGGAAAGAGGAGACGCCGTGACGTGATCACGTCATGATGTTGTCCCTGAGTGTAAGCGTGAGGCCCACGTGAGCGTCGCGCACCATGTGACCAATATCAGGACAACTGGTTGGGGTGCGCGTGCGTGATGTTCATGCGCACGGTACGCAAAAGACGCCCATGGCGCCACACTACAACGGAGTCCTCTAACCATAACATTAGTTTTGGGTGCACGCGCGTGACGTTCACGTGCACGGCGCGCACTAGATGCCCGCGACGCCACGCTACAATGGTGTCCCCAATCAATATTGCAGCAACATCTGTGAGATGTAGCTGCAAGATGACCATCATTTGTGTACCTGCCACCATTGAGCAGGATAATTAGATGCCCTCAACTGGCGGTAAGTTCAGGTGGGGACAATAACATCTAGATAACTAAGCTATCAGCACTGATGGTTCCATCTGTCTCCCAACATGATTGGGGTATAATCCTTGGCGGGAAAATTTGATTTATATGTTTTTTATGTGACTTATATGTTATTTAGGTTGTATATCCATACACCAGGATTGCATACTGTTTCATATTTATTTATATTATTTGAATGTAATGATTCTTCAGTTCAGGTTAATTTTTATTGATGTTAGTCTGGTGTTGAATAGTTCATTACTTCCGGTTTTGACTCCGCCCCTTTCAGGGCGGGTCAGATTCATTTTAGACCTTATTTAATGCTAGCAATGTGGGGGGGACAGCACTATGCCCCTGTTGAAGACTTCTGAAGTCGAAACGCGTAGGGCTTGCTTATGCTGCACCCCACATTGCTTTTAATATTTTATTTTGTGATCACTTTTATATATTTTTTTGTCTATATTCAAATAAGACAAAATTTATTCAATAAACCATTCATGGTTATATTGACCTGCACCATCTGGAGTTTTTCTTTTTCTTTTTTACCCTTGCATCCACCTTGAATTGTCTTGGAGCCTGTATGACCGGAGGAGTGTCCATCGAGTGAGTTGGTCATCTGCTACCCCGTGGGAGTCGGTCTGAGGCAATCTGGACATCCAGTTCCCCTTACTTTTGGTCATGGTGACCATCAAGCCCGTTTGACACACTGTCGTACGCCAGGTGGGTCCACCGTATCCGGTAAGAGTATTCAATCTCATCTTTCGTGTCTTACTGTTGATTTCCATCCGATATATAGAGGTCCTCCAGTCATTTATGCTGTGGCGGCGGTGTCCATGAAAAGACATTCACTTTCACTACACATATGCTGTTTGGACTCTTTTGAATCACTTTATTTACCCAGAGTGGTCACGTTTTACAGTCTTCACGGATGTCATCTCATATGTGAAATCATCCATTGGAACAGACTGTCCATGAACTTTATATAATTTATCACTAACCCACAGTGGTTTATTAGTCCTTTACACATCAGAGTTGCCTTCAGCAACTCTTGAGTTTGAGCGCTGCATTATATTTTTATATATCTGTTTATACTTTGTTTGTTTGAGTGCCAGCAGCTCTGTTGCACAAATATTGGTTTAGCGCAGTTTTTTCACTTTATATTTCCACATCTATAAATTGACTTATTAACCGTTATTTTATTAACTAATTGTGTTTTTTGTTTTTTCTATCCATAACCCTCCATGCATTAACAATTACTCCACCTCAAGAAACTAATCAGTCCATCAACTCTATGGGCAATCCATGTGTATATACTTTACTAGAGTGTCCATCCTTAGACAATATCCTAATATATACTCCTATCAGGTTCCTATGCATTATATATTTTTGGAGACCCACAACGACACCATGTGCAGTGCTTTGACACTGTAGATTATCAGAAGATAAATAGTAATACTTTCTTGCTGATACTCAAAAGTGCTATGCAAACACTGAGCTCTGCAGTGCATTTTTACACAGAGTTATATCTGTGTTCATGGTTATTCCTGATTGATCACTGCAAAGTGTGAAAAAGAGCAAAAGATACATGCAGACCATTGAAGAGCCTACTTAAGAAAAACCATAAGTGTTTCTAAACAATTCCACTATTTATATACAATCTCTATTTTAAAAAAATAAACATTTAAGACTTGACAAAGCATTCTCATAGCATTATGGGTTAGCTAAAATGGCCGAAATTCAGTATCTGCCTTTCTTTAGTATAATTTTGTTGTTCAATTTTCTGGCTCAAGAGAGGAATACAAAATATTAATGTTTTGGTAAATTAATCTACTATTCCCATTAGAATCAAAGAGATATACACAACTAAGCAACTTCATCTCCGCAGTTAAGTATCTGACTCCCTACCTCATTTAGACTCTCCCTTTGTAGGTGGGCATATCTACAAGGGCCTCTTGCTCAGGGGAGGGCTGGGCCAGGGGGCAGGGTGGCAATTGCCTCCCAGGCCGCCCTAACTTATGTTCAAAATGGCCGGCAGCCACTGCCTGCTACCATTTTCTTTTTTATTCTGGTCTAGGAAGTCAGGCCAGGGGCATGGCCACGGTGGCCGACCACTAGCTGTTGCATTCCGGGAGTTGTAGTCCGCACTCAAGCTTCTGGTGGGTGGAAAACACAGCAGCGCAGAGGAAACTAAAACTCCCTGGGACCGGATTCTTGGAAGCAGGCAGAGGCAGGGCATGCCAGGGAGTCAGGCTGCAGGGCTGGGCGCTGGCTGCAACTTGACCCCAGGATCAGGAGCGTTACCCCCCCAGGAAACCGTGGCGTGCAAGGACTTGCTGAGCTGAGATCGCTGAGGTGAGAGACCCTGACACCCCTAGCTGACCCCCCAGCTCCCCCCCATACACCCCATGTAACCTGCCCCAGTGATCAGGCTGCATTGATGGGCACTGGAGTTGGCTGCACTGATGGGCACTGGTGAGGCTGCATTGAAAAACCAGGTGGGCCATGGATGGTGAGCTGATTCGGCGGTTCAATGGGCCACTTGACTGGACTTGCCCCCCAGGCCGCAGGCCGCCAGCCCTCCCCTGCTCTTGCTACTTTCATATAAACTAGTACTATATCTACAACCAAATGAAGGCCTTTATTTCTTCAGGGAATAGGAGCCTGAACTCTGTCTTACTTTCACAGACTCCCAGAAAGCTAAAATCATCTGCCTGCCACACACTTACTCTTTCACCTTACCAATACAAGAGTCCTATTATAAACTACATACTAGATGGTATTGTTACCCGTAAGTTATATTTGAGATTTAAATATCTCTCAGATATGATTTGGGTAAATGACAGCAGTCTATCTATTTGTACAGTAAAAGGGTAAAAATCATGGATTACATGAAGGAATACAGAGTATATTCCTTAAAACTTTAATCTACAAACAGTAGAACAGAAAATACATAAGACAAACGTTTAAATACAAGTACAATGACGATTTCCCATAGTTACCATGCTTCTTCCCACAAAGGTTCCATTCTCGTGACTGCTCTAACATAGTGTGCTTCCCTCCCATCTAGTCTGTGTATATCATTACTGGCTGAATCACTCAAAGAGTGTGTTTCCTCTAAATGGCACTTTGAATTGGGTCGCTGTTAACCCCTATTTGAATAGTATAAGTCAAAAATAGTATAAATACATTTTATTAGAAAAAAGTTAAAAATGTGTTTGCTATCAGATGTAACAGAAAAACATCTAAATTGACAAATTATACTAGTGCAATGCATATGTTTATAATTGTGTCTTTCTTTCTTTCTTTCCAACCATAGACGTAACCTGTCACCCCTGAAGAAGAGGTTTACCTTCAATAACCTTGAAACATTGGGTTTTTCTATTGTTAAAGTGGTTGTAAACCTGTTTAAAAAAAAACACATGCAAGACAAAGCCATAATGAGCTAGTATGACTAGCATACTAGCTCATTATGCATCACTTACCTTAGATCGGGGCCCCCAAAGCCGTCCTTGTCTCCCCCTCCAGCCGCAGCCATCGCTCCACAGATACCCGGAAGGCTATGATTGGCCGGAGCGGCGAAGACATCACTCCACGCATGCGCGGGAGCAGTCAAATCTGGTAAAGCCAGATTTGTGAATGGGGATTAACCCTGTGATTAACCCTGTGAATGCACCGCTGTCTACGGCGTGCATGCGCCGTAGACAACGTTGTAAAACTTTTTGGCAAATATCTATATAGGAGATATTTCTTGTACCTACAGGTAAGCCTTATGCCCTGTACACACGATCGGATTTCCGATGGAATAAAATCCAATGGATTTTTCCATCGGAATTCCGATGAAGCCGACTTTCATCAGTCTTGCCTACACACCATCAGTCAAAATTCCGACCGTCCAAAACGCTGTGACGTACAACACGTACGACGGCACTATAAAGGGGAAGTTCAAATCCAATGGCGCCACCCTTTGGGACCCTTTTGCTGATTTCGTGTTACCGCGTGTTAGTAAAAGTTTGGTGAGAGCCGATTTGCGCTTTTCAGTCTCCGTGCTTTTCAGATCGTTTTCTGCGTTTCAGTTTGTGCTTGTGGGTTTGTATTTGTCTTTCAGTGCGTGCAGTCAGGTCGGTTCTGTTTTGCAGTGCCTTCTTGGCCGCTCGTTACTGTTTTTCAGGTCGTTCGTCACAGGCCTTGCTGTTCCTCGGTGCGTTCTGTTTAAGTTCATTCTGACCAGCCAACCGGTTTGAAGCCATGTTGGAAGTACGTTCTCATCGTAGAGCTCGTGCTGCGTATGCGCTTGGTGTAGCGGTTAATACTGTAACCCGAGTTCAGTCCATGAACAGGGTGAGGAGGAGTTCATGGACCAAGAATTGGTTGCTCCAGTGGGAACAATTCTGTCATATGCCTCTGCTGCGGGAAATCCAGGAGAATAATCCTGATGACTACAGGAATTATCTCCGGATGATGGACCCCGTTTTTCACCGTCTGTTGCATTTGGTGTCCCCCTATATCACGAGGCAGGACACGTGATGCGCCAGGCCATCACTGCCGAGCAGAGGCTAGTCGCCACCTTGAGATACCTGGCGACAGGCAGAAGCTTGCAGGACCTCAAATTCACGACAGGCATCTCCCCCCAGGCTCTGGGGGTCATTATTCCAGAGAGCTGTTCTGCCATCACACAAGGACTATATTAAGGTAATTTTTCTCCTTTAACATCACATTCTATGTATATAATGCTTACTAATGTATTGTATTTCTTTCATCCTTCCCTTATTACCCTGATTGTAATATGCTGTGAATGTCCCCTTTGTCCCCATGCATGCTGTACCCTTTTTTGGGCCTACATGCATATTTGCCTTCACTAACCTCTCCAGCATGCTATCCTGGGCCCAAACACTCCTAGCCTAGTCACTTAACAATGTATTTAGTCAACTCCATTGTATTGCTTTACCCTCCCCCCCCCTAAAATGTGTACAAATGTTTTGCTTCTCATTACAATCAGGCAGAGTGGTTTATATTTTTTTGGTTTGCAGGCTCAAACTCAGCTAGAACACCCCCCCCCCCCCTAAAATGTGTAAAATGTTTTGCTTCTCATTACAATCAGGCAGAGTGGTTTATATATTTTTTGTTTGTAGGTCCAAACTCAGCTACAACCCCCCCCCCCTTAAAATGTGTACACATTTTTTTCTTCTCATTGCAATCAGGCAGAGTGTTGTTTTTTTTTGTAGGCCAAAACTCAGCTAGAACCCCTCCCCCCCCCCTAAAATGTGTACAAATGTTTTGCTTCTCATTACAATCAGGCAGAGTGTTATTTTTTTTTTGTTTTGTAGGCCCAAACTCAGATAGAACCCCTCCCCCCCTAAAATGTGTGCAATGAGCCATCAGAGGGGGTGAGGAATGTGCTAATTGTGCCTTCTATTTGTGGCTATAACAACTCCCCCCAAAAAAAATTTATACTGATGTTGGGCAAGAATGTTTTGTGTAATCTGCTTGCAATGTTATGTGCAAAAGTCCTAATTTAAATTTTTTGTTTGACTCCACAGTTTCCTTCATCGCCACAGGAATGGCAGACTGTGGCATCCCATTTTGCTGAGCGGTGGGACTTTCCTAACTGCGGAAGGGCAATCGATGGGAAACACGTCCGCATAGTGCCAACACCCCGTTTGGGGTCGTACTATTACAACTACAAGGGGTTTAATAGTATTGTGTTAATGGCGGTGGTGTCGGCACACTATGAGTTTATGTATGTGGACGCGATTTTATTATTCAAAAAAGAATAATAATTTATGACAATAATGAAAAATGCTGGGGTCAGAATGAGAGTCTTTTCTATTTATTAACATTTAATTTGCAACAGTCATGAGCTGGAAATTGTGTGTGATTGATGAACCAAAAAAACTCAAACTATGTCCCTTTTTTTACACAGGATGAGGTCAGCCAGGAGGACGAGGCTCTGGAGTGTGGCACCCAGGAGGAGGCAGGGGTGAGTGGAACCCAGGAGGAGGCAGGGGTGAGTGGAACCCAGGAGGAGGCAGGGGTGAGTGGCACCCAGGAGGAGGCAGAGCCAAGTGGCAGCACCCAGTCACAGGTGCTTCCCCTCCAGGTGAGACGGAAAAGGCCCAGGAGGATGACTCAGGTGGAGGAGGAATCCCTGAAAATAATTAGGGAAGCAGCTGAAATCATGAGGTCAACCCAGTCAAGTCCTATGGGTGCTATGTGGCCGATAGACTCCTTAAAGTGGAGGAGGGCCAACGTGCCCTCTGTGAGGAGCTGATATCTACAGCCCTTCACAGGGCGGGGAGGGGCCAGCTGACACAGGCCACTCACCTTTGCGATCTGGCCCATCCCTGTCTTCCTTCTCCTCCTCCTCCTGCCACATTCCCACCACCAGAGCCACAGCCTGCAAGGGGGCGTGGAGGGAGCCGTGGAAGGAACGCTGCAGGGAAGCATGGAGGGAACACTGCAGGGAAGCGTGGAGGGAAGGCTACAAGCAAGACCAGAAAGTGATTCCCTGGCTTCAAGCTGCTCTGCCAGAAGACGCAGTTTTTTGGAGTACCACAGCTTGGGGACATGTATGACATCTGCTGCTGCTCCTGATTTCTGCGATTCGGGGACCAGATTGTGATCCCAATTCGAGGGACTCCTCATGTTATTGATTTTATTTGCCTTCATGTCTGCCTTTGGGGTCCAAAGTCTGCATATATTCCACTAATTTCACAATTGTTGCCCTTCATCTTTATTTTTTTTCCAGAATAAATGGATATTTTATTTAATTAAAATGGTTGCCTTTTATGTGTTTTTCTTGTGAGTATGAAGGTAAATTTCATAAATACAATGTGTAATTAACAAGGAACACCAACCTCCCTGAGGAAAAAAAAAACATGAGATAATAATGTTGTTGTGATAACTTGACCATAAAAAAATAGGGACATCACTATAAAATATTAAAAGGGCAGAAAAAAATTAGGAGTTCTTGATTAAAATTTTTTTGGAGAACTGCCTTTAAAATAAAATACGAAGATTCATAAGATCTCAAAGAAATAATTTTGTCTGAACTCTGTGTGAATATCCACAACACATTTTTTTAGGGTAAAACCGTTTAGAAATAAGAAAAGAAAGCGCTACATTTCACGATGCAAAATTTTGCAGCATGACAATTACGAACGCTAGTTTTACCAGAACGAGCGCTCCCGTCTTGTAATTTAGTCTGAGCATGCGTGGATTTTTCTCCGATGGAGTTCCCCACAGACGATCGAAATGTGCTATAGTTTTTTTTTCTATCGGTAAAATTTAAAACATGTTCTATTTTTTGATACCGATGGAAAAAAGACCGATGGGGCCCACACACGATCGGTTTGTCCGATGAAAAAAGTCCATCGGCCTTTTTTCATCAGAAAAACCGATCGTGTGTACGCGGCATTAATCTAGGCTTACCTGTAGGTGAAAGTTGTAATGGAGGGTTTACAACCACTTTAAACATTTGTCAATAGATTTTGGTTACTGTATTGTGTACAATTTAATCAATGCATCATTAACTGTGCATCCTGTCAATTTAGATGTTTTTTTCTGTTACATCTGTGATAGCAAACAAATTTTTTACTTTTTTCTAATAAAATGTATTTATACTATTTTTGACTTATACTATTCAAATAGGGGTTAACAGTGACCCAATTCAAAGTCCCATTTAGAGAAAAAACACTCTCTGAGTGATTTATTCTATAGTGTTAGGGATGTGGGTCAGCAGACCTTATAGATCTATACAAGGGAAACACCATACTTCATTATCATTACAGGCCGATGCCTCATTGGTTGGCATGGCATGGTTCTGATTGGTGGGCCTCCCTATTCTTGGTTAAGGATTGGCTACACCTCCAATCCTTATAGTTTGCACAAGTCAACCCTCTTTAATGCAAATCCTTGTCACTATTCTGAGCGGGAGATTTAACTTGACCTTTTTCAGGGAAGTTAAGTATTGATGACAATCTGGCCACCTTCATTGCATATCTAAACATGTGATCCTTTGAAGTGAATATGTATAGAACATTGAGGTTTGGGTCCCATTGTTTAGATAAACAAGCTTGGGCACTGAAACGCCGGTCTAACAGAGACTTCAGTGAAGCTATATAATCCACCCACATTGATACAATTCTAATGAAATATATTCATAATTACAATATCTTACAGCTATTAATGGAGATTTCACATAAACTCATAAGGCAAAAGTATCATATCCCAACCCAGCTAGTTCGTATTACGTTTACCATCCCTACCACTTGTTGGTGGGGCTGTGCCCAACGTGACACTGTTATTTACATAATATACTTATATGTTATTTATATTATACATGGTATAACTGATGCTTTGCTTGATTATCATACAGTTGCCATTTTGATCCACCTATTTCCCGTCCTCCAACATCCATCCTACACACTCTTGGCACAGGGTCCAGTGTTCCCCATTTCCCCCCTCTCCTCTTTACCACTTCATAGGGTTAGTGTCCCCTGTAGGGATGAGCCGAACACCCCCCGGTTCGGTTCTCAGCAGAACATGCGAACAGGCAAAAAATTTGTTCAAACACGGGAACACCGTTAAAGTCTATGGGACACGAACATGAAAAATCAAAAGTGTTAATTTTAAAGGTTAATATGCAAGTTATTGTCATAAAAAGTGTTTGGGGACCTGGGTCCTGCCCCAGGGGACATGTATCAATGCAAAAAAAAAGGTTTTAAAAATGTCAGTTTTTTCGGGAGCAGTGATTTTAATAATGCTTAAAGTGAAAGAATAAAAGTGAAATATTCCTTTATATTTCGTACCTGGGGGGTGTCTATAGTATGCCCGTAAAGTAGCACATGTTTCCCGTGTTTAGAACTGTCCCTGCACAAAATGAAATTTCCAAAGGAAAAAAAGTCATTTAAAACTACTCGTGGTTATAATGAATTTTCGGGTCCCGGCAATACAGATAAAAGTAATTGAAAAAAATGGCAGGGGTTCCGAACCCCGAACAAAAAAAAAAAAAATGCGTGGGGGTCCCCCCAAATTCCATATCAGGCCCTTCAGGTCTGGTATGGATTTTAAGGGGAACCCCACGCCAAAATAAAATGATGTGGCGTTTCCCCAAAAATCCATTCCAGACCCTTATCCAAGCACGCAACCTGGCAGGCCGCAGGAAAAGAGGGGGACGAGAGAGTGCCCATCCTACTGAACCGTACAAGGCAACATGCCCTCAACATGGGGAGGATGTCCCCATGTTGATGGGGACAAGGGTCTCATCCCCACAACCCTTGCCCAGTGGTTGTGGGCATCTGCGAGCGGGGGGCTTATCAGAATCTGGAAGCCCCCATTAACAAAGGGGACCCCCAGATTCCGGCCCTTCCTATGTGAACTGGTAACGGGGTACATTGTACCCCTACCATTTCACAAAAACCCCTATGCCATTTTTTTTAAAACAATTGCCACAGGGTTCCCCTTAATATACATACCAGACCTGAAGGGCCTGATATGGAATTTGGGGGGGACCCCCATGCTTTTTTTTTATTTTGCCGTTTTTTTTTAATGACTTTTATCTGTATTGCTGGGACCCGACAATTCATTATAGCCGCGAGTAGTTTTAAATGCCTTTTTTTCCTTTACAAATGTCATTTTGTGCAGGGACAGTTCTAAACACGGGAAACATGTGCTACTTTACAGGCATATTATAGACACCCCCCAGGTATGAAATTTAAAGGAATATTTCACTTTTATTGTTTCACTTTAAGCATTATTAAAATCACTGCTTCCGAAAAAACATCCGTTTTTAAAACTTTTTTTGCATTGATACATGTCCCCTGGGGCAGGACCCAGGTCCCCAAACACTTTTTATGAGAATAACTTGCATATTAACCTTTAAAATTAGCATTTTTTATTTCTCCCATAGACTTTTAAAGAGTGTTCAGTGGCTTTCGAATTTGCCGCGAACACCCTAAATTGTTCGCTATTCGGGCGACCAGAACATAAAGCTCATCCCTAGTTCCCTGTGTTGGATCTGTTTTACAATTACAAATTGTACCCAATCATATAAGTTATATGCATCTCACATTATATTTGCCTTAAACCTTTATTGTCTACCAAATAAAGAATATATATAAAAGAGTACAAAAAAATAAATTAAGTGAAAAAACACTATATATTCCTTTTAAAAAATTAGCAACAAGCCATTTGAAATAACAGTGTGCCATTTGTGAATATCTACCTACAACAAATTTGTTTATTCTAGGTTGCTCTTTCTCGGTTTGTATTTAATATCCCCTACTTTAATGTTACTTCATTAAAAAGAAGACACTAAAAAGGCACATTGCACTGGTATATACCAGTCCTTGTATAATGAATCCAGAAAATCTGCCCTAATCAGGTTGTATCCTGGATTGGTAGATCCATTCACTCATCTCTCATTAATTAGGTATTTTATTAGTTATTTTAATATTCATTATTATACTGTTACTTAATTAACAATAGCACAGCATAAAACAATATTGGTGGATTAACTGACAGCTCTTTATAATCCATATGGATATGGATGAGGCTGGATAAAAATTGTAATTTGTGCTATGAGTCTAACACCTGGAGATTGATATAGATCAATTGAACAGCTACTTAAACCTTGTACGATGTTTCATTTAATAACAAACAGAACTGTGAAATTATGCAACAAAATGTAAGATCGTCGTCATAAGAATTAATCACATTTCTGCAGACTTAAAGCTTAATTATTATTCTGATCCAAGATAGCAGACTGTGTGAACTGCTGTTACTAAACTGCACTGAATAAACATAGCATACTGATAGAATTTTCTTGTCAACTCCACTGGCATTTCCATGCAGCAAGCTTGTCTTTCTGTCAGCTATTTGCATCATGGGTAAAGATTAGTATCTGGAGGGAGTGTGAGCTGCATGTTTAAGAACAAGGTAACAGTCACATTACTTTGTCAAGCCTGCAAAACCTTTTATGATGTAGTCTATCGGTTATACCTTATGCATTTTTAATCACGTTTGCATCTTTATATATGATCTTTTAACTTGAAAGTAAAATGTACCCTAAAAATAATCAAAGTTTATCTTGATGTAATTTTCTTATATAAAATGGAAGTAGTTCTGCCTAGATAATTCTGTTTCATTCTTTTTTTTTCTACTAATTTAGAACAGGTTAATGGGCAGACTCAATGGATTACTCTGTCTTTTTCTGCCATCACTTTTCTATGTTTCTAATATGTATATTTGTACTCTAGGTGGCTAATACCATTCCTTGCGGTACTGGATCCTCAGGTTTGGTTTTCTTAAATATTTTATTATATTTGTGTTGGATTATTAAGACCCCTTTCGCACTGACAGCACGGCTTTACCGTTGTTTTAGCGGCGCTTTTCACCCTGCTAGCATCCAAAAAAGGGTTAAAAGTGCCCGCAAAGCGCCGCTGCAAAATCGCTTTGCAGGCGCTTCGGCAGCGCTGCCCATTGATTTCAATAGCAGGGGTGGTGAAGGACCACACCTTCACCACCCCAAAGATGCTGCTTGCAGGACTGCAAGCGCACCGTCCCCAGTGTGAATGCACTCGGGTTTTTACACTTGGGCTGCAGGGGCAGCGTTTTTCAGGCGCTATTTTTAGACGAAAAGCACCTGAAAAAGGCCTTATGCCGCGTACACACGATCGATTTTCTTGACGGTGAAAACACCGTCGAGAAAATAGACGGGAAAAACGAGGAATGGCTTGTTCCCCTACACACGGCCGTTTTTCCCGTCATTTTTTCTCTTGGTCGAGAAAAACGACCGTGTGTAGGTTCCCCGGCAGTGTTTCCCTATGGGAAAACTGCCACGGAAAAAGATGCAGTGAATCACGACGAGAAAAATTAGAGCATGTTCTAATTTTTCTCGTCGTGATTAATGCCGTTTTTGTCGTCGGGAAAAATCACCAAAAGCCCACACACGGTCGTTTTTCTCGTCAAAGAGAAAAAAAAACATTTTTCCAGACGAGAAAAATGGTCGTGTGTACGCGGCATTAGTGTGAAAGGGGTCTAAGTGTGAGCTGCATTCTTTCCAAAAAATTTAAGCAGCGAACAGACAAAACAGACAATTCCAAAAAAGACAAGTCATTTCTCTTTCTATTCACAACAAATTTTAAATCTGAAACATGACTAAATGTCAGGTACCCACACTTATAAATAAATGCCTTGTTGAGTTACCTAGGACCTGCCAGAACTGCATGTAAATACTAATCTTGCTTTACTGAGTCTGCCAGGGATAATTATTGTTTCTCAAGGATGAATAATGAATACACCGGTGACTGGAATAAGTGAGCTACCCAATAGTTGCATATTGGCAGGTTGAACTGTATTTGATTCTAGTAAGTTAACGGCTTGTCCAGGCTAAGGGAAGGGGCTAACTGGTGAAGTTCAGTTCCCAGGCGTTTTGGTCTAAGTTGGCAAACCTGTGATAAAAAAAAGAGAGAGGGCTAAGGTCCTGGGTCCTCTTCTTGGCCAGATCTTCCTAGCTGACTAAGTTATGTCTGTATGTGGAATTGAGAATAAAGACACTGGGACTTTTGCAAACATCCAAGCCATGAACAATGCCACTCAATGGACTCTGGCCTCACAGAGGTATGCCTGGGCAACCACGCTACCATAGTTAGAATTAAGGAAAAGACGTTGTTCTGGTCCTGGGCATTGATGAGCAAGCTCTGTGCAAAAGGTACCCCAGCGTGCAGGGCAAGTAGGCCCTGCCCATATGCATACCACTAATGACAAGTTGACAGCTTTTCTATTTGAAATGTACTAAGGGAAACTTTATAGGGGTACTGCATACTTACTATGAATAACAGACATCTTTAACCACTTGCTTACTGGGCACATAAACCCCCGTCCTGCCCAGGCGAAATTTCAGCTTTCGGCACTGTCACGCTTTGAATGACAATTGCGCGGTCGTGCAACATGGCTCCCAAACAAAATTGACATCCTTTTTTTCCCACAAATAGAGCTTTCTTTTGGTGGTATTTGATCACCTCTGCGGTTTTTATTTTTTGCGCTATAAACCAAAAAAGAGCGACAATTTTTAAAAAAAACACAATATTTTTGGATTTTTGCTATAATAAATATCCCAATTTTTTTTTTTTAAAACTATTTTTTTCTCAGTTTAGGCCGATACGTATTCTTCTACATATTTTTGGTTAAAAAAATCCCAATAAGCGTATAGTGATTGGTTTGCGCAAAAGTTATAGCGCCTACAAAATAGGGGATAGAATTCTGAATTTTTTTTTTTTTTTTTTTTTTTTTACTAGTAATGGCGGCGATCTGAGATTTTTGTCAGGACTGCGATATTGTGTCGGACATATCGGACACTTTGACACATTTTTGGGACCATTCACATTTATACAGCGATTAGTGCTATAAAACTGCACTGATTACTGTATAAATGTGACTGGCAGGGAAGGGGTTAACACTAGGGGGCGAGGAAGGTGTTAAATGTGTGCCCTATGAGTGATTGCTACTGTGGGGGGAGGGGACTGACTGGGGGAGGTGACCGATCTGTGTCCCTATGTACAAGGGACACAGCATCGGTCTCCTCTCTCCCTGAGAGGACATGGATCTGTGTGTTTACACACACAGATCCATGTCCTTGTCTGTGTACCGGCCGATTGCGGGTACCTGGCGGACATCGCGGCCGCCAGGCACGCGCATCGGCATCTCAGTGATGCGCCGGGCTCGCTCGCGCGCCCCCCAGTGGCCGGAGGAGCGGAGGCCGTATAATGACGGCCTCCCGGCATTTTAGAACCACTTTGCGGCCGTCATTTGTCATATGACGGGCGCGAAGTGGTTAAGATCTTGGACACAGCAGTTGAGCACTTGCATAACTGTCCTGTATAAATGCAACCCAGTTAATTACTACCCACCTTACCTGTTTAAAACTTGAACAAGTATTTACCTGTGGTCCTGATACTCTGGACCTTTTACCGGTTCAACTTTCATGAATATAGCACTGTGTGTTACTCTACATCAGAGCAGGGTCTGTCCTGCATCAGTACAGTTCTGCCCAACCTATTGAGGAGTGATTGATGCAAGTAATACTATTTATTCTATCAATGTTAGAATGTGAATATAATTTTGAGCAGGAAGAGGGAAGCAGTTAACTCTGATGCCTTGTACACACGACCATTTATCCCGGCAGGAAAAAAAACTGACATTTTTACTGCCGGGATTCCTGTCAAGCCTGCCTTGCATACACACTTTCAGGCCAAATACCACTGAACTTTTGAATTTCAAGAACGCAGTGACATCAAAGACTACAACGAGCTGACAAAATGACATTCTATGCTTCCGCACATGCGTTGAATTGTTTACGAGCATGCGCGGTATTTTTCCCCTCAGGAAACCATACAGACGACCGTTTTTCTGGGCCGGTATTTTTCCTGACAGGAAAATAGAGAACAAGTTCACATTATTTTTCCCGCAGTTTTCCTGCCAGGAAAACTGCCATGGAGCATACACACGGCCGTTTTTCCTGCCGAAAAGCTGTCATGGCAGTTTTCCTGCCAGGAAAACCGGTCGTGTGTATGAGGCATGAGAAAGATAAATTCCCTTATCTTAAAAGAACACCAAATAATGAGTTCATTATATTTTCCAATAAAATTGTTTTACATTACTGAATTTATAATTTAGTGGTCCTCTCTTAAGATATATGGCATAGTTTTTTTTTTAGTTGACATACCCTTTTTACTACTCCAGGTGTCCTACATTCCTGGGTAAGTGCCATAACAAGTAAACTTTCAAGCTTTATGATCATCTCCTCTCCTTCCTTACTAGTTCTTACAGGCCCATGGCTATTATCGGTAGCCTTACTGGCCAATAAAAATACAGAGATAATGGGCCAGGGCTCAAACCAAGAGTTGCTGAAATGTGCTCCTAATAGTGAAAATTCAGAGCAGCTGGTGTGCCGAAGAAGAGATATAAAGGTACTGTATATGAAGACTTTATATTGGTATGATAATCTGTTCAGTTTTTTATTGGTGGCACACAAATTGAACTGGTAAAGGGGCTAAAGATCTCTTTGACCAATAGAGCATAAAGAATAAAATGTAAAGGATTAGGGTAAATGAATAAAACTTGTCATAATTTAATAAAAAAACGGTGGCTAAGATATCTCTGTAGACAAACGTGTAAAAGTACCATTTTAATTCTCCTATCACTGATATCAGCTAACATAACATGTAATGAACAGGTGCAGATCACATAAAATACCTTGTTAGGCTACATTGTGATACAGAAAAACGGCAACCGATCGCATACAGGGCACTGACTTACCTTAACCAAAACTAAACTGGGTAAATTAAGATAGCTTCAGCTCTGCTCCCCACCCGCATGAGAAGTCCCTCAGATGTGTTTTGGTCCCTTGTGAGCTTAATTGTTAAGGTCAATGACTGAAAAAGTACTGAAGCCATTGGTTCAGCATGGAAGTCAGAAGAATTACTTTTAGAATAGATAACACATATATACAAGTTGTTGGTGCTGCACACCCCAATTTGTAGAATTGAATGGAAGATCCGTCAAGGTTTTTTTAGCAGCGAGATTGTATTTAGAAACACATAACAATTAATTTCTGTAAAATATTTAGTATTTAATAGAAAATATATAGGCGTGAATACATAGTAAAAATACATTTTGGCCATGACATAAAAAAACAGAACTCATTAGCAAATAGGAAAAATGCACATAAACTCAAATTATAAAATCAATGAACTTGTGTAAAATTTCACATGATAGCCCTACGCGTTTCAACCTTTTTTGTTACTGTTCTTCTTCAGGGAGATTTTTATTCTATGCGAAAAAGAAAAAGATTTGTGAATTATACTATCTATAAATACATTGTTATTTTGTTCTACATAGTCATTCCATTCTATTTATAATAAAGCTGGATGTGTTTGCCAGTTCCCGACGAGAAAGTTGCATTCCATGGCCAAACTAATTGCTGTTCATCTAAAAGCACACCGAGCCTTGACGATCCCGGAGTGTCTTCTCAAAGTTGTCTCATCCCCCATGGAGGAAGCCCCCCAGCTCTACACAACTTACAGGAAGTCACCCCTTTAGGAACTGGGGAAAGAGGAGTTGTGAAGGGTGGAGAAGCAACCCAAAGTTGTCTGCAGTTTTCTAAATTATAGAATGTAAAAGGTTTTATTTAGTTTGTTTTGACCCTCAGGGCAGGCTACAGACAGGCCAATCAAGGCTTAAAAGTGCATGTGCAAAAATAACGATATAATATCTGATTAGAATTAATTGTCTTATAAACGTATAATCAGTATGTGTATGTACATGCCCACACATGGCCTGGCGATCATGCTGTATTTTATATATATATATATATGTACATTATTGTATATTGATTGCATAAATATAAATCAATATCAACATATTGTATTAAGAATTGATCCAAGAAAGATTGTAATAAATATCGATCAATTAAGCATAAATATCAATTTGATATGTAGCCAATACCAGCAATCGGCATAGCACCAAAGTGTGCACATGTGAACTTACATGATTATTTATTGATGTTAAATGCAGAGAGAATCAATAGATGGATGGGGGTGAGAATGATGAGAGGTGGGTGAATTACGTAAGTGCTGGAAATGTGAAAAGTAAAAGGATGTGATTTGGGAGTATAGTGTGATAGTGGAGTGATGTAAATAAGAAGGAATTTCAAGGAAGTGAGATAAAAGTAAATATTAAATGTAATTGATTGAGGATCAAAATGTGGGTATATTGAATATGAGTGTGGGTTTAAAACAAAATATAAATAGTTATAAATGAACAATCAAAAAATAAATTTATTAAAGTGAATGAATAAAAAAATACCATTACAAAAAATTGTGTATTTACGTAAAAAATATGTTGACAGGAGTGAAAAACAACATAAATTAAGTGAATGATATGTTAAAAATTATGAAGCCTTGTACAAAACATGCTCACGGCTTTTGGGTCTGTGAAAGTGAGTGAGAGGAAATGGTGTGCAAATAAAAGGAATTTTTTACCTTAAATAATTCAAGGAATAAGCAAGCCTAATGATGAGCAAAATGGTACGACAAATGAGACCTTCACAGGTTTCTGTGTCTATGGGACTTTAAGATGAAAGAATTCCAATAAGTTCTAAAATAGATTGGATTAAATGAGATTCAAAGGCAAACAAATAAGCCTGCACAGTGGTCTGTCTGCATTGCCTACCTTAGAGAGAAGTTTTTCAGTGTGTCAGTGTTTGGACAGCCATCCAGCGATCTCCCAAGGATCAGTTGGAGGCTGAGGTATTTATGTTGCAGTTTAGATGGAGAAATTGCCATCAACTGCTCCATCGTTCATCCCCTCCCCTTCCCCTGTATTCCCCCAGGTCAATGCCGTCCTGTGACGGCAGCTAGGGCGTGGCTCCCTCTGCGTTCCAGAGGGTTGAACCCTGGCAATTGCCAACATCGCTGTGGCAACAACGAGACACCGTGACAGGGCAAATTACTTTTTTCGCAGGTTATCAATCAAAGCTTTAATACTTCCTCAGCACAGGCTGCCTTTAATGAGCTATGTATTCACAGAATTTTGATGTGTATTTAGTGGTTTTTGGGGCATTATTTGGACATTTTATGTAATGTGATTAAGTTTGGGAACTAGAACTAATTAGTTCAGCTGTTATGTATGCATTTTTTTTATGCTGGTGATAGGGGCACCTAATTAAAAATTTTCAAAGAGATCAGTGTTGTCGATTGCTGGCACATATATACACACACACACACACAAACACACAGTCTGCATCATTCCAGCCAGCCATGCTTGATTATATTGTCATTATATATGCAAGCATGAGCTTATTTTATATGGTTTAATTCTTCATTACCATAGTCCTAAACATAACTCTCTCTGAGACGAAGATAAGAACTTTAATAGTAATCAGTACATCAGTAAATATGAACTAAATGATTTATCTTGTTTCCAGGAATGTAATCGGTATATATTTTATAAAATATTTCTTTAGACGGGGATAAAAATGATGCATTTTAACTTTGAATTGCATCCAAATTTCTTCAGCTTATTAGTTCACTTTCACAGAGGTTAAAAATGCTGCATTCTGTAAGATCTATTTCAGAATTCTAAGTACACCTTTTTTCAAGCCTCTTTTTATGACATCTAAACTTGTTTTTCTCTTTGAACTGCAGTACATGCATCTGTTCCTGTCAGGTACTCTTCAAGCTGACTTCAAATTAGCATAGGAAGTGTATAACTTGATTGGATACCACTCCAACCTGAGACAAGGATACTACATTTCCTAAAAGAAAAAAGCCCTGTATATCCTTTACATAAATATGTTTTTTCATGTTTATATTTTTCTTTCTTATCTGTCAATCACTTGTATTAGAAAAGAGATTATTAACGAGCAGATTCAGGCAGCAAGTAATAGTTTCAGAAAATGGCTACTGCTAGAAAGTCAGAACGAAGGCACTACATCTCAGAATAAACATCAACTAACCTCAGTGTTTTTATGTTTTATACAACTAGTATATGATCTATCTATGATATCTAGGCATTGGAATTCCATGCTAAACCTGTAGAATTTGTGTAAGACAATTACAGCAATAAAATGCTTTTTATTGTTAAACATTTTGATTTTCTGCCTAGGCCAATCAATATCTGATAAGACAATTAAAAAATAATTATAGTAAGGAAAAGTCAACTATTATAGTTAGGGCTTGTTCACCCAATGTCACTAATATGTTTTTTTGTTTGTTTTTTCAGTGAAACACATCAGAGGAAGGAGTTCAGATAATCTGCTGTGCATTGGATTAATCAATGAAAACAAAAGAAGGCTTTTTATTCCCTGGTTTACTTACTTCTTTGGTTTTGATTAATTATGGAGTGGAGGCACTAGGTCTGTGTGAGGGTATTGTGATATTTTGGGGGTGTTAACTCAGTGTTAAACCCTGTACACACGGGCGGGAATCTCGTCGGGAAAAAAAACTTTGGCACATTTGAATGGCAAGAATGGCAAGAACGCGGTGACGTCATCGATTACGACGAGCATGCGCTCGTCACATTCGATGCCGTCGCCGCCATCTTGCTTCACCCTACACTACCCTTGTAAGCTACCACTCATGCGTCAAAAGTCTCATCGAACATGCATGGGTTTACCTGGAGACAGGTAAGCATATACATGCACGGTTTTCTCGTCGGGAAACAGGCCGACGAGAATCCCGACGAGAAAATAGAGAGCTGGCTCTCTATTTTTCTCATCGAGATTCCCGGCAGTTTTCCAGGCGAGAAATTATACACACAAACGGTTTTCTCAGCAAAAAGCTCTCCCAGACGTTTTTTTTGCCGAGAAAACCGGTTATGTGTACGAGGCTTGTTTTTTAGTGAGACCCCACCAGTCCAAAATTTGGTTCAGGACTTTCTAGCCCACTTTTATTAAACAAACAAATGTAGACTTCACCAAACATTTGCCCATACATGAGATTTTCACAGGTAAAACAAATAACCCAAAAATGCTAAGCCATCTAACTTTTTCATCAGCAGTGCTGTTGCTTAAGCCCAAAACCATGGCCTTTGTATATTTTTTGGTCCCTCAGACCATCTCATCCAACTTTCCTGGCTCCTTTGGTTCTTCTAAATTTTAGTTGCAGTTCCCTGACGCACATGATCACACCCTGGGCTCTCAATAGGGGATCTCCTGGCACTTGTCTACAGCCTTACTGTCTCCTAACTTGAGTCCTTGTGGCTTTTGAATTGAGTGCACATGTCCCCTCAATAGATCAGACTTGTCTCCTGGATGGAACACACCTGTTTCCTGGCTGAAACAACCTGTCTCCTAACAGGAGCAATGCACTATGGTCAGGTCCTCGGATATAACAAGTGTGCACACCAGCACACTCACAGAGCCTGTGGGTCTACAATAATACCTGGACATAGGATTGAAGACGTCATTCAACCCAAGGCTCTTTGATGCCTTTAGACTCTGGATCCTGATGCAGAAATACGAAATTCAGAGAAAACTGAACACCCAGTTTTTGCCACTCAGTACAGACTTTCTAGTGCCCCTCACTCCACCACCACACATGCATAGTGTGAACAGGGCACATAGAAAAAAATTGTCATACCATACTTGTGTGGGTTTGTGCACAAAAAACTCAGCTTAGTGAATGTGGCGGGAATAAGCCTAAAGGCTCTCAGCTCAAACGTAAAAACAATATCTAAAATGTTACTTTTGTTCTCTGCCCTGGCAAAAGGAATAGGCAAACAGTGATTTAGATTTCTCTTTGCAACTTGTACCCAAAAAAGTAAAAGGATACTTTTTTTTTTTTACAACTTTAGACCATAGCTGGCTGCAGACTGAAATGTAAAGGTAGATCTATAAACATTAAAGTGTAACTTTACTCAGTTTGGACCCACAGAGCTCTTGCCTTAATCTGCCATTATGCACAACATGCTTAAACATTGTGGTAGACCTAGCTTTCAGTGAGCACTCCATCAGTGATGCAATGTCTGCACTTTCCCTTATCAAGCCTTGACAAAGAGGTGGAGACCTCAAAATACTTAGCCCTGCCCTTTTGATGCCACCACCAGTCTGGCTGCAGTCAACTGTACCTCTGCTTCCTGGCTTCCTGGTTGCCTGGACAGGATAAACAACCTGGATAGCAGCATGGTGCTTTGGATTTTGACCCAGACAGCGGCTAAACACATTTAATATCATTACTATTTTCCATTACATGTGCTTTCTATATGGTTCTGAGTGAGTTGCCAATTGTCTTGTTCTATTTACATTACCTATTATGCTGAACCTAGATTGGTGCCCCCTGGTGTTGTTCTCAGCTGTTACAGGTTCTACATATGCCAATCCTGTGTGTGTGCACTAATGCCTTACCTTTGCTGAGACCTACAATCATTGATGAGTATATTTTTATTGATTTTATATGAGTTGCCATTTGTCGTTTTTTAATAAATGTACAATATCCACTACACTCAGATTGCACACTCTGCTGTGTTCTATTTTTTTGGATGAGGAAGGGGATTTCCACAGTGTATGTTATCTAGAGCGCACAGCAGCAGGATAATGTCAGAGTATAGTTACTGCAAGTTAGAAGCCTTCAAGAGGAAGCTCGCGACACTAATGCCCTGTACACACAATAGGATTTTCCGTCAAAAAAAGTTGGATGTGAGCTTTTGGTCGGATATTCCGACCGTGTGTATGCTCCATCCAACATTTTCTGTCAGAATTTCCGCCAGCAAAAGATTGAGTGCAGGTTCTCTATTTTTCTGACGGAAAAAGTTCTTGACGGAAATTCCGCTCGTCTGTATGCAATTCCGACACGCAAAAAAACATGCATGCTCAGAATCGAGCAGAAGAGCCGAACTGCCTATTGAACTTCATTGATCTCGGCTCGTCGAATGTCTTGTACGTCACCTCGTTCTTGGCGGTCGGAATTTCAGACAAGATTTGTGTGACCGTGTGTATGCAACACAAGTTTGAGCCAACATTCCGTCAGAAAAAATCCACAGTTTTCTTGTCGGAATTTCCGATCGTGTGTGTGGGGCATAACTGTTAGTTAACATCTGACTGCCATCTATTAACTGTAGGCAACTTTAGCTTCTGTGAAGGCAGCTGCTTTTTCAGAGGCTTTAAAGTGGAAGTTTAGCCAAACAATAACCAACTCTAATCCTACTCTATACCACATTCTAAGATAAATCTATCTAGCCCTGTAAAGCAAAAATCTCTGTACTTACCTGTTCTGCAACCGATCCAGTCCAGTCTCCAGCGACGGATGCTGTGTGCAGGAGAGAAAGGCTGGAAAATGCCTGGGAAGTGACATCACCCATAGAGCTACTATGGGGCTTCCGTTATTGGCTGCTGTTGTGGAGATTTTTATGGAGATGTATTTAATATGTATTGTCATAGTGTCACCCAGTGTTAGTACTTCCGCAACCCGCTCTAAAAGAGCTGATTGGGGTAGTCTGAGGCTGGTTGAATCCCGTCTGATAGGGGAAAACGTTTTGAGGTTGGAGTGTGATGTTTGCAGGGTGCGGATATGTCCGCCAACGGGGGCCCTCCGTGCATTAGCATGGACGATCGTTAAGGAGGGGATATGCTCGCTCTGCAACAACATCATTGGTTATGAGCAGATGCGTACTCTTGTCTCTGCTGTGTCTGATCAACATTGGTTGGAATTCATAGTGCGCATCTGTAGATAGCCTCCCTCCCCCATTCAATAATAGTATAATCTTAATATGCGTTATTCTATGGAATAGCGCAGAATAAGAATTCCTATCAACGGTAACTTTAGCCATCCTACGTTATTGTATTCATGTATGATATCTCATGTTGGAAGGAACGTCCAGGTATTGTCATTCTCATGTGGAAGGAACATCCTGTGATGTTCCCGCCCATGGGGGGAGGTGACTGGTTGCTGCAACCAATCACCTCCTGTCTTGAGATCTTTTGAGTTTAATAAAAGCCTATGATTAGGTGTCGGCTGAACAGTCTTTGCTGGAATGGCCTGATGAGAAGATAAGCTTTTGTGGTGCTGCCTTTCTTGGATGAATGATGGAATGAACGGTGAGTGGATTTTAGCAAACTTAGGCTAAAGATAGCATTATTGCAAAAAGATGAATCTAAAGTGTGTGCTTATAGAGCACAGGAAATATAGGCTGTGTGCTCTGCAAGCAATCCATATTTCCACGACAGTAAAATGGCGACTCACGGTTGGGACCAATTGCGGCCTCTTTGAGCATCAGATCAGCAGAGGAGGAGAGTGGACCTGCGATGTGATTGATGCGTAAAGAGGCTGTACTTTGAAACGAACAAAAAAAAATGTTGTCTTTTTGAAATCATGCTTTAAGTTTGCAGCGTGTGCATGTGTGTGTGTGATTTTGTCATGGATCGTATGCCTGTGAATTTGATTGTGTGTGGGTATGCCTGCATGTGCCTGTGTGATTAGATTGTTTGTGTGATGTAGGACATGTGTACCCATGAGTGCGATTGAAATTGTGTAAGAGATGGCTGTTTGTGCGATGTATTGAGCAGTCTGCTGCCAGCCATGGCTGCTGCATTGTTCTGGTCCTTGTGAGCCATGAGGTTTAGTGGGGGAGGGGCAGGCAACATCTCAGTTACAATGGTAAAAGTTGGTGACTTTCTGTAAATAGCATGCAGGAGTTTTGTAGTGGGAGGGCCCTGAGAGATGATCTGATGGAAACTGTGGGCTGTAAGAGTGTAACTAAGCGAGAAATATAAACTGTATATTGTGTATGAAATGAAGGTATAGCTGTGGTATTTAGTGCACTGAGAAGTTTGTAAGTAGATTGTTTGGCTGCCATGTGCTTGAATGGGGGAAGGGCTTGCCCACTGCTTTGTGTTGCAGAGGTTGTGCCCTAAGGGAAGGACAATGGTGCTGGAAGGGAAACGCCCTGAGAGATGATCTGATGTTACAAGCAACAATATACTGTATGTGTGTGGTGTTTGTGATTTCTATGAAAAATAGAAATGGATAAATTGTGATTTTTGCCTTTATAGGGGACAAAGACACATGTCCCCATAAGTGTAAAAATACTTTAACAAAAGTGTTTGGTTTTAAAGTTGAAAATTCCTGCCGCATATTCAAGTGGCCAGGCATTGTTGGAAGCCAGACAATAGTAGCTGTTTGTTGAAAGGAATACGCCCTTTGAATGGTTGCAGGCTGTTTTGGATGCTAGCATTGAGGAGGTATGTCTCTGCAATGGCTTTGTTATGGAAGCTGAGGCCACTGTGTGTGAACTTTAGGTAGAGAAAAGTGGTGAATATCTCAGAGTATATGAACTTAGAGAAATGAACATGTTTTTAATATTGTTCATGTAACTCACATTTATTGAATGTGCTGTTTAGTTGGCAAAAGAGAGGCTAAGTTTGTAAGTGTACATGTGGTCCTTGTAGAGTGTAGCTGACACCTTTTTCAGTGGATTTTGATGATAATTTAGAAAAGTTTCAATGGTGTAGTCAGTCTTTAAAAGAAAATCAAAAATGTTTTTCTCCACAAAGAGATGCTGGTTTTGGCGGGAAAAAGTAATGGCGCCATTCTTGGCTTTTGTTAGCCTTGCAGGTTTGTCTGCCATTTTGAGGCACAGTTTTTCCTTAGCCTGTGGGTATCCTATAAGGGAAGGTGCAGCCATCTTTCTTTTGGGCACTATACCATGTGGCATTCATCTGCTATTTCGCTGGTGGAATTTCTCAGCCTTTGGGGCAGATTTTGATGTTTGGTGCGAATATAGTGCGATCTTTTCTGCGTTGGAACCTGCTGGAGGCCATTTGTGTTTGTCTTTGTGTGGGGGAACCCATGTGGTGTTCATTGTGACGTCCCATGCTGGTTTTGGCGGGAAAAATTGCATGCGTCAATGGCGCAATTTTTGTTGTCCATGAGGTGCTGTGGTGGGTCATCCACCATTTTGTAGTCCTGGCTTGTCGGCCATTTTGAGAGACGTTTACAGTTTGAGATAGGAAGTTCCAGTTTAGCAACCACGGCTCCTGAATATGCTGTATTGGCATTTGTTGATCGGCGCAGGTTTCTTATGTTTTATGCGTTTACAGTTTGACCTGTGCACTGCTAGGAAGAGTAGTGAGACACCAGGGGGACATACTGAGAGACTGGTTTTTGTTTAATGAATTCGCTGGTTTAAATTGTTTTTCCAAGCATCGCCTTTTGAGTTAAGTAGAGTGGTATCTTGAAATAGCGCGGTCTTACCCCGAGGGGCCACAACGTGCTTGCGGACACACGCACATGCTGGGGCCTATTTATGGATGGGATCTGGCTGACCTACCAGCAGTTGGAGTGTGGGGGGAGGCCAACGCAGAGACAGGGACAACATGCAAACTCCATGCAGATGGTGTTAGGAGAAAGGTTTCTCTGTTTTCATTTAAGTGAATGTAAGCTATTGCAGGGTCAGCTGACTTTGCAGTATATGCGCTGCGGTTTTTTTGCTTTGGATTTTGGTTTTAAGAAAAAACTTCACTTTACACTGAATTTTGATAGATTGTAAGACTAACAGAGTTTTTGTACAATGATGTGTTTTTATGTTTAAATATTTGGGAGTTTCCCAGAGGGCAATTCATTTTTTGGATCTTGTACTGTATAGCCATCTTTTGGCAGGAGTTTGTATTTTGAGTCCCAACTTATGGTTTGACTTCCAGGGAATGTGGGTCAGGGGGGATTCCCTCCCATTTGCAAAGGGGGGTTTACTCTACTCCATCATTTCCTTGACAAGGTTTTAAATGGTTGAAATATATATGATGTGTAGCCATGGATTTTTTTTGAAGTCTTGATAGACAAGGCGATTATGGCTAACGCCTCCCCTCCCCTCCCCCTCCCTCTTCCTGAACAATTGATATGTAAATAAACCAGTTTGGTTTTTTAAGTAGCTGAGCATGTAACCGGAAGTTTCTTTTCAGCATTTATATATCAGCAGAAAGTTGGTGGGAGGAGCTTGGGTTTTTTAAAGGTGAGCAATGAGATTTGTGTCTGGAAGGAAAATGGAAAGCATTTTGGCATTTAAAAGTCTTTTATATTTTGTTCCAGTTTTGTGAAGTTTTGGACTGTAATACAGTTTTGGGTAGAGAGCAAACAGGGGGTATCACCATTATTTTATCATCTAGATACAGAGAGAAGCCACATTGTTCTGCAGGTGGTAAACTGGCGTAAGTGTTCTGCGAGGTTTAGTCTGACAACGCAGTGTATGGGTGTATAGCGGAAAATGCTTGTGTATGCATACACTGTGAGGGGTAGAGGCCTAATTCAGGGGTTGATCGGTGGTTGTTCTGTAGTTCCAAAAGTGTTGGGACAACAAGCCATAGAGTTGACGCCTCGGTTAGGGTTTCTAGTTGGAGGACTTGACCATATAAGAAGACACCGGGCGGTGATCTCCGAAAGGGTGCAACGGTTTAACCTGGATGCAGGTTTAAGATGATAAGCCGATTCGAATCGCCATGGACACAAGGAGGTCTGTGCAAAGGGAAGGAATGGAGGCTTCCCATAGTCAGACGGTCACACAGTGCACGAAGCCTAGTTTTGGGGCAAAGGCCTTTGAACCCCAAAAAGATTAACATAGGTGGTCCAAGGATACTATTTTGGGTATCCCTCTGGAATGGATGTAGTTGAGCTGTGGCTTCAGAAATCTGTAATGATGAGGAACGGTGGCTCATGCCCGTTTGTTTGAACTTTGTATGGCTGGTCCATGCAAGCTTCTCGAGCTGCTCTCATATTCCCATTGTATTTTTTCCTATTGCTGAAAGAGTGAAGGTAGAATTCTGGCTGTTTTTGTTTTTTTTCATTTGTGGTTTTGGAAACTATGAAGTATTTCCCCCACGTTTGTATCGGAATGTTTGTATGTAGTAACGTGAATATGTTCGAACTTACCGCGGCGATCCTCCGATGCGTCGCGGCTGTTGTATTTTTGTAGGAACGGGAAAAGTAAGGGTTACAGAGGGTTTTGTTTGAATCGGTTTTGAAAGAATGTCATTGACAATTTACCAATGTACAGGAATGTCATTATTATTTTACCATTCTTTGCAGGTTAAATATGACGAATAGAGTAATGATTTTGCTTATAAGTATTTTTCAGGTCCAAGGAGTTTGTACACAGAGAACAGGTGTATGTAGACAGCTGTACATATGGATAAATCTAAGGGAGGTAAAAGTATCACAGGCTATTTCATTGTTTCTTTTTTCCTGCACCACACATTTCTTCCTTCAGTCTGTAATGAGGAAGAAAAGGTAGGAGAATGATAAATGTAAGAGTGACAGTTTTTTTTTGTCAAACTAATAATAACCTCTGTAATTCTAACCAAGTTTGTGCCAAGACTGTCTTTCTTTAATAGAATTTGAATCGGCAAGCAGCAGTCTGGTGAAGTAGGTTCCCATCCCAGAGGCTAAGAACCTTTTGTCAATGGTTTCAGGTATTGTAAGCCACGCACAGGTTATGCAGTGACCACAGTCCCGATGTCTGGGTTATTGTCATATGAGGGTTGTTTGGAGGTCAATCAAAACCAGGGTCGTACTCTCCTCATTAGCTGTCACTTATATTCTCGGCTGATGGGGGAGGTGCGATCGTTGTGACATGAACTTCAAAATGTCCACCAAAAGGCTTTCACGAGTCCCTCCTGGACCCGACTCAATAATCAGTTTACATTCTTTCCAACCAGGTGACTGGGTCGTTGTAAAGAAGCTTGAGGGATGAGACCACGCCAGCCACTGCAAGAAGCGGCTCAACCACACCAAAGAATGAGGAGTATCTTTGTTTATTTATATTTTTGTTGTTTAGTAAATTTTAGCGAGGGTAACGGTGAAAAGCATCCCAAGTTATTATTTAAAGTGTATGTCCTGACTAGCTTAGAAAGCGAACAGGACCGATGGTCTGTTCTGAGTCTTCACCGAGTTTTAGTCCCCAGCGATGACAGAGGTACATGCCATTTATGATGTTATTATGGGTATGAGGAGTTTTAGTCCCCAGCGATGACAGAGGTACATGCCATTTAGGATGTTATTATGGGTATGAGGAGTTTTAGTCCCCAGCGATGACAGCGGTACATGTCATTTATGATGTTATTATGGGTATGAGGAGTTTTTGACAAACTAGTGAAGACTCCAGACAGACACTTGTCAATGGAACCTAGCGATGTATTTTTAGAGGGTAAAATTGGTTTTAGTTTTAATGGCTCTGTCTCTTGTCGGTTTGGGTATCTAGGCAGCCCACAAGTGTGTTTGAACTTTAGTTTGGTGTTTATGTGGATCTGCAGCTTATAAAGGTAATTCCCCCAAAGCAAGAGGTTCATGCGCGATGGTGAAGCTGTCCCAACATTTTAGGTCGCGGCCGATCGCGAGGATCTGATGGCGCAGGAAATTAAGAATGGCAGGGACAGCTAGAAGGGATTTGATCACTAATCCCGACCAGGTCTGGGCATGGGGTCCTGCATGTACAAGGTGGGGGGGGCTCGGGCTTGGGATACGATTGAACAATTCTCATTCGTTAAGGATAGGGTTCTTCATGTAATTGTTGAAGCCAGAGCTGTAGCTAAGTGAAGGTTGGGAGTCCTTTTTAAGGGTCTGGGAATCTTTGGGGATCTAATTTTTTATTTTACAGCGGATCATGGTTAAAGGAAGTGGGAATATATATACTCATGTCGTTTTTATTTCTATTCTTTCTATGTCGTGACGAGAGGCTCCTGTTGCCTGATTTGACGCGTGACCAGAGTTTCCTTGATGAGACGCCCCGAAGCCGGACCCACATACAAGACAGAGAATCACAGACGGATCGGCGATTACTACAGCTCACCATGTCGTGTCCTCCTTTATAAGTCATGCCCCTGAAGAGTAGAGTCTACATGTCAAGCCGTGTTTTCCTTTTTATGGACTAAGAACTGATTCATTTCCAGGTGTAAGAAGCATATCAACTCTCATCGATGGACACATGGGGTGCATATGACAAAAAAAGGGAGGACTGTTGTGGAGAGTTTTATGTATTTAATATGTATTGTCATAGTGTCACCCAGTGTTAGTACTTCCGCAACCCGCTCTAAAAGAGCTGATTGGGGTAGTCTGAGGCTGGTTGAATCCCGTCTGATAGGGGAAAACGTTTTGAGGTTGGAGTGTGATGTTTGCAGGGTGCGGATATGTCCGCCAACGGGGGCCCTCCGTGCATTAGCATGGACGATCGTTAAGGAGGGGATATGCTCGCTCTGCAACAACATCATTGGTTATGAGCAGATGCGTACTCTTGTCTCTGCTGTGTCTGATCAACATTGGTTGGAGTTCATAGTGCGCATCTGCAGATAGCCTCCCTCCCCCATTCAATAATAGTATAATCTTAATATGCGTTATTCTATGGAATAGCGCAGAATAAGAATTCCTATCAACGGTAACTTTAGCCATCCTACGTTATTATATTCATGTATGACATCTCCTGTTGGAAGGAATGTCCAGGTATTGTCATTCTCATGTGGAAGGAACATCCTGTGATGTTCCCGCCCATGGGGGGAGGTGACTGGTTGCTGCAACCAATCACCTCCTGTCTTGAGATCTTTTGAGTTTAATAAAAGCCTATGATTAGGCGTCGGCTGAACAGTCTTTGCTGGAATGGCCTGATGAGAAGATAAGCTTTTGTGGTGCTGCCTTTCTTGGATGAATGATGGAATGAACGGTGAGTGGATTTTAGCAAACTTAGGCTAAAGATATCATTATTGCAAAAAGATGAATCTAAAGTGTGTGCTTATAGAGCACAGGAAATATAGGCTGTGTGCTCTGCAAGCAACCCATATTTCCACGACACTGCCTCTCCTGCACATGCCTACACAGTGAAGCCACCACTGACAGCTTAGCATGGAACCGGACCGAAGCGGCTGCATAACAGGTAATTACAGCGATTTGTGCTTTACAGGGCTAGATACTTTCGTCTTAGAATGTTGCATAGAGTAAGACTAGAGTTAGTTTTTTTTGCCTAAACTTACACTTTAACTTTTGACTGTACCTATATGATGGTGGCCAGGACCTACAGTCAACAGATCATTGATTCCTGTGACAGCTGTAGTTTTTGGGTGGTCTATAAATCTGTCTCACAAAGAAGCCATGCCGCAGGCATACACTTCTAAGACCTTGGTGTGAATAAACGATAAGAATGATTGAAATGTTCTACAGATGACTTAGACCTCACTATGTCATTTACAACAGAAGGGCTGCTTCAATAAAATTGTGCAGTGATATTGTTTTTCCCAGAAATCATATAGAAGCCAAACACGTATAAAGTCCATGGAAAATTATTTTCCAGGAAAGAGCCTTTAGAATAAGAGCAGACACTTAATTACTAAATATTCTTTCAAGCCCTTGTAAAAATTTTAACTTTCCTGTAAGAATGTGTTAAAAGCACATAAAAGGAAGAGCAGATTAAAGATAATACATTGAGCAAAGTGGCAATAACAGTAAATTAAAATTAGTATGCAAATATGGATCCATTAGCATGAAACATCTACATATTTTACAATAATAGTGTAGCGAGTTTAAATTCTCTCGAACATTCCCTCTTTTGTTTTTTCTAATAGTCTTTTGTATTATGAATCTCCAAGGGGTTTGCACAGTTACTATTTTCAGCTGGTAAATGGCAGCAAACAGCGTGAATACTCCATATGATAATGATTCAAAGGGATAACACAGCATACAAAATGGCATGAGGACATAGAAATATTACAACGTAATAATACATCAAATGTCAAATGCAGGAACAGACTGCAGGATTCACATAACAACCTTTTAGGTGTGCAGATGTGGAGTTGATGGACTTTCTTCACTGCCTAGCACCAACAGTTCCAATTCAAGGGGTTAGGAATGAGGATGTGCATGGATATAATGTTTAATGTTTCTCTTTCTCTCTCTCTCTCTCCTCCTTTCCCTTTCCCCCCTCTCTTGCCTCTCTGATCTGCTTGGCCTCTCTCTCTCTTTTTCTCCTCTCCCATGCTTGATCTCTATATCTGGGGGACTAGGAGTACATGGGCTATGGAGATGGATATACTCTATACGGGATGAGTAGTTCCTTTGGTATAAACTGTTACTGACATTTTTTCTCGGTTCATTTCATCAAAGGGGTATATAATGAGACTGTATATGTGTGTCGTGTTTATATGGTTTAAATTCCATTGTATTGTTATTTAAATGTCATGTAATGTGAAAAAGTTTAATAAAAAGATAAAAAAAAAAAAAATTAGGAGTGAATGCAGATTTTCTCGATGGACAACACAGAATAAACATGCCCTGTCTCTGGACCACCTGAGATATACACTGTATAAATATATATATATATATATATATATATATATATATATATATATATATATATGAAAAGGAAGACAAACCTTTGTACTGTCTCATTTAGCACTGGACAGTGCCGTTTAAAAATTAATCTATAGGCTTTATATTCTTGTTTTAACCCTGACAAAAAGCATAATAGTATTTCCTATTCACCATTTACAGCTAACAGAGAGCCCTCTGGGCTACTTTTTTATTAGGGATGAGCTTCGAGTTGGAGTCAAGCTCATGTTCGACTCGAACATTGCCTGTTCGCCCGTTCGCCGAACAACGAACAATTTGGGGTGTTCGTGGCAAATTCTAAAAGCCGCGGAACACCCTGTAAAAGTCTATGGGAGAAATCTAAAGTGCTAATTTTAAAGGCTTATATGCAAGTTATTGTCATAAAAAGTGTTTGGGGACCTGGGTCCTGCCCCAGGGGACATGTATCAATGCAAATTTTTTTTTTTAAAACTGACGTTTTTCAGGAGCAGTGATTTTTATAATGCTTAAAGTGAAACAATAAAAGTGAAATATTCCTTTAAATTTCGTACCTAGGGGGTGTGCATAGTATGCCTGTAAAGTAGCGCTTGTTTCCCGTGCTTAGAACTGTCCCTGCACAAAGTGTAATTTCTGAAGGAAAAAAAGTAATTTAAAAGCAGAAAGACATTGATAAAAAAAAATGCATGGGGGTCCCCCCAAATTCAATTACCAGGCCCTTCAGGTCTGGTATGGATATTAAGGGGAACCCTGCATCAACAAAAAAAAAAAATACGTGGGGTTCCCCCCAAATATCCATACCAGACCCTGGCAGGCCGCAGGAAAAGAGGGGGGGATGAGAGAGCACCCCCCTGAACCATACCAGGCCACATGCCCTCAACATGGGGAGGATGCTTTGGGGATCTGTTACCCCTCAAAACACCATGTCCCCATGTTGATGGGGACAAGGGCCTCATCCCCACAACCCTTGCCCGGTGGTTGTGGGGGTCTGCGGGCAGGGGGCTTATCGGGATCTGGAAGACCCCTTTAACAAAGGGGACCCCCAGATCTCCCCCCCATGTGAATTGGTAAGGGGTACATTGCACCCCTACCATTTCACAAAAAAAGTGTAATAAATTGTAAAAAAAAACACACAGACACTGTTGGTATAAGTCCTTTATTAAAAATAAAAAAAATTAAAAAGAGATTCCAGCGGTGGTAATCCACTCTCGGTCTCCACTCTAACGCTGTCGGTATCCTGCGATGAGTGATCTCCTCTCCAGGGTCCAGCGATGGATAATCTCACCTCTCCAGGTCCAGGCACTAACGATGAGATGTCCAGCGCAGCGAGGAACAGCAAGCATCCTGTCTCCACCAGAGACACCCCGGGAATCCCGGCAGCCTGACAGGTCTCTTATGTAGCTGAGGACGGGGCCACCCGTCATGTGACCCCGTCCCCTTCTGACGCAAGGGGAAACCCGGGCTTCCCCAGTGACGTGCGGGTGACCCCGCCCCCCTCTGATGCAACGGAAACCTGACCATTCCTCTTTACAGAACTGTTTATAACTGCAATATTCTTGGGATGTCTGGTGTGAATTGCTTTCTTGAGGTCATGTCACAGCATCTCAATCGGGTTGAGGTCAGGACTCTAACTGGGCCAATCCAGAAGGCATATTTTCTTCAGTTTAAGCCATTCTGTTGTTGATTTTCTTCTATGCTTTGGGTCGTTGTCCTGTTGCAACACCCATCTTCTGTTGAGCTTCAGCTGGTGGACAGATGGCCTTAAGTTCTCCTGCAAAATGTCTTGATAAACTTGGGAATTTATTTTTACTTTGATGATAGCAATCCGTCCAGGCCCTGACTCAGCAAAGCAGCCCCAAACCATGATGCCCCCACAACCATACTTTACAGTTGGGATAAGGTTTTGATGTTGGTGTGCTGTGCCTCTTTTTCCCCACACATAGTGTTGTGTGTTTCTTCCAAACAACTCAACTTTGGTTTCATCTGTCCACAGAATATTTTGCCAGTACTGCTGTGGAACATCCAGGTGCAAACTGTAAACGTGCAGCAATGTTTTTTTTGGACAGCAGTGGTTTCCTTTGTGGTATCCTCCCATGAAATCCATTCTTGTCTAGTGTTTTACGTATCGTAGATTCACTAACAGGGATGTTAGCATATGCCAGAGACTTTTGTAAGTCTTTAGCTGACACTCTAGGACTCTTCTTCATCTCATTGAGCAGCCTGCGCTGTGCTCTTTCAGTCATCTTTACAGGGCGCCCACTCCTAGGGAGAGTAGCAGCAGTGCTGAACTTTCTTCATTTATAGACAATTTGTCTTACCGTGGACTGATGAACAGCAAGGCTTTTGGAGATACTTTTATAACCCTTTCCAGCTTTATGCAAGTCAACAATTCTTAATCGTAGGTCTTCTGAGAGCTCTTTTGTGCGAGGCATCATTCACATCAGGCAATGCTTCTTGTGAAAAGCAAACCCAGAACTGTGTGTGTTTTTTATAGGGCAGGGCAGCTGTAACCAGCACCTCCAATCTCATCTCATTGATTGGACTCCAGTTGACTGACACCTCACTCCAATTAGCTCTTGGAGATCTCATTAGTCTAGGGGTTCACATACTTTTTCCACCTGCACTGTGAATGTTTTCAATAAAAAACATGGTAGCATTTATTTCTTTGTGTGTTATTAGTTTAAGCAGACTGTGATTGTCTATTGTTGTGACTTAGATGAAGATCAGATCACATTTTATGACCAATTTGTGCAGAAATCCATATCATTCCAAAAGGGTTCACAACTGTGTATATATATATATATATATATATATATATATATATATATATATATATATATATATATATATCATAGGCGTGCGCAGGGGGGTACCAGGTGTGCGGTGACGATTCCCCCTACTGCCTTGGCTTCCCCTCATGTTGGCCCCCACCAGGCAGTGCTGCTGGCTTCCCTCCTCTCTCCCCCCCCCCGGCTGCGATAGGGGATGTTTCAGGGTGGAGAGCAGGGGGAAGGGGTTAGTAAATTTGTAATTTCCTGGTGCCTTCCTTTTCTAAATGAACACAGTGAGCAAACTCACTCGCTGTGTTCATTAATAGCTGACGCATAGTAAACTGTGCTTAGGTTGCAGAGAAAGGCATGTGTGTTTGAGCTTTGGGATGCTCACCCTAATGCATAACGCTGCGCACACCTATGATATATATACACAATATCCAAGGATCTTCTGGTTTGTCCAATAGGGTCATAGGTCCTTCTATTTATTTTTTTCCAACTGTGGCAGGGAGTTTACTGCTGCACTGAATTGCACTCACATGATGATGCATGAATGCTGTCAAGGGTTGCTAATCTCTTAGCTCTATCTGCATGATGACGCCACCTAGGTGGGTGGGCCACTAATAGCCCTGGTTTTAAGGAAGTGAGCTGAATGACATTGGCTATCATTCAACCTGAATGGCAGCATCAAATGGCAAAAAGAAATGACTGGGAGAGGGTGGTGGCAGCTCTGGATCGAAGGTAAATATTGCAGAAAAATCTATTTTTTATACACCTTGCCTCTGAAGTTTTATTTTTTTTGTTTTTTGCAAATTCCATTTTAAATGTTTAAGGTCTTAGTAGCAGGAGTTTTCCTATTCCTGCTAAAAAAAAAGTTGGAGCCTTTGAAACAGTTGAAAGGGATGTTCCATTAGATTAAACTGAGTTTTTCCTGTCATTGCAATAAAAGATGTATCTTCCATTTTTCAAATTATATGAATGAAAACGAGGAAGGTAAACATTAGGCTTGTGCAATTCGTTTCGTAACGAATCAAAATTCGTCCGAATTTAGCAACTTTCGGACATTCGGAAGCATTCGAATTTCCGAACAGAGCAATTACGAATAAAACCGAATCCGAAATAAATTATACCGCAAAATAGCGAATGCCCGAAGGTCTTCGGCATAATTCGTTATGAAAAAAGTTACGAATGTACGAATCCATTCGAAGCACAATAACACTCACTCTGCTCTCTGCTTCTCCCTCACCATGCTGAACTCCCTCTCAAAATGGTGTACAGGGGCGGAGGCCATAGCCGCATGAAAAAACGAAAGTAAAATACGAGATTTCGAATCCATTCGAAGCACAATAACACTCACTCTGCTCTGCTCTCTGCTTCTCCCTCACCGTGCTGAACCCTCTCAAAATGGTGTACAGGGGCGGAGCCTATAGCCGCATGTAAAAAACGAAAGCAAAATACGAGATTTCGAATCGTTACAAATAACCGCTATGTATTTAGAAAAGTACAAATCCATTCGAAGCACATTAGGCATAATAGGCAGCTTCGTTGTGAGAGAGACACGGAAAATTACGAATCAACGAACCCAAAAAAAGTTACGAAAGTAGGAGTTGTGTCCAGAATCAACGAAAAACAACGTACTCTACCGAAAGTACGAATTATAAAGCAACAAAAAATTCAACGAAAAATGTTGCTTGCAAAAATGCGAATGAGTCCGAACACGAAAAATCCCGTCTAGCAAAATTACGAATGATTACGAATCAACAGGACCGGAAAGAAACGAACCGAAACGGAACGAATTTTTCCGTTGTGCACAAGTCTAGTAAACATATCAAACTGCCCACTATTGTTCTCTTACAGGCAAAGTGAACTGTATCTAAAAGAGTTAGATATGGATATGGAAACAATAATAATCCATAACGATTAAATAATGATCTTCAAAAAAAGGGTAAAAGGCGTAATGAGTGAAAAAAATATATATGAATTTCACAACAAAGGGAAGTGAAAGGGAGAAAAACAGAAATCTAGTAAATTTGGAGGCACATTCACAGTTCTTTATTTCAAAAAGTATGCATTCTGTTAGCAATTTGTCTTGCTGTCAAGATATACAGTGTTTACAAACTATAGAGAGTTTAAAACAATCTTAATCTTCAACACACTTAAATATTATTTATGCTGCATTGTGTATGTTAAAAACCAACTTATTGGAGATTATACAGGGCTATAGGCTCCTTTTTTGTCTCTAAGTGACAACACTGAGCCAATCATGAGGCACCTAGCGCCTGGAAGTTGGAGAATAGGTTATGTGCTCACACTTCCATGGAGGTTCTTGGTATAAATGGAGCAGCTGGGCTACTAAGCAGTCAATTTTTAAAACTATTATATTACTATACTGTCATATTATTATTGCATCAATGTCAGAAGCATTTGTGCAAGTAGAACAAAATGTCTCACATTTTTTTAATGTCTGCATTGTCAGCTATATCTAGTGGCCAAAATGCAGTATAGTTTTTGGAAATACCTATTTGAAAAAACTAAACCTACTTTTTTCCACTAGATTTGTAAGCAAATTATGTAAAGCAATAATTTGTAAGTTCCTAGCCTTGCCCTCTGGGGCAAGGCTAGGAGCTCTTATAAAGGTTAAGGGCGAGGGAGGGTCAGTGCTCCCCGAAGACAGCAGACAGAAAGATCAAGCTGCTGTGACCCTGCTCTTCCCCCCCTTTCTGTGAGGGGGCCCCCTTTTCAGGATCCTTGGGGACATGCGATAATGCTATTCTGGGGTGGGGGCTTCTCGTACTGCACCACTTCCACTAGTTGGAAGGTACGCTGTCCCCTGGACAGATTGGAGCAGTGGGGGTTCCATACACATATAGACAGATCATTCCAGGTGCCAGGGGAGCGCCAGAAAATTGTGAATGCAATACTTTTATCTTTATTTGAGTGGAATTTCAATACATTTACAGCACTATGCTGGTTGTTTTAGCCTCTTCTCTCTACTAATATCATGGGCATGAAGCACATTGGCCCCATGGATTGCACAACGCTGATCAGAGGAAATAGTGCTTAATGACCTCCCTGAATATAGGCTTAGGTGGTCAACATTTCCTGGTGAGTGCAGTCCCAGATGGGGGCACTGGCAGTGACAGGAGTTGATAGCACACTCAAGTGGAGTTTCGGTTTTGCACAGCACAGTCACTTTAAGCAGATGATTTACTACAGTAGATTTGTTGAAGCACTTTTGGAAGGACTGAAGGTACTTTTAATGAACTTTGCACTTTATTCAGTAGCACTAGGCAGTGGGCACTTTATTTATTCAGCTTGGTTGTATGGACTGTTCACATGCTTGGTATTTTTGTACTGTATGTTTTAGTGGAACACAGAACACTTCATTTTAGACTTTATGCATTTATTGGTACTATCACACACAAGTGAGACATCATTAATGCACATATTGACACACATAGGATAAGTGCAGCTTTCTTTTTGGTACACTTGATCTTATATGGGGTGTATATGGGGTGTAAGCTACTCTTCTAACTACTGTTCCTTTGTGCAGGTATTTTAATCATTATATAATGCTATTCCACCACAAAGCTGGGGATGAGACTGTTGGAGCCCCCCCTTCCAATTACAGGAATGAAGCTATGTCAAATAGTAGCTTAACAGAGTGCAGGTCAATCACTCTAACTGCACTGAGGAGTAAGCATCTTCCAAACAGGCACAGATCAAATACCTAGTTTGAGGCCCAGACTTGAGTTTGTTATGCTATGACTCAATTAAAGCAGTAAAGAAGTTCTTGGGCAACTTCAGTCTCTGGGTGAATTTGTATACAACTACAGTTCATCATGGGAAGCATATTGGAGGTCATTGCCTGTGTAAATCTGTCTGTCAAGCCCTAAGAGAAATGTGGTTCCCCCGGAGTGTAGGAGTTGAACAAGCACAGTTAGGAGGGTGGAGGGAGTCTGGTCTCCGGATGCCATCCTCCCAAAGTAGGTTACAGTAGGGCAAAGCGGATTGCTTGCCCTGAATATCAGTCCAACGTTTGGGGTGATGCAGCTGCTTGCTTTGGCCATGCACGAGGCAGTCAAGGCACCCACTTACAAACTTCTTACAAAAAGTATGGAACATTTTGTTCAACTTGCACAAAGGCTTCTGGCATTCTTGAAATAAATGTTTTTTGTTTTTTTGTTTTTTAATAGACCCCCCAAGAGTCTGTTCCAAGAGAATTTAACAACAGTGTGTTATAAAAGCTTCACAAGGTAATTTTTGTGGGAAGCAAGGAATCATATACAAAAGAACTTGCCTCGAAATAAGCAATAAAACATTTTACTGGACAAACCCAGTGAAGATAAGTTTCTAAACTTCCTCCCTCAGCAGTTCGGAGAGGCCACAGCTGGTGGCTGGGCAGATAAGCAGAACTCCACTGTCAGAACTATTGTACAGGAAGCAGGGCAGAAGATTAATAGAATGCAGATTCTCTGGAAGACACAGCTACTGCAGGAAGCCTCAGCTGCTACAATAGTGCTCTAGTTCCAGTGGGATAGTCTTTTGTCCTTGGATCAAGGAACCATCCATATATTCGCCCTGTATTACCAGAGCTACCCTGGACTTCACTAAGATGGATGATGTTTATGAGGATAATCGCAAGTATGTGTACATATTGTGACAGCAGGAAGGTAAAGTCACCTGGTTGCATCCAGGGGGGTAGATATATTTCGCCCAGATTCAGGCTTTACGCCGACTTATACAACTAGGTGGAGAGTTGTATAAGGCTAGTGGGCTCATGGATGACTCATACCTCTAGGGAGAGTGTGGGGCGTCGTACAGACAGGGAGTTGATGAGACCAGCTGAAGCTTGTCAGCTCATTTAGGCCTCTATAAGAACTCCCAGCTTCATTAGATGTTAGCTCATGCCTGGAACCAGACCTGTGTGGACTGTCTAGGGAGAGTGAACCCCTGTGCGGTGAGAAAAAGCCTGTGTGGCTATTTGCTTGGACATTTAAAACCAGGGACTTAGGGACTAGGACAGCACTAGGCTGATCCCAGTTGTTAGTTAGGAAACCTGTATGTTTAGTCAGGGGTCAACTTGACCAGGATTTATTTTGGTTATGTTTCTTTTGCTTTGCTGTGTTTTGTCACTGTAAATAGAAAATAAACCGCACCTTTTTGATTTTGAAAACCACAACCTCCGTTTGCTGGGCCTGTTTTGTGTGGGGAGCCCATCCCGGGGGTCACACACACCCGCTGCCGAGCTAACCCCCTCACAGTTGGTGGAGAATGCGGGCAGTTTTTTTTTAAGCCAGCATGGAGGAGATACTGAAACAGCTGGCTCTAGCAAATGCCAATCAACAGCAGACAAATGCAGGTTTGCAAATGAGCCTTGCAGCCCAGCAGCAAGCTCATCAACAAGCCCAGCAGCAATCTGAGGCCCGCTTCATAGACCTGTTACAGAAGCAAGAGCAGAGACTACAACAAATGGAAGCAGTAATGCAGCAACGTCCGCAGACCAGTGAGGAAAGCCGTCCCACTAATACCGCGTCCTTTGGGGTGAGTCGTTTATTGACAAAAATGACTGGAGAGGATGATCCAGAGGTATTTTTGACCACATTTGAAAGGACTGCTGAAAGAGAAAAGTGGCCTGAGGAGCAGTGGGCTGGACTGGTGGCTCCTCTGTTAACTGGTGAATCGCAGAAGGCTTACTATGACCTAGAGCCTGACCAAGCAAAAGACTATGTGATGCTAAAAGCTGAAATATTGGCAAGGCTGGGTGTCACCCTGGCTGTCCGGGCTCAGCGTGTGCATAACTGGACTTTCCAGCTTGGAAAACCCCCCAGGTCTCAAATGTATGATCTCATTCACCTGAGCAGAAAGTGGCTACAGCCAGAGACTTTGTCCGCACCAAAGATTGTGGAACGTGTTGTAATGGATCGGTTTTTGAGAGCTCTTCCTACTGCCATCCAAAAGTGGGTAAGCCATGGAGACCCAGAGACGGCCGGTGGTCTTGTGGATCGTGTAGAGAAATACTTGGCTACAGAGAACCTGACGGCCTCTTCCAGAGACTCTCAGACTTTCCACCCTAAGACCAGACCATCCCCAGGGGCGGATAAGAGGATTCCAAGGGGTGAGGGTGGAGAGAGTGAGAGGGTGGGAGCTCTACCCAAAGTTTGGTGAGAACAGCCTGGGAAGTCAGGGGCTCAAGAGGCAGCCAAATGGATTGTTTGCTACCGCTGCCGGCAAGCGGGACATATTGCAGCAAATTGCCCGGTTGTGGAGGAACCCATGCAATGTGACTTTCTGACGGGCAGACGTCAGTCGCTGTGTGCGACAGTCGCATGCACTGCCATTCGAGGAACTGAGAAACATTTATGCAAAATGTGTGTTAATGGTAGAAATGTTGTGGTATTGCTGGATTCAGGTAGCCTTGTGACCCTGATAAAGGCTGAGTTAGTTAAAACAGAGGTCTCTGGGAATAGCAAGGTAGCTGTTATTTGTGTGCATGGGGACACCCGAGAGTATCCAGTGACTACAGTGTGTTTCGAGACCCCCAAAGGTACCCTCTCTCATCCAGTGGGGTTAGTATCTCAATTACCGCATGATGCCATTGTGGGAAGAGATTTTCCGAAGTTCTGGGAACTGTGGGATGATCCTGAGCCCCCCACTGGTGCCCCTATGTACCAGGAATGTGATAGCCAGAACTCCTCTGAGAGTGGTGAGGACTCTCCAGAATTTCCCTTGTCAGTATTGGCAGGGGAGACTCAAGAAACTGGAGAGGAGCCCACCTCCTCAGACGAAAACCTACCGTCTGTGGAGTTTTCTGATCTGGAGGTTCACAGGGAAAATTTTGCCACAGAACAGTTAAAAGACCCCGCCCTAATAAAGGCACGGGAAAACGTAGTGGAAATAGATGGCGAGTTAGTGAACCCAGATAATACCTGCACTTACCCATACTTCAGCGTAGAGAAGGACCTACTGTATCGGGTGGCAAAAAGGGCAGAAGAAACCGTTGAGCAGCTTGTGGTGCCCAAACCTTACAGGAAGTTGGTGTTGGAGTTGGCCCATGGGCACATTCTTGGAGGTCATCTGGGGACAGAGAAAACCCGAGAGAGGGTATTACAGAGATTCTATTGGCCTGGGGTGATGAAGGACATAGAAAATTATTGTTCCTCCTGCCCTGTGTGTCAGAGGTCGGCCCCGATGCCACATTTCCGTAGCCCGCTGGTCCCTCTACCCATCATTGAGGTCCCGTTTGAGAGAATCGCAATGGATTTGGTAGGTCCTATAATCAAGTCCGCTAGGGGGCACCAGTACATATTGGTTATAATGGACTATGCCACCCGTTATCCAGAAGCGATCCCTCTCAGAAATACCTCGGCCAAAACCATAGCCAAAGAGCTATCTCTTGTTTTTAGCCGGGTGGGTATTTGTAAAGAACTGCTTACGGACCAAGGTACACCCTTTATGTCCCGGGTTATGAAAGAGCTGTGTAAATTGTTCAAAGTGACGCAATTGCGTACATCTGTGTATCACCCCCAAACCGATGGGCTGGTTGAAAGATTCAACAAAACCCTAAAACAAATGTTGAAGAAAGTGGTGGATAGAGATGGAAAGGATTGGGACTGTCTACTTCCTTATTTGATGTTTGCTATTAGGGAGGTGCCCCAATCCTCTACGGGATTCTCCCCCTTTGAGTTACTGTATGGGAGACACCCAAGAGGGCTGTTGGATATTGCCAAGGAAACTTGGGAAAGTGAGAGTTCTCCCCACAGGAGTGTGATTGAGCATGTCACCCTGATGCAAGATCGAATTGCACAGGTAATGCCCATCGTGAAGGAACATTTGGCCCAAGCGCAGTTGGCACAGCAGAGAGTGTACAACCGTGGAGCCAAGACCCGTACCTTTTCCCCGGGGGATAGGATATTGGTACTTGTCCCTACGGTTGAAAGTAAATTCCTTGCCAAATGGCAAGGCCCCTACGAGATAATGGAAAAAGTGAGCGAAGTGAATTACAAGGTCAGACAACCAGGAAGGCGAAAGCCCGAACAGATATATCACGTTAATCTGTTGAAAGCCTGGAGGGATAGAGAGTCCCTAGTCGCAGACACTTGGTCACCAGCTCAAACTGGTTGCGTGATTCCGGAGGTTGGAATAGCAGCCACCTTGTCACAACCCCAACAACAGGAGGTTAAGGAGTTTGTGCTTCGCAACAAGGAGGTGTTCTCTGAGCTGCCGGGACAAACATCTGGGGTAGAGCATGATATTATTACCCCGCCCGGTGAAAGGGTGAAGTTAAAACCCTATCGGATCCCAGAGGCCCGACGGGAGGCAATACGGGAGGAAGTACAGAAAATGCTGAACTTAGGGGTGATAGAGGAGTCCCAAAGTGATTGGTCTAGTCCCATTGTGTTGGTGCCTAAACCGGATGGGAGCTGGCGATTTTGTAACGATTTTCGTCAGTTGAACAAAGTTACAAAATTTGACACCTACCCCATGCCACGTATAGATGAGTTGATCGACCGGCTGGGAACAGCCCGATACATGACGACTCTTGACCTCACAAAAGGGTATTGGCAAATTCCCCTGGCCAAGTCGGCCAAAGAGAAAACCGCATTTGTAACCCCAGACGGGGCGTTCCAATATAAGAGAATGCCGTTCGGGTTACAGAATGCGCCGGCCACATTCCAGCGGAAAATGGACCAGATACTGAGGCCCCATCGGAAGTATGCTGCGGCTTACCTGGATGACGTAATTGTCCATAGCACAGATTGGGCCTCACATCTGCCAAAAGTGCAAGCAGTCCTAGACTCTATCCGGGAAGCGGGGTTTACGGCTAACCCCAAGAAGTGTACCATTGGGCAGGAGGAGGCCAAATATCTTGGGTACACCATTGGCAGGGGAGTAATAAAACCCCAACTCAACAAAGTCGAGGCCATCCAGAGTTGGCCACGTCCCAACAGCAAGAAGCAGGTACGGGCCTTTCTGGGAATCGCGGGTTATTATCGGCGCTTCATTCCCCACTTTGCTTCTAAGGCTGTGCCCCTAACCAACCTGACGAAAGGGAAAGGGTCGGTCATGTTTAATCGAACCCCCGAGGCTGAGGCAGCATTCCAATTCTTGAAACAAGCCTTATGTAGCCAGCCAGTGTTGTACTCACCCGACTTCTCTAAAGACTTTGTCGTACAAAGTGATGCGTCAGATGTGGGGTTAGGAGCAGTATTGTCCCAGGTCTGGAACGGGGAAGAGCACCCAGTCATTTACCTCAGCAGGAAGTTGAAGTCCCATGAGGTAAATTACGCCACTGTTGAAAAGGAGTGTTTAGCGGTGAAGTGGGCTCTAGATTCCCTTCGGTACTACCTGCTAGGTAGGCACTTTGACATGGTTACGGATCACGCTCCGTTAAAGTGGATGGCTCAAAACAAGGAAACAAATAGAAGAGTGAATAGGTGGTTCCTGGCCCTCCAGGAATTCAACTTCACAGTAAAGCATCGCCCTGGCGTTCAAATGGGGAATGTGGATGCTTTGTCTCGAGTACATGAATGCCTGATTGCTGGTGTTCCAACCCCGAGGTTAAAACAAGAGGGGGGGGTATGTGACAGCAGGAAGGTAAAGTCACCTGGTTGCATCCAGGGGGGTAGATATATTTCGCCCAGATTCAGGCTTTACGCCGACTTATACAACTAGGTGGAGAGTTGTATAAGGCTAGTGGGCTCATGGATGACTCATACCTCTAGGGAGAGTGTGGGGCGTCGTACCGACAGGGAGTTGATGAGACCAGCTGAAGCTTGTCAGCTCATTTAGGCCTCTATAAGAACTCCCAGCTTCATTAGATGTTAGCTCATGCCTGGAACCAGACCTGTGTGGACTGTCTAGGGAGAGTGAACCCCTGTGCGGTGAGAAAAAGCCTGTGTGGCTATTTGCTTGGACATTTAAAACCAGGGACTTAGGGACTAGGACAGCACTAGGCTGATCCCAGTTGTTAGTTAGGAAACCTGTATGTTTAGTCAGAGGTCAACTTGACCAGGATTTATTTTGGTTATGTTTCTTTTGCTTTGCTGTGTTTTGTCACTGTAAATAGAAAATAAACCGCACCTTTTTGATTTTGAAAACCACAACCTCCGTTTGCTGGGCCTGTTTTGTGTGGGGAGCCCATCCCGGGGGTCACACACACCCGCTGCCGAGCTAACCCCCTCACAATATGTTGAAGTAGCGCTTGTTAATATAGTGGTTAAAGTGCTAATATGTATAATATTAATAAAATATATAAATCTAATAAACGATACAATATAAAATGCAGCACAGCAAATAATCCAGCAAGTAATCAAAGTCCGTGTACATATATTGTGAAATTTCATAAAAAATGTATATAAACTATATAAGCAAGTCCATGCATAAAGTGCATAAAAAAAGTGCATAAAAAAGTGCATCCACGAAAGTATCTGTTGATCCGGAAAAAAATATACGTATATAATCAGTCTCTAACACAGCAGGATTGTTAAAGATGTAAACAAGAAGGGAAGAGGGGAGAGGGATGAGTAAGGGAGTCAAGGTCTGTCAGTCTATACAAGCATCACAGAAATAGTCCTCGTAGGTCTAGTAATGCATCAGATAATGGTGGCTCTTCCTCCTTCGTAACTCCTGGAACCCGGTCAGCTGCAGCTATGTCTCCAATCTTACCAACGGTTTTCTTAAGGGAAACAGCCTCTAACTGTGCTGGGTTCCTCCTCAGCTGTCACACTACCCACTACTTCATATTTTTGGGTTGAACACTTTGGTAGCACATTAGTACTTCATTGTTTATTGATAATCGCATTTAGCTGTTTGTGTTCTAAACTATTTTAATGAAGTAATGATTCTCAGCTGGACTCTCTGGTGTTATAAATAATTATATAGACTATGCTATGCAGCAGTGTTAAAGTGGTTGTAAACCCACTTTGAAGAAAAAAAAAACGAACACCTGCAAGACACAGGCATAATGAGCTAGTATGCATAGCAAACTGGTTTATTATGTAATACTCACCTGAGCGGGCCTGGGCGGGCCTTATTCATAATAATTTCTTAACAGCTTAAACCTATTATAGGTAGGTATTGGACTCCTCCTTGGTCATCATGGTAATTGGATTGGTTGCCATAGTTGTTATAGTTGTTTTGTAGTGGGTTCCTAGGTCTATTTCCATTCCTATTGTTGTACAAGTTAATGTTTCCATTATTTTTCCCATAATTGGTTCCATACTGGCCATTGCCATGGGGACCATAATGGTTCCCATAATAGTTACCACCACTGTTCCCAGAGTTTCCATAATTGTTCTATTTTTTCACTTGGAATAATTTGTTACTTACTTTGATTCACTAAGTATATTAATCTTTGCTCAATATTTACTTGGTTATAGTTAATTGAAAAAGCGCACCATTTTATACACATTACTATTTTTCACATTAGTGTTTTGAGTGCACTTCCAAATGGTTGCAGCTGTTCGCGTCATTTGATACACTATTATCACCTGTTTGAGTTTTTTCACATTGCAGCGTGCAAGTCCCACGATATACAACAACAAATGCCATTAGTATGTGGACCTATAACACTTTTTACCAACTCCTCTCTCTCTTAGCATTGACAAGTTTGACAATAGAGGTAAATATCACACTAATGGAAAAGAAAAATAGATCAGTAAGTATCAAAAAGGACAGCCTTACATCGGGGTCATGCCCCTAGTAGTCTTTTTAGTGTGATGTGTGTAGTGTATTGTCATTGTGAATGCTGAGAAATGAGAGGAGTTGATAAAAAGTGGTGACTGTTATAATCCACAGACTAATGACATTATTGTAGACTGTGCACTTTTTCTTTGATTCAGAGAATTAGAACTGTTGAAATAAAAAACTGATAGTAAACTGATTCTTATTGTGAAAATAAGCATTAACCTTGAGAATTGGTTTGTTATGCTATGCCAGACTGCCAGTGACAGTGCCTGTGCTGTGTGTTTGTAGCTGCTGAAATGTTTTGCTGTGTTCTAAAAAAAAAAAAAAAAACTCTTTGCATGATGATGCCACCATGCAGTGCTCATTTACATGAACTTTGAGGGCTCTTTCACACTTGTATGTCCATTTTCACAGACTCCGTATGCTCAGCGGGGATCGCTCTGTTGATCCCCGCTAAGCCGACGAATGCAGGTCCATCACTGCTCACTGTGCAGAGAGGGACCTGTCAGAGCTCCACTCTCCTCTATGGGGAACCAGATGAAAACGAATCCGCCTGTACGTTTTTATCCAATCCGATCCGCCAAACGGATGGAAAATAGGTGTCCCATACGTCTGGATTTAGAGGATCGGATGTCAGCAGACATGTCACCGCTAACATTCGTTGCTCTATAGAGGTAAATGGAGCGTCTGTTCAGGTCCGCCTGAAAAAACTGACAGGTGGACCTGAACAGTCCGTACGTGTGAAAGGGGCCTAAAAGTTCAAGAAACTAAATAGAACTTCTGTTCAGTTTCTTGAACTGTCAAAGTTCATTTAAATGTGCACTGCATGGTGGCATCATCACGCAAAGAGTTTTATTTATTGTTTATTTCTTTATTTTAACGTTACAAGAATATTGCTTTTTTTAAACAAAACTTGGTTTTGCTTAAATAAACAACTGTAGTGCATGTTCAAACATTAATATCATAAATAATATCACATTACATTTTTCACTTCAGGAGTATATAATGAGTTTGGAAATTGTAGAGAAATGCTTAAATAATGCATTACAATTTAATTAAACCCATTAGATTTTAGTCCACTAAAATGTAGGACATTTTAGTCCACTAAAATGTACTGGATATTTTAGTTAACTAAATATGACTAAAAAAAATAATTGCAGATGACTAAAATGGGACTGAGGCTGGGTTCACACTATTGCTAATTGGATGCGGATCTCACCGCTGCCAATTCGCATAGCAGGAGTTTGTGACCGGCTCTATGGAGTCGGTTCACACATCTCCGGAGCGGCTCCGATGCAAATTGCTGTCCTGTAGGAGTCCTGTGCATCTTTTGGTCCGTTACAGGTCCAAATTCAGCCCAAAATTTGGGCTGAAATTGGACCTGATCCGGTGAATGGAGACGCACCAGACTCCTGCTGTGATCAGTTCCGTGCTCTAGTGTGAACCCAGCATAAAACAAAAATGGCAAAAGACTAATGCCGCGTACACACGATCGATTTTCTCAACGGTGAAAACACAGTCGAGAAAATCGACGGGAGAAACGAGGAACGGCTTGTTCCCCCACACACGGCCGGTTTTCCCGACATTTTTTCTCTTGGTCGAGAAAAACAACCGTGTGCAGGCTCCCCGGCAGTGTTTCCCTATGGGAAAACTGGCGCGGAAAAAAATGCAGTGAATCACGACGAGAAAAATTAGAGCATGTTCTAATTTTTCTCGTCGTGATTAATGCAGTTTTTCTCGTCGGGAAAAATGATCAAAAGCCCACACACGGTTGTTTTTCTCATCAAAGAGAAAAAATGTAATTTTTCCCGACGAGAAAAATGGTTGTGTGTACGCGGCATTAGATTAAAACTAAATTGAAATTTGCTGCCAAAATTAACACGGTTATGCTACTCCTATTGAGCCACAAAGATATTGCTGTGATAAGTCTGTGTTTGTGCAGCTTTTATAATCTGTTATTCTGCAGTGTATGCATGTTCTTTGCCATCCTGAACCTTCTTCTGCATTATTGCTTCTAACTTTGCATCTGTTTAGTAAACTGCAAGTTAAATTTACTCCCTGTCTGATCGTTCAGCTGATGACCAATTGTGTATTCATTTACATAAGCAATGCTATGAGGATGCAGGAACTACTGTATGTAGAACTTTCTAGTTTTCTCACTTGCTAAAATCCAGACAGCAGGCACTACAGTATATGATAAGGGTATATATGTATGAGCTCTCATGCTCATATACCAGAAGTTCTTGTTGAAGAGTAGTTTGCAGTGGTGCTCTGATTCCAGACAGGCTGCAAAAGCAGATATGTTTGTCACACCATTCTTCTTGAAATCTTTAAACTCTTTATTATGGTCTAGTTAGGAAACAGAGTGACAGTGTAAAGTTGCTTTCATTGCCTAATCATTTGTTTATATCCTGGGGCAGAGAAAATCTCATTCACACTGTCGCTCTTTCTCTGCACTCACAAATAGTCCAAGTATCAAAACCCTGCAGGTATGAAGTTTATCATAGTAACACTCTGGCTATGACTATGATTGATGTGATGGGCAGACTGACACTATTCATTTAAAGTAAGTTGTACTGGCTGCCAAGGCTGATATTCAGTGACATATGGAATTTAATATGGTATTAAACCCCAAAACAAAAATGTAGTTATATTGAACACTACCAATCCTTAGATGTGGTGGCTGCATTCATTTTCTTTTTTTAGGCTTTTTTTTTATTATTTGATCTGGTGATCTGGCCAGTAACACATCTTCCAGGCTTAGGGTATCTGCATTCTGGATGAAATAGTGGAGCAGACACCCTTGGACAGCAGCATTGTCAGTCTAGGGAGAGGGTAGTGTTAAGCTGGCCATAGACAGATCAAAATTTGGCCAGTTCAGTAGAAACCGGACAAATTTCAACCTGTCTATGGGCAGGCTGGTTGTACTGAAGTTAATCTACAGTCGACTTCATTACATTCAGCTTGTCTGGTTTTTTTTTACACAATCACTACTGGTGGCTAGAGTCACCAGCAGTGATCATTGTATTCTGCCAGGGAGGAAGGCTACCCGCGCTGCTCACCAGAACTTAATAGCGCTGCAGGAGGGATTCCCCCATTAACACTAATTGTGTTGATAGGGAAATCAAACAATTTTCTTTCCTTCAACCCCTGGTTGAAAGAAAGAAAATGGCATAATGTATGGACTGCTTTAGACTACTAGATTTGGATGGACTCAACTAAAAAATTAAAGTTGATCACAAACTAAAACTTTATAAGCAGTTACAGCAACACTTTTCTCTTTGGGATAATTTATTTTTTTCCATAAATGAATAAACGCTGACCACTGTAAGTATCCCTGTCAGTGTTAAATGGTTTTCCTCAACCCCCTAACTACTACTTTGTCTGTACAACTTGGTCTGTTAAAGTTTAAAAATCACAGACTAAAGCCCTGTACACACGATCAGTTTTACAGATGAACACAGTCCGATGGACTGTTTTCATCGGACAAACCAATCGTGTGTGGGCCCCATCGGACTTATTTCCATTGGTGAAAAAAAATTGAACATGTTTTAAATTTTTCCGATGGAAAAAAAAACGATAGGAAATTCCGATCGTCTGTGTGGAACTCCATCAGAGAAAAAACCCACGCATGCTCAGACTGAATTAGGAAACGGGAACGCTCGTTCTGGTAAAACTAGCGTTCGTAATGGAGATAGCACATTCGTCATGCTGTAACGGACTGAAAAGCACGGACACTGAAAAGCGTGAATCGGCTCTCACCAAACTTTTACTAACACGCGGTAACACGAAATCAGCAAAAGCAACCCAAAGGGTGGCTCCATTGGATTTGAACTTCCCATTTACGGTGCCGCGTTTAGCGGCGTTTGGCGTCTGAAATGTGGAAAACGTTTGCGTCTGAACCCATTTTTTTGCTTCTGGAAAAACAAGGTTAAACGCAACTGCATATAAACGGCAATAAACGAGAGAGTGTGCATGGTCACATAGGATAACATTGAATGGGTTCAGGGGCAGTTGAAAAAAGTGTCCAACTGCCTCTGAACGCGCGTTTAACAGCGTCTCGTGTGCATGGGGCCTTACAAGTAACTTTACTGAACAGTATAAATAAAAAGCAGACACAAAGGTGTGGGCAAGCTTTAGCATTATCAGGAAGTGTGGAAACTTAGTTTGTCAGAACAGCCAGGCATTTAGATATTATTAGAGGATTTGGGAGGTTTCTGCAGGCGCATGCACCTTATACTTAGACAGGATACAAGACCTCCAGGATTTCTTGTCTTTTCCTTCAGGTGGCTTGATCTGCAACAGACTTTAGCATCCACATGGTTAACATACCAGATTTTAAATTGCAACTAATAACAAAAGAAGACAACTGACTCCATAATTTGTTATCACTTACCTCTTGCTACAGCAAATCTCATGCCTGTACTGAACAGTTTCTCCAAATCTTCTGACAATTGAAGATCAAAAATGTTCACCTTCACCCCCCTCACAATGCAATGCCCAGTGCCCAGTGCCCAGAAGGTATCAGTAGGTCTTGGCATTGTCACATGGGTGATGGTGATTTAAGAAATATGGTTGTGAGTGAAAGGCTATAATTGCCTTTATACTATTCCTATAGCCCTGTTATAACATGTGAACTGGGCCTCTTAAAGCCCAATTCCAAAAATAAGTAATTTACCTTTGCAGTCGGGAAATTCAAGGGTTATGTTTAGGAGTGCCAGAAAAAAGAGGTAATACCCCTTATTCCATAGTGCAAGGGTCCCTCCAGCATTGCGACGGGTCCCCTGCAGTCTCATCTCTAAGGCACTTCAAGCCCTGGTTGTACACTCATCCCCACCATGTAAATAGCCCTGCATTGTACATGATGATGCTGAGGGGCTGCCCACAGCTTGGAACTTTGTGATGAAGAGGAGCAGAGTGTAGGGTAAGTAATGAGGCCTCTCCATATCCCCCTAGACTTAATAAGCATTTAACCGCTGTAGTGTGTGTGTGTGTGTGTGTGTGTGTGGAGGGGGGGGGGTTGTCAGCTTTCAAGGGTAGATTGTATCTGATTTTAACTTGAAAGCTTGTGTAAGGTTTTTTCTACCACTTATATGGCATCCTATTCGAAAGACTGTGATCTTTTCCCACTGTGACATACAGTAGATTGTCAAACCATTGCATTAGAAATGGATAATGGCGTCTATTTATAAAAATTTAAAAAAAATCACTGTGCAAATAGCTGTGCAAATGCTTGAGATGTCACAAATAATTTCTGTATTTTGTTTAATGTATTTACTTCCTATGATCTTTAGCTCCATCTAGTAGCCACAATGTAGTATTTTCCTGAAATACTCCAAACAGGAAAATCCTGAATTATAGCCATTAGATAAAGTTGTTGATCATAGGAAGGAAACATATTAAACATAATATGGCAATTATTTACAACACCCATGCAAATGTCTCAATGCATTATTATAAATAGACTACTATGTATGCTGTGATTTTTTTTTCTGTGCTATTGTAATAACTATGGTTCCACTTTGCAGAAATTTTCCCTGAAACTATGGAGACTTTTTCTGTGGTATTTACACATACATAATATGAACGTACAAGCAAGTTCATTGTTATGCGTTAGCATAAAAATGTTTAATTTAACATGTTACAGGGAAAGATCAAGAAAGGAAACTAATTGCATCTTGGCTGAGTTCTTCTGTTAGAGTATAGTAACCATAATACAGGTAGACAGACGTAAGAAGTGATCAATTTTCCAGGGAAGCATCATTATTATAAATTCTATTTGCTAGGCAGTGTGATTTTTATATTGCATCATTATGGGGTATTATTATTGCTATATTGCATGTATCTGGTATTGCTGCTGTCATAAAATGTAAACTCAATGCCATGTTACAACACACTACTAATAATAACATATTAGTAAAAACTTCTAACTAGCTTTTGACCTGAATAAAGTTTATAATTATGTTAGTGACTAAAATATTAGAATATAAAACTTACTTTGTAATGTTCTGAGCATTGTGCTTGCAATATAGTAAGTCTATAACTTTAAGCTTCAGTCCACTTGCACCATTAATCTCTGAGTTAAAGTTAAGCCTAGAACACACGCACAGGAAATCAGATGAAAAATACAGATTCCGAAGTGAGCATACGATAATCTGATCGTTAGTACACAGCTTTAGAGAACCAATCAGGTCAGTTCGGCCGAAATTATCCGAAGGGTCAGACACAACATTTTTTTTTGTACAATACCAGATTGTACGATTTTTATTTAATCAGTACAGATTTTGTCCAAAAATACTATAGAAATGCAATACATTACATCATTTCAGAATTTGTATTCTGTGGTAGAAGAGTCTTTGAAACCTTAGTAGCCTCTTCTTTTTTGATATGGAGACTAACATGCAAAAAAAAACAGACGATCGTTTATCCAATAATCTAATTGTGTGTACCAGGCTTTAATGTATGTGCAATGTATGGGCTACAATCACGTCAAGTATGTATGTGCTACACAGACATAATCAGCAAAGGGCCCCTTTTTGATACCCTGAACTCTCTTGTGGCATTTCATTATATACAGTTGGTGTCAGGCAGGGAAGACTGCCTTCATTTTCTAAAGAAAATGGGAGAAGCCTTCTGTTTGTTTCAGTTCTGGTCAAGGAGAAAAGAAGGAGATCTATACCTGACAGACACACCTTGGATATCGCAACCCAGGAGAATAGTTTGCTTCATGAAGATTGCCTCTTACATCTCACCCCCTGCTGGTTGATTTTGCTGCCGCTGCAGGTTCTGGCCGCACAGCACCAATTCAACACCAACAGACCATAAGCAAAGCAACAGTCAAAAATCTGTCAGTAAAGCAAAACCAAACCAACAACCTACAGTAACTATATAAATTATATAGCAATTGAGGGAAGCTGGCATAAACAGGGCATATGCAGGAATGGGATGGGAAACAAGGGGAGCAGATTTGGGGGTAACATGATACAGGGAACAGATACAGGGTACTGGATACAAGGTACAGGAGAAGGAAAGTATCAGCAAGCAGGAATATGGCTAGCAGGCAAAACACTGAAGCAAAATAAAATAGAGTAGGGACTAAATATCCTTCCAGCAGCCATAATCAGATGAAGACTAATTACTAGGAATTGCACCACTGAACCCTGCACTCTGTACATCCCCTAAAATTCCAACCACACCCCTATTCAGAAATGCAGCTTGGGTGGCCAGAAAAGCAGGGGCCACAAATGTGTTCCCCCACCTTCTTGTATCATACCAGGCCACATGCCTTTAAACCTTGGAAAGGTACCTTTCTAAGGGGGAGGAAAAGCCCTTAGAATAACGGGGGCCCCTAAATAATCACAGGGGTACATTAGTACCCTTATGATACCCCCATGTACCTCCACATCATCCAGCAATGTAAATCCATAGTCAATCACTAAGACCCACCACCTGAAGATGTTTCTAAACTGCCTCTATGATCCACCGCCTGACTGTAGGTCATTGTGATTGATGATAGATTTACATTTGGGGACATTATTTACATTTTTATATAAAAAATAAAAAATTGTATTGTTATTAAAGGACCCTTTTCACTGTGTCAGTGTACTTATTTACATTTAACTGTTTATGGGATTGAGTAAGGCTTTGTTTAGATAGGCCCTGACACTCGTCCTGTTGCAGGTTTCCCTTATTGCACCACCTGAATCTGCCCCCGGCTGCATGCAGGCAGCCTATATAGGGGGATGCAGATGCTGCAAATGCATAGACAGAGCTGCATGTAGCTGCATGTAAAAATTTGACATGCAGGCAAGAATGGCTATAAAGATGTGAACACAGACAGTGTGCGCTCGAATCTGTATACCTGCTCCTGCCTTTGGACAGTTAATTAATGAGGTCTGGCTGATGTTAGGACATGTACCTGGGACTGGAGGCTTTATCCCACCCAAAGCTCTACAAATCTCTGGGTTTGAGGCCCAGACCATAACTTAAGGTCTGAGACAAAGTTTGTTTCCTCCAACAGACACAAACTCTGGAGCTTGTCACTATGTGTAGATGAGAAACAAATGTGACACATACTGTATACATTGCTCACAATCCTGCATGCCAGTGCCTCATGCTAGGTGCATATTGCATGCATCTAGAAAAATAATACAGTGGCACCTGTCAATGATGTGGCATGGTTTATGAACAATGCCATTGATGGCCATATAATTGCTTACATGGTGATAACATGGGTTTAATAAAAAATAAAAAAAAGTCTATGTATTTTTTTCAAGCAAATTTTGCCTAGTGCACATAGTGAAATCTGAGGTTTTGACAACGTTAGCTTTGGTAAAATCAGAAATATTTTTGGCAATATACATGTGTGCACAATATCTTTGCACGTGCCTAATGCTAATGCACAATGGGCTTTTGATCAGCGTGAAGCAATCTAATCTCTATGAGCTATCTACAGAAACAACTGGTCAAGGCACCTTGTGGAGACTAGCAATATGACAGGATAGAATGTGCAACTGTTTCTGCAGTGCCTGCCTGGTGATTAGACTTACAGCCATGGTAATTTCCTAATAGGAAATATTGGAGCTACAACACTTTCTATACACTAATTATTTTAAATGTGGGTGACAACTGCTGTGCAAAATTGTCCTATAATGCACCGAACAGACCAATCACAAATCATAATGGTCACATGATTTACATACTGTACATAGACATCATGTGACTTGACCCGCTTCCATTATCTGATCAGCTGTTCTTATAGCTGGACTATTACAGAGATTTTGAAAGGTAAATTCTGTGTGTCTTCACAGTGACTGCTCAGAACATTGAGGCTTTATAACAACTTCAAAGTTTGGTCTCTTAAGCCTGGGTTCTCACTGTAGTGATGCGGGAACAGCGCGATTCCAGCGCCGGTTCCCGCATCACATCTCTCCAGCAGGCAGTTTACACTGCCATTTGCGAACCGCTGCGGGGTCAATACAATGTTATTGACACCCCCAGAATGGTTCACAGATCGCAGTGCGAACTTTGGATTCGGATCGCTTGGGTGAGAACAACTGTATGGCTGAACTCGCATTGCACAGAAATCGCTTGCGATCGGCCCCGAAGTGCAGGTGCGAATCACATGCAATGTCTGTGTTCACTATAGTGTGAACCCGTGCTTAGTGAGCAGCTGGAACAGGCCATTTATTTAACTTTTTTTTTTTATATTTATATTATAGTAAACAGGACAGACCCTGAATTTGTATCATTAATACCCTTTATCCAAAAAAGATATATATATATATATATATATATATATATATATATATATATATATATTTATTATAAAACGTTTCTGTGTTTCTATTTATTTTATTTTTCTTGACATACTCAGAAAACCTATTTTACCTTTAGATAAGTCCAGAATCTTTCTTGTGTAGCACTTACCCCCATTTAAGGGACCGGCTGGTTTTGTTGGGTCTGCGAACTACCTCCAAGGCTTCCGTTGTCTGGTTATGGAAAAAAAGTCTCCAGAAAGGCCAATGTCCACACAAATGTAAAACCCAAACAGGCTTTATTTACTTTTGCTGAGGGAAACTTGAGAGGAAAGTAAGATATGAGAGAAGAACAGGGGAAGGTTCAGGTACGCAACACTAAAGTTGCAATCGTCGCCACTCAAGCCTGAGTTGGTATTGCTCACCCGGATAGTCCCGTTTAGTGGTCCTAGCAGCCGGGATGAAGCACGAATCAATTTTTCTTTTAGAAACTAGGGATACGATCAGGAATCCTCTGCCACAGGATTATTAAACTGTCCCGAACCTCCCAGCCAAGCAATAGTGATAGAACCTTTATGCCGGATTGGCGTATTGCAGGGCTTGTAATGATGATGATGGATCCCTCCTTAGGTGAGCTCCAGGCCTTCTCCTGAGACAGCAGTACCGTCGCTAGTCTCCTCTGGGGCAGATCCTCCCCTGGTCTCCTTTGCCAAGCGTAGGCTTCCCACAGGTGGGTAGCCTGGGATCCTTTCCAAAAGTGTAGGCCCCAGCCAGTAGAGCTGGGCATAACAGGTAGTGATGTAGCCTCGGGCTGAAGGTGCCCGAAGCCAGACACACACGCACCCCATGCCATGCGGGCCATGAGGCACGCACACAGGACAGGCCCGTCCGGCCCCCAAGAATGAACCCCCCAGAACGGACCCCAATTAATGGAGTCTGCCCCTTATGTACCCTCTCCCAGCATGCACAGTGGGTAGACCACGCCCACTGCACGGCTGCCGAGAAAGGACACCCAAGGTGTTGTGATACCCCCTGTAGTTCAACCTATGCCGGTGGTGACAGTGACACCTACAGGCGAACAGGGAACATTACTGCCAGGCAGTATCACACCCAGAGCAGAAGCAAATTTAGAACAATCAACATGTCTGAGCCTACTGGCTCAGACCACCCTTAAATTTCAAACATAGCACCCCCAAATATTGGGGAGGGCGCTACACTTGTAAGACAATGGGGGTGATTTACTAAGAACACAGCGCTGCGCCGGTTCATACCTTAATTGGTGAGCCGGATAAATCATTGATTGGTGTGTGAACCGGCACACGCCGATGCGCCGCAACTCAAGGCGCAAATCAGCCCCAATATCTCCAGAAGAAACACCCCATCTTCAAAAAATGTCGATATCACCTATCATACATATCAATAATATTATAAATATGTATACAGGTGTTGGAAATTTGATAGGTCCATGAATTGGTTTTTCAAAATTGCTGTGGCCCATGAATGTTAAATCTAAAGCTGTTAAAATAAAGGACATATACACACAGTATTCTATTGTTTAGGACTACTTAAAGGAAAAAAGGGGTTACCATAAATTGCTGTATAACAAAGTGATGCGGGATGACATTTTGGCTAAGATCTGCTGGTACTTGTCAAGTACCTGTATGAGGAGCCCAAGATGATGAGGGTGGCCTCTTGCACAGTTCCTATACAAACACCCCTGGAAGTTTGGACAGGCTCTGCAAGGTACAGGTGTCAGGAAGATGGAAATTAAGACTGTAACTAGGGAGCTCTGGTGTCAAGTAGGCAGAAGCATGGTGCATGGGCACCCAGAATACATCAAGTCCAGTTGTGAGCGGAGTTGGTTGACAAGCAGCAAACATAGGCAGGCAAGGATAATCCAAACGCAGGTCAGATGAAAGATGGGTCAATAACAGGGTCAAGCATCAAGATCAATAGAAACAGGAAGACAAACTGAAAGTCCATTCAGCAAAGATCCAACCTAGAGCTTAGGTTTAAATAGTCTGTTAGGCACAGTACCTATGGCAGACATGCCCATGCATTCATGTTCATGCAGCAGTGTGCACGTTCCTATGAATATATGTGTGTGCATTGTCACATGTTTAGGTAGGCTCCTATACCTCGTGCATGTGCATGAGTCTTATGACTGGTACAACCTTTCTGATGCCTGGCATGATGTTCTTGACAGTATAAATGCACTGTTGGATATCTAACTAGTAGAGAATCTATTCCATATTAGTTATATTTGAATATACACTATAAAGAATGCAAGAAAAGGTCAAGTAAAGATCCTGCTACATAGATACTCACAAACCTGAGAGAGCATTTATGACACTGATCCTTTCATGTAGAATTTTTTTTTCAATATACCTATCAACTGGAATACCAAATTATTCTATCATGCTGTTTCGAAAAAATATATACAAAAGAAGAAAATATTTTAAGAAGGCAACTTCTGAAGAGTGCTCCCTTCACCATGGCCTTGTAGGAGGAGAAGGGACACAAATAACTGCAGGGAAATCTTGATACAAGAATCTCAGAGAAATGTAATGTTTTGGTAGATTCAAACTCCCTGTATCAATCCATATGAAGTTATACAATTTGGCACTGAGAAACCATGCAAATAAGGTTCTAAATGATGATTGAAAATAATACATACTGTATATGTTCTCTGTTTAATATGTTGGTGCTCCAAAAATATTGGAAATAAATAAATAGATAATTAAGTTTACTTGGCCTTTGAAAATAATTTTAGCTTACAGCTAAAACTTTTTTCCCAAGCCTTTCATGAATCACCTAATTAACGGCAGGCATGTATAAAATAAATAAATAAATGCATTACAGGATCAAATTATGGAAATTATTTTGTTATGTTGCATGCAGCTAAAAAAGTACAAATCAATTTCCTTCAACTGCCACTAGTATTGGATTCCATATTTGGACAACACTCTTGCTTTTTTGTGTGTAATTATTATTATTATTATTATTATTCTTTTTTAGGATCCTTTTCCTTCTTATACATCAGACACAAACAATTTTTATTTTATTTTTTTAACAGGAAGAACAAACAAATTTTAATAATATAACCTATATGTCTTTGCTTTGAGTTCAATAAATGGTTCTTTGTGCATTTCCAAGTACAACAATTTCTTTAACACCATCTTTTTTTGGCACTTACTAAAAAGTGTGAGACTTCACTCGACCATTTAGCAAAGGAAAACAGATTTTTTTTTTACAATAGAATCTTTCACACCTTGTTTTTATTTCCCATGAGGAGTTGCAGCTTATAAATAATTAACAATGGTTTCTGTACTGCACGCACTAAAGCAGCTCACATCAAACTTTTCTTTTTTTTTGTTTTGTTTAAAAAAGAGGTATTATTATGTGTTGAGAAGCTACATTATAGCTTTGCTAAGCTTAAAATCTCATTGCTTCACTAACTACAGCTAATACTTGTAGTCCTACTGTGTTCACCTCCGCCAGATTGTTGTTTTGTAAGAAGGTATTAATCTTCACTATTAGCTGCGCTCAACCTTTGTGAACCCATAATAACTATCCATCTGCTCATATGCATTTGTTAGCATGGTTTTTGTGACATATAGCCTTCGAAGATGTCATTGTCTGCCTGTTGGAATACAGTGAATAGTGAAAGACAGCAATCTTTTAAATGTACAAAGAATTATATTGTGCAAATTGAAAATATATGCATGTTATTCATATTTAACTTACAGTATCCTATTTTATGTAAATTTGTTGACTCTTAAAAATAGAGGCTTATCATAGGATGACCAGACATGTAGAAATCAGCCAACCAACAAAACACATCCACCCACCTACCCTAAACTTCTGGATACAGTGAGGGAAAACAGAAGCCTATTTTAATTAAAAGAGAAGTATGGGTTTTTTAACATTAACATTCATACTCACCTGAGTGACTGCAGCATTGACTGCTGATCGCTCAGTTCTCAGTCATCAGTGAGCAGAGATCCAATGACTGTTCTCTCTGCTCTGCCCCTCCAGCATTTACTGGACACTGAACTGTGAAGGGGGGCGGAAGCAGGTGGCTCGGGCTCTCAGTGGTATGCTAAGAGGCTGAGCCAGGTGCCTGTCAGGCATCTGTGTGGATCCTGACATTTTTTGTTGGGATACCTGCTGAGCCTGGACCGGCACTGTGATGTCAGCTGACAGTGGGCTAATCTGGGTCACAGAGATGCAGAACTAAGTGCAATCCTGTGTCCCACAGGAGACATAGGGCCAAAAGAGCTCTGGCCATATTTCTTCTTTGAAGAAGACAATTTGTTGAACCAAGTTGTGCTGCTACATATGAATAATGTCACTTAAAGTGATTGTAAACGATCACCATGTAAAACAAAAACATTCAGTTTAAAATAATAATGAAAGGTAAAACATTTGTGTGTGGATATAAAAAAAAACATTAGAAATACCCTTTTTCACTTTTTTATAAGTGATCACATTCCCTCTGTTCTCAGCAACATAAGAGCTGTGGGTAGGAGATGCAGCAACACACTGAGTGAAAGGCTCTGGGGAGGGGGGTCAGGACCAATCTGATCATTGGAGGATAGCAGGCTGAGTTCTCATCACAGCTAAATAACTGACCATGGTGTGCTCTTGTGCCTAGTGTGGTCAGTTTTTAATAGGAAAGCAGTGGGGCTGGCAGAATCACCAGGGATTTCACACAATGGAAGCAATACAAAGAGAACAGAATACTTTTTTTAAAAATAAAAGTACATGGTACAGCAGGCACATATCAAGAATATGAAATGTTGGGTTTAAATATTCTTTAAAACCAAGATCTGTCTATAATCATAATGCAATGTAGCACCCTCCTAGGTAGATGTTAGAAGAAAGCATTGTTTTGGGTCTTTCTGCCTAACAGGAGGACCATTAGGTAAATTTAGAATGTTAAATGGTGAAGGGAAAAGTTGCGCTACTAGTGAACAAAACATGTTATAGCTGCTAGCATCAACAATATGACATATTGTGAACAAAATTTGAGAAATAAACAGATGCAGCGCTTCTAAAAACTCAATGGTATATATAAATATGGTGTATAAAATCATGTGCTCATTGACCCAAGCACAAAATCAGAGCACCTAAAGGATGCATATACAATCAATCAAGATATATAACACAGTGACACAAATAATAACAAATGTAGCGTGAAAATAATCTGTGAAATAATGCTATGTGCACAAAACATAAAGTCCAGAGGAAGTGAACCTCACATATGAGTTTGTTTAAAAGATGTTGTTCAATAATCCAAGATGTTCCATGTAGGACACAAGAGTGTAAAGCCTCGTACACACGGTCGGACTTCCATCGGACTTTTCCGTGGATTTTTGTCTGAACGGAGTTGGTCGGGAACACCCATAGCATACACACACTGGGACTTTTCTGCAAACTTTCCCAAAACTTTTGGCAACATCACGTGGTTTTTCTGCTCTTTACCGCCACCCTTTGGTCAACTTCTGCTATTGTTGGTTGATTTTAACATTAGTTGTTTAGTCCATCGGACAAAAGTCCGATGGTTTCCTGTACACACGGTCGGACTTTGCTCCATCGGACTTTTGTTGGGCAAAAGTTTGTCCGTTTGCAGACCCAACTTTTGTCCGATGAAAACAAGAAAAAAGCAAAAAAAGTTTGTCCGATGGAGCGTACACACGGTCGGATTGTTGGTCCAACTTGCTCAAAACGAAGTTTGTTGGGCAAAAGTCCGACCGTGTGTACGGGGCTTAAGCATTCATGTGAACAGAGAAGATATTCAGCAAATACGACACCCAGGGCAGTGATTCCAACACCAGGGGGGGGAGATTAAATACTCTTACCCCTTCACATGGACACACAAGCCAGCGGCGGTGAGTCAGAAAAGCATTGGATCTCTCAGGCAAGTTGCAATTCACGTGATAGATGACTTCCTGTGTCCCCACCGCATACAATGGATGTTGGAGGATGTGGTGTCACCACTGCAGAAGCGACAATAGCCCAGAAATCCAAACGCAAAAGCAGCTCATAGAAAAAAACAAAGAAGGCCTCCACATAGTGCAAAATAAATCTGATGGTATGATGTAAAAAAGATGAATTTATTCCAATAAAAAAACAAAACGTGCACCAACTGGGGCATGAAGCCAGTTATGCCTTTTATGCCGCAGTGTTTGTCCATGTGAAGGGGTATTTTCACGCTACATTTGTTATTATTTGTGTCACTGTGTTATATATCTTGATTGATTGTATATGCATCCTTTAGGCGCTCTGATTTTGTGCTTGGGTCAATGGTACATGGTTTTATACACCATATTTATATATACCATTGAGTTTTTAGAAGCGCTGCATCTGTTTATTTCTCAAATTTAGAATGTTCTCTGCTTACCAGGGAGCAGGATCTATTGGGATCTATTAGTGAGGTCTGCTTATGGTGTTCAGGTGCAGCTCAGCTTGCCTGAATGTTTCACACTGGTCCAATAGGGCGGCATATTGGACAGTGGGAGGAAACCTGACAAGTGAGGACACAGACATTGTTAGAGCTCTGGCTATAGGTATAGGAAAGTGCCTCATTGCATGCTGGGTGACTGTATAAATGCCAAGGGAACATGTACTCGGGGTCTTCGGCTGGAGAGCAGGGTCCCGGAGGGAGGGGGCGGCTGCCCCTCCTCTGTAGAAGTTGCCATGCGGCCTTGGGTAGTCGACCTAAGGGCCTGAAAGTCAGAGAGAAGATGAACCCAGAGGTCCTGCAGAGCTGACTGGAAGGGAGACACCAGGAAGGACCTGATTCTGCCTACTGTGAGTACAGATCTGTGTCATGGGGCCTGTCCTGTGAGGGCCATCCCTTCAGCTAGAAGAGTCAGTGGATGGGTGTCAGTCAAGGGGATGTTAGATACTGTCCTGAAGATAAAGTAGTTGAACCAAGTCTGCTACCAGAGAGAGCAAGAAGACTTCATTCTTCCATACAAGTGGAAGTATGGTAATCTGGTGAGGCCAAGTCAGAGATGTCCTTATCTACTGTGAATAGTTCAGTTTGAGTATCCCACTATTCCCTTCTCCCATCCAAGTTCCACAATAAATATATATATATATATATAAAAAATACCCTGGACTGTAATCAGAGGGAAGCCTAAGAGGTCAACACACAGCAAGCCCTACGGGGACAGTAACATGGAGAAAATAGTAGCATACCTTCTTGCGAGTTACTGTAACAAGGATTAGAAAAACTTTGCTTGATCAGCCATCATATACTGTATACCTTTTAATGAGTGTCAAATAAAAATGTTTGTGATCTTAAGATTTTGTATGTATTTTACTACATTTCTTTAGTTCCTAACGTGCCTATAAAGTCCCAACCACAAGTTTAATTGTTTGGAGTTGTTACTTTATTGGGGGCATTGAATAATCATTGAATAATCCTCTTTGATGCTCTGTATATTTTATTTAAAATGGACCATTCAGTCATTTTAAAAGACTGCCTAAATATATTTATAACCTCTAACATTATACAATAATAGTAAAAAAACTGCAGCTTTTATCATTCAAAATACTTGTGAATTATGGCAACCTTGTCCCTAGATTTGTCATTCTCCAATGCAGACAGGTCCAGTCTGCCTCTAGTTGCTTCATCATCTGCCACTACCATCTGCTCCTGGTCTTCTGCATCTGATGTCTTCTCTCTTGTACCATTGGGGTGGCCACTCGTGAAATAACTCCTGTGCATGCATGCTAGAACTTACAGTGTCCTGCCATCTGGCTCCTTCATCAGCATCTGACAGATACTGGGAGTTTACACTGCACTGTGCATGCACCACAGGCGGTATACTCAAGAAAAAAACTTGCCGACAGACCAGGTAAAGTAGTTTTTACATAAAGAGGCTCATAAAGTACCGGTATCTTCTAACCAAAACTTCTACCTGCTAGCATGTTTGTGAATGTTCCATATTTATCCAAGACATAAGAGAACAAATGGAAGCGCACAACTAGCTTGAGAAACATGCATCTACAGGGCAACCCAGGAAGCTTGATCAGGGAGTGGCCAGCAATCCTACACACTCTAACAGTGCTCTGTGAGCTTCGCTGTGGAGCAGACCTCAGCTGAGATTGCATGTGACCCTTTCTCCTGTCTGCCTGCACAGCCTGCAGTGAGAGAAAGGCCAGGATTCTTCTCTTATCTATGTTGGATGTTTAAAGGCGCAGGCATGATCTGATTAAAGCAGGGTTTTAAATTTTTTGTTGCAAGCTAAAATTAATCACATTAAATAGTCCCTAAAACATATTAATAGCTCCCCAATCGTTCCAGAAATCATTGCAAACACTTGCCTTATATCCTCCAGCTCATGTAGTGGCCACATCCATCATATGTGTGGGCATGTGAAGCCCAGTTCCTTTTTCTTCCTGGTTTTCAGGGAGAGGTGCATGCTGGGCGATTTTTAGGCACAGTAATGCCCAGAGACTCCTGGGAAATGAGTGTCATAATTTCCCAGGAGGCAATGGGGTCTTAGGACAGGAAGTTGAACCACCTAGGACTAGGAACTAGGCAGAATACAAAATCTGCCTAGTAACAGCCTGATAGAAGTGAGTAAAAAAATGTTTTTTTTTTTTTTTTAACATTAACCACTTAAGGACCAGCCACTGTATATATACGTCAGCAGAAGGGCTGACGTCGGCGGCGCACTCGCGACCCCCCTGCCTTCCCCGTGAGTCGGGTCGCGGGTCCCGTGGACTCGATCGCCGCGGGGATCCCCACGATAGTCTCACGGAGGCATGGAATGGAGAGATGTGTGTGTAAACACAACATCTCCCCGCTCCGCTACTGACACTGTCAGCGATCTCCGCTCTGTGTAATCAGAGCAGAGATCGGTGACGTGTCACTCGTAGCCACACCCCCACACAGTAGTAATCACTCCCCTAGGCACACTTAACCCCTCCAACGCCCCTAGTGGTTAACCCCTTCACTGCCAGTGTCATTTTCACAGTAAACAGTGCATTTTTTTTGCACTGATCGCTGTAAAAATGACAATGGTCCCAAAAATGTGTCAAAAGTGTCCGATGCGTCCGCCATAATGTCGCAGTCACAAAAAAAAAATGCTGATCGCCGCCATTACTAGTTAAAAAAAAAAAAAATATAAAAATGCCATAAAACTACCCCTTATTTTGTAAACGCTATAACTTTTGCGCAAACCAATCAATAAACGCTGATTGCGATTTTTTGACCAAAAATATGTATAAAAATACGTATCCGCCTAAACTGAGGAAAAAAAAGTTTTTTTTATATATTTTTTGGGGATATTTATTATAGCAAAATGTAAAAAATATTGCATTTTTTTCAAAATTGTTGCTCTATTTTTGTTTATAGCGCAAAAAATAAAAACCGCAGAGGTGATCAAATACCACCAAAAGAAAGCTCTATTTGTGGGAAAAAAAAGGCGTCAATTTTGTTTGGGAGCCACGTCGCACGACCGCGCAATTGTCAGTTAAAGCAACGCAGTGCCAAATTGTGAAAACACCTCTGGTCATTATGGTCCGTATTGGTCCGGTCCTTAAGTGGTTAAAGGCAAGCTGTTAATAGAAAGTTAATTTTTAGGGTGGAACTCCACTTTAATGTTAGTGCATTTGATTTATCTTTTTAATTTAATAAAGTGTTTTCCTGCATTAGTTGTGGGCTTCCCTTTGTTCTTTGGTGTTTTGAAGCTTGTGCATACCCTTGTATATGATGCCAGGGAGAGTTGCAGATCAACTAACTTGGGGAAAGGACATATAATATGTTAGTGTTCTGTGAAGCCGATTATAAGGCCACTTCACTGCTATAAGTGAAAAAACAACATTTCTTATTTAACCAGGTCATGGGGTATCTAGTAGTAGTTAAACACATTCAACTGGACTTATTCTGAAGATGTTTTGTAGCTTTTCCAAGCCACTTTTCATGGGTGTCAGGAAAATGCCCCAGCATTTATATCCAAGCAGGTTCCAATTACAAAACAAGGCAGATGTTAATATCTGGATATACAGGACAGATGGTGTGAAAATTGTATAACATAACCACCCAAAGTCATATAATCCCATTTAGAGTGTCAGGAAGGCTTCATAAATATGAATCCTTCAATTTACATGACTGAAAGTGTAAACTGTCAAAACATCATGGTAGAGATGTTATACGTGGAAGACAGATGGTGTCCTGACACTCATTTTTCTGACACTCATTAGATCTGAAAAAGTGGCTTGGACAAGCCATAAAATATCTTTAAAATTATGAAAAAACAAGCACCAATCACACAAATGCCATTGAATATAATCAAAATCAAAGCAATTACAAATGTATATAGAGAGAAGCAGGTAGTTGCAGCTATGGACCCCAGATAAAGGTGGACAACATAAACAAAACAACAAACCTGCAATCTGAGTCAATCTGGGCATCTGGAAGGGAGACATTCCCTAGGACTGGAAAATGCTAATGATTGTCGAGGAGAACACTGCAAATGCTAACGTTGTTGTATTGCTAATGGATACCAGAAGGGAATCAGCTGCCATCACAGGAGTCACCTACGTGTGTCAAAGAGTGTGGAGGCATGGGCTCTGAGAACAAGGAACCCATGAAAATAACAGTTCCTTTGGGGAATTGGACAGAAGGCTTCTAGACACTTGAGGCTCCTCCCAACTTGACGGTGAATCACAGCTGAAGATGATGCTCTGATTTGCATTATCTGCCCTTAACTGTGCAGGGAATTTTCCAGAACAGGGAAGAGCTACACAGATATTGAAGTAGTTTCCTCAAAGCACACTACAATCGACGCTTACGTTGGAGTACGCTCATTGGCCGGCTCACGTGACGTCAGACGTTGTCCGGCGTTGCTTCGAGCGAGATGTATACATAGTGGGGCGAACGCCTTCATTCCTCAGCTGCCTGTTGAGGAGTGCAGTCTCCCCACTCATTTTGCAGTTGGAAACTTGGCTGAATGTGGATGTCCCTCTGCATCTATTCCGGGTATGTACAGTTCCGCGGACTATCATTAGCTCATAGCGGTACTCCATCCCAATACTTGTACCCTTATTCTATTCCTATTTCTCTCTTTATTAAATTTTTTTGCATTATCTGCCGGTCTTAGAGTGGTCCCGGGCCAGCAAAGGGGCTTGGCTCCATATCTACACTAACGCTATTTTGGCGATATTAAGGTATATATATACACCGCAAAATGGTACGCTTTATGACACTATTAGTGTTCAATTGGTTGACTTTCTTTTATATATTATCGTTTTTTACTATATATATTTTTTTTTCCCATCTTGCCCATAGATGCCCAACTGATCTGTCATTGTCTGGTTAGTGTCCATCTTATACTGAGATCGATCTCAAGCAAGTTGTTATACCATCATTTTTTGTTCTCAGTCCAGAGGCTCTTAATATTTTGGCCATCGTATTTAAAGGTATGGCAGTTATAGCGTTACAATCTGTCTCTTATGCCCCATTTTCATTATTTGGGTGTTTGTTAGGCTATCTATATTTAACTACCCAGCATAAAATAGCAATCCTTTTTTCCAGCCATTGTTATCCAAGTCCACCGCACCACATCCAGCCCAGGGGTCAATCCCCCCCCCCAACCTTGGCCGATACATTTCAAAAGTAGGTTTATATACTGTTCCTTGTTTGTGTAGCATTTCACACAGCATTTCAAGATTACAATACTTATTCCTTGTTTATGCTCATTTCCTTTTCATTATAGTACCGTGTACATCTCCATACCATTCCACACTAGTGGCACGGTTTGTTGCACGTGCCTTCGTTTTCGGGGGGTCGGGGCCCCTTTATCCATCTGGGGCCACAATCCTCCCAGATGACATTGCCATAGAGCCAGGGAGGGCTGACTCTCCAACCATTTACTTAACTTGCACCACCAGAGTGGTGAGTGTTTTCATATTTCGATCTAAATTTGTTTATCATATATTTTTATTGTTTGATTATCTAATGATTGTATTTTCTCTATAACTCAGAATCTCCTGAAGAAGCTATGATATTGATATTGCGAAACATGTAGAGCTCAGATTTTAAGTCTATCAGTATCTGTGGATATCCATCCAAGGGGCTATCTCTACTCTGGTATTTGTCTCTTCGACATCACTGTGGGAAGTTATTATGATTAGATTTCTTCCTTAGAATGCTCCACATATCTGATATATTTTTTATATATGTATCTTTTTGTATTCTACTTTTAAATACAATGTTTTGATCCTTTGTATTCAGATATTATAATATTTGTTATTTTTATATTACGTGCCTAAAAAGTCCATTTTTTCTGCAATCTTTTATTCAAATACAGTGGCGTTTGTGTGGACCATTTATACTATTTGGGACCTTTTTGTTTTTATCTCCTGATATTATCTATGCTTATTACTAGTACATTACAACCTTCTAGTAGTTACACAAATTTGTTTACATAATTTTGCCTCTGATTTCAGGTTGTTTTGCACTCTTTAGTTTGTTGTTTGGTTTAAAATGACATAACATGTCCAGTTAAATGTCACTACTACTACTACAAGTTTTTTTTTTTTTTATTATTATAAAATGTGTAAAATAATTATCCTGTTGATTTATAGCTGTGTAGGGAGGCTGTATGAAATAAAATTTTGTTCAGTTGTTCAGTCTTGAGCCCTGCTTTAGCTTAGATGCTGATGTAGTAACTTATATTATCACATCATCGCAATAAAAATGTAGAAAATGAGAGAATATTAAGCTATTTTAAGGCACTTATTGTCAAGGTGGAGACAGTAATGATTGATTTTTTTTTGTGAACTTTATCTCATGCACATAGGGTACAAAATGAGTATGTGATGTAATAATCTTTAGCCATCTATAATTTGCAAATAGTATGAGTCATGTGATAATCTCTTGCCTTGTATAATTGACTTTAAGCCTTAGAGGCTAACAAAGTTCTGAATTTGTTTTGGCTAGGTGCATTTTGCAAGATCATATGGCAGTATTAAAACATTTTGAGGAAGATGAAACAACTGATCTTCACTAATATTAGAAAACATTGGTCTGCAGTTTTGATAGTTATTTAAATGCAAAGAAAGCAAGTAATGCATTTTAACAAAATTCACCATATGGGGACATACTCTGCCAAGTCTTTTTATGTCTTAGATTTCTCATTATATATTTTACAATCTAATGAACTGAAACCTCCAGAAGCAAGAAAACAAAACGTTCTACAATCACATAAAAATGTAATTAGTTATTATAACTCTAGTTCAAATACCACATGAGCCAAGTCATAGTTGTTGCTCCTCCTGTGAAAAGTATATTTCTGTCATTCACATAGACAATAGTAGGGACAGATAGGCAGCAAATGACCGTAGTTTCCCACTACCACTGGATTTTTGCTGTTTCTTTCTTTTTTTTTAACAAACCTTTTTTTTGCCGGATACATAACTCTGCACTGTCAACACTGGAAAGCCTAGCTGGTCAGAGGCACTGAAGGCAAATAGTAGGGGATAGTAATAAAGAGCCATGTCAAATATGTTGAGTTGATTTAAAGTGGAAGTAAACCCTCCTATCATTTTCAGGCAAGGAAGCTGCCATCTTGGCCTCTGTTTAATCTTCAACTGCCATGATGCTGGACATGGGATCAGTTATGACACCAGTCACTGGATGGTTTGACAGTTTGGTTGAGAGCACAACGAATGTGACAGTTGGCATTCCCGGCATGCCGGGAATGTAACTGCTTTTTGAAACTGTTAAATCGATAGGTTTACTTCCACTTTAACTATGCACTTGCTTTTGCATATTACATGCACATAAGAAAAAAAAAATCAGCAGTACATTTCTTACAATTGTTAAAGTGGAAGTAAACCCTCCTATCGTTTTCAGCCAAGGAAGCTGCCATCTTAACCTTTGTTTAATCTTCAACTGCCATGATGCTGCACATGTGACCAGTTATGACACCAGCAATTGGATGCTTTGACAGTTTGGTTGAGAGCACAACCAATGTGGCAGTTAGCATTTCCGGCATGTCGGGAATTTAACAGTTTTTTAAACTGTTAAATCAATGGGTTTACTTCCACTTTAAATTAAAAACCAAGTGGTTGAATAGAATGGAAGGCCCTGCATTTTTTTTTAAACTCCCACACTAAATTTAGCACATCTAATTAATGTCTGCCATCAGAGGTTTGAAGCTCATGGAGGTTTGAGGTCACATTCACATCTCCACATAAAAGGCACATGAGCTTACTACTCATATATACTGCTTACACATGCTCGGCCTGTGTTTTCAGGTATGCACAAGTTCTCTTCTGAAGAATCCCCAATGCACATCCACGCAGCTAAAATTGCACATGACTGTCAAAGCACCACAACACATACATCAGTGTGTTGCAATGAGGTGTGCTTAACAAAAAGGGTTCTGTATGGTTTTTTTTTGGTGCATGTACCTGCATTGAGGACCAACTGGCAATAGATGGACATACATAAAAACATGTACAGCAACCCACATAAATACATCAAAAACACTTTAAAACATATGTTGTAAATCACAAACATAGCTGTGAATACCTGCAGAAACATGGAATTAAGTTGATATGCTTGGTATACTAGTGAAGTTACTTTTGGTTATTATTGATTTAGTAGAAATTTGAAAACCCCTTTTAGACAGCTGTTACAGAAAGATTCACTTATACCTCTTGATCTGATATAAATATTACAATTTTGGCTTTCTCCTAACTTCCTGTCTTCATTGCAATGGTTACTAGAACAAATAGAGGGGACAAATCTACCTTGAGGTACCTCAGACTGCTATTAAACTTGACAGGGGTTGTAATCCTTCCCTACTAATGCAAAACTAAAAAAAAGGGTTTTAGATATACAGTATACACACTTTAAATTATAAGACAAAACTATTTTAATAGTTTATTTATTTATTTATTTATTTTGCATTTGGATAACAAGAGGAAAGGTTAATTCCTCTTTCAGGTGCTGTATGTAAACCTTCTGGGTAGATTTACTTCGCAATTTTTACTGATGACCATTGCAACCAAGACAGAAATTGAAAGTAGGTTCAACAATTTAAAGTTGTCATAAGATCAAGAGGTGAGGGGAAATATTTATACTGCTGACCATTGCAACCAAGACAAGACTGAGGGTAAATTCAAAAATTTTGAGTTGTCTCCAGATCAAGAGGTGGAAATCTTCCAATGGGGACAAATGTTTAGTTACATAGTTGGTAAGGTTGAAGGGCCTGGTATGGACTGGGTTGGCACCCATGCTAATTTTTTCCTTGATTTGTATCTATATTGCCAGGATCCGGCAATACATTACAGCCGTAAGCAATTTTAAATTACATTTTTTACTTTTTTTTTTTTTGTATTGATACATGTCCCCTGGGGCAGTACCCGGGTCCTCATACACTTTTTATGGCAACAACTTGCATATAAGCCTTTAAAATTAGCACAGATTTTTCATGTTCGTGTCCCATAGACTTTAATAGGGTTTGCATGTTCGCACAAATTTTTGGTCTGTTTGCATGTTCTGGTACAAACCGAACCGGAGGGGTGTTCAGCCCATCCCTAATGTTGTGTTCTTTAAGATGCACGTCCAAGAGTCTTTTAAAAATATCAATACTCCACCACCAATTGTGAATCGCCCTGACAGTGAAACCCCCCCTCATGGTGTGGCCCTGTGTCCTCTTACACACCCTGAGACTGAATAGTTTTTTTCCTATGCTGGGATAACCATTGAGGTATTTGTAAATTCCTATCATGTTCCCTCCCAAGCATCTCTTCTCCATTGAGAATACATTTAGTTCTTGTAGTCGTTCCTCGTAATTGAGGTCCTCCAATCCCCATATTACTTTTGTTGCCCTTCTTTGGGCTCTCTCCAGCTCCAGCACATCCCTTCTGAGAACTGGTGGTCATAACTGGACAGAATACTCCAGATGTGGCCTAACCAGAGTTTTATAAAGTGTCAGAAATAACAATCTAAGATTTCCCCTCGCTACAGTAAGAGCCCCTCTTATTACACACTGTGTTCCTGCAAGAAAATAAATAAAATGTAAGGTAAAATCTGTCCAGTGGGACACATACAGCAATAAATAGCCTGACATAAGTTTAACATATTTCTTACATACAACACTTTAACCACTTTGCGCCCGGGCAATGCTAAAAAGACGTCTGCATTGCGGCGCTGAATTGCCGACAGGATGTCCATGGACGTCCTCCTGTTTCCTCCCCCCCGCGCGCCCCCGCGAGCACGCATCAGCGAAAATCTGTGTTGGCCTTGGACACAGCCAATCACAGATCATGCTGAATGGCCAATCACAGAGGCCATTCAGCACTCGATCTCACTGTCCAATGAGAGATGATCTCAAATGTAAACATATGAGATCATCTCTCATTGCCGGCTTTCTCTCCTGACACAGAGACTGCGTGTGAGAAGGGAGAGAGATATGTGCTTTGATCTGTAAAAGTGAGTTGAAAACACATTACACACACAGTAAAAAACAGTGCCCACAGTCCCTGCCAGTGCCACCTGCCGCCAGTGCCACCTGCCAGTGCCATCTGCCGCCAGTTCCAGCTGCCAGTGCCATCTGCTGCCAGTGCCACCTGCCAGTGCCATCTGCCAGTGCCATCTGCCACCAGTCCCATCTGCCACCAGTCCCATCTGCCAGTGCCACCTGCCAGTGCCATCTGCCATCAGTGCCACCTGTCAGTGCCATCTGCCATCAGTGCAAGTTCCTTCTGTCATCGCCAACAATGGCTAAAAGAGTATTTTCAGCTGAGGAGGCGTACAAAATTCTTGCGGCCGACGGGAGCAACGGGGAGCTCTCCGATTCGGATTCCTCCGCAAATATAGATGAGCCTGACGTGGACTACAAGCCTGTCATATGCAGTGCATCAATGACGGAGGAGGAGGAGGAAGAAGAAGAGGAGGAGGGCCCGCCCGCCAGACGAAGGCGTTCTGCTGAGGAGGCAGTGCCATCCACCAGCACCGCAGTGCCATCCACCACCACTGCAGTGCCATCCACCAGCACCGCAGTACCTCGGGAAGCAAGGCCACGTACCAGTGGGGTGTCACCTCAGTCCCAAAGGGTTAGGTCCCATGCCAGCCTTCCCTATTCCCTTCAGTACCCCTTGTGGCTTCCTCCTAATTCAGGAGAAGCCAACATTCCCCCTTTCACTGCCCAGCCAGGAGTCCAGGTGGATACAGAAAACTTTTCCCCAATTGATTTTTTTAATTTAATTTTTACTGAGGACATGCTGGCAACAATTGTGGCCCAGTGCAATTTATATGCCCAACAGTTTATAACCAGCAACCCAACGTCCTATTATGCCCGTCCCTACGTGTGGAGAGCCCTTACAGTGGAGGAGTTGAGAATTTTTTTGGGCCTCACATTCTGCATGGGACTAAATGGAAAAAATCAGATGCGTTCCTATTGGTCAAACCGCCCCATCTACCACATGCCCATCTTTTCCTTAGTAATGCCCAGGTCCAGATATCTAATGATTATGAGATTCCTACACTGCAATGACAATACCCAGTGCCCTCCCCGAAATGACTCAAATTTTGATAAGCTTTATAAAATTCGGCCGCTACTAAATTATTTTTCTGAAACCTTCCCCCAGTTGTTTACCCCAGACCAACATATATGCGTGGATGAGTCCCTTATAACATTTTCTGGCAGGCTGGGCATAAAACAATTTATACCCATCAAAAGGGCCCGCTATGGGGTGAAGCTCTATAAATTGTGCGACCGAGCCACTGGGTATGTGTATGCCTTTATTGTATATGAAGGGAAGGACACCCAACTGTACCCCCCTAATTGCCCAGACTACATTGGAACCAGTGGGAAAGTAGTTTGGGAACTCATAAACCCACTCCTGGAGAAAGGATACCACTTGTATGTGGACAATTTTTATACAAGTTTGCCCCTGTTCCGAAACCTACACAGAATGAAGACTCCAGCATGCGGCACCATACGGATGAACCGGAAGGGCTTTCCTCAAAGCCTGGTCACCAAAAAATTGAGAAGAGGGGAGACGGCGAGTTTACGCAATGAGGACATTTTGGCTGTGAAGTGCAGGGACAGAAGGGACGTCTACGTACTTTCTTCCATCCACAACAATGAATTTGTTGAGATCACCAGGAGGAATGGCCGGATCCAAAAACCCAAATGCATCCACGAATACAATAAGTTCATGGGGGGTGTCGACTTCAATGACCAGATGCTCGAACCCTACCTTTCCACAAGAAGATCATACCAGTGGTATAAGAAAGTTTCCATTTATTTGTTTAATTTGGCCATGTACAACTCCTATGTCATCTATCAGAAATCCACTATAAGACCCAAATCCTTTCTTTTCTTCCAGGAGGAAATCACCACTGCCCTTTTATACCCGAACAGCCCACCAGTAAACATTAGATCCGATGTCATTAGCCGATTCTCCGAGCGCCACTTCCCAGATAAAATCCCTCCCAGACCAACAGGCCAAAAACGCCAGAAAAAATGCCGGGTGTGCACCAAAAGAGGAGAGAGAAGAGACACCATTTATTATTGTGCCAATGTCCTTCAGAACCAGGCCTCTGCGTAGGCGACTGCTTCCGCCGTTACCATACCAAAATAAATAATTAGTTCACTTCCTGCCATTTACCTTCACACCCCTTATGCCTCTTATTTCTCTGTAACTGACCCTGGCTTGTTATTTGACCACGCTTCTGCCTAACGATTCTGTTTATACCTCTGCCTGATTTGGAACTGACCCTGGACTGTTATTCAACCACGCTTCTGCCTACCGATTCTGTACATACCTCTGCCTGATCTGGAACTGACCCTGGACTGTTTGACCATGCTTTTTGCCTGCCTCTTGGACTGATCTTGTACCCTGCCAGTGGACTAGTGGGATTCAAAACACAGGGGTCTCACATATGTGAGGGGCTCCAGAATTGTTTTTCTGGATGAAGAAAACAATTGTTTTTGTTTTTCTCATTCCCAGATTAGGATCTGGAGACTCGGAGGCTTCAAAGAGATTTGGGTGGGAGAAGCCTCTACCCCTGTCCCCATTCAGTCCTGAACGAGGCCCTACTTCTGCCAACTGCCTGTAGGACCTATGCCATCATGCCTCTGCCTGTCGCATGAACTGACCACACCACATGGACCTGCCTACTACCAGGACCAATATTTTGGCACTGCTGACAATCTCTGCCTGCACTGACCCTGGACCGTATATGGACAGTATCCCTGCCTTCTGCCTGTACTGACTATGGACAGTATTCCTGCCTGTTGCCTGGACAATTGCATTCGCTTTTGCTGACCAAGTCCCTGCCTGCTGCCTGGACCAGTGCTATCCTCCTATGGACAACTGCGCTACTAAAACCACAGGTAATCTTTTGTTTACCCTTTGCTCAGCAGAATGTATTTTGGGGAGTAATTCTTGGTATGTTCATGCTATGTGTCCCTAGAACACCTGATGGTGTACCTTGCATGTTGGGCCTCTGTGGCCAGGTTGTATAAAAGTCTCACACATTTGGTATTGCCATGCTCAGCAGGAGTAGCAGAATGTATTTTGGGGTGTCATTTTTGCTATGTACATACTATGTGTTGGCAATATCTTATAAATGGACAACTTTGCGTAAAAAATTGCGTTTTCATTTTTTTCCCGCATTTCCAAAAACTTCAGGAAAAAAATGAACTGTTCAAAAGACTCATTATGCCTCATAGATTATACGTTGGGGTGTTAGCTTTCCAAAATGGGGTCACTTTGTGGGCGTTTCCATTGTCCTGGTGTTCCAGGGCCTTCAAAAGTGTAATAGGTGGTTGAGAAATGAGATGTGTAATTTATGCTCCTAGAATGCCTGAAGGTGCCATTTCAATATTGGGCCTCTGTATGTGGGCAGGCTGTATAAAAGTCTCACACATTTGGTATCGCCATACTTAGGAGGAGTAGCAGAATGTAGTTTGGGGTGTCATTTTTACTATGTACATGCTATGTGTTGGCAATATCTTATAAATGAACAACTTTGCGTAAAAAAATTGCGTTTTCATTTTTTCCCGCATTTTCCAAAAACTTCAGGAAAAAAATGAACCGTTCAAAAGACTCATTATGCCTCAGATTATACGTTGGGGTGTGTGCTTTCCAAAATGGGGTCACTTTGTGGGCGTTTCCATTGTCCTGGTGCTCCAGGGCCTTCAAAAGTGTAATAGGTAGTCAACTAGTTAGATGTGTAATTTATGCTCCTAGAATACCTGATGGTGCTCCCTGCATGTTGGGCCTCTGTATGTGGCCAAGCTGTGAAAAAGTCCCACACATGTGGTATCACCATACTCAGGAGGAGTAGCAGAATGTATTTTGGGGCGTCATTTGTGGTATACACATGCCATGTGAGAGAAATAACCTATTACAATGACAATTTTGTGGAAAAAAAAATATCTTAATTTTGCAAAGAATTGTGGGAAAAAATTACAACATCAAAAACCTCACCATGCATCTTACTAAATACCTTGGAATGTCTACTTTCAAAAAAGGGGTCATTTGGGGGGTATTTGTACTTTCCTGGCTTGTTCGGGTCGTAAGAAATGAGATAGGCCACCAGTACATTAGGTGTGATCAATTGTTTATGATCCGCACCACAGCTTGTAGACTCTATAACTTTCACAAAGACCAAATAATATCCACTAATTTGGGTTATTTTTACCAAAGATATGTAGCAGTATAAATTGTGGCCAAAATTTATGAAGAAAAATTAACAATTTTTCAAAATTTTATCACATAAACTAAAAAAAATCATTTTTTTCAAAATGTTACGTATTTTTTTCATTTATAGCGCAATAAATAAAAAACCCAGAGGTGATCAAATACCACCAAAATAAAGCTCTATTTGTATGAAAAAAAGGACAAAAAAATCATTTGGGTACAGTATTACATGACTGAGTAATTGTCATTCAAAATGTGAGAGCGCTGAAAGCTGAAAATTGGTCCGGGCACGATGGGGGTTTAGTGCCCAGTTGTCAAGTGGTTAAATATTAAGGTGTATTAACTATACATACACTTTAAGCTTGGAAAGATTGACCAGTGTCACCAGTGTGGAATGAATTGCTATGGTGGGGAGATTATTCTTTAAAGTGTAATGCCAGTCCTCAGGGAACTCTTGTTTGTGCCAGATACTGGCAAGACAGGACTTTGACAGGGGATCACACAGATGTAAAAAAACAAGAAAAGGGCTGAAAAAGATCCATTCATTTTTTGCACAGGAATGGGCTGAAGAATGTGTCTTGCGATGTTAACTTCATCTGATGTTGACTTTTTATTACATTAGTTCTCAAGAAATAAATAAGTCCTGCGACTCTCACATTTCTAAATTGTTTGTGGACTGCAGTACACCATTACATTATGCTTTGTTACCAAATAAACCACAAAGTGTGAGTTAAACCCACTTTAAAAGCTATCACATGACCTACCAGCTGCCCAGTTTTTATGGTTCCTTCAACTGCTTAGAAGTGACAGCTGGTTGAGGTAGTGCACACATAAGGCAATGCATCACTATTTGATTTAAACAGAGTATGTTTGTTCCATTCTATGAAAATGCCTAAAAATAATTGATTGAATTTAACCACACTTGAAAAAATTAATTATTTAAAGGAACCCCATATGTTAAATGGACTAAGCTGTAAAAAAAAGACAATATCCAGCCTGCAGCACAACCAGCAGTCACAATCTGAAAAGTTTCTTAAAACAGTTTAAAAAAGAAAATTCTTTGCGATGGTTATGGAGGCTCAAAACAGCTGCTAGATAAAAATGCAATTATATCAGTAAAGAATGAAGAAGGCATCTGACAAAACACAGATCCATGAAAACTAAATGAGCAAAGATGAAAGAACTTTCAACATTAGACAGAAGGTCTAGATGCAGTCAGTTCTCAAGTGATAATTACAAGATGAAAATACTAATTATCTACAGGTATCATGGAGCTTTTCAGACAAATATACATTAAAAAGAATATATAATAGTATGCTTGTACTAAACTCTCTGAGGAGTAAAGGTCTGTTTGCTTTCTGTTGTTTACAATGATAGACATTTTACTTTCACCATGTATCACTGTAATGGACTAATCAGGTAACAACATGCTAATTTAGTAAAAAATAGCATGTCTGAATAAACAGTGCAGACTGCATGGGATCTAAATTGCCCGGTCTAATTAGTACAGTCACTCATAAATAATGTAATTGTTTAATTGTTATTATGGAGCTCCTGGCAAACCACTACATGCAGATTTGAAATACAAATATGGGAACTGGTCCACCTGCACAAAAGAAAAAAAATTGATTTGTGATTTATACTTTTCTGCCACACCAAATAGGCAAAAAGATGACTAAAATGTTTTCCTTTTTAGCTTTCCAGAGTCCTGTGTTGCCTGCTTGTTCATTGAACAGTGAATGAGCATGGAGCAATGAAATAGTAGCATTACTTCCAATTCTAGTAGTCTCTGTCTCTTGGACAGTAACTTGTGTACAACTGGCCAGTGAAAATGTGCAGCAAGTTAACAAGACTTACAGTTCAACGCTGCCACAAATTTGTGTCAAGTTATCTTTGCTATCTGGATTCAGAATTTTGGCTGTTCGAACATAAACCCATTCAGCTCCCCATTCGGCGAGAGCTATACATAATCCAGGATACAGAAGCAATATTTCTACTTCTGGTTCCTAAGATGAAAGCACCCATGGCATCCCTAGGATTCAGCAATGTAACAGGGAATAAGGGACCATTGATGTCGCAGGAAACCACTGACAGCATGGGAAATATGGACAAATTTGGTTATTGATATCACCCCTATCCCCACAATTTTCATATATAGTTAATGACAACTTGGATCATGTGTGGTGGGTCATCAAATGTTTTTTATCAAGTCATGGGATGACAAACATTGTGATTGACACTAGATTTTCAACAGAATTTTTATAAAGGACTTTTTAAAAGTCTGGGTGTCTATATTTCTAGGTGACATATTTTTTTCCTTTTTATAAATTGTGTAAACGAGTAGGGGTACTATGTACTCCCGACTCATTTATGTGGTGGGAGTTGGTATCTGGGGGTCCCTTTGTTATTAAAGAGGGCTTCTAGATTCTAATAAACCCCCCCACGGACCCCCACAACCACTGGCCAAGTGTTATGGGGAAGAGGTCCTCGTCCTCATCAACATGGGGACAAGGCACTTTGCTTGGGAGGTCCTCTCTTGCAAGGAATCTTCCTATGCTGAGTGCATGTGGCCTTGCATGGTTCAGAAAAGGGGGTGCACACTTGTCTTTCCCCTTAAAATCCATACCAGGCCCAAAGGGAGCATATCACAGATTCCTGCTGGCTCTCCGCCCACTCCATTGCCCCATGGAAGATGTCCCATTGGGCAAAATGCGTAGATAAGAGCCTAGCAGGGACATCATCACATTTGTCTGGAGTTTTGGCTGGCATCTGTGATATGCTCTCAATTTTTTTCTGTTTGTGAATACCCAATTAATTTTTATAATACATTTTTCATTATTTGCATTATCTATTTCATTATATATTGCATCTATATTATTTCCATGTTTTACCCCTGGTATGTTTTATCGTGCTGTGTCATTTGTGTGAGGTAAACCCAGTAACTGGCTGTGGCATGCTGCTGGAGTGAGAGATTCAAGCTAGAGTACGCAGTAAGGGAGTGAAGGGGGTGTTTATCCATCCACCCATTCAGGATCTGTCAATAAAAGGGCTCTCAGACCTCCTTTGCTTTGGATTCTAATTGTTCAGTAAGCTTCTGAAATTACCTTAAGGTGGCTGTTACACGATTGTAGTGTAAATATAATTTCTTTACTCACGGTGGACTTTGCAACAGTTAATTTGTGTTCGACATTGATTCTATACATTTTTTGCTGATCATTTTTTATGATTGTTATAAACATATGCTTATTGTCTTTGAATGACAGCAAAACATATTTTTTTGTTTTCATGTTTATTTTGTTATTTGGTGTTTAAATATCAGTGAGTGCTGTTGCCTTATGGTTTTATGTGAAATCTCCATTAATAGCTGTAAAATATTGTAATTATGAATATATTTCATTTAGCTTGCATCTATGAAAGGCGTGTAATATGGCGTCACAGAACTGCCTGGTAGAACAGACATTTCGGTGCCTAGGCTTGTATATAAAAACAATGGAGAGCCAAACCTCATTGTTTTACACCTACTCACTTCAAAGGATCCCATGCTGGGATATGAAATGAAGGGAAGCCAACCCGTAATCAATACTTAACTTCCCGGGAAAATTCTATTAAATCTCCTGCCCAGAATAGTCACCAGGATTTGCATTAAAGGGGGCTGACTTATGTAGTAAGCCCTCCAATCAAGATCCAAGCTATGCCAGCCAATGGGGCATCAGCATGCAGGGATATACTCGGAGCAGATTGGAGGGGAAAGTTCTCTTTTATGGAACGTCAGCCACCAGGATGGGACTAAAGGATATTTATGGAAAAAGGTCTGTTTTACTTGTAACTGAATATGTTTGTACATTAATGTTTTAAAGGAATATACTCGGTATTCTTCCATGTAATTATTTTACTTTAACCTAAAATTTTCTGTGTATTAGATTACCAACTATACTCCAATAAATGTTATTATGTTAACGCTTTTACTCCTGGTCAAAAGAACTCTCATTTAACCCACATCATATCTTTGAGATATTCAATCTTAAATATTATTCATGGGTAACAGTGGCAACCACGAAGTTGAGTACAGGACTGAAAGTATTTAATATAATACCAAAATTTGTGTATTGCAGATTAAGGGTATTGGGGGGAAATTAAGCTGAGTCAGCTTATGCAGTAGTTTAGAGGTCACAGCTAGGGATGAGCCGAATACCCCCTGTTCGGTTCGCACCAAAACCTGCGAACAGCCAGAATGTTCGCGTGAACTTTAGAACCCTATTAAATACAATAGACTCAAACGTTCGAAATCAAAAGTGCTAATTATAAAGGCTAATATGCAAGTTATTGTCCTAAAAAGTGTTTGGGGACCCGGGTCCTGCCCCAGGGGACATGTATCAATGCAAAAAAAGTTTTAAAAACTGCAGTTTTTTCGGGAGCAGTGATTTTAATGATGCTTAAAGTGAAACAATAAAAGTGAACTATTCCTTTAAATTTCGTACCTAGGGTGTGTGTATAGTATGCATGTAAAGTCGCACATGTTTCCCGTGCTTAGAACTGTCCCTGCACAAAATGTAATTTCTGAAGGAAAAAAAGTCATTTAAAACTCACTCGCGGCTATAATGAATTGTCGGCTCCCGGCAATACATAGAAAAGTCATTGATAAAAAAATAAAAAAGCGTGGGGGTCCCCCCAAATTCAATTACCAGGCCCTTCAGGTCTGGTATGGATATTAAGGGAAACCCTGCCGCAAATTTAAAAAAAAAATGTGTGGTGTTCACCCAAATATCCATACCAGGCCATTCAGGTCTGGATTTTAAGGGAAACTCCACCCCAAATTTAAAAAAAAAATGGCGTGGAGTTCCCCCAAAAATCCATACCAGACCCTTTATCCGAGCACGCAACCTGGCAGGCCACAGGAAAAAAGGGGGGATGAGAGAGCGCCCCCCCTCCTGAACCGTACCAGGCCACATGCCCTCAACATGGGGAGGATGTCCCCATGTTGATGGGGAAAAGAGCCTCATCCCCACAACCCTTGCCTGATGGTTGTGGGGGTCTGCGGGCGGGGGACTTATCGGAATATGGAAGACCCCTTTAACAAAGGGGACCCCCAGATCCCACCCCCCCATGTGAATTGGTAAGGGGTACATTGCACCCCTACCATTTCACGAAGAAAGTGTAAAAAAAATGTAAAAAAAACACACAGACACCTTGGAAAAGTCCTTTATTAAAAAAAAAAAAACATTCCAGCGATGAAATCCAGTGTCCCACGGCGATCCGATGTCCAGCGCTGTCCACACGAAATGTCATTGGCTGAGCCTGAGCGGACCTGATGGGGAACTTCCTCCGCAGTGTATTAAATGAATAGACCCGCCCCTTCTAAAGTTCCCCATCAGGTCCGCTCAGCCAATGACGTAGGTGTAAGGCTGAGGACCTGATGCGGAACGTGAGAAGGGGCGGGTCTATTCATTTATTATAGTGCGAGGAAGTTCCCCATCAGGTCCGCTCATCCAATGACGTAGGCGGGGTCTGACATATGAGGGGGCGGACCTGATGGGGAACTTCCTCCACAGTGTAATACATGAATAGACCCGCCCCTTCTCACGTTCCGCATCAGGTCCTCAGCCTTACACCTACATCATTGGCTGAGCGGACCTGATGTGGAACTTTAGAAGGGGCGGGTCTATTCATTTATTACACTGCGGAGGAAGTTCCCCATCAGGTCTGCTCAGGCTCAGCCAAGGAAGTTTCGTGTGGACAGCGCTGGACATCGGATCGCCGCGGGACACTGGATTTCATCGCTGGAATGTTTTTTTGTTTTTTTTTAATAAAGGACTTTCCCAACGGTGTCTGTGTATTTTTTTACAATTTTTTTCACTTTCTTTGTGAAATGGTATGGGTACAATGTACCCCATTACCAATTCACATAGGGGGGAGCCGGGATCTGGGGGTCCCCTTTGTTAAAGGGGTCTTCCAGATTCCGATAAGCCCCCTGCCTGCAGACCCCCACAACCACCGGGCAAGGGTTGTGGGGATGAGGCCCTTGTCCCCATCAACATGGGGACATCCTCCCTATGTTGAGGGCATGTGGCCTGGTACGGTTCAGGAGGGGGGGCACTCTCTAGTCCCTCCCTCTTTTCCTGCGGCCTGCCAAGTTGCGTGCTCGGATAAAGGGTCTGGTCTGGATTTTTGGGTAACTCCACACCATTTTTTTTTAAATTTGGGGTGGAGTTCCCCTTAAAATCCATACCAGACCTTAAGAGCCTGGTATGGATATTTGGGGGGAACCGCACACATTTTTTTATTTTATTTGCGTCAGGGTTCCCCTTAATATCCATACCAGACCTGAAGGGCCTGGTAATTGAATTTGGGGGAACCCCCACGCATTTTTTTTTTTATCAATGACTTTTCTATGTATTGCCGGGAGCCGACAATTAATTATAGCCGCGAGTGAGTTTTAAATTACTTTTTTTCCTTCAGAAATGACACTTTGTGCAGGGACAGTTCTAAGCACGGGAAACAAGTGCTGCTTTACAGGCATACTATACACACCCACTAGGTACGAAATTTAAAGGAATATTTCACTTTTATTGGTTCACTTTAAGCATTATTAAAATCACTACTCCCGAAAAAACGGCCGTTTTTAAAACTTTTTTTTGCATTAATATATGTCCCCTGGGGCAGGACCCGGGTCCCCAAACACTTTTTGTGACAATGACTTGCATATAAGCCTTTAAAATTAGCACTTTAGATTTCTCCCATAGACTTTTCGAATTTGCCACGAACACCCCAAATTGTTCGCTGTTCGGCGAACGGGCGAACAGGCAATGTTCGAGTCGAACATGAGTTTGACTCGAACTCGAAGCTCATCCCTAGTCACAGCAAATCTATATAGGGAAAAATATAGGTAAATATATATTTTTTATTTTATTTTTGTATTTTGTTTCGTTAATATCCCGTACATATAGTTGAAAAAGTACTTTGGAAGTACCATTATAACCGGTCAATGTAATGGGGAGGAAGTACATAGCGGGAAAAATTTTGTTTTTAGTTGTTGCTTTTGTGCTCACCAAGCTTCATTGCTATCTCTAACAAGTGTTTGAGTTTGCTTTATGGTGAGTACATATGTGTTTTATTAGAAAGACACTGAAAGAGTGGTCTTGGTTGTTTTGTTGAAAAGGTTCAACAAGTTTTTGTTTTATTTAAATGGTGTGTCCACTAAAGGCATAATATTTGTGTGTAGGACAGTGAAACTGAGCTACAAGAAAGTGTATTGTTTGTTTGTTTTTTTGTTTTTTTAGCTGTTGGAATTTACAAGCAATAATATTCTCATTGTTGTCAGTTAAAGTATCAAACTGTGGAATCTAATATGTGATAGCAAGTATAGAGGGTAAAATAAGGTGCATTTAGCATACTGTATCTTATTCCTTGAAAAAAACTTTTAAGGATAAACTCTACCAATACTGAGTTTGTGGTAGATTCGTTTTGTTTTTTTTAACTAAATTGGGTGTAGCAGATATTAGTCTAAACACGGCTGTGTTTACCTTTCTACTGTCTACCTAGGGGGTTACCTATTGTTCCTTGTGTGCGGATCTCAGCACTTTTGTTTTTGGGTATAGACATTATTCGGTGAAGATACTAGTGTTATTTTAATGTTTGTGTCTCCACTCTTGTGCATATTCTAAGTGCTAGACCAGTGTTTCTCAACTCCAGTCCTCAAGGCGCACCAACAGGTCATGTTTTTGGGATTTCCTGCAGATAAAACAGCTGTGATAATTACTAAGGCAGTGAAACTGCTCAAATCACCTGTGAAAATCAATGGAAATCCCAAAAACATGACCTGTTGGTGCGCCTTGAGGACTGGAGTTGAGAAACACCGTGCTAGACTACTGTGTCAAGTCTGTTCTGTGGTGTATTATTGTATCATCACTGAACTTGTACATCATGGAGAAATTGATGGCCAGGATTGCTAAAGTTAGAAATAGCTCTGAGATATTAAGAGCAATGGAAGAATCTAAAAGCCCATGGCACCAGGCACAAGAGTATGTAAATGTAAAACTTACAGAGAAAAAATACAGCAAACGTGAGGATAAGACTGCACTAATTTCTGCGGCTTTTTGGTTAGCTAACAATTACAGGCCATTATTGTTGCAAAGCATATCTCTCAAGGAAGATCTAGAAATAGCCAAAAGTAATATAAGTACTCTAAAGCCCTGTACACACGGTCGGTTTTACCGATGAAAACAGTCCGATGGACTTTTTTCATCGGACAAACCGATCGTGTATGGGCCCCATAGCAAATTCCAATCGTCTGTGTGGAACTCCATCGGAGAAAAAACCTATGCATGCTCAGAATCAAGTCGACGCATGCTCAAAAGCATTGAACTTAATTTTTCTCGGCTCGTCAGAGTGTCTTACGTCACAGCGTTTGGGACGTAATTTTTGACTGATGGTGTGTAGGCAAGACTGATGGAAGTCAGCTTCATCGGAAAATCCGATGGAAAAATCCATCGGATTTTATTCCATCGAAAATCCGATCGTGTGTACAGGGCTTTAGAGTTTCTATGACAAATATGAATGATAGCCACTAGCAGCCAACAATAGACAACCAAAACGAGCAGAGAGAGGTTGATCAGCTGATACGGGGGCTGAAGGCTGCAGACAGTAATCGTGAACAATTGTCTGCATCTTCCAGCCCAGGGCAGCGTGGGAAATCTACACATACCATAGATTGTAATGCAACCAGTTTGAGGATTTCTAGATGCAACAGGAAATTATCTCCGTCTGGAGTATATGTTAGTTTCAACAACTCATTGAAAGGTGGGAGCTCTTTTGTAAGTGCCCCTATATCTCGTACAGAAAAAGTTGTTAATCAGGTTTTAGCCATTGAATATTCTCAGCTTAATACGACACCAGTTGTTAAGAGACACTTTAATACTTTACAAAAGATAAAATGCTTCACATGTGGATTATTCGGCCACATTTCCCAGTTTTGTTTGTCTTCTGGTGAAAAGATATTAAAACCAAATCAAAATACAACAAAGAGGCATGACGTGAAAGTGTACTCACCGCGCTGGGGGGGGAAGGGCCTAGGAAATCTGAAAATACTAAATCATACATCCCTTCCTCAACTATTAAGGCCGAAAATGAGGTTTACAGTATGAGATTAGGCAAATGAAACAGGAACGGGATGAGTTTGTGAAAGAATTCCAATCCTTTAAAATAAACGTTATTGATTTCTTGAATTGGAAAAATGGGAGTAATTTGTCCATCGGGAACCAAACCAGTACACTAAAACCGGGGATGAAATACAAGATATAAGTTATATTTTAGAGGTCTAGGGCATTTTAGTTTCACTAGATCAAAGTCGGAATGTCATTGACCATTTACCAATGTACACGTAAGAATGTTGTATTGTTTGCTTAAAATAAGTTAAAGAAAAAAAAAATAGGGGATAGAGTAAACACTGTTTTCTACAAGTTATCTTTTTTTTCAGGGTAAGTGAGTTCCTGAAAGTATATGTACATATAAAGCAGCTGTATTTAGATAGCTATACATATGCATAAATATGCGCCTAACAAAGGCAAAGTATAGTATTCCATGGTTTTTGTTTTTGTTTTGTTTTTCTTCTGCTTTCCTTTGTATTCTCCCAGTGGCCAGAAACGCCTAGCAATTCATTTGCAAATTACCAAAGCTCTATCCAAAATCTAGGGGATTCAATCTAAACGAATGTGTGTGTCTGAGTGACGGAATGGATGTGTATGAACTGTCCTTGTGTAAACAAGATTTTTTGTTTTATGGCCATCAATAAGTGTGATCACAATAATTTGCATGCTTTGTACTGTTTATGTTTATTTTATTTATTTTTTTCTCATTTTTAATGAGCTCAATACTGGTACCAGTTTAAATTTATACTTTTTTTTTACAAATTTAAATGTATTCACGAATAAATAACCTGTGCACAGATACGAGATCTTGATCCCTAAAACTCGGAGAAACTGTAGGGACTTTGTTTTTTGTTTTTTTCTTTCCTGTGGCGTAGGCCTCGTACATACGACCGAGTTTCTCAGCAAGAACCAGCAAGAAACTTGCTGGCAGAGATGTCTTGCCGAGAAATTTGTTTGTGTGTATGGTTTCTCGTCAAGAAAACCGACAAGTAATCTCGACGAGAAAATAGAGAACCTGCTCTCTATTTTCTCATCGAGATTCTCGTTGGCATGTTTCTCGACGAGAAAAGTGAGTGTGTGTACACTTACCTGTCCTCCGGGAAGCCCGCGCATGTTCGAAATGAATTAGACGCATGCGCGGTAGCTTCCTAGGCATAGGTAGGGTATACCAAGATGGCGGCGACGGCATCGAATGTGACAAGCGCATGCTCGTCGTAGTCGATGACGTCACTGCGTACGCTCCATTCAAAGAACCGCGGGTTCTTTGAATTGAGCGTCTGTACACTCGGCCGGGACAAGTTTCTTGTCCAAGAATCTCGTCGAAAAAAAACGACATGTTTTTTTCGACGAGAATCTCGGCCGTGTGTACGAGGCTTTAGAGTGAAGTTTCATCCACTCTGACACTCGGAAAGTACATAATAATACTCCGTCTTACTTTGCACCTTGTGGCATCTTATGGATTCAGTAGGTCTTATGTTTTGTTATGTTTTTCCCTCCAAATTAACGCATGAGCTGATAATATGTGTAAAGGTTTTATGTCTACATGTTTTCTTCTTAGACTTTAAGTACTTACAAACCCACCAAGTTTTCAAATAACTTTTTGTATGTCAGAGTACAGATATGTCTGTACATTTTTGACTGTACTTACTGTTGATGGACTCATTACCTCTGCTGGAAGTCTATTCCAAGCATCCACTACTAGTGTAGTCCATTAGAAACCTCTCAGAGAGGTACAGTGAGGTGTTATTAATGATTTTTGAGTTTTGTATTTTAGAAATACACACACAAGGACGGATGAACGGACCAAGACTGGTCAAATTACTTTGAAACACAGAGGTCCTTAAAACATAGTTTTTTATGTTTGTGTAGCAGGGTCCCCTTTAAGACTCCCAGGACTACCTTACCCAGAACCCCTTTCGGCAATGTTTCCACCCCAGAGACTCATGGGAGGGGTTATAAAAGGAGGAGGCGAGGCTGGGCTCGGTCTCTTTGGGACACGAGACTTCAGCGACTGATCCTCCTGTGCGGATGTGCCAGTGTGCAAGGCCTGAAGCCTGAGGCCTTGTGCAGCACCAAAGAGCCTTCCACCCCGCTGCGAGACTGGGTGGCATCTGACTTCGCTTATCCATAGCCTTGGTTGGATCGGTTGACCCGATCGCTGGAGACACTGTGTGTGAGGACACAGTCGGTGGAAGTTCCCGGACTGGGATCGCGTCCGGAGGGGTGAGTGAGCGTATGCTCAGACCATATACTGTTTATTGCTGATGTGCCTATAGACTGCCGTGGCCCACAAGTTTATATCTGATACTCTCACTGGAGATCCATATCAGAGTTGAACTCAGAGGTTCTTCAGTAAAGTGTTTGTTCTATCACAATCTTCCCACTGGATTACAAATGTTATTCTGTTATGTGCACCACCTTTAAAGACTTGCCGGTGAAGAAACCATCATCCCCTAGAGACTGAGTTTTAGATATCTGAGCCAGGCCTGGCCAGCTAGTTAGTTCATTTGGTTGCTGCGCCACAGGGCGCCTAGTTAACGGTCGCCCACGCGGCGCACCTTTACTGTTCTATTAATATATAAGTGTGTTTATTGCTGCAGGGCTCTGCAACCTATTTCATGTAAACTGTTACCACTGTTAACCTTTTTTACCACAATCTAAAGTAAATTAGATACCCCTTTCAATATTGCCTTGGTGTCTGAGTTTAATCATATAGCATAAGAATTATATTGTTGCCATAACTAACTGTGCCAGTAGGGGGTCGAGTAAATTGCCGGGGGTTGGCAGAGCTGTCTTCAGGGCCCAAACTAAATCTGCGGCCCTCTTAGTTGAAGGTATGGCTACACGTGGGGGCTCATTCGGGATCCTGATACAGCAATTGAATGCCAGAGGTGCCTGCATGGACCCACAAGCAATAGAAGAGTGGTGCAAAACCTCTAGGGCAGAGCCAAACAACTCGATAGTCATCAGCCTCCCAGGGGAGGAATGGAAGACTGAGATGGTAGAGGAGTTAATGAAGTTAGTGTCCCCAGATCACACACCATGGGTGATAGATATAAAGTCAGACCCAGACACTTCATATCAGTATGCACTGGTGGAATATGGAGACGGGATACCAGAGGCTTGCAAGCACAAGTGTGTAAAGACGCCAGACAATAGAACCTATAGGTTGGCGCCCGCAGTAACTATAAGGAAGGAACCATCACAGATGGGATCACCGCAGGCTGCGGCCCGTACCTCACCAGAAAGAGGAAGACGGAGTGACACCCCCGGTGGCACCCGCACCTGCCACTGCTATATCACCAGAATTGATAAAGGCAATAGGGGATCTACTAATCAAATGTCAGAAGACAAACACGGTGCATGTAGAGACTAGCTACCGGAGACTGAAGACATACTCAGGGAAGCTCCCTGTCCCTGCAGGGGAAGAAGATTTTGATACCTGGGTGGAGCAGGCATTACAAGCAGTAGAGGCATGGGAGGTGCCTGAAGCACAGAAGAGGCAATGAGTGATAGAAAGCCTCAAAGGTGCAGCAGCAGCAGCAGTGCAAAGCTTTCGGTTTGGGAATGCAGATTGCACGGCTCAAGACTGTCTAGCCATGCTACAGGAAGAGTTTGGTCAATTGGAAAAGGTGACAGAGATGGTCTACCAATTTGAACATACTTTCTAACAGCCAAGGGAGAAACTTTCAGAGTATGTTAGGAGACTGAACAGGTTGCTGTGCAAGATTGTGTTGAAGAAGGGAATGAAGCCCCAAGATACAGATGCAGCAAGATTGAAGCAAGTCTTAAAGGGAGCGTTACGCTCGGATCCAGTCTGGCTGCACCTGAAAACCTCGGGAGGAGGAACGTTACTGACTTATGCTGACTTGATAAAAATCATCAGAGATGAGGAGGCGCTACAACAGGACCAGCAAATGATTAAGACAAATGTTGTCCCCGCACAGGTGCTAGTCAATCCAGTGATGACCCCTGAAAGAGACTCAGAGGTAGACACTCTAAAATCACAAATGTCCAAGGTGTTAGAGATGTTGGCCTCTCTGATAGCAAAAGACCCAGAGGGTCCCAAGAGAGAAGTACCAAGGAAGGAATTATTCCCAATTGCCTCAGCACCCGCATCTTTACAAGAATGGGGAGATATAGTCTGCTTTAACTGTGGAGGAATTGGCCATATTGCAGCTACATGTTCCAGTCCCAAGAAGAAGAAAACGGACAACCGCAAGCCGGCGGGAAACATCAGAGGGCCCCGGTGAAGGAGTCAACCGGGTGCCCATCACCTTCAGTGAGCTCCAAGCTGAATGCGAAGCAGAAGAAAAGAGGAGATAAAACACCTCAGAGGAAACACAACATTCCTCAACAGAGATACACCCCAGAGAAAGGGGGCAAGACCCCTCAGAAGAGGCACAGCACTCCCCAGAGGGGGTGCACACCTAAGAAAAACTATAGTATCCCTCAGCGGGTCTGTACACCCATTGAAAGGAGGGAAATCAATGCATACCAGGCTCAAGAAAGATTAAAGTCCAAAGGGAGTTGGACGAGAGAGAGTCCGAAGGGAAAGGGCCAGAAGAAGGCGACCCCTACCAGGCCATATCCGGAGAAGCTGGTAGGCCCATCTCCTATAGTGCCCATTCATGTGGAGGGAGTCTACACCAGAGCAATCTTGGATACTGGGGCACAAGTGACCCTATTATACCGGGATTTCTACGATAAACACTTGAGTCACCTGCCCATCCAGAAGATAGAGGAACTGGAAATATGTGGGATTGGAACCCAGAGTTTCCCCTATGATGGCTATCTGCCCGTCAAGATGACTTTTGACCCATCCGTGGCTGGGAAGGCCGAAGTGTTTGACACCCTGGCAGTTGTGTGCCCTCGACCGCCAGGAGCCAACAAGAGTTCCCTTATAATAGGGGCGAACACGGACCTGGTCCGAAGACTCTTGACCCCTCTAGTGGAAGAGAAGGGGCAAGCGGCCACCAAGATCCACCCCATGCTGAAGACGGCCTACCAACGGCTGGTCCTAGAGCAGAAGACCCCTGGAGAGGGGATAGGGAAGGTGTGGAGACTTGGAAGAGAAGGGGTAGTGTTGCAGCCCGGCGAAGTAACCTGTCTCAGAGCCACTGTGAAGCTTACTTGGGAGCAGCCTGGACCCTTTGTCATGTTGGAGTCCGACCCAAGGGAAGAGTCCCCCGGTCTGGAAGTGATACCAGAAGTGATTCTACTGAAGGCCCTGAAGAAGGCCCATTGTAGAGTTCCGGTGAGTGTTAGGAACACTACAGATGGCCCCATGGAAATCCCAGCCAGGATGCTGCTGGGCCAGGTGAGCCCTGCTGCCCCTGTTACCCTGTCAGAAGTCAAGGGGACGGGTGAAGGAGGAGATGTTTGGGAGAAGCTGTCCATGGAAAACCTGAATCTGCCCAGGGCTTGGAAAGAGAGAGCCAAGGCCCAGTTGACCAGATGGGAGAAGATCTTCTCCAAAGATGAGTTCGATGTGGGGTGTGCAAGGAGTGCCACCCATCGGATCCGCCTCCAAGAAGATAAGCCCTTCAGAGAGAGGGTCAGGCGGGTCCCACTAGCAGATCTGGAGGATCTAAGGGAACAACTTGCAGAACTCAAGAGGACTGGTGTGATCCGGGAGTCTAGAAGCCCCTATGCCTCCCCGATAGTGGTGGTCAGGAAGAAGAATGGGTCATTGAGGCTCTGTATAGACTACAGGACTCTCAACAGGAGAACCACACCACTCCGAGGATAGAGGACGCTTTACAGAGTTTGTCTGGAGCCAAGTGGTTCAGCGTTATGGATCTCAAGAGTGGATACTATCAGATCCCTATGCATCCAGAAGACAAGGAGAAGACAGCCTTCATAACCCCAGTGGGGTTCTTTGAGTTTGATCGAATGCCCCAGGGACTGTCTGGAGCTCCTGCTACCTTCCAACGTCTCATGGAGAAGAGACTGTAGGAGACATGAACCTTATTGAAGTCCTTGTATACCTGTCATGGATATGCATTAATGTCTGTCTGCCATCTTACCTTCCTCCTCATGTGTTCATCTAGAGACCAGACCTCCTTCACCTGGCTTCCTTTATAATCTCCTCCCAGCCTGACTCCACCCCAGGCCCTATCACTGAACACTATATTAACCTGTGCACTGCAAGCCTGCTTTGCTGATCAACGTGTTTGTTAGGCATTGTGTGTTTGGGTTCCTGCCTGCCGTGTGCTACGTCTGTCTCTCTGTTACGTTATTGGCTTGTCCCCGACTATCCCTGTCTGCTCGTGACCCTTGACCTTCGGCTCGTTCTTCATTATCCTTGTCTGCTTGTGGCCCCTGACCTTCAGCTTGTTATTCGGTTCTCTCTATCGTGTGCTGCTGCTTCCCCTCTTTTCCCCTTATCCTATGGGGCGTGAGCTAGGAAACTCCAGGGGCCGCGACCTGGTCCCAGCCTGCAGCGTAACATCCTCACCACTAGAGGCCCTGGAGAAGACCAGCTGGGTCTTAGACTCCGCGCCCTGGGGAATCTTGGCTCTCGCTTCCGTTGGGATCCCGGTTGTGCTCCTCTGGTCCCGCTTTCCACAACCACCCAGTTTCCTATCCGCAGAAGCCAGCCATAGGGTTCACTACCTCGCGGTGCACTCCTGTCCCCCTACGGTGTGCATCTGTCACCTGGCCACAGGTGACCCTGACAGTTTGATCAGCCATGAACCCGGCTGACATCCCGCTTCCCGCGGATGATCCATTGCAGGGCATAGTTCGCAGACTTGAGACCCAGGAATCAAATCAGACCCAGGTGATGCGATTCCTCCAGGATCTGGCTTCTCGATTCGAGCAGCTTCAGGTCTCCTTGGGAACCCCGAATCCGCAACCCCAAGTACAACCAGCGGCTGTACCTATCGCACCAGTCGCAGCCTCACACTCACTAAGATTGCCAGCTCCGTTCCGTTTCTCTGGGGACTCCAAGGCCTGCAGGGGGTTTCTCAGCCAATGCACTATTCATTTTGAGCTTCAGCCTCAAAGCTTCCTGTCTGACCGGGCTAAGGTAGCCTATATCATTTCCCTCCTCTCCGGTGAAGCTTTGGCCTGGGCTGCCCCCCTGTGGGAGAGGAACGATCCGGTGGTTTCCAGTCTGTCCGAATTCTTGAAGCTCTTTCGTAATATCTTCGAAGAGCCGGCTCGGGCTTCTTCAGCGGCTAGTGCTGTCTTACGTCTTCGCCAAGAATCTAGTTCAGTGGGGCAATATGCTCTTCAGTTCCGTATCCACACAGCTGAATTGAGCTGGAATAATGAGGCCCTGGTCGCTACCTTTTTACATGGCCTCTCTGACCGAGTGAAAGACGAATTAGCGGGAAGAGCCATTCCCGTCGGTCTGGACGATGTAATTTCATTATGCAACCAGATCGACATTCGTTTTCAAGAGAGGTCCTTAGAAAAAAGACGCCAGCACTCTCTGGGTCCTAGCCAGTCTGAGCTCCCCTCCCTTCATTCCGTGGAGCATCCTCTACCTGCTGAAGAACCTATGCAGCTGGGCCGGACCAGACTAACCCCCGAAGAATGTGCTAGGCGCAGAACTCTGGGCTTGTGCCTCTATTGTGGGGGCAAGGGTCATTTTCGTGACTCCTGCTCGCTTTGTCCGGAAAACGCTCGGGTCTAATACATTTGGAAGGTGGAGTATTGGACCCAGAAACATCACCTTCTCGCCTGCTCTTGCCGGTGTTCCTTCATGTAGGCACTTCTCCTCAGTCAACCCTTGCATACCTGGATTCCGGGGCTGCCAGCAATTTTATGGATTGGAGAACTGCTTCTTCTATGAAGCTTACCCTTTCACCTCTCACTACCCCATTGGTAGTCTCGGCAATTGATGGCACTGTTCTCCCAGGGGGCCCTATTCGCTTCCAGACGCTACCCATTAGGATGTCGGTAGGGATTCTCCACCAGGAGTGGATATCCTTTCTTATTCTACCCAAGGCCTCTACCCCAGTTGTATTGGGCCTCCCTTGGCTACAGCTCCACTCTCCACATGTGGACTGGGTCTCTGGGCAGATCCTGGCCTGGGGTTCCTCATGTTTCTCGTCGTGTCTTCTCAAGGTGACCCCCAAGGAGAGTCTTCCGGTTGCTGCCACTTCTGTTTCTTCTGATCTTCCCGCCACATACAGCGATTACCGGGATGTGTTCTGTAAAAAATCAGCTGAGGTGCTTCCTCCCCACAGGTCTTTTGACTGTGCTATTGATCTTGTCCCCGGAGCAACTCTACCCAGGGGTCGTACCTACCCTCTGTCCATCCCAGAGACCCAGGCCATGTCGGAGTATGTAGCAGAGAATCTGGAGAGGGGTTTCATCCGGAAATCCTCATCGCCTGCAGGGGCAGGGTTCTTTTTTGTTGCCAAAAATGATGGTACCTTAAGACCCTGCATCGATTATCGGGGTTTAAATGCGGTTACTATTAAAAATCGATACCCCTTACCCTTAATATCTGAGCTATTCGATAGGGTGAAGGGTGCCTCCATTTTCACCAAGTTGGATCTCAGAGGCGCGTACAATCTCATTCGAATATGGGAGGGTGACGAATGGAAGACTGCATTCAACACTAGAGACGGGCATTACGAATATCTGGTGATGCCTTTTGGTCTGTGTAATGCTCCAGCCGTGTTTCAAAACTTTGTCAATGAAATCTTCAGAGATCTGCTGTACCAGTTTGTTGTCATCTATCTGGATGACATTCTGATCTTTTCTGAGAATCTGCTCGTCCACAGAAACCATGTCCGCACTGTACTTCAACGTCTTAGAGAGAACAATCTCTATGCCAAGCTGGAGAAATGTTCCTTTGAATGTTCTGAGGTCCTGTTTTTGGGGTGCTTCGCCTCATGTTCGGGGCTTCGTATGGACCCTGGGAAGGTCTTGGCTATCACCAACTGGCCTCTTCCTGCTAGCCTCAAGGCCACACAGCGCTTTCTTGGCTTCACTAATTATTATAGGCAGTTCATATGGAATTACTCTTCCATTGCCGCGCCTATTATCGCTTTGACCAAGAAGGGTGTGAATGCCAGAGTCTGGCCTCCCGAAGCTGTCTCTGCATTTCACAACCTGAAACAGGCCTTTGTTTCTGGCCCCCTCTTGAGGAGACCAAATCCTGGGAATGCATTTTTTATTGAAGTGGACGCTTCTTCAATGGGGGTGGGAGCTGTGCTTCTTCAAATCTTTGAGAAGAGACGCCAACCATGTGCGTTCTTCTCCAAAAAAAATTCTCAGGCAGAGAGGAATTATGCCATCGGTGATCGGGAACTTCTCGCAATTAAATTGGCGTTAGAGGAGTGGCGTCATCTCTTGGAGGGTTCCCCTCACTCCATAACGATCTTTACCGATCACAAGAATTTACAGTATCTACAGAATGCTAAACGTCTGAATCCTAGACAGGCCAGGTGGAGTCTCTTCTTTGCCCGTTTTAATTTCACGATTACCTACAAACCTGGTTCCTGCAACGGTCGGGCTGATGCGCTCTCTAGGTCATTTGACACTTTGGACGAGGAGTCCGCCCCTGAACCTGAGCCGATCATTCCCACCTCATGCATTGTTGCCCACTCTACCACCCTGAAGTCTAAAATTCCGCCTGGTAAGACCTTTGTCCCCACTGAGCTAAGAGCTAAGATCCTTCATTGGGGACATGATTCCAAGGTGGCAGGGCATTCTGGATTCCTCCGATCCTTCCTACTCATCAGTCGTCACTACTGGTGGCCTAATCTCCGCTCAGACGTCAAAGACTACGTTAAAGCTTGTCATGTCTGTGCTCAGTCCAAATCCTCCACACAAGCTCCTGCTGGTCTCCTCATGCCCTTGCCCATTCCTAAGGAACCCTGGGCCCATATTGCCATGGATTTTATCACCGATCTCCCACTGTCTGAGAATAATACAGTCATTTGGGTGGTAATCGATCGATTCTCCAAGATGGCTCATTTTGTTCCTCTTCCTGGTCTTCCTTCTGCCCCTGCCTTGGTTCCCATTTTCATTCGGGAAATTCTCCGCCTACATGGGGTCCCTTCTCATATTGTTTCCGACAGGGGAGTCCAATTCACATCTCGTTTTTGGAGAGCCTTTTGCAAATCCCTCAATATTGTCTTGGATTTTTCTTCTTCTTACCATCCCCAATCCAATGGACAGACTGAGAGGGTTAATCAGGAGTTAGAGGTCTTTCTTCGCACCTTTGTGTCTTCTCACCATGACGATTGGTCCTCTCTACTCCCGTGGGCAGAATTCTCCCATAACAATCATGTGAATACCAGTTCGCAGAAGACACCCTTTTTCACAGTTTATGGAAAACACCCTCAACTTCCTCTTCCCATGATCTGTTCTCCAGACATTCCAGCTTTGGCTTCGGTTCAGGAGTCTCTCAATTCCGTTTGGGGTCACGTTCATGATTCCCTCCGGGCAGCTGCTGAAAAATTCAAAGGCTTTGCCGACCGCCGCAGGCGTAAACCGCCTTCTCTTCAGCCAGGGGACAAAGTCTGGCTCTCTACCAGGAACATCAAGCTCCGAGTTCCTTCTCTGAAGTTTGCTCCACGATTCATCGGTCCATACACGGTAACTGCTAAACTGAATCCGGTTTGTTTCAAACTCCAGATTCCTAAGAGCCTTAAAATCACTAACTCCTTTCATGTTGCTCTTCTAAAGCCTTTAGTCCTCAATAAATTCTCTCGTCCTCTCCCTAACCGTGGCGCCTGTCTCTGAGGATAATCAGGAGTACGAGATCAGTCAAATTCTGGACTCCCGACTCTGTAAAGGCGTTCTTCAGTACCTCGTTCATTGGAAAGGGTTTGGTCCTGAGGAGAGGTCTTGGATCACTGCATCTGAGGTCTTTGCACCTCGTCTGTTAAAGGAGTTTCATCTGAAGTTTCCCTCTAAACCTGGGCCCAGGCGGGGAAGGGGGAGGCCTCGTAAGAGGGAGGGTACTGTCATGGATATGCATTAATGTCTGTCTGCCATCTTACCTTCCTCCTCATGTGTTCATCTAGAGACCAGACCTCCTTCACCTGGCTTCCTTTATAATCTCCTCCCAGCCTGACTCCACCCCAGGCCCTATCACTGAACACTATAATAACTTGTGCACTGCAAGCCTGCTTTGCTGATCAACGTGTTTGTTAGGCATTGTGTGTTTGGGTTCCTGCCTGCCGTGTGCTACGTCTGTCTCTCTGTTACGTTATTGGCTTGTCCCCGACTATCCCTGTCTGCTCGTGACCCTTGACCTTCGGCTCGTTCTTCGTTATCCTTGTCTGCTTGTGGCCCCTGACCTTCAGCTTGTTATTCGGTTCTCTCTATCGTGTGCTGCTGCTTCCCCTCTTTTCCCCTTATCCTACGGGGCGTGAGCTGGAAACTCCAGGGGCCGCGACCTGGTCCCAGCCTGCAGCGTAACATCCTCACCACTAGAGGCCCTGGAGAAGACCAGCTGGGTCTTAGACTCCGCGCCCTGGGGAATCTTGGCTCTTGCTTCCGTTGGGATCCCGGTTGTGCTCCTCTGGTCCCGCTTTCCACAACCACCCAGTTTCCTATCCGCAGAAGCCAGCCATAGGGTTCACTACCTCGCGGTGCACTCCTGTCCCCCTACGGTGTGCATCTGTCACCTGGCCACAGGTGACCCTGACAATACCTGGACGATGTCATTGTCTTTGGGAGAACCTTGGAGGAACACGAGGAGAGGCTGGAAAAAGTCTTGAGGAGACTCAGTGAGGAGGGACTCAAGCTTTCGCCTGAGAAGTGTCGGTTCTACCAGTCTTATGTGAACTATCTGGGGCACATAGTGTCTGAAGAAGGGGTGGCCACAGACCATGAGAAATTGGAGGCAGTTACCTCCTGGCCGCGACCCACCACAGTAACAGAACTCAGATCCTTCTTAGGGTTCTGCTCCCATTACAGGATGTTTGTGGAAGGATTCGCCCAAATTGCTAAACCATTGAATGAACTGCTCAAGACTGAGGGAGAAGAGGACGACTCAGGGCCCAGGAAGCCGGGAGAGTCAGTCAGAGATCAGTGGAACCAGAAGTGTGAAGAGGCCTTCCAGGCGTTGAAGAAGAGCCTAACCACTGCTCCAGTCTTGGCCTACGCAGACCCAACCAAACCCTATGAACTACACGTAGATGCTAGTCATGACGGTCTGGGAGGAGTACTTTACCAAGAACACGAAGGGCAACTACGGCCTGTTGCCTACGTGAGCAGGAGCCTGACCCCCTCTGAGAAAAACGACCCCACTCACAAGCTGGAGTTCCTGGCCCTTAAGTGGGCGGTAGTAGACAAGCTCAAAGACTACCTGTATGGGGCGGAGTTCACTGTGAAGACCGACAACAACCCCCTTACCTACCTTTACACTACAGCAAAGCTGGACGCCACTGGACACAGGTGGCTGGCCGCATTGTCTGGATTCAATTTCAGCCTAAAGTACAGGCCAGGGATTGGGAATCGAGATGCAGACGCTCTGTCCAGAAGATCTCATGGTCCCACCCGTGACATGGAAGACTGGACTCAAGTGGCACCTGACGGGGTGCGGGCCCTTTGTCAAGGGGCTGAATTACAAGCCAGAGGGGGCTCAAGGGCGGAAGAGATAGGAGTTACCATGGTAGGAGTCCCCAAACAATACTGTGGAGTAACTCAACTGGAGGAAGACCATCTGCCAAAGCTGTCCAAGAAGGAGCTAAGATGTGACCAATTAGAAGACCCCATGGGGAAAATAGTTCTGGAAGCCCTGGAGAATTAGGATCCAAACAGACTTCTGAGTCACTCCTCAAAGGAAGCTCGCCTGTTGAGGAAAGAGTGGGACAGGTTACAGGTGCATCAGGGAGTGGTCTACCGAAGGGGCCCCTCTGATGACCTGGAAGACAAATGGCAATTGTTTCTTCCGGAAAAACACAGAGAGACTGTTCTGATTGCCCTACATGACAATCATGGCCACCTAGGGGCGGAAAGGACCTTTCAACTTGTCAGAAGTCGGTTCTATTGGCCCTGCATGAGGGCAGAAGTGGAAGAGTACTGCCATTCATGTGCACGCTGCATCCAGAGGAAGACTTTACCCCATCAAGCTGCCCCAATGGGCCATCTACAAAGGCAAGGCCCAATGGATCTGGTATGCATTGATTTCCTCTGCCTCGAACCCGACCTGAGTGGACTAGGAAATGTTCTGGTGATAACCGATCATTTCAACCGGTATGCCCAAGCTTTCCCAACCAAATGCCAGAAGGCATCCACAGTAGCCAAGGTACTTATGGAGAAGTATTTTGTCCATTATGGGCTGCCCCAGCGACTTCATTCAGATCAAGGAAGGGACTTTGAGAGTCGACTGTTTCGGAAACTCCTGGATTCGTTAGGAATCAAGAAAACTCGAACTACACCTTACCACCCACAGGGAGATGCTCATCCGGAGAGGTTTAACCGAACCCTGCTCAACATGTTGGGGACTCTGGATAGTGAGAAGAAACAACATTGGAGCAAACACATAGCAGCTATAGTACACGCTTACAACTGCACCACCAGTGATGCTACAGGCTACTCCCCATATCGACTCATGTTTGGGAGAGAAGCGAGGTTGCCTGTGGACCTGGCCTTTGGTACTTCTTTAGACCATTCCTCAGCCACATCCCACAAAGGATATGTGGACAGGCTCAGACACAGCCTGAAAGTAGCTTATGAACAAGCTCAAGCGGCCTCAGACCAAAGGGGAGCCCGAAACAAAAGAAACTTCGACTTGAAGGTCCGGGTACAAGACCTGCAGCCCGGGGATCGAGTACTGCTACGCAATCTGGGGGTCCCTGGAAAACACAAACTTGCAGACAGATGGAGATCTAAACCCTATGTCATCTGTAGGAAGCTGCCGGGCCTACCTGTCTACAAGTTGAAGCCAGAAGGAAAGGTAGGACCACTGAAGACGTGGCATCGAAACCACCTGCTCCCACTTGCTGAAGTGGTCAGGATACCTCCAGTGAGGGACTCCCCTGAACCAGTCTCTATTCTAGATACCTGCAGGCCAAACACTCGGTCCCAGACCTCTCGGGCTGAAGATGGAGAAGCTTCTGAACTCAGTGGAGATGAAGAAAGAGAACTTTACTGGCTGTGGCCTTCCCCAACTCAAGGAACTTCTGCTATAGATCTTCCAACTACTGAAGACTAGACATGTGCATTCGTTTTCGTCCAAATGCATTTTCGTCCGAATTTCAGGTATTTTCGTTATCGTTTTAACAAACGAAAACGAAAATGCAGAATCCGAAAACCGAAAGATCCGACATAAACAAATGCTTAATTTTCGTTTTCGTTGCAACAACAGTTCGATATAGATAGGAGATTCGACATGAGGCTGACAATAACATCCTGTGTCCATCGAACCTGTGGTCGAATGTGCCTAACCTTAACTCTATTAGTCCAAGATTATTCTACATAGAGAGAAAAGATTCGACATTATAGAGAGAAAAGATTCAACATTATAGAGAGAAAAGATTTGACATAGAGAGAAAAGATTTGACATTATAGAGAGAAAAGATTCGACATTATAGAGAGAAAAGATTCGACATAGAGAGAAAAGATCACTGCTGGAATTGGGTGGGGGAAGTAAAATAAAAAATTGATGATGATGAATGTTATTGGCTGATTGTAACCAAAGAGGAGGAGCAGTAAAATAGCTAGAACTAACTTGACAATTCGACATGAACGACGAAGATTCAACGAAGCATCGAAAAACATACAAACGTCGAATCTGTCATTGAAGGCTTATGGTGTCTGTTGAAAGTTCTAAGAAGATTCTACGGAGCAGATAAACTGTACGACGCTGCAATCATATATTTCCGGTCAAATGCTCGGCCCATAGGCTATAGAAGAATTCTAATGTTGGTTGACTAGTAGGGATGAGCTTCGAGTTCGAGTCGAACTCATGTTCGACTCGAACATTGCCTGTTCGCCCTTTCGCCGAACAGCGAACAAATTGGGGTGTTCGCGGCAAATTCGAAAAATCTATGGTAGAAATCTAAAGTGCTAATTATAAAGGCTTATATGCAAGTTATTGTCCTAAAAAGTGTTTGGGGACCCGGGTCCTGTCCCAGGGGACATGTATCAATGCAAAAAGAAGTTTTAAAAACGGCAGTTTTTTCGGGAGCAGTGATTTTAATAATGCTTAAAATGAAAAAATAAAAGTGAAATATTCCTTTAAATTTCGTACCTGGGGGGTGTGTATGATATGCATGTGAAGTGGTGCATGTTTCCCGTGCTTAGAACTGTCCCTGCAAAAAATGTCATTTTTGAAAGAAAAAAAGTCATTTAAAACTCATTCACGGCTATTAATGAATTGTCGGCTCCCGGCAATACATACAAAAGTCATTGATAAAAAAAAAAAAAAAAAGCGTGGGGGTTCCCCAGAATTCAATTACCAGGCCCTTCAGGTCTGGAATGGATATTAAGGGGAACCCCGCCGCAAATTTAAAAAAAAATTGACGTGGGGTTCCCCCAAATATCCATTCCAGGCCTTTCAGATCTGGCATGGATTTTAAGGGGAACTCCACCCCAAATTTAAAAAAAAATGGTGTGGAGTCCCCCTAAAAATCCATACCAGACCCCTTATCCGAGCACGCAACCTGGCCGGCCGCAGGGGAAAAGGGGGGGACGAGAGAGCGGCCCCCCCTCCCTCCTGAACCGTACCAGGCCACATGCCCTCAACATGGGGAGGATGTCCCCATGTTGATGGGGACAAGGGCCTCATCCCCACAACCCTTGCCCGGTGGTTGTGGGGGTCTGCGGGCGGGGGGCTTATCGGAATCTGGAAGACCCCTTTAACAAAGGGGACCCCCAGATCCCGGCCCCCCTATGTGAATTGTTAAGGGGTACATTGTACCCCTACCATTTCACGAAGAAAGCGTAAAAAAATGTTTAAAAAAACACACAAACACCTTTAAAAAGTCCTTTATTTAAAAAAAAAAAAAAAAAAAACATTCCAGCGGTGAAATCCAGTGTCCCGCGGCGATCCCGATGTCCAGCGCTGTCCTTCATTGGTTGTGCCTGAGCGGACCTGATGGGGAACTCCCTCTCAGTATTTTAAATGTATAGACCCGCCCCTTCTAAAGTTCCCCATCAGGTCCGCTCAGCGGACCAGATGCAGAACACGAGAAGGGGCGGGTCTATACATGTATTACCAAAGTGAGAGCAGTTCCCCATCAGGTCCGCCCCCTCGGTATGTCGGACCCGCCTAAGTCATTGGCTTGAGCGGGGAACTTCCTTCACTGTGTAATTTAAATTTACATAGTGAAGGAAGTTCCCCGCTCAATCCAATGACGTAGGCGGGTCCGACATACCGAGGGGGTGGACCTGATGGGAACTGCTCTCACTTTGGTAATACATGTATAGACCCGCCCCTTCTCATGTTCCGCATCTGGTCCGCTGAGCGGACCTGATGTGGAACTTTAGAAGGGGCGGGTCTATACATTTAAAACACTGAGAGGGAGTTCCCCATCAGGTCCGCTCAGGCACAACCAATGAAGGACAGCGCTGGACATCGGGATCGCCGCGGGACACTGGATTTCACCGCTGGAATTTTTTTTTTTTTTTTTAAATAAAGGACTTTTTCAAGGTGTTTGTGTGTTTTTTTAAACATTTTTTTACGCTTTCTTCGTGAAATGGTAGGGGTACAATGTACCCCTTACCAATTCACATAGGGGGGGGGCGGGATCTGGGGGTCTCCTTTGTTAAAGGGGTCTTCCAGATTCCGATAAGCCCCCCGCCCGCAGACCCCCACAACCACCGGGCAAGGGTTGTGGGGATGAGGCCCTTGTCCCCATCAACATGGGGACATCCTCCCCATGTTGAGGGCATGTGGCCTGGTACGGTTCAGGAGGGAGGGGGGCCGCTCTCTCGTCCTCCCCTCTTCCCCTGCGGCCGGCCAGGTTGCGTGCTCGGATAAGGGGTCTAGTATGGATTTTTAGGGGGACTCCACGCCATTTTTTTTTTAATTTGGGGTGGAGTTCCCCTTAAAATCCATGCCAGATCTGAAGGGCCTGGAATGGATATTTGGGGGAACCCCACGTCAATTTTTTTTTAATTTGCGGTGGGGTTCCCCTTAATATCCATTCCAGACCTGAAGGGCCTGGTAATTGAATTCTGGGGAACCCCCACGCTTTTTTTTTTTTATCAATGACTTTTGTATGTATTGCCGGGAGCCGACAATTCATTAATAGCCGCGAGTCAGTTTTAAATGACTTTTTTTCTTTCAAAAATGACATTTTTTGCAGGGACACTTCTAAGCACGGGAAACATGCGCCACTTTACATGCATATCACACACACCCCCCAGGTACGAAATTTAAAGGAATATTTCACTTTTATTTTTTCATTTTAAGCATTATTAAAATCACTGCTCCCGAAAAAACTGCAGTTTTTAAAACTTTTTTTTGCATTGATACATGTCCCCTGGGGCAGGACCCCGGGTCCCCAAACACTTTTTAGGACAATAACTTGCATATTAGCCTTTATAATTAACACTTTAGATTTCGAACGTTCGAGTCCATTGTATTTAATAGGGTTCTAAAGTTCACACTAACATTTTGTCTGTTCGCAGGTTCTGGTGCGAACCGAACAGGGGGGTGTTCGGCTCATCCCTGTTGACTAGTAATAGTAATTAAAAAATATAATTATTACAGTAGTCATACAATAGAATTCATCTATAGCTTGTAGGCGGAACATTCGACCGGAAATGTACGATTGCAGCGTCGTACAGTTTCGCTGCTCCGTCGAATCTTCTTTGAACATTCGACAGACACCATAAGCCTTCAATGACAGATTTGACCTTAATTAATTCAGATTTTCGGACGAATGCAATTTCTAACGAAAAACGAAATGAATAAAAACGAATTTCGGGAGTAACTAAATAAATTTATTTTTCTAACGAAAACGAAATTCCGAAACGAAATATTTCAGTGTGCACATGTCTACTGAAGACACTATAGATGGACAACTGAATGCAGAAGCCGCTGAATTCATCACATCTAGTCCTTCATCGGATTACTGGGAAGATGCCTGTGATGTTTACCCTGAACAGGACCCTAGAGACTCTATGTATCCCTCGGCTCCTGAAGCAGATGTTACAGAGCCTGCCGTGTCGCCTGAACCTGTTACAGAAGAAGAGCCTGTGGCGTCAGAGCCAGAAACCCCAAGGGAACAAAGGGCTCACAGAGTCATAAGGCCTCCCAGAAAGTTGACCTACCCACAAATGGGGAAGAGCTCAGAAGATTCTGTGGTCACTGCCAGGAGGAGTGTAGAGAATCCGGATCCCTCCACTGTTTATTTGGTAGAGGGCAACCCCCACTCACTCTCTGGCACAGTTAGGCAGGCCACTCAGGATAGTGTGACCTGTGGGCAAGGGAATCCAACCCCTCGGTTTTGGTGGGAATTCCCTATGCCAACCTCTTATGCAATGTTGTCTGGGGTTGTACGCAGTGTATGCTAGAATTTTCTTTGGGGACCAAATAATTTAAGTGGGGGGAGTGTGTAGCGGGGTCCCCTTTAAGACTCCTAGGACTACCTTACCCAGAACCCCTTTCGGCAATGTTTCCACCCCAGAGACTCATGGGAGGGGTTATAAAAGGAGGAGGCGAGGCTGGGCTCGGTCTCTTTGGGACACGAGACTTCAGCGACTGATCCTCCTGTGCGGATGTGCCGGTGTGCAAGGCCTGAAGCCTGAGGCCTTGTGCAGCACCAAAGAGCCTTCCACCCCGCTGCGAGACTGGGTGGCATCTGACTTTGCTTATCCATAGCCTTGGTTGGATCGGGGACCCGATCGCTGGAGACACTGTGTATGAGGACACAGTCGGTGGAGGTTCCTGGACTGGGATCGCGTCCGGAGGGGTGAGCGAGCGTATGCTCAGATCATATACTGTTTATTGCTGATGTGCCTATAGACTGCCGTGGCCCACAAGTTTATATCTGATACTCTCACTGGAGATCCATATCAGAGTTGAACTCAGAGGTTCTTCAGTAAAGTGTTTGTTCTATCAAAATCTTCCCACTGGATTACAAATGTTATTCTGTTATGTGCACCACCTTTAAAGACTTGCCGGTGAAGAAACCATCATCCCCTAGAGACTGAGTTTTAGATATCTGAGCCAGGCCTGGCCAGCTAGTTAGTTCATTTGGTTGCTGCGCCACAGGGCGCCTAGTTAACGGTCGCCCACGCGGCGCACCTTTACTGTTCTATTAATGTATAAGTGTGTTTATTGCTGCAGGGCTCTGCAACCTATTTCATGTAAACTGTTACCACTGTTAACCTTTTTTACCACAATCTAAAGTAAATTAGATACCCCTTTCATTATTGCCTTGGTGTCTGAGTTTAATCATATAGCATAAGAATTATATTGTTGCCATAACTAACTGTGCCAGTACGGGGTCGAGTAAATTGCCGGGGGTTGACGGAGCTGTCTTCAGGGCCCAAACTAAATCTGCGGCCCTCTTAGTTGAAGGTATCACTACATTTGTTTTAAGGATAATCCTTGAATCGAATTAATTACAGTCAGGCCTAACTAAATTTTTTTTTTGGTGGTCTGTTTTATTAAACAGTATCTGGACTCTCTCTGATACAACTTCTTATGGCCTGTTGGACTTGCAAATAGATTTTCACTGAGAATCAATTAATATGTTAATCACTACCGAGAGAGGACGTTGCCTTTTGTATAGCTGCAATGTTTGAAGGCAGTTTCAATCATTGTTGTTTAACAAAAATACAGATTTAATGCTCATTAACAATTTAAAGGTTGGGGTAGCATTAAATCTCATTTTTTTTTTCTTTTAAGGAAAACTATTTTTCTTTCTTTCCTATATCACCTTAATTTTTTTGGTGATTCTTCAGTTTGGTTTCGCTATGGTGAAATAAAAACAAAAAAAAAAGAGGGGAGTATGGGGAACATTATATGGATAACATTTAAAACAGTTAAAAATGTTGATATAGAATATTAAAGCTTCCCTATAGCATTTTGGGAATGGACAAACTTCCAACAGTTTTTTTCTCTCTTTCGACATTGGATAATTGTTTTATATAAATGTATGTCATTGTAGCTATTACCAACTATGACAATAGTAACAGTAACACCTGGGTTTAACAACAGTCATGTGACTAGTTTCCTTGTATGTGTGACATACAGTCCTCTCTACAGTTCTATATTTAGCAGTCATCATATGTGGTCATTGGTCATTATTTTTTATGTTGGTCAGTTTTCCTTTTTGTGCCATAACTAAGTTCAAAGAGCATTGCTTGAATATCATATAGATATACTGGACTTGTGAGACTCACAGTGATTGGCAAATAGCAGAAAGTATAGTACAATTGTACTTAAGAAGTAATTTAGTCGGATTGTTCCTGAAGCCACAAGAAACTGGTGACATCACACTTATCCGCATTCTGAAATCAAGTTATTTTTGTCTACTTAGGTGACACTGCCTAAATCTGCACAGAGACCTCTTAAAGTTATGACTTCTTCCCTAGCCTGCTAAAGGCAGGACTCGTACAGTAGCTACACACGCTAGCCAAGGACGGAGCTATATGCACAACAATTGGCACCAGCCAAGGCTTTAGCCCATAAGGGTTGGTATAACTGAATACAGTTTCAGCAAAAGGAGTTTGTGGTGAGTTGCGATGGCAACAAGATCCCCCTGGACACTTGAAGGGTCATACACGCACACAGTGGTACTCAGCAGAAGGCGGGGCAAAGTTACTTGCAGGCATATGACAATGGAGGAAGAAAGATGGGGGGATGGAAATCAGACAACCTAGCTGAAGGGCGTAACCATTTAAATTGTTAAACGTGTCAATGGGAAAGGGTCTCTTTATTAGGTCACAGTATATCTATAACAATTCTAATCAAGGGTCCTTAATACTCAGAATGACAAGATAAGCATTAATTTGAATGCATATGTCTTAAAAGTACTTGTGTTTTTCTTTCTCTAACTTTGCCCACATTAATAAAGTATAATCTCAGAAAGCCAGGAAAGCTGGTCCAAAGGCCATTACTGCATGCTGTATCCAATTGGAATCACCATGGAAGGCTGTCCAAGAAGCAAGGGCAACATGACCAGATTGACATTATTGACTTTCACACTATTATTATTGGACGGTTGAGAACAAGGATCCTCGTGTTTTTTTTCCTTCGTGTTTTTTTTCGTGTGTTTTGTATCTTTTGATTTTTATTATAGACTTTTTACATGCAGAACAAGTGATGACTACTGATACTGGGATCCAGAAATGTGGATTGTAGAGAAGGAGAGTTTAAATTATTTTTTTCTTCTCTAAGAGTTTTTTTTTGTTTCAGAAGGCAAAGCCAAAAGTTCCAAATATTAACTACTTGCCGACCGCCACACACCGATGTACGTCAGCAGAATGGCACAGGCAGGCAGATGGGTGTACAGGTACGTCCCTTTAAAATTTGCCGCCCAGTGGGCACGCGCCCGCCGCGTGCCTCGCTAGTGTGGCCGCGGGTCCCGGGAACTCGATGTTCCCGGACGGCCCGCGATTGCGGTTGGCAAGAGCAGAAAAGGGGAATGCCTTTGTAAACAAGGCATTCCCCTATGCTGCCTAGTGACACTGTCACTGATGACCGTTCCCCGTAATCGGGAATGGTCATCAGTGACATGTCACGTGTAGCCATGCCCCCCAACAGTAAGAATCTTTCCCTAGGAAACACTTAACCCCTGCAGCGCCACCTAGCAGTTAACCCCTTCACTGCCAGTGTAATTTTTACAGTAATCAGTGCATTTTTATAGCACTGATCGCTGTAAGAATGACAATGGTCCCAAAATGGTGTCAAAAGTGTCCGATGGGTCCACCATAATGTCACAGTCATGATAAAAATCGCTGATCGCCGCCAAAACTAGTAAAAAAAAAAAAAAAATTATAAAAATGCCATAAAACAGTCCCCTATTTCCCCGAGTCTCAAATTCTTAACTGGCCACAAGGGGACATCTGTTGCCTTATGGGTTTATGTAAAATCTCCATTAACAGCTGTAAATATTGTAATTATGAATATATTTCATTTATCTTGCATCTATGGAAGGTGTGCAATATGGCGTCACAGAACTGCCTGATAGAACAGACATTTTGGTGCCTAGGCTTGTATATACAAACAATGGAGAGCCAAACCTCATTATTTTACACCTACTCACTTCAAAGGATCCCATGCTGGGATATGCAATGGAGGGAGGTCAACCCGTAATCAATACTTAACTTCCCGGGAAATTCAATTAAATCTTCTGCCCAGAATAGTCACCAGGATTTGCATTAAAGGGGGCTGACTTATGTAGTAAGCCCTCCAATCAAGATCCAAGCTATGCCAGCCAATGGGGCATCAGCATGCAGGGATATACTCAGAGCAGATGGGAGGGGAAAGTTTTCTTTTATGGAACGGCAGCCATCAGGATGGGACTAACTGGTATTTATGGGTAAAGGTCTGTTTTACTTGTAACTGAATATGTTTGTACATTAATGTTTTAAAGGAATATACTCTGTATTCCTCCATGTAATTATTTTACTTTAACCTCATACTTTCTGTGTATTAGATTACCAACTATACTCCAATAAATGTTATTATGTTAACGCTTTCACTCCTGGTCAAAAGAACTCTCATTTAACCCACATCATATCTTTGAGATCTTAAATCTTAAATATTATTCACGGGTAACAGTGCTGCAGTCATACTGATTTATTTTTGTTGTATACAGTGTAGAATTTAAATTTCATTGTTTTTTTCTTCACAAAAATTACATTCATTGCCAGCTCCTTTTTCTTAAAAAAACCAAAACAAACAACATATTAGCCCCTCCAATGGTCTCTCAAAATCCATAGCAGACTCCGGCTTTTTTTTTTTAACAAAGAAGCTAGCCATTACATCTGTCATTTGCCGGCAAATTTTAAAATGATTTTTTTTCCCAGTGTAAATGTCAGTGCCAGAAAATCACTGCTCCCAGCTGCTTGGAAGTTTTAAACATTTTTTTTGCATGGGTACAAGTCCCCTATTATGTGTCCCACCAATGGGGTTCAAGTTCGACATCCAAACTCCTTTGAAATTTGCAGGCCATCTGCCAAACCAAATCCACGGCAATTCAGCTCATCACTACTAACTACCAACTAACCTACTTCTGAAAATGCTAATTTTCTGTCTGTCTCTGGCTACAATTCTGCCTGAAACATTTGCACCAAAAAATAAGCATATAATGAAGGTTAGACTAGTAAGAACTTACAGTATAATATGTATATTTGTTTCAGCCAAGTGACTCATACTGAAGCTCCTAGATTGTAATGACAACCAAGAATTATAATTTTTAACAGGGGAGTTTGGCTATGGCTTTCACACTGGAGCGGTGCGCTGGCAGGATGGTAAAAAAAAGTCCTGCTAGCCGTATCTTTGAGGCGCTGTAGGAGCTGTGTATACACTGCTCCTACAGCGCCTCTGCCCATTGAAATCAATGGGCAGCGCCGCCAAACTGCAGCGGTGCTTTGCGGGTGAATTTAACCCTTTTTCGGCTGCTAGCGGGGGTTAAAAACGCCCCTCTAACGGCCGAATAGCGCCGCAAAAATGCAGACACCTCAGTGTGAAAGTAGCCTTACTTCTCAATTTCTCAACCTGTTAGGACGATTTTCTGAAGCTTTTATTCAGTGCTAGCAATTATCATTGTGTGGTGTGATATAATGGTCTTAGGCTACCTAAATCTGGCCATAGATAGAAATTTGGCCGATTAAACCAGACACATTTCAATCCACGTGGGGCCTTGCCTGTTCGACAGAAGTTGTTGTTGGATTAATTTTTGTCAAACAGGCTTGTTGGAAAAAAATTCTCAATCAGCCAGCTGCAGCCAATCGAAGTCTGCTGTCAGAAAAAAATGTCCCAGTTGGAGGATCCCTCTATCCATCTCACTTGTTTGGATGAAGGAATATGTTTGTTTTTCCTGTTTATTTCACTGGATGATTAAAAAAAAAAAAAGAACCATCTAAAGCCAACTTACAGTAAGTTGCTGCAATGCAAATAGATTAAAACCACCCTCCACTGTAACCCACGTCTTCTTTATTTAATCTAGCAAATGCAATTGGTTGCCTCACAGTGAGGAAAATACAGCAGATAGGCAGATAAAGAGTGACATTTCAAAAGTGACAGCTTAATTTATAGACATGTAATAGGCAGTCTGCACTGCACATTCCTTTTCTTCTGCTCTGCCTCTGTAAAGCCTCTTAAGGTGCAAAGCATGGTCATCTATAGGTCCTATAAATGATGTATAGATTATTTATTGGTGTACAACAAGGGCCAGGACATTGACGTTGTCTTGCTAAGTATATTGGGTGGGTGGGGTGGTGGAATTAAAAGTGAGATAAAAGAATATATTCACATTTCTAAAAAGAAAAAAAAATGAATATAATTTCATGCTAAAATTAGAATTGTCATTAATAAACCATAGCTAAAAATAGGATTTTTATAACAGCTTACCTGTAAAATCCTTTTCTTGGAGTACATCACGGGACACAGAGCGACATAGTCATTACTAATGGGTTATATAGATACCGTCAGGTGCTGGCACTGGCAACTTCCAAAACCGGAAGTACCCTCCCCTATATAAGCCCCTCCCATCCGGGAGCACCTCAGTTTTGTAGCAAAGCAATAAGTGTCCCCAAAGAGGGGCGGGAGCTCTGTGTCCCGTGATGTACTCCAAGAAAAGGATTTTACAGGTAAGCTGTTATAAAAATCCTATTTTCTTTCTCGTACATCACGGGACACAGAGCGACATAGTCATTACTAATGGGATGTCCTAAAGCAATGCCAAATGAGGGGGGGGATACACCATATATAAGCTGAGCGCTATCAGACATGAGGATCTTTTGTGGCCTGCAACACACTGCGCCCAAAGGCGACATCCTCCTGACTTCTAACGTCCACCTGGTAGAACCTAGTAAACGTGTGAACTGAAGACCATGTTGCGGCCTTACAGATTTGAGCCAGGGAGGCCTGGTGATGCACTGCCCATGAAGTTCCAACTGCTCTCGTGGAGTGCGCTCTAACTTTGAACGGAGGCGGTCTCCTTCTCAAGCCATAGGCTTGTATTATGACCTGTCGAATCCACCTGGCTAAAGTAGATTTTGACGCTGCCTGACCCTTTCTGGGGCCTTCCGGCAGAATAAACAAAGTATCCGTTCTGCGAATCTGAGCAGTGGCTTTTAGATAAGCTTTAACTGCTCTTACTACATCCAAAGAATGCAATAACTTTTCCTCTACCGAAGTAGGTCTGGGGAAAAAAGAAGGAAGAACCACATCTTGGTTCAAATGAAACCTCGATACCACCTTAGGAAGAAAGGCTGGCTGAGGACGTAATAGTACTCTGTCCTTATGGATAACCAGATATGGCTCTTTACAGGACATAGCTGCTAATTCCGACACTCTTTTAGCCGAACAAATGGCTACTAGAAAAATCAATTTCCTGGTGAGAAGCACCAAGGAAATATGCTGTAATGGTTCAAATGGTTGTTTCTGTAAAACCGACAGAACCAAGTTTAGATCCCATGGACATATGGGAATATTAACCGGAGGACTAATACGCATCACTCCTTGTATAAAGGCTTTGACTAGTGAATGCGAAGCCAAGGGCCTTTGAAAAAATATTGACAAGGCCGAAATCTGACCCTTGATAGTACTCAAGGCAAGCTTCCTATCTACAGCCCATTGTAGGAAGTCCAGAATCCTACCTATTACGTATTTACGTGGATGCCATTTCTTGGCCTCACACCAGGCGATGTACGCCTTCCAGATTCTATAGTAGATCTGCCTGGATACCGGCTTCCTGGCATTGATCATGGTAGATACCACAGCATTAGAGAGCCCTCTCTTTTTTAGAATGTGGGCTTCAATAGCCAGGCCGTCAAACCTAGGGCTGGTAAGGAAGGGTGGTATATCGGTCCTTGCGAAAGCAGGTCCGGACGATGTGGGAGGGTCCAAGGACTCCCCACAGACATTTTTACAATCTCCGCGTACCATGCTCTTCGGGGCCACGCTGGAGCCACCAGAATCACTGGTTTCTTTTCTACCCTGATTCTGCGGAGTAATCGAGGTAACAATTGTGGCGGTGGGAATGCATATATCAGCTTGAACTGATCCCAAGGGAACACTAGGGCATCCGAGCCGCAAGCTAGGGGATCCCTTGTCCAAGAGACAAACCTGTCCACTTTTGTGTTGAATCTGGATGCTAGCAGATCTACATCCGGTGTTCCCCACCGCTGACATATTGTCCGGAAAACCTCGGGATGAAGGGACCATTCCCCTGGGCATAATTGTTGGCGACTTAGAAAGTCCGCCTTCCAATTCTCCACTCCTGGAATGAATACCGCAGATATGGCTGGGACATATCTTTCTGCCCATCTCAGGATGTAATTTACTTCCCTTTGGGCTGCACGACTCCTGGTGCCCCCCTGACGATTGATATATGCCACTGCTGTGGCATTGTCTGATTGAATTCTGACAGGGGACCCTTGGAGTTTGGATGTCCATGCTACTAGGGCATACCGGGCTGCTCGTATCTCTAAGAGATTGATGGGCAGGGCCTTTTCCGCATCCGACCATCTGCCCTGGAGAGACCATTGCTCCAGTACTGCTCCCCAGCCTATGAGGCTGGCATCTGTAGTGACCACCTTCCAGGAAATCGGACTGAAGGATTTCCCTCTTTCCAGATTCTGGGGAACCAACCACCAGCGGAGGCTCTTGCGAACGGAAGGGGACAAGGACATTGGTAAGTCCAGAGCCTGAACTTTTTTGTTCCAGGCTGACAGTATGGCCCTTTGCAACTTCCTTGAATGGAATTGACCGTAGGGTACTGCTTCGAATGATGCCACCATTTTTCCCAGCAGCCTCATGCACAGGCGTATGGATGGCTGTCTTTTTGAACCCACTAAGTGGATCAAATCTCTCAAAGACGACCCCTTTTCTTGAGGCAAGAAAATTTTTCTCTGGTCTGAATCCAGCCTTAGCCCCAAGTATTCCAGACTTTTGACTGGTTTTAGGGCTGACTTGTCTCGGTTGATAATCCAACCGTGATATTCCAGATACTTGATTGTCTCGTGAACAACCACTTCTAGTTTTTCCACTGAGTGGTCTATCAGCAACAAGTCGTCTAGATATGCCATTATCGTTACACCTCGTGTTCTTAGATTGGCCAATAATGGGGCCAGAATTTTTGTGAACACTCTTGGTGCTGTGGCCAGACCGAAGGGTAAGGCTCTGAACTGAAAATGGCGCCCTTCTACTGCAAAGCGTAGAAATTTTTGGTGGGCTGGAAAGATGGGAATGTGCAAATAAGCATCTTTGATGTCGATCGAGGCTAACCATTCCTCCCCTTGTAGGGCAGTGGCTACCGATCGGATCGACTCCATCCGGAAAGTCCTGATATGTAGGAATTTGTTTAGCCCTTTTAGATTTAATATGGGCCTCACGTCCCCGTTTGGCTTCGGGACTGTAAAGAGGTTTGAGTAAAACCCGAACCCCCATTCTTCCAGGGGAACCTCTATAATTACTGCTTGGAGCAATAATTGTTCTAGTGCCAACAGGAGGGATCCTCTCTTCTGGGGATCCCTTGGCACGTTTGACCTTATAAAGCGGGAAGGAGGGGAGTTTTTTAACTCCAATTTGTATCCCAGATTTACTGCGGAGAGCACCCATCTGTCTCGGATCGTGTCCCGCCAGGTCTCTGTGAACAACTGAAGTCTTCCCCCCACCCGATTGGGTGGGGGCAACCCTTCATGCATTTGACTTTGGGGGAGGTTTTGTACCTCTCCTGCTCCAGGGCTTCTTGTTACCCTGCAATTGTCCCTGATTTTTACCTCCGGGATTTGCCCGAGGAGGCCGTCGGAACTGTTTCACAGCCGATGTCCTAGGGACTGGAGAAGCAGGCCTCTTAAAAGAGGGACCTCTAACTCTATTTTTAACCGGCAAAAGTGTACTTTTACCGCTGGAAATTCTCTGGATATATTTGTCCAGGTCTTCCCCGAATAAGCGTTCACCATGAAATGGGAAGCTGACCAGCAATTTTTTACAGGGAGCTTCAGCAGACCAGTTTTTGAGCCATAGAAGCCTGCGCATATGTACTACAGACAGCGTAAGGCGGGAGACCTGATGGATTGAATCCTTTATAGCGTCCACCGCAAAGCATAAGGCTCTAGGTAGATCAGCTAGGGCAAGAGCCTGCTGATCTGGCAAGTCCCTTAAGACCTGTTTCAACTGATCCTTCACTGCTTGGCAGACCCCAATAGCTGCCACTGCTGGTTGTGTCACCAATCCTGCTGTAGAAAAAGCAGATTTTAATAAGGACTCCAATTTTTTATCTATTGGGTCCTTGAACATTTGGACATTATCCACCGGACATGTCAGTGATTTATTCACACAAGAGATGGCTGCGTCCACTGTAGGGACCCTCCATTTTCTGATGAACTTATCCTCCATGGGATAGACCACCGGAAATCTCTTGGGGGGAGTAAATATTTTGTCAGGATGCTCCCAATCCTGGTAAATGAGCCCTTCCAGTAAAGGATGGATCGGAAAGGAACAAACAGTCTGGGGAGCTTTTAGCGACCCCAACGAGGAGACAGAAGTGGATGATGGCTCCGCAAGTGGCATTTTAAATGCTGATCGGACCATATTAGTCAGGGACTGAACCCATAACCTTTCAGCATGTGATGCTGAGAACGGCTCTTCCACTGTTGATTCCTCTACAACCGAATCGACCTCATCCTGATCCCCTTCAGGTAGGTCGATCCCTGTATGGGACTGTTGCTCTGTTAACAGGCACTCTGAGGGAGGAGACGGAGATCGGGCGCTTTTCTCCTGTGACAGGGAAGCCGCGATCAATGCTGACAATCTCTCTTCCAGCCCTCCCAGAGCTGAGGAAAAAACCTCCTCCGTTACATACACAGGAGCAGGTGAACTGAGGACAGCCACAGTACCAGGTACTCCTGAGGGTGCTCTACGGTCACTAACCTCTGATTCTTCAGGGGAGACTGGTGCAGCCAAAGCATGCCCAAGATCCTCAGAGCCCGATGGAGACCCCCTATTCCTCCTGGAATTTCTAGTCCCGGAGTTTTTAGACGGCATATTCCTAAGCCACAAAGCTGAGGTATTCCAGCCGAAATACACCAGTTACTGACAATAGTCTAGCATAAATGCTGCTATAAGAAACAGTTGGTGTCTACTAATGTGCCTTTCTAGGGGATGCCTGTATCAACCGCTTGCCGTATGCCTTCTTTAAATGTTGCCAGCTCTGTCTCTGTACTTCATAGCCAGCTCACCACACAAAATTGTGGTTTTTAACATGCTGGGACGCCCGCACATGCGCAGAAGCGCTGCGGCGCGCACAGAGCGTCATCCCCCAGGCTCCACCCCCTTTCCCGGCTCACCTCTATATATAGAGGCGCGTGCACGCGCACGCGCGCGGCCACGTGCGCCCTCGGCACTAATTTCGAAAATGGAAACCAGGGACAAGAGCCAGGGCCCCTTTGCCGCAGGCCGGGGGATGGACGAGCATTGCAACATGGCAGAGGAAGCAGTTTCCCATAAGAGAACTCACCATCTGCCTGGACTCGCTCTGATGAAAAGAAACTAGTCCACATGACAAGAAACGTTCCACAGCGGCCTCTAGTGGACAAACACAGGTACCGCAGTCTAATATATTAAATATATATATAAAAAAAAATTCTTGACCACCATTAAAAATTATTACATTTTTTTAGTAGTTACAGGCATGCACAGAATTTTGCGGGAATACCATTAGGTAACAGACAGAAAGACAAATTAGGCTTGGGGGTCCCCCAATAGAACCAAGTTCCTGGGGGCCCCCACTTACCTGTTCCCCGCCGCAGGACTTTGTTTGGTCCACAAAAGCCCAAACTTCACCTATCACGGCAGGCATTGTAATCAAACCTTCAGGGACCGGGTTCCCAAGGATTCCACTCCCCTGGACCTGTATAGCACCCTGCACAGAAAACATCTTGGTCGTGGGTATGACCAGAGCTCTGGATCCCAGGGTCCAGCTCTCCTAAGAGAAGCATTACAGGCAAAACCTTGCTCTTCTCTGCAAGGCCCGGGTACCGACCGTTTAGCTATGAAGCTTTTTTGGTCGGATCCGGAATAGCTTACTGAGGCCCAAAAGAACCTGTACGCAAGCTCAGTGAAAAACACATGTTTCTTCTTGGCCAACACCTTAGACACTGGCAAAAAACTGAGGTGCTCCCGGATGGGAGGGGCTTATATAGGGGAGGGTACTTCCGGTTTTGGAAGTTGCCAGTGCCAGCACCTGACGGTATCTATATAACCCATTAGTAATGACTATGTCGCTCTGTGTCCCGTGATGTACGAGAAAGAAAGATTTATCTTTAGTGTTGCCTTGCTGGGTAAAACTAAAAGGGGTTGATTTAATAAATCAAATAGGCACTGTTCACTTTGAAAAGGAAGTTGCACTTTGCAAGTGAATTTTCGGCAGAGCTTAGTGCTTGTGGTGAAATTGCACTTTGCAAATAATACCCAATTACATGCAAGGAAAAAAAAAAAAGAAAGCATTTTTGCTTGTGCATAATTGGATAATGGAAGACAGTAGAACATCCCCTCATTCACTAAGTTCTGGGGAAAATTCCCCTGCAAAGTGAAGAGCCTATTTGCCTCTAGCAAATCAACCCCAATCTATCAAAACTGTGCTTGTAATCTCTTTAATTGACAGTTATATGGAATTGTTGAAATATATTTTTGAAATAGTCTTCTTGTAACAGATTTCTGGCTTTGTTTAAAATCCTTAACTTATTTGTATTTCATACGTTGTTGTCTAGATGCTTCTTTAGCCATTTATTCTCAGATCAACGCTTGCCAAAGTATAAGTAGACAAAAATTGCCTGAAGAGAATTACAATGAGGTGACTTCTAACCTTTTGTATTGCTGTACATCATCCATTATAATGTCATCGCTGTATTATCGTTGTTCTCGGTTTAATTTTGGCATGCTTTTACCTAAAAATGTACTTGTGTCTCACACCACTTTGCTAAAAGAAGAACTTACATCTCTGGCATTTTTAGAGATGTGGATCACATAAAACGAATACACCTGCAGCATGTTATTGGATATGTGGATAATGCCACTAAAATAAATATTATATAAAATATAAATACAAGGTTTTTTTCCATAAATTGGACCTCAGTTTAAAAATAATCTTATGTTCTTCATCTTCCCTACTGCATCCAGGGAGAAGTTCTCCCTTGAGTCTTTAATGTGTATGTCCTGTCAAAACTTTTTTTTTGTAGTTTTTACATACAGAGGGGAAGGATTAGAACAGCTTTTTGGGGTTTAACTACGATCTAAACCTCCATTAGAAAAATCTTCCTTATTAGTTTCTGCATTCCTTTTGTAGCATTTCCCTCAATTCATCAATGCTGAAACAATTGCCCCTGTCACAAAAAGTAAGAACAAATCTGTTTACCAGAGCCCCAGGTAACATTTAAAAATCAAACTGGGTTTTAATTCCTCCATCCTCTATTCCAAAAGCCAGAAAGAAAAAGTTTTGGCATGACATACATTTTAAGCTGTTGACATTTTACACAGGGCTAACTATTCCTCAGCAGAATATAGCTGTATGGCAGGGTAGTATGTAGACTGGTGGGTTCACTACTAAAGTGAACCTGTTGCTTCGCTCTGCAAACCTTAGAAGATCTACATTTAAAGAAAGGATTCAGTCTACACAACATATTTTCTCACTATTGCCTTATGAATTTATGTGAAATCTCCAATAACAGCTGTAAAATATTGTAATTATGAAAATATTTTATTTAGAGTTGTATCAATATGGGTGTGTAATATAGCTTCCCAGAAGTCCCTGTTATACAGACAATTCGGTGCCTAAGCTTGTTTATCTAAACAATGGGACCCAAACCTCTTTATTCTACAAATATTCACTTCAAAGGATCCCTCATTTAGATATGCAATGAAGGTGGTCAGCCCGTCATCAATACTTAACTTCCATGAAAAGGGTCATGTACCTACAAGTTAAATCTTCCATTTATAATAGTCTGTGACAAGGATTTGCATTAAAGGGGGCTGACTTACTGTATGCAAAGTATAGGGATTGGAGATTTAGCCAATCCTTAACCAGGAAAAGGGGGGGGGGGGGTCCACCAATCAGAGCCATGCCATGCCAACCAATGAGGGAGGGGAAAGATCACTCTCACTGGAATGGCAATCTCCAAAATGGAGCACTATGGAATATATTCCTTGCACTTAGATCTAAATGTTTTTCTTATGTCTTATCCCTCTCATGGTTTGTATTTTAATGTTTTAAGGAACATACTCTGTATTCTATCATGTAATCCATGGTTTTTACCCTTTTCCTGTACAATAGATAGATTTCTGTGTATTAGTTTAGGCCTTCTTACTACTTACCAATACATTTTTGTTTTTGTGTTAAAGCTTTCACTCATGGTCAAAGAACTCTCATTTAACCCAAATCACATCTGAGAAATATTAAATCTCAAATATAACTTATGGGTAACATCATATACAAGAAGGTTAAATCATTAGATATAAACTGTTAATAACTTTGTCTCAGTTTCTAAAGCTGGAAAGCCTGCTAATAAAAAAAATAGCTGATCAGCTAAACCAGACACCCAGAAATAATTTGTTGTTTTTGCCTTGCTATAAGCTCATTAAAAATCAGTGGGAGATATGCTATATCTGTTTCTAAAGCCAACATTGCATCATCAAGACTGACATATGAATCCAAGTAAGTAAAGCTCCTTATGGTTATATTGGGAGCATGTATTTTTTTCAGCTTCTGTGTTTCTGAGCTGATTATCTATATAGCATGCACCTTTGTCTACAACCATTGATCTGTAGTTACTTTATTTTATTTTTATTTCAGTTCTTTTTTGAACATTTAAGATAAATACACACCTTTATATTTCTGCATGGATTATCAAAAATAAAGCATTTTCATTCAGTGCCATTGTCATCAATAGGCTCTATAAAGCACATAAATGCATCAAAACGCACATGAACACATTGCACAGAGATGTGAACTAGCATTTAAAACAATGGTCAATCCATTCTTTTTTTTGTAAAGCGTCATATTTCACCACACTTCTCTAAACCCCAGCCAGGTGCCAGCAGGCAGTAGGCTATTGCCCGGGATGTGCTGAAATCAGCAGCAGTTTGGGTTTATTTATAATACATTCACATCTCATTCAAGTTGCAGCAGGTGTTAACACACGCATATAGCTGGGAAGGGACCCATATGATTTTCCTTTAAAAACATATAAAGCTGCAAAACATTGTGAACTGGCCGTAGAATAAAGAATGAGATTGTTATTGAAAAGCATTTTTCATGCAGTAAAATTAATGTGCTTTTTGCAGAAAATTTACATACTGTATGTGAATTGGGCCCAGCTTGCTATTAACCACTTTAATACTGCACCATAGTCAAAAGACGGCTACAGTGCGGCTCTGTTGTTTTTGGACGGTGTCCATGGACGTCATCCCAGAACACGCCCCCTGTGTTCCCCCTGGGGCATGCATCAGGCACACTCTGTGATTGGTGTGTCCTTCGGACACAGCTGATTACAGATCAAAGTAAAAGAGCATTCACATGGGCCCTTTACCATGTGATCAGCTGTGTCAAATCAAACTTTCCAGCTATTGGCTTTCTTTTCCTCTCGTGCTGTCATAGCATGAGGAAAGGAGAGCCAGTAACCTTCAAGTCTAACAGGGCACATTTACACTGATAATCAGGGCATTGATCATTAGTGCCTGATGATCAGTGCAGCCTCATCAGTTCCAATCAGTGCCCATCAGTGCAGCTTATCAGTGCCCCTCAATACTGCCTATTAGTGCTCATTAGTGCCACCTATCAGTGTTCATCAGTGCCCCCACATCAGTGCACCCTCGTCAGTGCACATCAGTGTGGCCTCATCAGTGCCCATTAGTGCAGCCTCACCAGTGCCCATCAGTGCACATCAGTGCAGCCTAATCAGTGCACATCAGTGCAGTCCCATCAGCGCACATCAGTGGAGAAGAAATATTACTTATTTGCTAAATTTTATAACAGAAACTAAACAAAGGGTTTTCTTTCTCAAATTTTGGGGTATTTTTTCATTTGTTAGGCAAAAACTAAAACACCCAGTGGTGATTAAATACCACCAAAAAAAAGCTCTGTCTCAAAACAATGATAAAAATAACATTTGGTTACAGTTTTGCATGACTGCGCAATTGTCATTCAAAGTGCGACTGCACCAAAAGCTGAAAATTGGCCTGGGCAGGAAAGGGATAAAAGTGCCCAGTATTGAAGTGATTAAGTAGTAAAACATGAATTTTAGTGAATAAAAAAACAGAAGCAGATATCCTTTTTTTTCACCATGCACTGCAGTTTATTGTGTTTTTAAAGGGAAACTATAAAGGCACATTCTCACCTACACGTATGCAATACAATGTGTGCTGCAGCAAGCACTCACAGGTTTGAATTGATACTAAGGGGTTGATTTACTAAATGCAAATATACTGTTCACTCTGCAAAGGAATAATCATCAGAGCTTATTAAATTAGGTGAAGCTTTGCTGACTTCCATCATCCTATCATGTGCAAGCAACAATGCAGTTATATTTCCCTTGAATGTGATTGGGTATTTTTTTGCAAAGTGAAATTTACCACCATTTACTAAGCTCTGGAGAAAATTATAGTGCAAAGTGCAACTTCCATTGCAAAATGAACAGCCTATTTGCCTTTAGTAAATTAACCCATAAATCTGTATTCCTTGCACAGTAAATCACTTTGGATTTGAAAAATATTTTGTGCTGAAAAAAAAACCCACCACGTTATTAAAATGCTCCCAAAATAAACCAAGAGGGTCTTTAACCTTCACCAACCCACTACAAATTTCCTCTTCAGGGAATTAGTACATTTTAGCTTTTTTTCACATACCAACCCCTTTGCTTGCTGTTCTAGACTGATATAATTTAAGTAAAATAGGCAACATACAAATACAACATAAAAATTTTTATGGATATCTGTCAACAACAAATTAGGATCCTCTACAGTTCTTGACAGTTTGGTTGCCTGTATTAGGGATTTAATGTGCCTTATCTCTTATATTGCACACTTATCAACTTATGTACAAATGCAAGGTTTTGAATTTGTACAGACTTTATGTTCTTTTATTTGAAGCATAGTCTGAGCCACAAATAGAATGGTAATTCACATCATTACTATTCTATTTGTAGATAAGAACTGGTTTCATCCTGAACATCCAAAGTTCAGTTATCAGAGATGTTGCTCTTCAGTGTGACACATGCAAAGTTTTTTTGAAGTTTTAAGGCTCAGTTCACACAAAACTAACATTTTTTCAAGGTTTGTAGCCTGAAGTGGGAGTTCCATATTTAAAGTGCAACTACACTTTTAAGCAGAAAAATTATACAGTAAACAAGGAGATTAGGGTGCTAGACACTGTACATGCACAAATAATGTATCCTGTATTGCTGACCTCTAACAATCATTCCTTAATGGAATAAAATAGCACCAAATGTTATAAAAAGAATTAATAGAAAAAAAAAAGACTTACTTATCACCAAAAGATTTCCAGGAATTCCAAAATATTTAAATAAATAATAAAGAAAATGTAAAAACACAAGAGGTAGTCGTCCTTATTGTAAAGGATCATGTTAACCTCCACAAGAGTTAGAAAAGATCAGGAGTATATGAATGACTGGGTTTTGAATAATAACAAAAAAAGTATTCCCCATCCCTCCCACAACACATTTGGTTTCTCAGGTTTTGTGGGGTTCCACCTGGTTTAGAAACCCCATATGTTTCATAGTTGTTAATGCCCTAGTTCAGTATTGGTACATTCCCGGGCTTGCTTGAGTACGCCATACTGTTGTTTATGGAATGTACTTGGATTTCCTGTTCTACTACATCCTTTTTTGTTGATGTGATGATATATCATATGACTGATGTAACCATTAAATGCCTTGTTATAACTCTGTCAATGATAAAAAAAATCTAATAAAAACTTAAAAATAAATAAAAAACAATTAAAAAAGTATCTGCTTCCACAGATCTGCTTGATACTTGGTTTTGTGGTACAAAGAAATATTGGCTTCCTGGCTAGTGACAGCTCCTCACCCATTTGGCTATTGCATACAATCAAGCAGTTAATGGAGACCAACAATCCCCTGGCATGACATTGTTGAAGTGTTTATAAGGAGCACAGCATCACTTCTGATGCATTTTAACAAAAATCATCTGTCTTTCATGAGGATTTGTTTGAACATTTGATATTATGTCATGATTATTGAGGGAGGATTGTTAGAGGTGAGTGCTAGAGGATAAAGTACTTGCTCATTTTTGATAAGGACTATAAGGAAAGAGCACTATTATCACTCATCAGCTACCAATCTGTATTGAGTACACCTTTTTTTGTGTGACAAAGAATCTATATTTAATTTTGGATATTTTATGTGGTTGTTCCAGTGATGTAGCTTTTTAGAAATATAATTTTTGAAGGATATTTTTCTTATAGAATGTACAGTTATCATTGCAATCTATCCCACTATTTTAATCCTAAATTTTCGAACATATTGGATAGTGTATGTTACCAGCTGACATTTATCCACAAAGGGAAAAGTAATCATATGCGACATTCATTTGTTGGCCAAATATGAGAGAAAGATTTCAAAGAAGGACAGACAAAATCTCCAAACACGTATCCTTCTTAACCACTTAAGCCCCGGACCAATAGGGGCCATTATGACCAGGCCCCTTTTTGCGATTCGGCACTGCGTCGCTTTAACTGACAATTGCGCGGTCGTGCGACGTGGCTCCCAAACAAAATTTGTGTCCTTTTTTTCGAACAAATAGAGCTTTCTTTTGGTGGTATTTGATCACCTCTGCAGTTTTTTTTTGTGCTATAAACAAAAATAGAGCAACATTTTTAAAAAAAATGACATATTTTTTACTTTTTGCTATAATAAATATCCCCAAAAAATATATAAAAAAAAAATTTTTTTACCTCAGTTTAGGCCGATACGTATTCTTCTACATATTTTTGGTAAAAAAAATCGCAATCGGTGTTTATTGATTGGTTTGCGCAAAAATTATAGCGTTTACAAAATAGGGTATAGTTTTAAGGCATTTTTATAATTTTTTTTTTTTTACTAGTAATGGCGGCGATCAGCGATTTTTTTCGTGACTGCGACATTATGGTGGACACATCGGACACTTTTGACACATTTTTGGGACCATTGTCATTTTCACAGCGATCAGTGCAATAAAAATGCACTGATTACTGTGAAAATGACACTGGCAGTGAAGGGGTTAACCACTAGGGGCGCTGGAGGGATTAAGTGTGCCTAGGGGAGTGTTTACTACTGTGTGGGGGCGTGGCTACGACTGACACGTCACCGAACTCCGCTCTGATTACACAGAGCGGAGATCGCTGACATTGTCAGTAGAGGAGTGGGGAGATGTTGTGTTTACACTGACATCTCCCCGCTCCGAGCCTCCGTGAGGCGATCGCGGGGATCCCCGTGGCGATAGAGTCCGCGGGACCCACGGTCCCACTCACGGGGACGGCAGTTAAAGGGCCATGTACAGGTACGTGATTGTGCCTGTACGAGCCATTCTGCCGACGTCTATATACAGTGAGGGGTCCTTAAGTGGTTAAAGATGTAGCATCCTAATGCCTATTGTCATCCGTAATTTGTTATCTGAATACAACATAAATTATCATTTATGTTGCAAACCCTTTTGCATTGCATCATCACATTGACTGCAAAGATGAACAGCTGCTGTAAAGCTGCATTTTTACTTTCCATTTAGGTACTTTGGAAAAAAATATCTTACATTTTAATAGGTTTACAGGTAATTACAATAAGTGTATACAAAGTGGAGAGTTTGGGACTTTAAATGAGGCACAAAGTAAAACAAGGTGCCTCCATCCCTATTCAGTAAAATTAAAAATAGTTTGGGACTTTAAATGAGGTGTGCAAAAATGTCAGCAATAAGTGGTATAGTAGATGCATCAGTATTATATATGTAGACACACCAAAACTAGTAACATGATACAATATAACACAATAATGTTGAAAGCAAATTTTATTCAAGAGCTCCCTCATCAATGTGGTATAAAAACATTATATTCCATAATTGCAAAAATCATTCAAATGTTAAATGATTGTGCTAGATCATAACACAGAGAAATTATGGACATTGATAAAAAACTGATTGTGTAAATATATCTCCACGTACAGTGATAACATTGGTTCATAGTTGGCAATAGGTTATACGTAAAGTCAAACATATGGGAGCATATGTGTAAAAAGATACTAAAATGATAATCTGGCCCTCCTTTCTAGTATCACTCTGCGCTTGTGGATGTTATGTCATAAGGATATAAACAATAGTAAAATGTATAAAATAGATATAAATATATATAAATATATAAATATGTGAACCTAAGAGCATATAAATATAAAACATATATATAAAAGAACAGCAGCTGCTAAAAAATCAAGCGTACATATAAAACAGTATCATATAAAACTAATAAAAAGTTCAGAATAAAACTGCAGCAGCGCTACGAACAAAGTTCAATTGTGCGTCTTCTATGATAATCGCTTATATAGGTGATGAGGTAGTAAATGGTGAATCTAGTTGTAATATATCCAATTCATAATCTTAGTGCTCCTTTCACCAGTAGTGTATAACACCGCGTGGGGGGATTTTTTGAAAGTCCCCTTTAGGGGGCGCACTCACCAGATGTAAGATAAATAAAAGCCTAGATCAACATTCCTCCTTCAGCAATAATATAATTGGAAATTATCCTTCTCCGCCATAGACAGATGTCAAATCAGGTATGGGTATAGAAAAGATATCCTCCTCAATCTATCCTGTCTTCTTATCCTCAGTGATAGAAAAAAGGTGCCACTGGCATATATGTGGAAAAAATACAAACTACATAGGGTAGTACTGTTTGACCATTTAATAAATTTAATCCCCAGGTAATCCCTTAGTTACATATATGCGTACCACAAAGTAAAATAATACAGGCGAAAAGATAAAATGAGCGCTACAGCGCCGGACACTTGCCCCTGATTTATTAAATGGTCAAACAGTACTACCCTATGTAGTTTGTATTTTTTCCACATATATGCCAGTGGCACCTTTTTTCTATCACTGAGGATAAGAAGACAGGATAGATTGAGGAGGATATCTTTTCTATACCCATACCTGATTTGACATCTGTCTATGGCGGAGAAGGATAATTTCCAATTATATTATTGCTGAAGGAGGAATGTTGATCTAGGCTTTTATTTATCTTACATCTGGTGAGTGCGCCCCCTAAAGGGGACTTTCAAAAAATCCCCCCACGCGGTGTTATACACTACTGGTGAAAGGAGCACTAAGATTATGAATTGGATATATTACAACTAGATTCACCATTTACTACCTCATCACCTATATAAGCGATTATCATAGAAGACGCACAATTGAACTTTGTTCGTAGCGCTGCTGCAGTTTTATTCTGAACTTTTTATTAGTTTTATATGATACTGTTTTATATATATGGGAGCATATATATATATAGCAAAGAAGTTGCATTCATGTGGTTTGATGCATTTTGTGGAAAACACGCCACTTCCTCAGGAGCAGATGCACTCTGCAAAAAATTTATGAATAATGTTGGAGTCTAATAGTAAAACCACATAGGGGAAAGAAATAGAAATAAGAGGGAAGGAGTCCACTAAAGATGTTGCAAAAAAACACAAATGCAGCGCTCAATGAAACTGACATAAAACGTTAAAGTCTTGTTAAAATAGATGAATAAATGTAAAAAAATTGCATAAAATTATATAAGATTGCACAAATAGCTAGAGACACTAAAATCCATATATAAAAAGATATAAAAAATATATATATAAGAGAGATCTTCAGTTAGTGAGCAATGTTTATGGTGGATGTAAATAATTCTAATGCCACTGCGGAATCTTGGGAAAGAGGGGTTAACATCAGAACATCAGAACAATCCCTGGGACCCCAGCTGTACGCTTCAACATCTCGGTGGTCAGGCATGACCTCACTCAAACAGGTACACTAGCTATTACACCAGGCACTTACTCCACCTATCACGGTGGCTATCTGGCTGTACTGTTACAGGCTGTCTCTGGGGACCCTTACTACATTGTTCTGATGTTAACCCCTCTTTCCCAAGATTCCGCAGTGGCATCAGCATTATTTACTTCCACCATAAACATTGCTCACTAACTGAAGATCTCTCTTTTTTTTTTTTTTTTCATATATCTTTTTATATATGGATTTTAGTGTCTCTAGCTATTTGTGCAATCTTATATAATTTTATGCTATTTTTTGACATTTATTCATCTATTTTAACAAGACTATAAAGTTTTATGTCAGTTTCATCGAGCGCTGCATTTGTGTTTTTTTGTGTGTTTCTAGCCGCCCTTCCAGTGGTTTGCAGCCGCACTGTCACTGACTCACTTGAATCCTAAAACAGGTTGGACATTACCATACTAAGACTAGAAGTTTGCAGCGCCCACAGGATTTTTTTGTTTATATTCACTAAAGATGTTGGAATGACCTACGCTAATTTACTCACATAACGACTCAAGATTCAACATTTGATACTTTTTGGATAAGGGTTATCTGGGGGCATCTTGAATAAAATTTGCTCTTAACATTATTGTGTTATATTATATCAGGTTACCAATTTTGGTATATCTACATATATAATACTGATGCATCTACTATACCACTTTATTGCTGACATTTTTGCCCACCTCATGTACAATCCCAACCTCTTTTTAATCATTACAACAGATTGGTGGAAGATTGTTTCAGTGTTCTGACTAATGCCCTAGCAACATGAGCTTAACTCGACCCTTAAGCTGACCCTAACACTTAACCCTGTCCTCATCTGAGTTCTAAAATCAAATCTAACATCCAAACATAACCTTTAACACTTAATCACCCCGCATACGTAAGTTGACACTGAGATCATTTTAATGGATTGCGATTAAGAAAGTTATAAATAAGGTTATAAATATCAGAGAGTTATAACTTAGTACAGTGGATTGGAATTCTGATTCAGCAACAAATCACATGTTCCTTTGAAAAGTAGTTTTCCTGGACTTAATTCAAGGTCCTGTGGCGTGAAAGTGATATTGCCTATGTGGCTGAAAAGGGGCTCTTAATGTGTTACAGATGTACAGAGGAATTTATCCCACTGGTATATTTTAGAATGAGTGTAGTGGCATGCCCAGTATAAAGGTTCTTGCATCTATCCTTGTATCTATTTTTATATGAACAATCCATATCAACTTTTTTAATTCACTGTATATTATAATCATAAGATATTCATTAGTTGTTTTTATTGTTTTTTGCTGTACACTAGGCCTGATAAAGAATGGAGGCATATCCCCCAAAACACACTGGCTTTATTTATCATCTGTGAACTTAGAACTTCTATAAACTTCTTAAATACAACCACAAATGTAATGAACTCTTATACTGGGTAGTATGCCTCTACACTCATTCTAGATTACCCCACATTCTATATTACTGTGGTCTTCCGAGAGATAGCCTGAGACCACAACTGGGTCATACCCCAGATCATCTACATCTATTACCAGTCCGTACACGGTTCCAGCACTGTCATACACACACATTGGCTATTTTATTTTGGACTTTTATTTTTATATGTACATTAAGATTCATGAAAACAACATCAAGTTTATTAAGTGATTGTGTGAATATTAGGAGAAATAACAGCTTCATCCAACAGTAGAGTGAAGACATTGAAGTATGAATTTAAGATGTATTAATGTGTTTACTGGGGAGAGGGGTATATTTTAAGATGTGTATGTATTCATATTTATGCCAAGAAAATAAAAACGGATTCTGAAAGTTATGTAGGTTTAATGTTGATAAATGTAAAGTTATGCACTTGGGGGCTAATAATATGAATGCATCATACATACTAGGGGGAGTACAACTGGGGGGATCCGTAGTGGAGAAGGATCTGGGGGTTTTGGTAGATCATAAGCTCAATAATGGCATGCAATGCCAAGCTGCGGTTTCCAAAGCGAGCAAAGTCCTTTCTTGTATTAAGAGAGGTATGGTCTCCAGAGAGAGAGATATCATTTTGCCCCTGTTCAAATCATTAGTAAGACCTCATCTGGAATATGCAGTTCAGTTTTGGGCCCCAGTTCTCAAAAAGGATATTGGGGAACTGGAGAAAGTGCAGAGAAGGGCAACCAAATTGATAAGAGGCATGGAGGAGCTCAGCTATGAGGAGAGATTAGAGGAACTGAATTTATTCTCTCTTGAGAAGAGGAGATTAAGGGGGGATATGATCAACATGTACAAATATTTTTTTTGTTTAATATATTTTTTATTGAGAAGCTATGTAGATACAACAATAGAAACAGATACAAAGAAAATGGTACTTCGGGTTAGAAAACAAAGGAGAGTCAACCCGTTTTAGAATGAAAACATCTTGAGTAACCCAAGTACAATGAAATAAACAACAAGTCAATTAACAAATATAGAAGAGAGGAGGAAAAAGGAGGAAGAAAAGAAAAAAGGTGAAAAGAAAGGGGGGGCTAGGAGAGAGGGGGCAAGGGAGGGGGAGCAGGAAGGGGAGAGGGGAGGCTGGCATACTTGGCAGTAGCAATGAGCAAATATCAAATACGTTTACAGTAGGAAGATCTTAGAGGGAGGTTAGTGCCTCCACAGTCAATATAAATGTAACAAAAACGGTACCAGGAATAGCGGTTAAGCTATGTAAGAAGCTTGGGCAGCTCAAGGGGAAGAGGAGATGATGTCTTTGTAGTATTGGGTGGAGAGGAAGGAGGACCAGGGTGCCCAGGTTAGGTTATGCTGTTTAGTAGTGTCTCTCGCAATGTGGGTGAGTTCCTCCATGAGACATACTACTGAAACTTTTTGTATCCAGGTCTTTATGGATGGAGTTGTGGGTTGGCCCCAGAGGGTAGGTATGAGAGCTTTAGCAGTATTGAGGAGATGTGGCGTGAGTGTACGTTTATATCTTCCTATGGACATCGAGGTAGCGTGAAAGAGGACTATCCACGGATCCATAGGTAATCTAACTGTGGTGACTTGGTGAATCAGGTCTAGTACTTCAGTCCAGTAGGGGCGAATAAGGGGGCAAAACCACCATATGTGGGCATGAGTGGCATTTTGACCACAATTCCTCCAGCATAGCGGGGAGTTAACAGGGAACATGCGGTGAAGTTTAACAGGCGTGTGGTGCCATCTAGTAAGAAGTTTAAAGTTAGACTCAGCCATGGAAGAAGCCAAAGAGGAGACATGGGTAAGCTGGAGAATTTTGTCTTTAGTCTTGTCTGTGATAGTAGCATCCAGATCAGTCTCCCATCTGGGCAAGTAGTTTGGGTACACAGGACTCTGCAAATTTATGAGCGCTTTGTAGAACTGGGAGATGCTGTGTATAGGGGGGTCCTTATGGAGAAAAAGCTGTTCAATACCATTTAGGTCTTGGATGCCCCGTAATGGTTGGGGGAGAGTTTGAAGGAAGCATTTCAGTTGATTATATCTCCATGTGTCTATAAATGTAATTGGTTTATGCCCCAAAATTTCTGGCAAAGGTTTAAGGGTGTTGGAGGATAGGACATGATATAGCTGGAGAGGGCCACTGGGCGACCAGGATTTAAATCCTGGGTCAAAGAAGCCTGGCATAAAGTATTTATAATGTAGCAGGGGGGTTAGTGGGGAGTCATAAGACCACGCAAATTTTCTATGGAGACCATCCCAAACGTCCAATGAGGACGTGGTGAGAGGCGATGTGTTGTGCGAGAGGTTTCTAGAAGGGCGTGGGATCCACGGGGCCGTGGAGAGATCTGAATCACTTAAGGAATATTCCAATTGTACCCAAAGTTTAGAAGCAATGGCATACTTCCAGTCTGCTATACGTGACAGAATAATAGCATTATAATAGGCTTTAAAATTAGGAAGGGACAGCCCCCCAGAACGCTTGGCCCTGTAGAGAACTTCCCGAGAGATCCTGGGGTGACCGTCCCTCCAAACAAAGCGAGCGACCATGGTCTGCAGAAGAGTAAAGAAGCCTATGGGGACCTGCAAGGGGATCATTTGAAGAATGAAGAGGATGCGGGGGAGTATGTTCATCTTGATTATATTAACCTTGCCTAGCCATGAGTGGGAGAGGGAAGACCATTTCCTGAGATCTGCTCTGATATTATTAAGGAGAGGGATGTAATTATGCCTAAAAAGGGAATGTAGGCGAGGGGTAAGGTATATGCCTAGATATTTCATTCGTGAGGATTCACATCGAAAGGGGAATAAGGGTTTCAATTGATCAGCTATTGATTGGGGTACTGTGATGTTTAAAATTTCAGACTTAGCTAGATTGATTTTGAAGTTAGATAAGGTTTGGAAGGTGGAGAATTCGGACATTAAATTCGGCAGGGAAATGCGCGGTTGTTGAATGTAAAACAAAATATCGTCAGCGTATGCTGCATATTTATGAAGCCTATCACCGACTTGGATGCCATGAATATTCCTATTGTGTCTAATGGTAGCTAGGAAGGGTTCAAGGGAAATGGCAAATAAGAGAGGAGATAGAGGGCAGCCCTGTCTGGTTCCGTTATGTAAAGTGAAGGGGTCGCTCAAGGAGCCGTTTATACGTATTTGCGCGGTAGGGTTAGAGTAGAGAGAGGAAATACGATGGAACATTTTGGGGCCAAGGCCAAAGTACCTAAGGGTAGTTTTAAGGTAGTCCCAGTCCACCCTATCAAACGCTTTCTCCGCATCAGTAGAGAGAAGGAGGGTGGACTGGGAGCACCTGCGGACATGATGGATCAAGGACAGAGTGCAGAGAGAGTTATCTCTGGCCTCTCTATTAGGAATGAACCCAGTTTGGTCAGCTGAGACCCACTTAGGAAGAAGGGGGAGCAGTCTATTTGCCATTACCTTGGCATACAATTTGGTGTCGACGTTTAGAAGAGATATGGGCCTATAGCTACCGCATAGTGTGGGGTCCTTGTCAGGTTTGGGAATAACGGTGATGTGGGCAGATAGGGATTCCGGACGGAGGCCAGATTTGTGGGAAATTGAATTTGCATAAGTTGTGAGATGGGGGAGTAAAATGTCACTGAAGGTCTTATAATATAAAAGGGTGAAACCGTCTGGGCCAGGGGCCTTGCCGGAAGGAGAGGATTTTAGCGCGCATTGGAATTCTTCTACTGAGAAATCTGCTTCTAGGTCATTAAGGGACGATTTTGACAGTTTTGGGAGGCTGGCGTCCTTAAGATATTTGAGGATACGCTTACGTTTTTCTGGTAGTGATAGAGAAGCCAAACCTCCCTCCACATTGTATAAATCAGCGTAAAATTCCCTGAAGACCTTTGAAATTTGCGGGGTAGTGTGCACTAGGTCTCCTGATGGCAATTTAATTTTGGGTATAAAGGATGAAGTTTTTTTTGCTATAAGGGATCTAGCCAATTGTTTACCAGGTTTGTTACCCCATTCATATACTTTCTGAGATACGTAGTGAAATTTCCGCTTAGTTTCTTGGGCGAGGAGAGTTTTAAGTTCTTCTCTTTTAAGGGTGAGCGCTTCGAGGTGTGAGGCGTGCAACGAAAGTTTGTGTTTTTTATCTAATTCAGCAATTTGTTGCAGGACCTGTTTAAGCTGTTGACCATGTTCTCTCTTTCTCCTTGCACCCAATTCAATAAGGCTACCTCTCATTAAGGCCTTGTGTGCCTCCCATAGAACAGAAGGGGAGGTGTCTGAGGCGGAGTTTTCTATAAAGTATTGGGATAAAGTAGTAGAGAGGATGGAAACCTCTGTTGAGTTAGTGATGAGAGAGTCATTAAGCTTCCAGCTATTGGGGCGAGGAGGTAAATCGGGCACGGTCAAGCAGACAGAAACAGGTGCATGATCAGAGAGGGTAGCCTTCCCTATGTCAGCTGAGCTCAGGAGGGGAAGGTGAAAGTGGTCTAGGAAAATGTTGTCTATTCTGGAGTATGAGTTGTGGGTTTTTGAAAAGTGGGAGTAGTCTCGTCCTTTAGGGTGCAGGAGACGCCAAGCGTCCATAAGTTGTAGATCTAGTAGTTTTTTTTTCACTTGTGCTAATCTTTTAAATGGGATACTAGAACGGCCATGGGAAGTATCTATAGTGGGATCTAAAGGCATATTTATGTCCCCCGCAAGGACTAACATTCCCTCAGTGAATTGTGAAAGTTTTGTGAGGGTTTGAGTGAGATAAGTAGGCTGATTTTGATTGGGACAATAAACATTGGCTAGGGTACAGCGAGTATTGCCAATATAACCTTTAACAAAAAGAAAACGACCATGATCATCCGCTAACATGTCAGTAAAACGAAATGACGTACCTCTGCTAATTCCAATGGCCACCCCTTTGGCCTTGTTAGTGTCTGATAGACTATAGTACCATTGAGGAAAGTGTTGCGAGTATAATTTCACCGAGGTAGTATGAGTCAAATAGGTTTCCTGAAGGAAAGCAATAGAACATGCGGAGCTCCTTAATTCTCGCAACACTTGATGTCTCTTTGCGGGCACACTGAGGCCTCTTACATTATAAGAAAGGAGCTTTAAGTTAGCCATGTCATCAGCGGGAGGCAGAACACTACTTTATATAACCATGTATGCCAGTAATACAGAGGGGGAAGAGGGAGAGGGACAAAAGGAGGGGGGCAAGGAGAATCCAGAAGGGTAGGAGAGGAGGAAAAGAAAAAGGAGAAAAACGTATGAAAAACCTTAGAACAATCGGAAGAACGAATGGGATTGCAAGAATAGTCACGCAGAAATCTGCGGTGTTCCCAGTGGGGATGAGGGGAGCAGGCAGTCAAAAAGGTTTCCCAAAGGGAATAAACAAGGAGAAAGTAAAGACTACCAACTCCCATCAACCCCAAGAGAATAGGGGCAGGGAGCAAACGCCTTTGTGAGGGCATCAATTGGAGCATTAAGCTCCGTCAGCTATCGGCCTATAAAATAAAAAAGGGAAATTAACATTTGTAATAGACAAGCAATGGTCAGAACATGGATGTAACACTCTCCAAACATCAGAGTAACTAACAGACCTAAAGTGAATATAATAACGGTTCTCTAGGAGTATATCTAAGAGAATTTAGCAAGGTAGGACAAACTTTTTGTATGGGAGAGAAGTAATTGAAATTGAAGTGCAAATTGTCATCCAGATAAGGAGGAGAGCTATCAAGAGGGATGATTGTATTCAGGAGAGGACCTCAACCATTCTTCTGAGATGAACATGGAGTAGGAGCACGCTTTTGCTTGGCTGGGGTTTTCCGCCACTGGGAGGAGTGGGGAGCAGAGAAAATGGGTATGGGGTTCTGCCAGCCTGGCAGCTCCACGCGCGGTAAGTTTAGGTCCTGAAGAAAGGTGGGAAGATCCTCATGGAACCGCAATGTGGAGGAGCGGCCATTCTTAGTAGCAATTAAGCATGCGGGAAAACCCCATCGGTAGTTAGTTCCATCACCCCTTAGTTGCTCCAAGAGGGGCTTCAACGCCCGACGGTGATCAAGAGTCTCCTTAGAAAGATCCGGAAAGATGTTAAGAATAGCACCGTCAAAGTCAATGTTAGGGGTGTTCCGCATTTTGGTCATGATGGCGTTTTTGTCTTCGAAATAATGGAGACGGCAAATCACATCTCTAGGTTGGTCAGACGAGAAATTGCGGGGTCTCAGAGTGCGGTGCACTCTGTCGAATCGCAGAGGATCCGTAGCAGGATTACCCAGTATAGTATTAAGGATACCTCGGACCGAGGGTTCTAGGTCATTATCCCTGGTTGCTTCTGGCAGTCCGCGTATACGCAAATTATTTCTGCGGTTGCGATTCTCGAGATCTTCGAGTTTGTATAGTGAGGCCCTATTTGCATATGCTAATTGAGTGACGGTTTCCTGCAAATCTTTGATAGCAACGTCATGTGAGTCTTGACGCTGTTCTGTTTCCTCTATTCTGACGAGTAAGTGCGCCACATCCGCTCTGACCGCGGAAATATCCTTTTTGATGGATTTTTCCATACTGTGAAACATACCCGCCATCTCCTTTTTAAGTTCATTCATTAAGGAAGACATATCAGAACCCGTTGGGGACCCGGGCTCCTCCATTATTTCCGAGCCGCAAGAAGAGGCTGGCGAACTCTCGCGGGCAGAGGCGGCGTGAGAGGCTGGGGAGATAAGCGATCTTGAGGCTCTGGTTTTGTTGAACCTAGAGCTGGGGCTTTCTCGTTCCGCGGCTAGGAATTTTTTAATGGTCCCCACACTGGTTTGATGTAGTTTTGCAGAACGTTTACCTAATTTTGAGCGGGAGGAAGAGCCTTTGGATGGCATTGCTTGTTGCTGTGAGGCCGACAGCTAGACGGAGGTCATTTTAAGCGCTTCCTTTTAGCGCCATGCGTAGGCTAGCTGCCCCGGAGGGGTCGTGTAGGTGGCGCAAATGAAGCAGGGGGAATGGCCTTTTGAAATAAGTCACCCATATACCAAGGGAGTTGTGGAGGTTAAATTGGGGAGAGGTAAAGAGGCTGTGAATAAGTGTCAGGGTGTAGCAAAATGTCCGCCGACCTCTTGCTATGGTCACTTGCCTATTGAGAAGGGCACCTCTGCAATGACTGTGGGGAGGGGATTTAAGAGCAGGCCACTGTGTTGTAAAAGAATTTGGAGCTGGGCAGCAGAAGAGCTGGGATTGTGAGGAGTTTTAAGCTCCTGGGTGTAGCAAGATGGCCGCCGCGTTCCGGGAGTAGGCCGAAGCCGGGGACTTTCCTGAGAGTGGCGCAGGAGCTCCACTCCGCTCGGGCCGCGGATTCGCTACACCGGATAGGGGACAGTTCCCAGCAGGTATGATGGAGGTGGCAGCACAGGGATGAGCTCGGGGGTGAGGGCGAGGGACGGTGGAGGGGCCAGGGAATCACAGTACCTGAGGGGGGCAGCTTCAGCCGGGTCAGCAGGCCGCAATATGGCGCCGGTTCCCAGGATGTAGGAGCAGTCCTCCGGTGATCGGTCCCGCTGTGTCGCTGCCCAGTGTCCTCCGTGCATGCAGCGGCTGTTGGACAAGCCTGGAGAGTGCAATCCCACCGGTATACACGTCACGCTGGCTCAGGGGCATATGAGGCTTCACAGGCCTCAAGATGGCGGCGGGCCTCAGCAGTGTGGAGCCAGATGCAGGCTAAATGCAGTAATAGCCGGATTACCTCCGCAATATCGACAGGCACTGCCTCAGTACGTGTCCATGGATGGATATAGGTAGTTGGAAGTGTCTCTGGGTTAAAATAATAAAAGCAACATGTACAAATATATAAGGGGTCCATATAGTGAACTTGGTGTTCAGTTATTCACTTTACGGTCAACACAAAGGACAAAGGGGCACTCTTTGCGTCTAGAGGAAAAGAGATTTCACCTCCAAATACGGAAAGGTTTTTTCACAGTAAGAGCTGTGAAAATGTGGAATAGACTCCCTGCAGAGGTGGTTCTGGCCAGCTCAGTAGATTGCTTTAAGAAGGGCCTGGATTCTTTCTTAAATGTACATAATATAACTGGGTACTGACATTTATAGGTAAAGTTGATCCAGGGAATATCCGATTGCCTCTCGGGGGATCAGGAAGGAATTTTTTCCCCTGCTGTAGCAAATTGGATCATGCTCTTCTGTTTTTTTTTTGCCTTCCTCTGGATCAACTGTGGGTATAGAATTGGGTATATGGGATTATACGATATATGTTTATTTTATTTTTATTTTTTTACGGTTGAACTGGATGGACTTGTGTCTTTTTTCAACCTGACTAACTATGTATCTATGTAACTATGTAATTATGCTACTTATGTGCAAAAATATATTTAATGTTTTTTTTTTTTTTACATATATATAATTTGGTTAAATGTTTTTTATGTTTGCCTAGAATTTAGTTTTAACCTATAATTTACCTCTAATGTCACCCCAAAATTGGATATGTGCCTTATCTTTTCCAAAAATTTGTTTGTACGGACCTTGAACCAAGATCTTACATCACTAAGTTCTTGGCACAGAATATAAATAATTTGACTGAATACTCTGCATAATAGTCTTAAGAAGGAACTCTGTTTTTTGCCATTATTGTTGTTTTCTGTTATAAATATACTGTGGTTGTTCTAAAGAAAATTACTTTTAGTATTTAGGGGCAATCCAACTGCTCAATTGTTTATATGTTTATGTTTTATACTCTACTGAGTTGTTCACTTTTATAAGAATCTCAGGAAGTGAATCACAAATGACCTTGTTAAGCACATAACAATTTCACATTCAGCTCCTGTGCGTTTCTTTGTGAATAGAGGCTAAACAACATTCTCCTCCAAAGTCATCTGTATTACTTAGATGAATGGGAGAGAATAAAATAACCTTCTATGAGTAGGAGGATATATTCTGCTTAACCTGAATGTGCCTACTGAAAACATAAAAGTGCTTTACTTTAAAAAGAAAATATACCTAGTGTGCTGACAGTATAGAGATATATGAACATTTCTTGTGCAATATAGCTCCAAGGCTGTGTAAAAATACTAAATTCTGATGGATTTAAAATAGATGCATCGTTTGGAAAATACTGTATAACTTAAATTTAAATATATATATATATATTTTTTGCTATCTTAACTTGAGTGTCAAGAGGAAGCACCAATTCAGTGTTGAGGTGTATGTATACCCTGAATCTATTTTTTAGTATGTTTTCAACATGCTTCAATGTGTACAATTTTCTTAGAAAAACCTTTTTTTGTAAATCTGTTGCAGCAACTGCACAGCCTGTTGTAGACTGAGAACAAGACACCTCTGCCTTTTAATTAGCAACAGTTTGCCACTGGACTAACTGGTCTATCAGAGGGAAAAAGTGAGCAGCACTACAAGCCAGTAAGGCAGGCCATACATTGTGCGATTTTCTTTTCTTCAACCATGGGTTGAAAGAAATGAATATGCTTGATTTCCTCATCAACACAGTCAGTGTTAATGGGGGAATCTCTCCCACTGAGCTATTGTATTTTGACAGTGATAGGTTTCCCAGGATCAGAATAAAAGTATCACTTCTGGCTGCTATAGCCACTGGCAGTGATCAAACAAAAAATACCCCACCATAGATGGATTTAAATTCAGCCAGTTCTTGCTTAACCAGACAAATTTTGATCTGTCTATGGCCGGCTTAAAGCCTAGTACACACAGGCTGAATGTTGGGTGACATTGGCCAGTTTAATAAAAAAACGACCGACATTTGGCCCGTGTGTTTGGCAGCCGGTCCAACAGAAGTCGGCTAACCGGCTTATGATCAGCACTCTCAGTCATTGGCTGAGAGTGCTGACCAGAGTGTTGGGCTTTATTGCAGCTGCTCTTTAGTCTGCAGAAAGCTCTCTTTTCAGGACCTGACTGGGATAATGTATCTGGAAAATATGCCTGGATTACAGGACAGGTCAAACAAAAAACGTTTGCCAGATAAACCATTCATAATAATTTATACCAGGCATAAACTTTATTAAAGATGTACTAATGGTTGTTACTTCACAAGGGACGTTGCCTTTGCAAGAGAATTTTCCCAGAGCTTAGTGAATGAGGTAAAGTTTCACATTGCAAAGAATACCCAATTATATGCAAAGAAAATGTAAAATCTGCAGCATTTTGTCTTGCACATGATTGGTTGATGGAAGTCAGCAGAGATTCACCTGATTCAGGTAGTGTAACATCCCTTGCAAAATGAAATATATTTGCTATTGGTAAATCAACCCCAGTATATTTCTAGAATGTAAATTATCCTTGTAGCGTGCCAGACCAGTTTAATCAACAGCCTTATTGAACAATTGTTGAGATAAAATCAAAATTGCCTTGTGATGTTTTATTCTCAATAAAAATACAACTGAGCCAAATGAAAGAATTGTGCTACCAAAGATTAAAGAGCAAAGGCACTATCACCATGTAATACTAATATAAACTAACTGTAAAAGAGCAGCTTAACACATACCCATACTGTATAAATTATGTTTTCCTTATGGATGGAAAATGTCCATAATTACTGATTACATACAATGATTCTGATAAACCTCGACTCCAATCAGCCCTTTTATCAATTTACTCAATCTTCGCCACATTTTTTTCGCAAAGCCACAATTTATGCATTATATTCTCGTCCCCTCCCTTTACACTCATCTGGTGGACATACTTCAATATCAACCAACCTCTGAAACATTCTTGTAGGTAAGCAATTATGCACAGCCATCCACACAATGGCCTTTTTATTTTTACTACATACATTCCTACACATTCTTGCTTCGTATCTCACTCAATCCATTAATCATCTTCTTATTCTTTTTTTCACACATTTCCTTATTCACATCACCCGAAATGTACCTCCTCCCTTTTCTCTCTAGCCTCACAAAAACAAAGGTGCATTAAAACAGACAGGCTTCCACAAAACACATGCATTCACACTGAAAAAAATGGCAGCCCCCCCCCAGTCCATTATCAGGCCCTTTGGGTCTGGTATGAATATTAAGGGGAACCCCTGTCGTTTTTTCAATGACTTTTATCTGTATTGCCGGACCCGACAATTCATTAATAGATGCGAGTAGTTTTAAATTACTTTTTTCCTTCAAAAGTTACATTTTGCACTGGGAACCAAAATTAAAAAAAAAATGCGTGGGGGTCCCCCCAAAATTCCATTACCAGGCCCTTCAGGGCTGGTATGGATATTAAGGGGAACACAGAACCAAAAAAAAAGTGTGGGGGTCCCCCCAAATTCCATATGAGGCCCTTCAGGTCTGGTATGGATATTAAGGGGAACCCCGCACCAGAACTAAAAAAAAATGTCCATGTTAATGGAGACAAGGGCCTCATCCCCACAACCCTTGCCCGGTGGTTGTGGGGGTCAGCGGGCGGGAGGCTTATTGGAATCTGGAAGCCCCCTTTAACAAAGGGGACCCCCAGATTCCGCCCCTCTCCATGTGAATTGGTAACGGGTAGATTGTACCCCTACCATTTCGCAAAGAAAGTGTACATTTAAAAAAAAAAAACACACAGACACAGTTGGGATAAGTCCTTTATTAAAAAAAAAAAAACATTCCAGCGATGTAATCCAGTCTGTCCAGCATTGTTCTCTATGTCCCATGGTGATCCGATGTCCAGCGATGCTGCAGTCTCCTCCAGTCTCTGATTCACATAAAACCCCCATGATGTAAAAGGGGGCGGGGTCACCCGTCACATCATAGGGTAAGCCCCGGCTTTCCCCGCTTGCCGGGGTATACCCAATGATGTAGGCACCCGCCTACGTCATTGGGTATTCCCCGACAAGCGGGGAAAGCCGGGGCTTACCCAATGATGTGACTGGTGACCCCGCCCCCTCTTATGTCATGCGGGTTTCGTGTGGAGTGGAGATAGAAGGATACTGCAGCATCGCTGGACATCGGATCAACGCGGGACATGCAGAACAACGCTGGACAGACTGGATTACATCGCTGGAATGTTTTTTTTAGGACTTATCCCAACTGTGTCTGTGTTTTTTTTTTTAAATTTACACTTTTTACACTTTCTTTGTGAAATGGTAGGGGTACATTGTACACATTACCAATTCACATAGGGGGGCAGGAATCTGGGGGTCCCCTTTATTAAAGGGGGCTTCCAGATTCCGATAAGCCCCCCCGCCCGCAGACCCCCACAACCACTGGGCAAGGGTTGTGTAACATCAGCACCCATAAATGCAATAACATCAGCACCCATAATTGCAGTAATATCAGCACCCATAAATGTAGTAACATCAGCACCCATAATTGCAGTAATATCAGCACCCATAAATGTAGTAACATCAGCACCCATAATTGCAGTAATATCAGCACCCATAAATGTAGTAACATCAGCACCCATAATTGCAGTAATATCAGCACCCATAAATGTAGTAACATCAGCACCCATAAATGCGGCCTTAGCAGCACCCATAAATGCGGCCTTAGCAGCACCCATAATTGCAGTAATATAAGCACCCATAAATGCAGTAACATCAGCACCCATAAATGCGGAGGAATCGTGCGATGTATGGGCACTTAGCAGGAGGGAGAGAGCGGCCTCCATGTGGGCGGATCATGAGATGTACGGGCACAGCACTGGGCAGAAAGGCAGAGTGGAACGGAACATCAGAGACAGTGACTGTGTGCAGTGGTACACAGACAGGTCACACTCACTGGCAGTGGCACTGTGATGATCAGGGACATGCAGCGCTGCAGGGGATGTTTCCTCATAATGGATACAGTCCTCCGCCACTGCTGCGCCAGCGCCTCTGACACTGTACAGAGGGAGAGAGGGAGTAGGATAACCAGCGGCCCTGTCTGCTTAGCACACACGCACAATCGCACATGATGTTGACTTTAAGGCCCCTTTTACACTGGGGCGGTGGGGGGGGTGTCGTTTACCGTTGTTTTCGCGGCGCTATTCAGCCGCTAGCGGGGCTCTTTTAACCCCTGCTAGCGGCCGAGAAACGGTTAAAAAAAAACGCCAGCAAAGCACCGCTTTGATTTCAATGGGCAGGGGCGCTTTAGGAGCCACTCCTACAGCGCCTCAAAGATGCTGCTTGCAGGACATTTTTTAATGTCCTGCTAGCGCACCGCTCCAGTGTGAAAGCCCTCGGGGCTTTCACACTGGAGTGAATGGAGCCGCTCTTTCAAGGCGCTTTGCAGGCGCTATTTTTAGCATTATAGCGACTGCAAAGCGCCTCAGTGAGAAAGGGGTCTTAGGCTGCTTTCACACTGAGGTGCTTTGCAGGTGCTACAGCGCTACAAAATTGTGCCTGCAAAGCGCCCTGAAAGAGCCTCTTTTCTCACTCCAATGTGAAAGCCCAAGGGCTTTCACACTGGAGCGGTGCGCTGGCAGGACGCTCAAAAAAGACCTGCTAGCCGCTTCTTTGAGGCGCTGTAGGAACGGTGTACACACTGCTTCTAAAGCGCCCCTGCCCATTAAAATCAATGGGCAGTGCCGCCGAACCGCCAGCAAAGCGCCGCTGCAGTGGCGCTTTGTGGGCGGTTTTAACCCTTTTTGGGCCGCTAGCGGTGCGCTGGCAGGACGCTCAAAAAAGTCCTGGCAGCCGCATCTTTGAGGCGTCCCGCTAGCGACAGTGCTTTACCGCTGACGGTGCAACGCCCCAGTGTGAAAATAGCCTAAGTCATCATGTGCCAGGCACAGGCCCAAACAGAAGCAAGCAGCCAATCAAATATAGTGCTTGCTCAATATGGATTAAATAAATTGTAATTATGCATAGCCATAGATATCATAAATAAAGTGATTTGTGCAACAGCAGGTACTACTTGCACAAATCACTTTATTTATGATAATTATGGCTATACATACTTACAATTTATTTAATCCATATTGAGCAAGCAGGCACTACAGTATACTTGATTGGCTGCTTGGCAGTTGGGCTGGCCTGGCACACATCATTAACACTGACTGACTTGCAATTTACTTTTAGTAAAGGGTTAAGCTACCCATATGAAGGAGACATTACTCATCTTATTTATGTCAGAGACAGAGATTCATACATGGGGTCATTATATACACAGTGAAAACTTTTTTCTAATAAAAAAAATGCTTTATTCACAAATTACACTGTGACTGACTTGTTGTGACTATAGTACCTGCTGCAGTTGCTGCCTGGCTTGGGGGTTCGGGTTCCAGAGTCCAATTTGTCTAAAACCAACTTGTCAGTTCAGGTTCTGTTCTCCTCCTCAGCGTCCGCGACCTCACCTCACGTGATGTCACCGACCCGCTCGCGCTCAGGGAGAAGATAGAAGCAGCGCAGAGGAGGAAAGCTCCGCCTCCGCCAGTTAGCCGAATGACGGTCTGGAGATGCAGTGGACGGTCCCACTCATCTACAAGCATGGGGGCGCCCACGCCTGTCACTCCGTCTCCTACACACTGCCATCCAGCCCAGAGTACTTACAAGTGAAGTGCCATGCCGCAGAAGGAGGCTATAGTGTGGAAGGCGGCCCACAGGAGGACAAGTGCGGGATGGATTTTTTTTTGTTTAGTTTATTTTGCCGCCCCCCCCCCAGGGCGCCCATGGCACTTGCCATGGAGTGCCATACCCTGGATACGCCACTGCTGGTACGGTTCAGGAGGGGAGGTGCTCTCTTGTCCCCCCCCTTTTCCTGCAGCCTGCCAGGTTGCGTGCTCGGATAAGGGTCTGGTATGGATTTTTGGGGGGACCCCACGCCATTAAAAAAAAAAATATTGGTGCGGTGTTCCCCTTAAATATCCATACCAGACCTGAAGGGCCTGATATGGAATTTGGGGGGACCCCCACACTTTTTTTTTTTGGTTCGGGGTTCCCCTTTATATTCATAACAGACACAAAGGGCATGGTAATGGACTGTGGGAGGACCCCTGTCGTTTTTTTCAATGAATTTAATCTGTATTGCCGGGGACCCGACAATTCATTATAGACGCGAGTAGTTTTAAATGACTTTTTTTCTTTCAGAAATTACATTTTGTGCAGGGACAATTCTAAACACGGGAAACATGCGCTACTTTACAGGCATACTATAGACACCACCCAGGTACGAAATTTAAAGGAATATTTCACTTTTATTGTTCTACTTTAGGCATTATTAAAATCACTGCTCACGAAAAAAATGCAGTTTTTAAAACTTTTTTTTGCATTGATACATGTCCCCTGGGGCAGGACCCAGGTCCCCAAACACTTTTTATGACAATAACTTGCATATTAACCTTTAAAACAAGCACTTTAGATTTCTCCCATAGACTTTTAAAGGGTGTTCCGCGGCTTTTCGAATTTGCCGCAAACACCCCAAATTGTTCGCTGTTCGCCGAACGGGCGAACAGCCAATGTTCGAGTCAAACTCATATTCGACTCAAACATAAAGCTCATCCCTACTTACAGCTCATGAAATCCCCAAATCCACAATCTCAGAAAATTAGAATATTACATGCAATCAATAAAACAAGGATTGTACATAGAACAATATCGGACCTCTGAAAAGTAGAAGCATGCATATGTACTCAGTACTTGGTTTGGGCCCCTTTTGCAGAAATTACTGCCTCAATGCGGCGTGGCATGGAAGCTCTCAGCCTGTGGCACTGCTGAGGTGTTATAAAAGACCAGGATGCTTCAATAGCAGCTCTTCTGCATTGTTTGGTCTCATGTCTCTCATCTTTCTCTTGGCAATGCCCAATAGATTCTCTTAGGGGTTCAGGTCAGGCGAGTTTGCTGGCCAATCAAGCACAGTAATCCCACGATCATTGAACCAGGTTTTGGTGCTTTTGGCAGTGTGGGCAGGTGCCAAGTCCTGCTGGAAAATGAAGTCAGCATCCCCATAGAGCTCGTCTGTGGAAGGAAGCATGAAATGCGCCAAAATTTCCTGGTAGACGGCTGCGTTGACCCTGGACTTAATGAAGCACAGTGGACCAACACCAGCAGATGACATATGACATGGCTCCCCAAATCAACACAGACTGTGGAAACATCACACTGGACTTTAAGCATCTTGCAGTGTGTGCCTCTCCATTCTTCCTCCATACTCTAGTTCCTTGGTTTCCAAATGAGATGCAAAATTTGCTCTTATCAGAAAAGAGGACTTTGGATCACTGAGCAACAGACCAGGTCTGTTTTTCTTTAGCTCAGGTAAGATGCTTCTGATGTTGTTTGTTGTTCAGGACTCAGGAGTGGCTTGACAAAAGGAATACGACATTTGAAGCCCATGTCCAGGATCCGCCTCTCTGTGGTGGCTCTTGATGCACTGACTCCAGCCTCAGTCCACTCCTTGTGAAAGTCCCCAACACTTTTGAATGGCCTTTTCCTGACAATCCTCTCCAGGCTGCGGCCATCCCTGCTGCTTGTGCACCTTTTTCTTCCACACTTTTCCCTTCCACATAACTTTCTATTAATGTGCTTTGATACAGCACTTTGGGAACATCCAACTTCTTTTGCAATTACCTTTTGAGGCTTTCCCTCCTTATAGAGGGTGTCAATGATGGTTTTCTGCACAACTGTCAGGTCAGCAGTTTTTGGGGAAGGGATCACCGCTCCAGGTGGATGTGTGGAAATGGCACTCTCCTCAAGGTGGAAGCATCAGGTGCAGGCTAAGAATATAGCAATTAGAAGAGGGAAGGTCTGGACAGCTGCACTCCAATAAAAACGCCTTTATTGTGCAAAATAACAAAAGTACAAACCACAGCGGGGTAGAGGATAAAAAATCTGACGCGTTTCACACTCAACAGCGCTTAGTCATAGCTATACAACCACAAAACATTGCTACAAATATATACTAGTTCATATTAAACATGTGATCAATTATGTAATTAATTGAAACAAATCAATTATTTAAATTAAAGATCAGCAGTCTTTCTCATGATTGTGATTCCTACTGAACCAGACTGAGAAACCATTTAAATGCTCAGGAATAGGGATGAGCCGAACAATCCCCGGTTCAGTTCGCACCAAAACCTGCGAACGGACCGAAAGTTCGCGCAAACTATCGAACCCTGTTAAAGTCTATGGGACTCGAACGTTCGGAATCAAAAGTGCTAATTTTAAAGGCTAATATGCAAGTTATTGTCCTAAAAAGGGTTTGGGGACCCGGGTCCTGCCCCAGGGGACATGTATCAATGCAAAAAGACGTTTTAAAAACGTCAGTTTTTGCGGGAGCAGTGATTTTAATTATGCATAAAGTGACATTTCTAAAGGAAAAAAAGACATTTAAAACTGCTTGCGGCTATAGTGTAATGTCTGGTCCCGGCAATATGAATAAAAATCATTGAGAAAAATGGCATGGGTACCCTCCCCAGCCCATTACCAGCCCCTTTGGGTCTTGTATGGATATTAAGGGGAATCCCGCACCCAAATTAAAAAAAGGAAAGTCGTGGGGCCCCCAGGCCCTATATACTCTGAACAGCAGTATACAGGCGTTGCAAACAAGACAGGTACTGTAGGTTTTGTGTTACGCAGAATCTGTTTGTAATTTTGAACTGGTACATTTTTAAAGTGTAGCTCCAGCCAAAAATATCTATTTTTAAGCTTTTTTGGAAAACCCCTGTAACATTTGTTTTGCTGTCTGTGCACCTGTTCAGAACATTTCACCTCACTTTCCGTCCCAATGACAAATGTTTTTTGAAAATTTGGGGTTTTTAGTGAAACAAGGATTGGTGATAAAGCATCAGTGGAGAGGAGACACGTGTTTCCCATATTAACTCTTACAGGAGAGAATTTCCCTTCCATGGGGTATATTTCCTCTCACTTCCTGTTGTCTCCTTCCGTTTGCAAGTAGGAGTCGTTTGTAAGTTGGATGTTTGAAAGTAGAGGCCTGCCGTATATACTCTGCAGAAATTTGGCCCTTAGATGTTGGTGTTGCCACAACACTGTAGGCCCTCACAGTTACTCTTGGTGGGCGCTGGAACGCCCTGCTGTGAACTATTATATCAAGAATTGTAATTACATGCCATTGTTGAACAGTGGTAGGAAAAAATGGGCCTTTAGTGGTGGTGGTGGTGCTGGTGCCACAACACTGTAAGTCCTCACAGTTACTCTTGGTGGGCGCAGGAATGGGCCCAGCTGTGAAATATTAGATAAGAATTGTAATTACATGCCCCTGTTAAACAGGGGCTGAAAAATTGGGCCTTAGGCACTGGTGCTGGTGCCACAAAACTGCAACCCCTCACACATACTATAGTTGGAGCGCAGGAATGAGCCCTGCTGCAAAGTATTGCATCAAAAATTTTAATTACACGCCCCTGTTAAACAGGGGCTGAAAAATTGGGCCTTAGCCACTGGTGGCGGTGCCCAGAACCAAAAATGGTCTTAGAAGCTATCAGCATGATCATTGAGGAGGAAGAGGATAGTCACTCAGCATAACAGGATAGTCACTCATCATCAGCATAGGCAGTCTTGAAGGGATCTGACATTTAAAAAAAAATATTCGGTTACATCAGCATCAGGTGCTTGGTAGCTGGTGGTGATCCAAGACTGATTCATTTTTATGAAGGTCAGTCCATCGACCGAGTCGGTGGACAGGCGCACCCTGTCATCGGTTACAAAGCCTCCAGCAGCACTGAATGTGCGTTCCAAAAGAACGCTGGATGCAGGACAGGCTAGTAGCTCATTTGCATACTGTGCAAGCTCTGGCCAGTGATCCATCCTCAAGACCCAGTAACCCAGAGGATTTTCGGTGGGAAAGGTGTCCAAGTCTGATCTTGCCCCTAGGTATTCCTGCACCATGTAAACCAGACGCTGGCGATGGTTGCTGGAACCGATCATACCTTGGGGCTGCAGACTAAAAAATTGTCAAAAATGCATCGGTCAGATGGCCACCTTCTCCACCGCTCCTTCTTTAACTGACCGAAGCCTCAGCAACACGTTGTCCAGGACCAGGAATTTGTAACGTCCCAGTCTCTGGGAAAGCGTTGCACAGACCTTTCTGCAAGGCCTCCCGAAGATGTTTCATCCTCTGCTCCCTCTGCGATGGCAAGATAAGGTCCGCAACCTTACCCTTGTAACGTGGATCAAGGAGGGTTGCCAGCCAGTAATGATCCCTCTCCTTGATAGCACGAATATGAGGATCCTTCCGCAGGCTTTGCAGGATCAGGGAGGCCGTACAGCGTAGGTTTGCTGAGGCATTTGTTCCGGAGTCCTCTGGGTCACTCAGGACGACATGATTCGCAGCCACCTCCTCCCAGCCACTTACAAGTTCATGGGTGTCTTGGGACTGTAATTGATCCCTTGAAGACTGCTGCTGATGCTGAGTGCTAGTCTCCACCTCCATGCTGACACAATTCTCCTCTTCCTGTGTGATAGCCGGGCCAGCAGGAACACTGTCTGGATAAAGGGGGCCTTGAGAGGTAAGGAAGTCCTCCTCTTCCTCCCTCTGTTCTGCCTCAAGTGCCCTGTCCATTATTCCACATAGCGTGTGCTCCAACAGGTGGAAAAGAGGGACAGTGTCACTAATGCATGCACTGTCTCTGCTCACCATCCTCGTGGCCTCCTCAAATGGTGCCTGGATAGTGGATGCATCCCTGATCATGACCCACTGGCGTGGCAAAAAAAACAAGCTCCCCTGACCCTGTCCTGGTGCCATATTGGCACAGATACTCATTGATGGCCCTCTGCTGCGTGTGCAGCCGCTGCAGCATGGCCAACGTTGAGCTCCACCTGGTGGGCATGTCACAGATTAGGCGGTTCTTGGGCAGGTTAAATTCCTTTTGCAGGTCAGCCAGCTGAGCACTGGCATTATATGACCGGCAGAAATGCACATAGACTTTTCTGGCCTGCCTCAGGACATCCTGTAAGCCCGGGTACCTGCCCAAGAACCGCTGCACCACCAAGTTAAGGACGTGAGCCAAACAGGACACATGGTTCAGGTGTCCCTGTCAGAGGGCGGAGAGGAGGTTTGTGCCATTGTCGGAAACCACCATTCCTGGCTTAAGCTGGCGTGGCGTCAACCACCTCTGAGCCTGCTCCTGCAGAGCTGACAGAATCTCTGCCCCAGTGTGGCTCCTGTCCCCCAAGCACACCAGCTCAAGCACCGCATGGCATCTCTTTGCCTGCTTACTTGCATAGCCCCTTGAATGCCTACGGAGCACCGCTGGTTCCGAGGACAAAGCACAGGAAAAGGCCATGGAGGAAGAAGAAGAGGAGGGGGTGGAGGAGAGAGGTTAGTCAGAATCACCAGTAGTAACATTTAGGAGGCGTGGTGGCGGAACAACCTCCAACACTACTGCACCTTGTCCTGCATCCTTCCCAGCTGCCAGCAGAGTTACCCAATGCGCCGTGAAAGATAGGCAACGTCCCTGTCCATGCCTGCTGGACTATGAGTCAGCGCTAATATGCACCTTACCACTGAACGCCCTGTCCAGCGAGGCCAAGACATTGCCTTACACATGCCAGTAGAGAGCCGGAATCCCCTTCCGTGAGAAAAAGTGGCGTTTGGGAACCTGCCACTGAGGAACCGCACATTGCATAAACTCACGGACTTGGCTGTGACACACCTAATTGTACACCTTCATTCCTCTCAGTGCAGGTTTCAGAGAGGACTGAAGGTATAGTGGGGTTGGAGATCCCAGCTGATGAGGAGCAAGGAGAGGTCCGCTGTGTTCTTTGGTGTGGGTCTTTTAGGTGTGCTTGCCAACGAACTGCATGGCTGGTCGACATATGTCTGATCAAGCATGTGGTGCCCAAGCGGGTGATGTTTTGGCCACGCGAGATACGCCTGAGACATCAAATAGCAGCGCTGCGATCTGATGCACTCGTCTCAAAAAAGGCCAACACCAAAGAACTTTTGGAATAACGTGCAGAGACAACAGTGGCCTGCACATGCGAAGCTCTGCGGTGTGATGCTGTTGGTGTGCTGCCCTTGAGCTGGCCCCTGGAGGGCATCCTGCCTTGTTGGAGGTGTGCCTTCTCCTCCTCCTCTCTCCTGTCAGGCACCCATGTAGAGTCTGTGACCTCATCATCCCCTCCCTCCTCATCACTGTAGCAAACCTGGCAGTATGCTGCAGCTGGGGGAACATGACTGCCAGATTGCTGTCCTTCTTGGGCACCCCCTCTCTCTGGGCTCACGTTACTGCCTTCCTCTAGCTGGGTACCATCATCGGAGCCTTCAAAACGCTGGGAATCCTCCTGGAGCATGTACCCAACACTGTGGTCAAACAGTTATGGGGACTCCTCAGGAGGACATGGTGGGGCTAGAGAAGGAGTGACTGATGCCATTGAGCCGAGGGAAGAGGCCGCTTTGGCAGCTGCTTTGTCAGACAAAGTACCCTGAGCCTGGGTGAGAGAGTATGAGGAGGATGAGGATGGCTTGGTCATTCACTCTACCAAGTCATGGCATGTTGCGGCTCAACATGGTCAGCTGCCAAAAAAAAGGACAAGCGTGTCCCACAGCCACGTGCTGATGAGGATGCACCGTGTTCACGACCAGCACTGTATCCTCTAGACACAGAGCCTGCTTGCCCTATTTTATTGTCTTGTGACTGTCTGCATCTCCTTGTTGTCTTTCCAGACATACTAATGGCCTGCAGGGAGATGTAGCTGCACAAAGCTAGGGTGTATATATATACTGATTATACTGAAGCTAGCAGAATCAACTGCCTGCCTGTAGTATTATTAGTATGAGAACACCAGCAATTGTCTTTAGTTAGCTTTAGTTGCACACTGTGCAGAGGACACAGTACACTAACTGAAAATACTGCAGCTCCCTGCCTGTGGTATTTGTATGAGAACACCAGCAATTGTATTCAGGTAAGCTTTAGGTGCACACTGCACAAAGGACACTAAAGCAAAATACTGCAGCTCCCTGCCTGTATGTGTATCACAACACCAGCAATTGTATTGAGGTAAGCTTTAGGTGCACACTGTGCAAAGGACACTAAAGCTGAATACTGCAGCTCCCGGCCTGTATTTGTATCAGAACACCAGCAATTGTATTGAGGTAAGCTTTAGGTGCACACTGTGCAAAGGACACTAAAGCTAAATACTGCAGCTCCCTGCCTGTATTTGTATCAGAACACCAGCAATTGTATTGAGGTAAGCTTTAGGTGCACACCGTGCAAAGGACACTAAAGCAAAATACTGCAGCTCCCTGCCTGTATTTGTATCAGAACACCAGCAATTGTATTGAGGTAAGCTTTAGGTGCACACTGTGCAAAGAACACTGAATCTAAATACTGCAGCTCCCTGCCTGTATTTGTATCAGAACACCAGAAATTTAATTCAGGTAAGCTTTAGGTGCACACTGTGCAATGGACACAGTACACTAAGTGAAAATACTGCAGCTAGCACAATAACCTGCCTGCCTGTCAGTATAGAGAATAACAGGAACGGATCTAGATAAACTGAATACAGTGTATAAATATATATACAACACCTAAGGTGCATATATATCCTCTACACACTGTAACTGCAGCTAACTGACTCGCCTGCCCGCTCTATCTAACTTAAATCAAATTACACTGTCTCTCTCTCTCTCTCTCTCTGTATTTTAACCAACGCCGCAACACACTACACAAGGCCACCAAGCCGGTGGCCTTATATAGTGTGGGGCATGTACCTACTCCTCTGAGCCATGATTTGCCAAAGCCACCCTGGCTTTGGCCATTTATGGCTCTCTGTTTTTTCCTTGCTGTGATTGGCCAAAGCATGCTGGTCATAGTGCATGCTTGGCCAATCATCAGGCAGCAATGCACTGCGATGCCGCAGTGAATTATGGGCCGTGGCGCGCCACTCGAATTTGGCGCGAACGGCCCATAATGTTCGAAATTCTGCGAACGGCCGAACAGACGATATTCGAGTCGAACATGGGTTCGATTCGAAGTCGAAGCTCATCCCTACTCAGGAACCCTTTGCAGGCGTTATGGCTTAATTAGCTGATTAGAATGGGACACTTTGAGCCTAGAATATTGCACCTTTTCACAATATTAAAATTTTCTGAGATTGTGGATTTGGGGTTTTCATGAGCTATAAGCCATAATCATCACAATTATGACAAATCACGGCTGGAGCTATCTTGCTTTCCATGTAATGAGTCTATCTCATATATTAGTTTCTAGACATGTGCACACTGAAATATTTCGTTTCGGAATTTCGTTTTCGTCTGAAAAATAAATTTATTTAGTTATTCCCGAAATTCGTTTTTATTTATTTCGTTTTTCGTTAGAAATTGCATTCGTCCGAAAATCTGAATTAAGGTCGAATCTGTCATTGAAGGCTTATGGTGTCTGTCGAATGTTCAAAGAAGATTCGACGGAGCAGCGAAACTGTACGACGCTGCAATCATACATTTCCGGTCGAATGTTCCGCCCACAAGCTATAGAAGAATTCTAATGTTGTATGACTAGTAATAATTATATTTATTCATTACTATTACTAGTCAACCAACATTAGAATTCTTCTATAGCCTATGGGAGGATGCATTTGACCGGAAATGTACGATTGCAGCGTCGTACAGTTTTGCTGCACCGTCGAATCTTCTAACTTTCGATGCTTTGTCGAATCTTTGTCATTCTAGCTATTTTACTGCTCCTCCTCTTTGGTTACAATCAGCCAATAAAATTCATCATCAACTTTATTTTTATTTTACTTCCCCCACCCAATTCCAGCAGTGATCTTTTCTCTCTATGTCGAATCTTTTCTCTCTATAATAACAAATCTTTTCTCTCCTATGTCGAATCTTTTCTCTCCTATGTCGAATCTTTTCTCTCCTATGTCGAATCTTTTCTCTCCTATGTCGAATCTTTTCTCTCCTATGTCGAATCTTTTCTCTCTATAATGTTGAATCTTTTCTCTCCTATGTAGAATAATCTTGGACTAATAGAGTTAAGGTTAGGCACATTCGACCACAGGTTCGATAGACACAGATTGTTATTGTCAGCGTCACGTCAAATCTCCTATCTATATCGAACTGTTGTAGCAACGAAAATGAAAATAAAGCATTTGTTTATGTCGGATCTTTCGGTTTTCGGATTCTGTGCTTTCGTTTTCGTTTGTTAAAACGATAACGAAAATAGCTGAAATTCGGACGAAAATGCATTCGGACGAAAACGAATGCACATGTCTATTAGTTTCACCTTTTAAGTTGCATTAGTGAAATAAATGAACTTTTGCACAATATTCTACTTTTTTGAGTTTCACCTGTTCATCCTCACATACTTCATTCCCACTCTCATCCAACACATTTATCATTTCCCTTTTTCCCCCAAACACCTTTCATCCTTTTCTTTCACTACAGCTTTTGCTTGTAATATTATTCAACTCTATGTATTTTTTAAAAGGCAGGCTTTCCAATACTTTTGACAATAGCGTATCTACTCTCCTAACCTTTTCTTTTTTTTTTTTCTTCAATAGTTTTTTATAAAAATGTTTCCAAGTGTGGTACATAAAAGTTCAAACAATTTGCGTTCCAAATTTTTGTTTCAGGAGATATCATATAGTTCTTTACAGTGCAATCAGAAAAAACATACGTCACTGAAGTGTAACTTCAAAACATATTAACGTGACATTATCATAGCTATCGTATCCAGACAGATGACTCAGTTATCGCGGTCCGGGGGTACTATCAGCTTCTGTGGGTTGTATGAACCGTTCTGCTCCGGACCACCTGGTCCAGGGGAGCCATGCAATTTTTGTTTTGTTAAGTTGACCTCTACTAGAGGCCAGTGTAATCTCATATGTGTAGTGTAGGTTAACGAGATCAATGGTATATTCAGTTGTAGGAGGTTGGGTGTTTTTCCATAATTTGGTCAAACTCAGCCGAGCAGCAAGAAGGACGTTGGTTAAAACCAATCTCAATGGGCCTGGCACCGACTCAATTGTCAAGTTGAGCAATGCCAATGCCGGAGAAGGTGGCATTTGTTCCTGTGCGATATCCGACAGGATGAGGAAGATGTTTATCCAATATGTTTGTATTGAAGGGCACGCCCAGAGGATGTGAAACAGGTCACCTCTCCCTGAGTTGCATCTCCAACATACGTCTGAGGTGGTGTTGTTAAAAGATGCTAATCTAGTTGGTGTAAGATACCACCGCAGAGAAATTTTTTGAGTGATTTCCCAGAATGTTGAATTTAGGGTTGCCTTGTATATGGAGCGTAGTGCTGTTTTCCACTGAGATTCAGTAAAGGTTTTTCCAAGGTCTGTGTCCCAGTGCATGTGTGGTTTAGTTTTAGTAATTTCCATTTTCTGATGTAGAATATTATAGAAAAGGGAAATTCCTTTTATCTTCGAGGGATTTGTCAAGTATGCCCACGCTCTAAGTGGGAGTGTGTAGAGTGGCTGAGCTAGGTGAGATAGACAATGTTTGATTCGTAGATATGTAAATAGATCCGAATTGGGAAGGGCGAATTTCTGTTGAAGTGTTTGGAACGACATTATTGTGTTCCCTTGGAGTAGATCTTGTATGTGGTTAATACCTTTACGTGTCCAGTGTGCTAGATATAGATCTGTAGTGAAATGATAGAGTGTTTCTAACGGTAACGGAGGAGAGAATGAGTTTGCCATTGTTGGAGTTAGGTTTATTAGTTTTTTCCAAGCTTGTGCAGAGGCTCTTATCGTAGGAGGAAGGGCATTGGAGATGGGGGCTCCAAGAGGGGTACTCAGCAACCAGTTTTGCAATGTATGATGTTTAATCACTGCAGCTTCGGTAATGCTCCAGAGTTTGCTAGGAGGGTTGTGAAACCATTCCTGTATTTGTGTCAGTAGGGATGCCCAATAGTAATCTTCAAAGTCAATCAGACCTGCTCCACCCGCTAATTTATGTTTTATAAGTGTATGTTTTGCGCATCTAGGTGGTTTGCCTTTCCATAGAAATTTGTTCAGAGTTGTTTGGAGAGATTTAAAGTAGGACGACGGGATAGGGATGGGGATGGTCCTGTATAAGTATATCAGCTGTGGTAAAAGTAACATTTTGAATGCAGCGAGTCTGCCCGACCATGATAATTCCTGTTTTGCTAATTTATGGGCCTCAGTTTGTAGTTTGGTAAGAAACGGGATAAAGTTGCACTTAAAGAGATTTTTTGTCGATCTTGGCAGTTGGATCCCTAGGTATGTTATGTCGTGTGCCGCCCATGTGAAGGGAAATTGTGTTTGGAGTAGGTTCCTGGAAGTTGCATCTATTCCTAGGTCTAATATGTATGACTTGGAAGCGTTGACCTTATAGTAGGAAATTTTACTGAACCACTGAAGAGTATTTTGTATTTCTGGTAGGGATGATATCGGGTTTGTAGTCATAAGAATGACATCGTCTGCGAACAGACTAACCTTGTGTGTTTGGTGTCCTATCTTGAGACCAGAGATATTTGGGTTCTGTCTAATGTGTTCTGCCAGGGGTTCCATTAGTAGGTTGAAGATCAGTGGCGACAATGGGCAGCCTTGTCTAGTGCCATTGGTAATGTTAAATGGTTGGGAGATCATGTCTGCAGAGAATACCCGGGCCGAAGGGGAGGTGTATAGTGCTAGGATAGCGTTAAGTATTTGACCTGTGAAACCAAACTTCTGGAGAACTTGATGTAAGTACTTCCAGTTGATCCTGTCGAACGCCTTCTCCGCGTCCAAAGAAAGGAGCAGGGAAGGCGTTCCACTATTCTCGGCATAATGTATGATATTGATTAGTCTCCTTGTAGCATCTGACGCTTGTCTTCCCGCTGTGAAGCCCGATTGATCCTTGTGGATCAGGTTGGGCATGATATGATTCAGTCGTGTGGCGATCAACTTGGCATAAATTTTTAAGTCTAGGTTTAATAGAGATATTGGACGGAAGTTCTGAGGTGTTACTGGGTCTTTCCCTGGCTTGGGGAGGGTAATAATTAATGCTTGTAAGGATTCCCGAGGAAATGTAGCAGAGGAGGCCGCGTCATTGTACATGTTCGCAAGGTGCGGGGCTAGGTGATGCGCAAATTGTTTATAGTATTCTCCCGTTAGCCCGTCGGGACCTGGTGATTTCCCTAAGGGGAGAGTGTTGATAGTCTCTACTATTTCTTGTACTGTGAAAGGGTCATTGAGGCGGGAGAGTTGCTCTAACGTTAACGACGGAAGACTGACATGTGAGAGAAAGTCTGTGATTTCGTCTAGGGTGGGTTGGTGTGTGTCGGGGTCTCGCTGTAGATTATATAGATCGCTGTAGTACGTGCTGAAAGCATCCGCTATCTCTTGTGGGTTTCTGTGTTTTTCCTTTGTGTGGGGATGTAGTATGTGGTCTATTTTATTTTTTATACGCCTGCCCTTTATACGTTGTGCAAGGGTTTTACCTGCTTTGTTGGATGTGGAGTACGAAGTGGCTTTTAGTCTTCTCTGGATTCGTTCGTACGATTGGAGGAGGAGGATACGTAGTTCTCGTCTAAATATTAGGATTTGTGCTGAGTATGTTGGATTGGGTTTGGATTTATTTCGTTGTTCTAATTTTTCAATTTGGGTCAGAAGGGAGTCTATCTGCATTGTTCTATTCTTTTTGTGGCGGGAGCTAAGCTTGATTAACATTCCTCTGATAAACGCTTTGTGCGCGTTCCACAGCACACACTGGTCGGACACAGAGCCTGAATTTATTTCGAAATATTCGTTTAATTGGGCTGTTATTTCTGGAGAGTAATTTGGATGTTGCAGGATATAGTTGTTCGCCCTCCATATGAATGTGTTGTTTTGTCGCGATGAATCAGACACAGTAATGGTAATTGGGGCATGATCCGACCAGGATGTGGTGTGGATTACAGCTGCGCTAATGTTCTGGAGGAGCCATTTGTCAGTGAGAAAATTATCAATACGGGAGTACGTTTTATGTAAAGGAGAGAAATATGTATAATCTCTCTCCTCTCCATTCAAACATCTCCAGACGTCAAACAAGTCATGCTCAACAATGAATTTTTTCAAGGGAGATTCCCTGCGTTTTAAAGCGGATGTAGAATCCATGTGGATTTTAGGTACTAGGTTGAAATCACCGCACAAGATTAAGTTGCCATGTCTCAGAGGTTGTATAATACGCATAATTTTGCGAAGAAAGCGAGCTTGTTTGACATTTGGAGCGTAAATATTCACCAAAGTATACTTATTGTTATTAACCTCCCTGGCGGTATGATTCTTTCTGGAATTATGTACCAAAAGCGGTACAATTATTTTGCATGAAAATTTGGTGTTATGTATTATAGGCCTGTGATTCTTAGTAATTACTTACTTAAACCTGAGCAAACCAGAGTCTAGTAAACATCCCGGGTATGATAAATATGAAACACAAAATTATAAATTATAATATAATGAATAACTATAAAAAATTATAAAAAATAGTAATCTAATTATAATAAAAAATATTCAATAATGTAATCAAATCAAAAACACTGAAATTTGCTCAGTTGCAGAATTGTCGCTGTCATTAGATTTAGTGTTTGATGACGAATTTCCCCACAAATCGCTATCGCTCAATTCTGCGAGTGATTCTAATTTATTATCGCTGCTTTCTAGCTGGTCTAAAACCACTTTTGACATAAAGGGACACTTTTTAGTTGCTATGGACAATCCCCAGTTTACAGGCAGAAAGAATGATTTTTATTATATAAAAGTGCATGCAGGACACTGGACAGACCACTAGGGACCAAGGGGGTGTGTAATTATTACATACAGTACTGTAATCAGTAAGATTACAGTATACTGTATGTATACTGTGTGTTTACCTTTTTGAATTTGCCGCCCAGTTCCGCTCCCATGCGCCGCTGCGGCTCGCAGGGAACGGAACTAGGAAGTCAGATGGGGTCGAAAGTGCCGACACTCGCCGGAGGTCTCGCTGGCGATCACAGCAGAGGACATCATCGCTGGATCGCCAGGAGAAGGTAGGGAAACTCCGCTGCGAGCTCTGCAATGTCTACCCCGAGCGTGACTCGGGGTTACCGATCCTAGCATAAAAAAACAACCCCGAGTCACGCTCGGGATTACCGCTAGGGAGGTTAATGGTACATACAAGAATGATGTAACGACCCTCTGGGTCTAGGTTAACATTGTGCAGTTGGAATGATACCGAGTTACGTATCGCTATCATCACCCCTCTTTTTTTAGAGGTAAAGGGGGCGGAAAAAATGTCTGTTCGTGCATTTAGGTGGAGCTGTGGAAAGAAAATGTGTCTCCTGGACACACAGTACGTCGCACCTTAGGTCCACAGCCGTTTTCCATAGCGAATGCCTCTTTGCGGGGTGGTTGAGTCCATTCGCATTTATGGATAGTACTGTAGTCGGCATTGCAGGTGTTGTGTGTAGGCACAGAAAAACAGATATGGTTTAAGCACTTACGGTACGTCGAGGATGTGTTGGTTCCCTGGGTTCAGAGGACAGATCTGTCTATAAGTATACGTTCTGATAGACCCTCTAGGGGTGTTGTATTTGCCAAACTTGCGGCGATGCTGCTGTAAAACAATAAAGGTTAACTATAGAACTAAACCAGATAAAAACTGGAACGTGAAGAGTATTCTTTTTCGATGGGGTGACCACCGGATAGAACGTTAGGTGGAGTAGAGAATGTACGCATTCAGCTAAACCACTAAGAGGGGGTAACAACTGTCACTGTTCAACTTACTAACAAATCGAAAGGCTGGAAGCCAGGGAGAGCATCATATTTGTAGATGTAATCAGGCCCAAATGCTGGTTGAAGGAAAAGAAAAAAAAAATAAGCTGATTTGATCAAGTGCCGCGACCCTGTGAGGAGCGGCGTGTCGTGCGGTTGTTGCGTTGCTCCTTCGGAGGGGTTGAATCCTGCAGTGCGTCAGGAATGATTCCCCAGGACTGGAGTAGATGCATTCCCTTTTGGATGGTGTGGATCACATGCGAATCGTCATTCCTTGTGATGATCAAGGTTGCAGGGTATCTCCATTTAAATTGGATCTTGTGGTTGTGGAGGCTTTTGGTGATCGGGTTAAGCTGTCTCCTCATTTGCAGGGTGTATTTTGAGAGGTCAGGAAATAGTTGCACCCCTGCGTATGGTTCAGGCAATGAAGGGTTATTTCTCAATGTCATGAGCAGCCGCTCCTTTACAGGGAAAAAATGCACCCTCATTAGGACATCTCTAGGGACTGATGCAGCTAGGTGAGAGGGTTTTGCAATTCTGTGGATTCGATCCACAATCAAGTCTCTGGGTGAAGCGTCGGGCAGGATTAAGTGCACAAGCTCCTTGGCATACCTAGGGAGGTCCAGAGGTAGGATGGTTTCAGGGACTCCTCTGATTTTTACATTATTTCTTCTGGACCTGTCCTCTAGGTCTGCCAGCTTTGCCCTCACCCAGGATTGTTCTTCTCTAATGTCGGCATATGAGTCGACTAAGTCGTTCACCGTTTCAGTGCATTCCTCTATTGTCCATAAGATGCATATCTGTAGATATTTTAGTGAACAGTGATGAAAGGTCAGTCATCAGTGAGGACTGGAGAGAAAGTAGCATTTCCTTTAATGTAGTATCCATCACTGGTTGGCCCGTTGTGGGGAATGAGGCCATGGATGATTGTAGGGCCTGGTTGGCCTGGAAGTGGTTGAAAGCCGGGGCCTCAATTTGAGATGTCCGCGGCAGCGGCGGTGACTCTAACCGCAACCGCGTTTTCGCTGGGCTGCCTGTGACAGGGTTGTCTCCTGCTCTGAGGGTAGGGGACTGGGGAGGGCGAAGTGAGTCTTGATCTACCGGAATATCGTCGGGTAGATCCGTGTAGGCCTCCGGTATCGCAGCCGCGCCGGCGCCATTTTGGGGCTGACTAACCTTGCTGGAGTATGTGGAGAAGAAGGCTGTCAGTTTTTTCGGCTGATGTTCAGTCATCCTCTTCCTAGACATGGCTGGCTATAATCTCCGATGTGTCAGGAGGCAGGATGGCCGTGGATTGACTGTGAGATTGGGCCTTAATCGCTTCTTGTCTCTCCCTTAGCTGACGAGCACTGAGTCTAAGCAGCCATCACCAGCGCTGGCAGACCACGCCCCCCTCTCCTAACCTTTTCAATTCCTCCAGATACTCAAACCTATTTTGCCACAACTCATGCATTTCTCTATCTTTCCTAGCTCACTCACACCTCTTCCTATTAAAATTTTTTTCATTATTTCACTCACTCCCATCAATCAACCACATCTTTAAAATCATTCACTCTCCTTTTTTAAAGCGGAGTTCCACCCAAAAATGGAACTTCCACTTATCGGAACCCTCTCCCCCTCCGGTGACACATTTGGCACCTTTCAGGGGGAAGGGGGTGCAGATACCTGTCTAAGACAGGTATTTGCACCCACTTCCGGGCATAGACTCCCTCGGGAGTCACGCCCCTTCCCATCCTCCCCTTTGTCTCCTGGGAAACACACTGTTCCCAGGAGAGAGCGGGGACCAGTGATGGCACGCTGCGCTACTTGCGCAAGCACAGTAGGGAACCGGGAAGTGACGCCGCAAGGCTTCACTGCCCGATTCCCTCATCGAGCATGGCGGCGGCAGCATCTGAGGACCGAACGTTTGCTCAGCCTCGTCTGCCGACATTACGGGCACGCTGGACAGGTAAGTGTCCATTTTTTAAAAGTCAGCAGCTGCAGCATTTGTAGCTGCTGGCTTTTTAAAAAAAAGAAATCGGGTGGACCTCCTCTTTAAGCTCCTAAACAAACAAACATACCAATTTTTCATCCTGTAACAAACTTACGTCCAATTTCCAAACCCCTCTTCCACGCTCACTCTTATATTTAATTCTCACAACATAGTTAACCCTACCCTGGTCTGTGATTTGGGGTTTGAGGGGTGTTTCACCTTGAAACCACCAGTATAAAGTATTCCTTATTCATATTTCTGAATAAAAACAAATATCAATGCATACGTGTACATTTTTCTTGCCACTAAAGAAGGTGAAACATCCAACCCTCCCAACATCCTCCAAAATATAGGTACATATCATATCTCTTAAATCCTTCCCTGAACTTTCTACCCCCCATCCCCTCCTCCACCACCACCACCATGCCTAACACCCTTATAACAAAGTTAAAATCCCCATAACATCTAAGTGGTCTCCCTCCTCTCCCAAAAACAATTTTAACTTTTAAAACAACCTTACACTTTATTTAGATTTAGAGAACACCCCACCATACCAAATATAAACAATTTTGGTTTTGGTATTTTGGTATTTTATTTTTGTTCTATGGTCACAGCACACACTTTAATTTGATAACCTCATCATTGTAATAAAAATATAAACAATAGTTAATTTTACAACTCAATATAAGCTTACTTGAAAAATCTTCTTTCATGTTGTGAGTAGGGTTGAGTGGACCAGAACTGTAAAGTTCGGGTCCGTACCGAAATTTGGGGTTTTTGGGTCCCGGACCCGAACCCGAACAATTGACTGTATGTTCGGGTCCGGTGATCGGCAATATGCACGTAAAGCAGCGCTTGTTTCCAGTGCTTAGAACTGTCCCTGAACAAAGTGTCATTTCTGAAGGAAAAAGAGAGTCATTTAAAACTCACTCGCGGCTATAATGAATTGTCGGCTCCCGGCAATACATAGAAAAGTCATTGATAAAAAATAAAAAAGCGTGGGGGTTCCCCCAAATTCAATTACCAGGCCCTTCAGGTCTGGTATGGATATTAAGGGGAACCCTGCCACAAATGGAAAAAAAATGCGTGAGGTTCCCCCCAAATATCCATACCAGGCCCTTCAGGTCTGGTATGGATTTTAAGGGGAACTCCACCCCAAATAAAAAAAATGGAGTGGAGTACCCCCAAAAATCCAGACCAGACCCTTTATCCGAGCACGCAACCTGGCAGGCCGCAGGAAAAGAGGGGGGAACGAGAGAGCGCCCCCCTCCTGAACTGTACCAGGCCACATGCCCTCAACATGGGGAGGATGTCCCCATGTTGATGGGGACAAGGGCCTCATCCCCACAACCCTTGCCCGGTGGTTGTGGGGGTCTGCGGGCGGGGGGCTTATCGGAATCTGGAAGACCCCTTTAACAAAGGGGACCCCCAGATCCCGTCCCCCTCCTATGTCAATTGGTAATGGGGTACATTGTACCCCTACCATTTCACAAAGAAAGTGTAAAAAATTGTAAAAAAAATACACAGACACCGTTGGGAAAGTCCTTTATTAAAAATAAAAAAATTAAAAACTAAAAAAAACATTCCAGCGATGAAATCCAGTGACCCACGGTGATCCGATGTCCGGTGCTGTCCACACGAAATGTCATTGGCTGAGCCTGAGCGGACCTGATGGGGAACTTCCTCCGCAGTGTAATAAATTAATAGACCCGCCCCTTCTAAAGTTCCCCATCAGGTCCGCTCAGCCAATGACGTAGGTGTAAAGCTGAGGACCTGATGCGGAACGTGAGAAGGGGCGGGTCTACTCATTTATTATACTGCGGAGGAAGTTCCCCATCAGGTCCGCTCATCCAATGATGTAGGCGGGGTCTGACATACGAGGGGGCGGACCTGATGGGGAACTTCCTCCACAGTTTAATACATGAATAGACCCACCCCTTCTCACATAGGCAGAGACTCTCAGAGGTGTTTTGTAACAGGGCCAGCTCCCTGCTAATCTATTTATAGCAACCTCCCCAGACAGAAATTTCAGGCTGCTTTTATCTGATGTGTCCGAGAATTTGTCAGGAGTTATCAGGTTGATAACAGAGGAATGTGTCAGGAGAGAGCTATGGGACTTAGCTCTTTGAAGAGAGATAACAAAACACTGCAGATATATGTGCCCAGCTCAAATTTCATTAATTGGGTTTACATCCACTTTCAAGAGGAAACCCCTAGTAACATTTATTCAAAAGATCTAAACTAAACTCAAAGAGTGATCATTATTTTTTATCCACCATTTAGGACCTGCCATGTGCCTTTCAGGTCATCTGAGGTTCCTCCTACCTCTACCCATCTTTTTTACATCATCCTTCTCTTTGCTTTTTAGGCCTTTACAGGAGCCTATAACATTTTGAACGTTCTTTACTCATTCAGAACTAGCTAAAGACTGAACAGAACCATCATGCTCAGTGACTGAATCTGCCAGAGGAGAATATACTTAGCTACAAATATCACCAATGTCTTCCTAAGGAGAAAGGTTTAGAGCAATACATTTTTTGCTTTAAGGTGCCTTGGCTATGGTCCATCTCCACCTGCTCCACTACACTTCTTGGACCACTTTCCTCTCCTCCTTTCCTCACCTTTCATGACTTCAACAGAACCACCAATAGATGAAGCCTCCTGTTTATCTCCTGCAACTGCAGAAAGGACCTGCCCCTTTACCTCCATAAAGGGAGTCGCCACCTGGTTTCTCACCCCTTACTGCATCAGCAAAAGAGGCTTTTCCTCTGGCAGTCTCAGAGCTTTCTCCCATTACATTATCATCCATGGAACTGGGACCCAGCAGGTCACCAGTCCAGCCACCATAAAGTACCATTGGGTAATCCTTTACCAAGTGCTTTATATTTCCCTATATGTGTAATTTTCACCTTTTGGGACTGTTTGGTCATCTTATGACCAGCTTTAAATCGTTTACAACAGGCTACTCCATCTCATACTTCTCCTTGGTAAAAAATAAAAATAAAAAATATTGTCCAGGGCAAAACAAATATCCTATATTGGACCCAATGAAGAAGGCTTGAGGTGGGTGCTTCAATCCTCCAGCTTCATCAGGATTCTATTTAAAGTGCATTAGTCTTTGGGTATTTAATATCTTAAACACATTTGTTGTTTTTTGATCCAAAATAAACAGTCACAATATCTCAAAAGAAAGTGTGAGGGTGCGACTTTGTGCGACCTTCAAGAGGGTTGGTTATTGCCACATTTGGTAAAGAAAGACACGCTGATGGAACAGCTGTGTCTTGGGCTATTTAGTTCAGAGGTGATTACAGAACAGGGCTCCACCCAACAGAGAGGAAGTCTGTGTGCATGAGAGCCAGGTGGGCTCTCTTCCTCTGAAGTGGAGTCAAAGGCGGTGCATGTCTGCAGGAGGCAGACATCGTTAGTGATATAGCAACAAAGGTGCTGACCAGGAGAAGCTAGGAGAAAGCTGAAAATCTTGGACACTCTGTGGGTCTGAGGAACAGACCGTCAGGCCTAGGCTAAAGGCCTGGATCGCTAGGAGGTAAAGCTACGAGGCTACTGCTAGTATGAAAGATACAGGAATGGTGGAATCCCCCTGTGAATACTACAGATGTGTTTGTGAACTTTTGTGCTTTTAAATAAAAATGGGCTACCATGCCCTTAAACAGAGTTGCTGACTGGCTTGCATCACTGAAAAAACGCATCTACTACGAGAGCTAACAACCCCCAATCTTACAAGTGGTGGAGATATTGCTTTGGGCAGTTTTTGGAAGAGTTCCAGATCCTCGCATACCAAAAACAGTGAGTAAAAAGAAACTGTGTTTAACAGCAATACTGTGATGAACAGCCTATCTGAAGGAAAAGTTACAATTTTCTGCAGTGAACTTCTGCTAGCTGTGTGGCAGCCAGGCGAATTCCATTGCACAGGAGTTCAATTAATGGACTGTGTTGTATACAGGTGATGTGCCTGTGGAAGTGAGCTCAAGCAGAGAGTAAAGTCTACATGTGAAAGCGTGCTGTTTGCAAAGTCTTGGAGACAGTACTGTACTTTAAAATTTTCCTGTGTGAAAAGGAAGCAATGTTTGCTGAAATGAGAGACAGAGCGGGTGTTGGTCCTAGCAACACTGGTGCAAGGAGTGCACAGGTGACTGCAAGTATGGAGAGTTCACCAAAGTCTGAGTCTGCAGTGGATTGGTGCAGGCGACACTTGGCCGCACTGAACCAAGTTAAAGGGGAAGGACATGTTGCCCCTGGCAACGCTGGTGCAAGATGGCCAGCTATCAATGTGCAAAGGGTTAAGAACCAAGTGCACTGTTTGCGGTGCAGTGAGTGGGGGCATGAAGTTTCTAAATGCCCTTTGTCCCAGGCTTCACCAAAGCAAAGGTATGAGAAGCCTGCTCTGAGTTTAAAGAGTGAGCAGATGGGTGTGGTTGCCCATGGCAACAAAGAAGAAATCCGTACAGCTGAATTCATACGGCCTATGCCTTCTGAATGTGTTGAGGACTTTTTGGATGAGTTTGCGATGATTGCTTTCTACAGAAGATGGCCCAGAAATCGCTGGGTTGAGTTGGTGCAACCTTTTCTGATGGAGGAGTACGAGGAGGTGTACCGTGGGATGTATCGTAACCGAGATGACTACGATCATTTTCTGGGAGCAGTCCAGTCTAGAGAGCGCTGGAAGAGATCAGCGGGGAGAATGTGGTCTCCCATAGCAACCGGAGAAAGTGTGTTTTCAGAAAGGAGGAGCTACAGAGAGGAGGTATACCACCGTCCTCATAGAGATACCAGTAAAAGTCTGCATGGTGGGAGAGGGCCGTCTCCCTTAGCAACAGGAGAAAGTCACCAAGTGCCATGCCTGAAATGTGGTCAGTTGGGCCACGGGATCTTTTCTTGTCCAAGCTTGTGGAATACAGCTGCTGATCGTGTTGTTGGGCTTAATGCTTTGCCTGCAGGCGATGATGGAAAATCCAAGAGGGATGTAATGTTACCCTGTTTCCAGGAGGGGGCGTCAACTTGTGAGAGCGTGTCAAAGAAGGGACAACTCCCTCAATTATAGTCTTCAACCCATGCTAAAGAGAATGGTAAGACTGTTCCTGTTAAAATCATGGGAAAGGTTAACTGTGTGGTTGCTCACAATGAAGTGACCCCAGAGCGGAGATCCACTGAAGGTGGAGAAGTGAACTTGCTGCAGTGTGCTGCCCAGATCAGTGGGGAGACAAGGGTTAGAGCCCTGCTTGCAGCGAGGTCAAAAGTTGAAAGGGACATGTGGACTCTGGGTACAGCTAAGGTAATCCAGCGGAGTGCTGGAAAGGATGTGCTAGGGGTGACCAAAGCAGTTGGTATGCCATGTTACCTAGTGACAGGTGCTGTGCAGTTGTCAAGGGAAACCACCAAGGAGCCTGCAGTGGTGAGGCAAGTGGTTTCCCAGGACAACTGTGAAGACGTCCTAGTGGGCAAAATAATTCCTTTGGAGAGGAAGGGTGGTGTGCTGAGTGGCACGCAGGGTGCCATGCATTTTGACAAAGGACCGTTTGATAGAGTTTATAAAACTGCTATGTTTATGAATGCTGATGACACATGTGCTGATGGTAATGTGATGCTTAATGAGGTAGGGGTGATCGCTAAGCAGGATATGCGATTCCCCTTGGCAACAGTATCTAAGGCTGCAGAGTTGTCCTTGGAAACCTCCAGGGAGCTCTGTGTGTTGGAGCCAGAGGTTGCCTGGGACAACTGCGGTGCCGCTCTGGTAGATAAGAGAGTACTTGACCTTGGTGATGAGAAAAATGGTAAAACTCAAATGTTTGAAATTGCTTGTACTGATAATGAGTTGTTACGGTCTGTCACTGCTGACAGTCCTCATAGGTTTAGTGAAGCGCCACCCGAGCAAAGTGGTGACGTTATGTTATTGCAGCCTGTTGTGTTTGAAAATGTTTTGCCACAAGTGCATTTAAACAAGGAAGGCTTAGTGGGTAACAGTGGAGTGGACACAATTTCTGCCATGCTAAATAGAGAGGCTGCAGGGCCGGTAGACACGGGTGCATTGGCTTTTGCAGAAATTAACCCTCTCCAGTTGGAAGGATCTGAAAAGGGCGCATACATAGCAGAGGTTTTGTCCACAGCAAAAAAGATGAGTAATGTTGAATGTCAGATTGATGAGGTAGTGGATAGCGATTTGGAAGGGCTCAGTGTTGCTGAAGGTGAGAGGATGAGTGTGACACATGCGATTGGCAGTGCTCGGCGGGAGCCGCAAATTTTGTTAGTTGCCTGTGAGGTAGAGGTCTTTTTAAGTGTCTCGGCCTCTCACGCCTTAGCAAATGAGTCCCTCCACATCGTTGGTAAAGGAAATGTTCCTAGAGTTCTGTGTTTAGATACGGTATGTCTAGAAATTTCTGAGATGTTGTGGGAATTGGTGAGAATCTTTCCAATATACACCTGCGTGTATCCACAGCAGAGGGGCGACATGGTACTGCATAATACCAATCGGTGGACGCAGGTGATACATGCGCTGTTAAGCAATGTTGATGAGAATTGGTTGCTACACTGTTGGTTGCTTTTGTGGAAAGTTGTCTCGCAGTTCTCCTCGAGAGTGCTTCCAGCGGCGGTTATGTGCGGAAGGCGCTCAGGGGAATTTTTTGAGAAGTTAGAGATATTAGACATAGTGGAAGTCTCTCCGTATGCGGGTGTGATGGGGTGTATTCCTGCTGGTGCGGTCCGAGGTGCGGCTGAGCAGTGGTTGGTACATGGCACGCGTACTGTCTCATCCGCTACACCTCATGTAAAGGAAGGGCCCAGAACAGACGTGGCAGTAGTGGGAATTCAGTCCATCACGCGCAGAGAGGTGCAGTTTGAGGTACCCGGAGACACTTTGACAGGAAATAACAGTAATGGTAACTGTAACGGAAATATGTATGAGAAGCACTGTGGAGCACTGTCAGACAACTCCGAGCTATTGGTTGAGGTACCAGTGGACACAGAAATGGTTAAAGAGATTGGTGTGGGAAAATGTGGTGGAACATGTGCGTTGGTAGGACAATTGTTATTGGAGTGTTGGACAACAGGGAGCGATGTGAAACTACGGGACTGTCTCATAGGGAGTAACTGCTTGCCTGTAGATGGTCCCTCCATAGACACTGTCCTAGCAAACAGGACAAGAGGTCCAAATGACCATATTGTGTTGAATAACCCCTTGTGGAACATGGCTATTGAGGATATGGTATTAATCATAGATAGTTTGGTAGCCAAGAGTGACCACACAGGCGTGGGTGAACCTGAGAAACAAATGTTGATGGTTAATGTTGCGTCAGGTAGTGAGAGTGGCCAGTCCCTGACAGATGTCGTGAAAGTGGGTCCCCAACAGTCCCGGGAGAGTAGGTCTGTGGGAGGAAAAAGAAGGGTCCTGAGGCCAAAAGGTAGAAGGGATAGAGAGATTAGTGGGAGCCCATGGTTCAGGAAGAAGGGCTGGTGGAAGTACACCCGGAAGAAGATGTGGGTGGAGTGCCCCTTTAGAGAAAAGGTTGGGCAGATTAGGACTACTGCTACGGATAGTTGGCACAGAGGCGCCAAGGTGAAGTGCTGGTGGACACATACCCCGGAAAAGAAATGGGCCTACGCAGCCAATGGCTGGCACAGAGGTGTCCCGTTTAAGGTGACGGGATCATGTGTTCCTCCCTCTGGTTCGAAACAAGGGGGGAGGGTATGTGAGGGTGCGACTTTGTGCGACCTTCAAGAGGGTTGGTTATTGCCACATTTGGTAAAGAAAGACACACTGATGGAACAGCTGTGTCTTGGGCTATTTAGTTCAGAGGTGATTACGGATCAGGGCTAAACCCAACAGAGAGGAAGTCTGTGTGCATGAGAGCCAGGTGGGCTCTCTTCCTCTGAAGTGGAGTCAAAGGCGGTGCATGTCCGCAGGAGGCAGACATCGTTAGTGATATAGCAACAAAGGTGCTGACCAGGAGAAGCTAGGAGAAAGCTGAAACTCTTGGACACTGTGTGGGTCTAAGGAACAGACCGTCAGGCCTAGGCTAAAGGCCTGGATCGCTAGAAGGTAAAGCTACGAGGCTACTGTTAGTATGAAAGATACAGGAATACAGATGTGTTTGTGAACTTTCGTGCTTTTAAATAAAAATGGGCTACCATGCCCTTAAACAGAGTTGCTGACTGGCTTGCATCACTGAAAAAACGCATCTACTACGAGAGCTAACAACCCCCAATCTTACAAAAGGTGTGTTTCTTTTTCATCCTTAATAAAAGGATTGCACATATGTACAGTGAGAGGTGTGCCCTGCTTATTCTTATTACAAAGTATCATATTGTCTACCAAAGTTGGATTACCCAAAAATGTCACATCCAACATGTTTGACTGTCAGTTTTTTTTCCAGAAGGTCACATTATAGAAACCACTGTGGAAAGCACTGCATGCCATACCAAACAAGTGCTCAATGATATTCTGTAAAAAGTACAATCCTTCAGTCACCCTTTTTAGCTCGGATATGACCAGCCACATTGTATTAGGAGCATCAAGAGCCAGTGCAACAATTCTAAAGAAAACACCATGCATAAGTCACAAGGAGAGGCTGCAGAAGAGATTGCCCCATGCACTACTAGATGTGTCACACCCAATAGCAGCACGAGGTACACCTGTAGCAAACACCCCAAGGCTAAATGGGACTGGTGTTGGGTTTACTTTCTGATATCTGATACTTGGTCTTAGCCAAAAGGCAGAGAAGCTAGATGCTAATGCTGGTGCTGATTGCTGAAAACATCTATATACAGTATATTTCCATTGTTGATTATAGAGATATTTCAGAGTGTTTCCAGGAAGAGTTAGAAGCTGCTGTTTATTGCTGAAAATACCTATCCAAAGTTACACTGAGTCAAAAAACAATAACAGTAAGTTGTACAGTGCTAAATGTGATTAGGAAGATATTACTGAGAGTTTCCAAGGAGATTTAGATGCTGCTGAGAATGTCTATATTTTACACTAAGACACAAAGACATTAATTTACTACGACTATCACATCTGTGTTGAAACTGTGCCCCAATGCTAATATGCAAATTGACATTACCAAGCATTTATGAAACTGTAACTACCGTTAATATGACAGACGTGTTCAGAGGTATCACTAAGCTTGGCAGACAATAAGGTATCAGGCTTGTTACCTTTCAGGTAAAATTTATGTTTTGTCCAACATTGCTGTTGCTCAGGAAGGAACAATAAACAAAATAATGAGTTTGAGTTTCAAGCTAAACATTTTACAGCAATTGACACCTAAAGGATTATCCTGGAAAGCTTTGGAAGCCTCTACAAGATCAGCTTCCAGCCATTTAATATAATCTGCTCTGGTTTTTGGGATGATAGCCATGTTCAGGTCAAACAGACAGTAGATTTATGAGCTTCCAAAGGGGTGAGGTAACAGAAGATTTATTCAAGAAGAATATTGCTTAAGCAAGCCGTGGGTGCAGCTGAAGGGTCACTAAGTAATGAATGAAGAGAAGCAACCAAACTAAATTTCATTTGTTAGACATTAGAAAATGAAGAGTGATGATTGTACATAATGATTAGACCATAAGGAGGATGACAGTTAAAGCAATTAGGAGCAGAAAAATATGGTACCAAAACACGATCAATACGAGAAAAAGTAGTGTAAGAGTGTGAATAAAGCATATGGGAATGCTCAGTAATGAAATTCAAGCAAAGTGTCAACAAGACTGTGTTGAGCTACTGTAACAATTCCTGATATTGTCTAATATTGTTGGGCAAGTGTCAGCTGAGGTATGAAAGTGGTGACATCATAGGGATCATGGAGATTAGGGATGAGCCGAACACCCCCCGGTTCGATTCACACCAGAACCTGCGAACGGACCGAAAGTTCGCGCGAACGTTAGAACCCTAATAAATACAATGGACGCGAACGTTCGAAATCTAAAGTGCTAATTGTAATGGCTAATATGCATGTTATTGTCCTAAAAAGGGTTTGGGGACCCGGGTTCTGCCCCAGGGGACATGTATCAATGCAAAAAGAAGTTTTAAAAACAGCTGTTTTTTTTATGGAGCAGTCATTTTAATGATGCATAAAGTGAAAAAAAAGGTGAAATATTCCTTTAAATATCGTACGTGGGGGGTGTCTAAAGTATGCCTGTGAAGTGGCATGTGTTTCCCGTGTTTAGAACTGTCTCTGAAAAAAATGAGATTTGTAAAGGAAAAAAAGCCATTTAAAACTGCTTGCGGCTTTAATGTCATGTCTTGTCCTGGCAATATGGATGAAAATCTTTGAGAAAAATGGCATGGCTACCCCATCACCCCCCCCCCTACCCCAGCCCATTACCAGCCCCTTTAGGTCTTGTATGGATATTAAGGGGAACCCTGCACCCAAAATAAAACCCTATACCTAAAACCATATATACTCTGAACAGCAGTATACAGGCGGTGCAAACAAGACAGGGACTGTAGGTTTGTTCTTAAGTAGAATCTGTTTGTAATTTGGAACAGGTACATTTTTAAGTGTAGCTGCAGCCAAAAACTCTATTTTTAAGCTTTTTGGAGAACATAGGGAAGGGTTATCACCCCTGTAACATTTGTTTTGCTGTCTGTGCACCTGTTCAGAACATTTCACCTCACTTTCTGTCCCAATGACAAATGTTTTTGGAAAAGTGGGGTTTTTATTGAAACAAGGATTGGTGATAAAGCATCAGTAGAGGGGAGACACCTTTTTCCCATATTAACTCTTACAGGAGAGAATTTCCCTTCCTAGGGGTAGATTTCCTCTCACCTCCTGTTGTCTCCTTCCGTTTGCAAGTAGGAGTCGTTTGTAAGTTGGATGTTTGAAAGTAGGGGCCTGCCGTATATACTCTGCTGAAATTTGCCCCTTAGATGTTGATGTTGCCACAACACTGTGAGCCCTCACAGTTACTCTTGGTGGGTGCTGGAACGCCCTACTTTGAACTATTATATCAAGAATTGTAATTACATGCCACTGTTGAACAGTGGTAGGAAAAATTGGGCCTTTGGTAGTGGTGCTGGTGCTACAACACTGTAAGCCCTCACAGTTACTCTTGGTGGGCGCATGAATGGGCCCTGCTGTAAATTATTAGATCAATAATTTTAATTTCATGCCCCTGTTGAACAGGGGCAGAAAAATTGGGCCTTTGGTGGTGGTGGTGGTGTTGCCACAACACTGTAAGCCCTCACAGTTACTCTTGGTGGGCGCAGGAATGAGCCCTGCTGTGAATTATTAGATCAAGAATTGTAATTACATGCCCCTGTTAAAAAGGGGCAGAAAAATTGGGCCTTAGGCACTGGTGCTGGTGCCACGACACTGCAACCTCTCCCAGATACTCTAGTTGGAGTGCAGAAATGAGCCCTGCTGCAAAGCATTGCATAAAAATTGTAATTACATGCCCCTGTTAAACAGGGGCTGAAAAATTGGGCCTTAGCCACTCGTGGCGGCACCCAGAAACAAAAATGTGCTTCCAAGCTATGATCAGGAATCGGATCATTGAGGAGGAAGAGGATAGTCAGTCAACATAACAGGACAGTCACTCTGCATCAGCATAGGCAGTCTTGAAGGGATGTGACATTTCAAAATAAATTATTCTGTTACATCAGCTTCAGGTGCTTGGTAGCTGGTGGTGATCCAAGACTGGTTCATCTTTATGAAGGTCAGTCAATCAACCGAGTCGGTGGACAGGTGCACCCTGTGATCGGTGACAAAGCCTCCAGCAGGACTGAATGTGCGTTCCGAAAGAACGCTGGATACTGGACAGGCCAGTAGCTCAATTGCATACTGTGCAAGCTCTGGCCAGTGATCCATCCTCAAGACCCAGTAAGCCAGAGGATTTTCAGTGGGAAAGGTGTCCAAGTCTGACCTTGCCCCTAGGTATTCCTGCACCATGTATATCAGACGCTGGCGATGGTTGCTGGAACCGATCATACCTTGGGGCTGCGGACTAAAAAATTGTCTGAACGCATCGGTCAGACGGCCACCTTCTCCACCGCTCCTTCTGCTACTGACCGAAGCCTCAGCAACTCGTTGTCCAGGACCAGGAGTTTGTAACCTCCCAGTCTCTGGGAACGCGTTGCACAGACCTTTCTGTAAGGCCTCCCGGAGATGTCTCATCCTCTGCGACGGCAAGATAAGGTCCGCAACCTTACATTTGTACCGTGGATCAAGGAGAGTGGCCAGCCTATAATGGTCCCTCTCCTTGATCCGAAGAATACGAGGATCCTTCCGCAGACTTTGCAGGATCAGGGAGGCCATGCAGCGTAGGTTAGCTGAGGCATTCGGTCCAGAGTCCTCTGGGTCACTAAGGGACATGATCCGCAGCAACCTCCTCCCAGCCACGTACAAGTCCACGGGTTTCTTGGGACTGTAAATCATCCCTAAAAGACTGCTGCTGTTGATGCTGAGTGCCAGGCTCCACCTCCATGCTGACACAATCCTCCTCCTCCTCCTCTTCATCCTGTGCGATGGGTGGGACAGAAGGAACACTGTCTTGGTAAAGGGGGCCTTGAGAGGCAAGGAAGTCCTCCTCTTCCTGCCTCTGTTCTGCCTCAAGTGCCCTGTCCATTATTCCACGCAGCGTATGTTCCAACAGGTGGACAAGAGGTACAGTGTCACTGATGCATGCACTGTCACTGCTCACCATCCTCGTGGCCTCCTCAAATGGTGCCAGGACAGTGCATGCATCCCTGATCATGCCCCACTGGCGTGGTGAAAAAAACCTGGAGCTCCCCTGACCCTGTCCTGGTGCCGTAGTCGCACAGGTACTCATTGATGGCCCTCTGCTGTGTGTGCAGCCGCTGCAGCATGGCCAACGTTGAGTTCCACCTGGTGGGCATGTCACATACAAGGCGGTTCTTGGGCAGGTTCAACTCCTTTTGCAGCTCAGCCAGGCGAGCACTGGCATTATAAGATCTGCGGAAATGCACACAGACTTTCCTGGCCTGCCTCAGGACATCCTGTAAGCCCGGGTACCTGCCCAAGAACCGCTGCACCACCAGGTTAAGGACGTGAGCCACACAGGGCACATGGGTCAGTTGTCCCTGTCGGAGAGCGGAGAGGAGGTTGGTGCCATTGTCGCAAACTACCATTCCTGGCTTAAGCTGGCGTGGCGTCAACCACCTCTCGGCCTGCCCCAGCAGAGCAGACAGAACCTCTGCCCCAGTGTGGCTCCTGTCCCCCAAACACACCAGCGCAAGCACGGCATGGCATCTTTTTGCCTGCGTACTTGCGTAGCCCCTTGAACGCCTACGGAGCACCGCTGGTTCCGAGGACAAAGCACAGGAAGAGGCCATGGAGGAAGAAGAAGAGGAGGGGGTGGAGGAGAGAGGTGTGTCACAACCAGTAGTAGCATTTTGGAGGCGTGGCGGTGGAACAACCTCCAACACTACTGCACCTTGTCCTGCATCCTTCCCAGCTGCCAAAAGAGTGACCCAATGGGCCGTGAAAGAAAGTTAACGTCCCTGTCCATGCCTGCTGGACCATGAGTCAGCAGTAATATGCACCTTACCGCTGACCGCCCTGTCCAGCGAGGCCAAGACATTGCCTTCCACATGCCGGTAGAGAGCCGGAATCGCCTTCCGTGAGAAAAAGTGGCGTTTGGGAACCTGCCACTGAGGAACCGCACATTGCACAAACTCACGGAAGGGGGCCGAGTCTACCAACTGAAAAGGCAGCAGTTGAAGCGCTAGCAATTTAGCCAAGCTAGCATTCAACCGCTGGGCATGTGGATGGCTGGGAGTGAACTTCTTTAGATGGTCCAGCAGCTGGGGCAGGGAAATATTCCTGCTAGAATCGGACGTTGGCGTACTGCTAGCAGAGTGCCCGCAAGTACTTGGCTGTGACACACCTAATTCTACACCTTCATTCCTCTCAGTGCAGGTTTCAGAGAGGACTGAAGGTATAGTGGGGTTGGAGATCCCAGCTGATGCGGTGCAAGGAGAGGTCCGCTTTGTTCTTTGGTGTGGGTCTTTAAGGTAGGCTTGCCAACGAGCTGCATGGCAGGTCAACATATGTCTGGTCAAGCATGTGGTGCCCAAGCGGGTGATGTTTTGGCCACGCGATATACGCTTGAGACATATGTTGCAAAACAGCAGCTGTGCGATCTGATGCACTCGACTCAAAAAAGGCCCACACCAAATAACTTTTTGAATAACGGGCAGAGGCAGCGCCCTGCACAGGCGGAGCTCTGCGGTGTGATTCCGTCGGTGTGCTGCCCTTATGCTGGCCCCCCGAGGGCATCCTGCCTCGTTGGAGATGTGCCTCCTCCTCATCCTCCTCCTCCTCCTCCTCTCTCCTATTAGGCACCCACGTGGAGTCAGTGACCTCATCATCCCCTCCCTCCTCATCACTGGAGCCAATCTGGCAGTATGCTGCAGCTGCTGGAACATGACTGCCAGATTGGTGTCCTTCTTGAGCATCCCCTCTCTCTGCTGTCACGCTACTGCCTTCCTCTAGCTGGGTATCATCATCAGACCCTTCGAAACGCTGGGCATCCTCCTGGAGCATGTACCCAACACTGTGCTCAAACAGTTCGGGGGACTCCTCAGGAGGACATGGTTGGTCTAGGGAAGGACAGACTGATGATGACATTGATACCAGGGAAGAGGACGCTTTGGCAGCTGCTTTGCCAGTACCCTGAGCCTGGGTGAGAGAGGATGAGGAGGATGAGGAGGGCTTGGTCATCCACTCTACCAAGTCTTCGGCATGATGCGGCTCAACACGTCCAGCTGCCGAAAAGAAGGACAAGCGTGTCCCATGGCCACGTGCTGATGGCGATGCACCGCGTCCATGACCAGCACTGTTGTCTCTAGACACAGAGCCTGCTTGCCCTCTTTTATTGGCTCCTGACTGTCTGCCTCTCCTTGTTTGCCTTCCAGACATTCTAATGGCATGCAGGGAAATGGGAAAACCAGCAATAAGGCCTAGCTTCAGGAGTATATTATGCAGGAATCACACTACGCCTGCTGTAGGTGCTGCAAATGCCTGTTGGTGTAACACACCAGGAAAAAGCAGCAATACAGGCTAACTTCAGGTGTAATATGATCAGGAGGCACACTCCGCCCGCTGTAAGTGCTGCAAATGCCTGTTGGTGTAACACACCAGGAAAAAGCAGCAATACAGGCTAACTTCAGGTGTAATATGATCAGGAGGCACACTCCGCCCGCTGTAAGTGCCGCAAATGCCTGTTGGTGTAACACACCAGGAAAAAGCAGCAATACAGGCTAACTTCAGGTGTAATATGATCAGGAGGCACACTCCGCCCGCTGTAAGTGCTGCAAATGCCTGTTGGTGTAACACACCAGGAAAAAGCAGCAATACGGGCTAACTTCAGGTGTATAATGTGCAGGAGGCTTAGCAACAATGACACTGACACTGTCCCCTGCCTATCCTTCTCTCTCCCTGCACACAAGGTTATCAAAGTATATGACACTGACACTCTCCCTGTCTATCCTTCTCTCTCCCTGCACACAAGGTTTAGCAAAGAATATGACACTGACACTGTCCCCTGCCTATCCTTCTCTCTCCCTGCACACAAGGTTTATCAAAGTATATGACACTGACACTCTCCCTGCCTATCCTCTCTCCCTGCACACAAGGCTTAGCAAAGAATATGACACTGACACTGTCCCCTGCCTATCCTTCTCTCTCCCTGCACACAAGGTTTAGCAAAGAATTTGACACTGACACTGTTCCCTGCCTATCCTTCTCTCTCCCTGCACACAAGGTTTATCAAAGACTATGACACTGACACTCTCCCTGCCTATCCTTCTCTCTCCCTACACACAAGTTTGAGGTACAAATAGCACTGACACTGTCCCTGCCTATGTAACTCTTTCCCTGCGCCGGAACACACTACACAAGGCCGCCGCGCTGGCCGCCTTTTATAGTGTGGGGCATATGCTAAACCCCCTGAGCTATAATTGGCCACAGGCAACCTGCCTGTGGCCAATTATGGCTCTCCTAGCTGCCGGCGCTGTGATTGGCCAAGCATGCGGGGTCACAGTGCATGCTTGGCCAATCACAGCGCCGGGATTGCACTGTGATGGCGCAGTGTATTGTGGGCCGTTTGCGTCACTCGAATTTGGCGCGAACGGCCCAAATCGTTCGATGTTCGCCGAATGGTCGAACAGCCGATGTTCGAGTCGAACTTATGTTCGACTCGAACACTGAGCTCATCCCTAGTGCCTGGCGGTCTTCGCGTCCACTGGGCACTCGCATCGGCTCCAGGCACAGGCTGCGCGCAGGCGCGCGCCTTCTACAGCATCTTAAGGGGCCGACGTACAGCTACTAAGGCTCGCCCAGGGGAGCCATTCTGCCGCAGTATAACTGCGGCAGCCGGTCGGGATTGGTTAAAGTGCTTTGTTCTAGGTTTGCATAAAGTGCACCAAGAGGGAAACACAGGTTTATCTTTTACCATCATGGCTTTGTTGATAAATACAGCCTTGTCTCTAATGCCACGTATACACAATTGGAAAATCCGACAAGATTTTTTTCCGACAGAATGTTGTCTCAAACTTGTGTTGCATACACACGGTCACACAAAATTCCGACCGTCAAGAACGCAGTGACGTACAACACTACAACGAGACGAGAAAAATTAAGTTCAATGCTTCCGAGCATGCATCGATTTGATTCAGAGCATGCGTGTTTTTTTGCGCGCCGGAATTGCATACAGACGATCGTAATTTCCAACAAGAACTTTTATCGGAAAATTTGAAAACCAGCTCTCAAATTTTTGTTGGCGGAAATTCCAACAGAAAAAGTCAGATGGAGAATACACACGGTCGGAATTTCCGACCAAAGGCTCACATCAAGCTTTTCTTGTCGGAATTTCTGATTGTGTGTACGCGGCACAATAATGTTTCATTTTTAGCAACAAAGCTGTTTTTCACCATGAAAGTGCTGATAATTTACGGAAATTTCACCTAAGCAGTCTGCACAGGGAAATTTGAGCCCAATTTCAACAATTTTTTTTTTTAATAGCCTAAGCTTCAACTAATGCAGATAGACACAAGTAATACATATTGTATGCTATGTTTATTACTTTGCTGTTCCATAATACCAGTCTTGATAAATCTAAAAATTTGTGTCTTCCTTTAATTGCTTATTACAGTATAACACCAGTGCTCGGTAACACCAGTACCTAATTTTACCAGCTTAGGTTCCCACAGAAAGATTTGCTTGATCTGACATGTCAGTCTTGTGCTTTTAGAGCCCTCAGATAGTTTAACAATTTACAGGAATTCTTCCACTCTTTTTTGTAGCCGAATATTTCATATTTTGACCTTTTTCTTAAAATATTACATGTATTACTTTATTTCACGAAGTACAGGATTTTTTTGGGGAATTCAGTTAGTGGGTCCTCAGTAGACCTAACACATATATTGATTCTACTAATTTCTGCCCCCTCTTTCTACTTGTCTGAGCTAAATAAAGAATCCAGCTTGCCTCTCCACAGATAGGCTATCTTAAGGGTGCAATTAAAGCCATTGCAGTCCATGTGACTCCTACTGAACCCTATAGAACAGGAGTCCTAGAGCATTTGTCAAATACATTTGGATAAATAAAAAAATTAAAAGAATGCTAGTTCCTTTTTTACCCTTATGTTGCCATCATATATGAGAGATCATGCTTGCAGGAGTTTACTATTGGGAGCTTAAAGATCCTGGATTGAGACCCTAAAGTGGAAGTTGCTACTTAGTCCAATTGGGGGCCGCTCTGGGAGGGGAGCGCATAGTGTGACTGGTGGAGGGTCACGTGGTGTTAAGTCACTCATTTGTTATCATTCACCATTGGATTGTGTGTGGACAGCATTGGTTCACAGAAGATATCACTGGATTAATGGACTTTGCCTGATATATATATATATATATATACACACACACATATATATTTATATACATATGTGTTATAATTTTTGTAACCACTAGGAGGTCACTGGTTGTACATATTAATGTTAGTTGGTATATGTGTTATAATTTTTGTACCCACTAGAGGTCACTGGTTGCACATATCACTTTCATTGTGACATATATAATATATTTTTGGTGTCATATGCAATACTCCCACTAGGGGTCCCTATTTTATTTTATTTATTCACATAGTATTTTTTTTGGAAAAGAGGGAGCTCTTCACATTTTTTTCTTTTTAAATTTGGATAAATAATGTAGAAATAGCTCAAAATGTACACAATTGTTAAAAAATGGATTAGAATTAAGTTTTACTGAGTTATAAGAAAGATGGGGACTCTTTATAATTTAGCTGTGGGCTCCCATCACAGATAGTGATGGTTAGGGATGAGCTTCGAGTTCGAGTCGAACTCATGTTCGACTCGAACATTGCCTGTTCGCCCGTTCGCCGGACAGCGAACAAATTGGGGTGTTCGCGGCAAATTCGAAGTCTATGGGAGAATTCTAAAGTGCTAATTATAAAGGCTTATATGCAAGTTATTGTCCTAAAAAGTGTTTGGGGACCCGGGTCCTGCCCCAGGGGACATGTATCAATGCAATATTTTTTTTTTTAAACGCCCGTTTTTTCGGGAGCAGTGATTTTAATAATGCTTAAAGTGAAACAATAAAAGTGAAATATTCCTTTAAATTTCGTACCTAGGGGGTGTGTATGATATGCATGTTAAGTGGCGCATGTTTCCCGTGTTTAGAACTGTCCCTGCAAAAAATGTCATTTTTGAAGGAAAAAAAGTCATTTAAAACTCACTCGCGGCTAATAATGAATTGTCGGCTTTTATCAATACATACAAAAGTCATTGATAAAAAAAAAAAAAAAACCTGGGGGTCCCCCAGAATTCAATTACCAGGCCCTTTAGGTCTGGAATGGATATTAAGGGGAACCCCGCCACAAATTTAAAAAAAAATGGCGTGGGGTTCCCCCAAATATCCATACCAGGCCCTTCAGATCTGGTATGGATTTTAAGCGGAACTCCACCCCAAATTTAAAAAAAATGGCGTGGAGTCCCCCCAAAAATCCATACCAGACCCTTATCCGAGCACACAACCTGGCCGGCCGCAGGGGAAAAGGGGGGGACGAGAGAGCGCCCCCCCTCCCTCCTGAACCGTACCAGGCCACATGCCCTCAACATGGGGAGGATGTCCCCATGTTGATGGGGACAAGGGCCTCATCCCCACAACCCTTGCCCGGTGGTTGTGGGGGTCTGCGGGCTGGGGGCTTATCGGAATATGAAAGACCCCTTTAACAAAGGGGACCCCCAGATCCGGCCCCCCCTATGTGAATTGGTAAGGGGTACATTGTACCCCTACCATTTCACGAAGAAAGCGTGAAAAAAAATGTCAAAAAAAAAACACACAAACACCTTGAAAAAGTCCTTTATTAAAAAATAAAATAAAAAAAAATACATTCCAGCGGTGAAATCCAGTGTCCCGCGGCGATCCGATGTCCAGTGCTGTCCGTCACTGGTTTTGCCTGAGCGGACCTGATGGGGAACTTCCTCCTCAGTGTTTTAAATGTATAGACCCGCCCCTTCTAAAGTCCCCCATCAGGTCCGCTCAGCAGACCAGATGTGGAACATGACAAGGGGCGGGTCTATACATGTATTACCAAAATGAGAGAAGTTCCCCATCAGGTCCGCCCCCTCGGTATGTCGGACCCGCCTACGTCATTGGCCTGAGCGGGGAACTTCCTTCACTGTGTAATTTAAATTTACACAGTGAAGGAAGTTCCCCGCTCAGGCCAATGACATAGGCGGGGTCCGACATACCGAGGGGGCGGACCTGATGGGGAACTTCTCTCACTGTGGTAATACATGTATAGACCTGCCCCTTGTCATGTTCCGCATCTGGTCCGCTGAGCGGACCTGATGGGGAACTTTAGAAGGGGCGGGTCTATAGATTTAAAACACTGAGGAGGAAGTTCCCCATCAGGTCCGCTCAGGCAAAACCAGTGATGGACAGCGCTGGACATCGGATCGCCACGGGACACTGGATTTCACCGCTGGAATTTTTTTTTTACATTTTTTTTAATAAAGGACTTTTTCAAGGTGTTTGTGTGTTTTTCTTTTGACATTTTTTTACGCTTTCTTCGTGAAATGGTAGGGGTACAATGTACCCCTTACCAATTCACATAGGGGGGCCGGGATCTGGGGGTCGCCTTTGTTAAAGGGGTCTTCCAGATTCCAATAAGCCCCCCGCCCGCAGACCCCCACAACCACCGGGCAAGGGTTGTGGGGATGAGGCCCTTGTCCCCATCAACATGGGGACATCCTCCCCATGTTGAGGGCATGTGGCCTGGTACGGTTCAGGAGGGAGGGGGGGGGGGCGCTCTCGTCCCCCCCTTTTCCCCTGCGGCCGGCCAGGTTGCGTGCTCGGATAAGGGTCTGGTATGGATTTTTGGGGGGACTCCACGCCATTTTTTTTTAATTTGGGGTGGAGTTCCCCTTAAAATCCATGCCAGATCTCAAGGGCCTGGTATGGATATTTAGGGGGAACCCCACGCCATTTTTTTTAAATTTGCGGCGGGGTTCCCCTTAATATTCATTCCAGACCTGAAGGGCCTGGTAATTGAATTCTGGGGGACCCCCACGCTTTTTTTTTTTTATCAATGACTTTTGTATGTATTGATAAAAGCTGACAATTCATTATTAGCCGTGAGTGAGTTTTAAATGACTTTTTTTCCTTCAAAAATGACACTTTGTGCAGGGACAGTTCTAAGCACGGGAAACATGCGCCACTTTACATGCATATCATACACACCCCCAAGGTACAAAATTTAAAGGAATATTTCACTTTTATTTTTTAATTTTAAGCATTATTAAAATCACTGCTCCTGAAAAAACGTCCGTTTTTAAAACTTCTTTTTGCATTGATACATGTCCCCTGGGGCAGGACCCGGGTCCCCAAACACTTTTTAGGACAATAACTTGCATATAAGCCTTTATAATTAGCACTTTAGATTTCGAACGTTCGAGTCCATTGTATTTAATAGGGTTCTAAAGTTCACACGAACATTTTGTCTGTTCGCAGGTTCTTGTGCGAACCAAACAGGGGGGTGTTCGGCTCATCCCTGGTGATGGTAGTTGTCTAAGCCTTGCCACTTATCACCTCTTGTTCTGTTTTGGTACAGTTTGAGTGGTAGATACTGAATTACATCTTTAAGCTGAAGACAAATTATTTATTTTTGGCCTCACAGCATATAAATGTTCTACCAGGACAGTATAGATTTTTTTTCATCTCTTTGCCTTGCCTTTTTTTTTCCCATCTCTAAAAGCTACTGTAAAAATATCTCATCTTATTACCATAAACCAAAGAACTGGTGTGGTACATTGATGACAATTATAGGTATACATCATCAGAGAATAATTTAATAGCCCCAGTGTTAGTAATGGCTTTTCTTTCCAATACTATTTATATACACATGTTAACCAATAATAATGCTATAAATCCACTTTTAGTATGTGTTAAAGTTAATGTACCGTTAGGTTTAAAATATCAAGCTTTGTATCAGCAATCACTTTTATTTACATGCAGCAGAAGATATACAGCTAATGTAATTTTCATTTCTCTGCTGTCCTGCTGTCACATCATGGGATGTTTTTTTTTTGTTCTTCAAGATATATGGTTTGATGGCAACTAATAAGATCATTTAATAAAACCTCTTGATTTGTGTTCTTTAATCCTTCAATGAGAACATATGCAAATAGTATATGTATTAGTGTATGTATGTATGTAATACAAATCTTACATTTTAGTAAATCTTGTAAACCAACCTTTGTATCCTTTTGCTTTATATACTACATGGATTATCTATATACAAATGATAGTATTAGTAAATTGGATGTATTGCACTTCATCAGATGTGTGCGTTATATCTTCCAATTTAGTTTTCAATTTACAAATCCCTCTGAAACTATTCTAAAATAAATCTATAAAAAACATTTCCATTAATGGCGATTTAATATTTGAAGGGCGTGCAAGATTTCAGTTGTGAAATCTTATTTTCGTCTAATTAGACAAAGAAATTGTATGATATAAAATCATTTATATCTTATAATACCAAGATTATGATAATTTGCCCTTGTGGCTATCAGTATGTAGGAATGACTATCTGTAAATTTCAGACAAGGTTGAAGGAACATACATCTTATATAAAATCAGGTGTTTTGAACCATAGTATACCTAAACGTTATGTTAAATGTCATAATAAAAATCTGGCAGGTACCACTATTCTAGCCATAGATAAACTCTCTCCTCATTGGGGAAGTAGTCATATTAGGAGGGACATCTCATGTCTAGAAACCAAGTGGATTACAATTTAAAAATGTATACTCCGTTTGGTATGAGTATTGAATGTAATCTGATGTAGCAGATTGAGACTTTATGATTTATTATTTTATAAAATTTATTTAAAAAAAGGCAAAATTGTACATTTCCACAAGATGGATTATTTCTCATTCTTTTTAATTATAAAGGCTGCTGCATTTGATTGATGGGTGGCTATCTTTAAACTCAGCTTTTTTTGGTCATTACGAGACTGCTGACCGCATATGTGTGTTTGGTCATCATCATGCATGCCCGACGATCAGAGCTTGGAGCCCGGTACAGCAATTTCAGCCTGCTACATTGGAAGCAGTAGTAGCAGTTACATCTCATCGGTATGTGAGACTGCTATGCTACCACATTTGCTTTGATTGATCATATGCAAATAGTGTATGTATTAGTGTATGTATGTAATACAAATCTAATGCCTGTACACCCGATCGGATTTCCGATGGAATAAAATCCGATGGACTTGTTTCATCGGAAATTCCGATCATGTGTGGGCCCCATCGGACTTTTTTCCATCGCAGTAAAAAAATAGAACCTGTTTTAAAATTTTGATCTGATGGGAAATTCTGATCATCTGTGTGGAATTCCATCGGAGAAAAATCCACGCATGCTCAGAATCAAGTCGACGCATACTCGGAAGCATTGAACTTCATTTTTCTTGGCTCATCGTAGTGTTTTACGTCACCGCGTTTTGGACGGTCGGAATTTAGTCTGACAGTGTGTATGCAAGACTGATGGAAGTCAGCTTCATCGAAATTCCAACGGAAAATTCCATCGGATTTTATTCCAATCGTACAAGGCATAACATTTTAGTAAATCTTATAAACTGACCTTTGTATCTTTTTGCTTTATATACTACATAGAATATCTATATACAAATTATAGTTTTAGTAAATTGGATGTATTCTACTTCATCAGATGTGTGCTTTATATATTCCAATTTAGTTTTCAATTTACAAAACCCTCTGAAACTATTCTAAAATAAACCTATAAAAAAATGTCCATTAATGGTGATTTAATAATTGAGGGTTGTACAAGATTTCAGTTGTGAAGAAGAGAGACTGGGTTTTACAAATGTCAGACACAAAATCTAGAAGAAGGAGGCCATATAGCACCTGGAGTGGGTTTGCTTATGGCACCATGTTCTTTTAATAATATGCTGTTGAGAGTTCTTGCCTTCAGTACAATTTGATGTGTATTTTACATGCTATCTTGTAGATCAATAAGGGGCCCTAACTGAAATGTAATACGGGGGTTAGGCATCTGAGCTTGCATCTACATGTCAATTTTTTTCTCAGACAAAAAAACGGACACCTACCTAAGCTGCATATTTAAATAGTAAATAAAAATAAATACATACCGTATATACTCGAGTATAAGCCGAGTTTTTCAGCACATTTTTTAATGCTGAAAAAGCTCCCCTCGGCTTATACTCAAGTCAGGGTCCCACTTACCTGTCGATTGGCTGTGTTGCTCCTGCGCTGCATTCTGGGGGTTGTAGTCTTCAGAGGCAGGCAGAGGCGAGTGACTCACTGGCTCGGGCTGGGCGATGGATGACTGCAAGCAGGGGCGGTACAAGGGGTTGGAGGGGGCACCAGATTGTGAGCAGGAAAATCTGCCCACAAAATCTAGTTATACCACTTGTATGCCCCTGTTGCCAGCCCAAAACAAAGATTATGCGCCCCTGCTCGTTGCTCTGTGGCAGAAGTTACACTCCTTTCCAGGCTCCCTTCTTGAGTTCCTGAGTCCCCCCCCCCAGATCAGAGTTGGTACAGTCCCAGCAGAGCAGGAAGAACCTCACACTGCAGCAGCGATGATTGGGTCCCACCCAGCACACAGCAGAGACCTCCTCCAGGGCAGCGTGAATATTGTGTACAGCACGGAAGGGAGACTGGATCATCTGCTACTTACTGTAAGTCTCCACTGCTCTGCATACTGTGATGTGAACCTGCTCTGTACTTTTCAGTGCAGGTTTATTGAAAGTGAAAGTAAAATTCTTGAACAGGTTAGGAATTAGTGTGACATTTCAGGTGCTACATAGATATAATCCACATACACATTATATCTTCTATAAAGAATGATTTTTAATTAGATATAATGTGTAAGTGGATTACATTTATGTAGAACCTGAAATTTCACACTAATTCCTAACCTATTCAAGAACACACAGCAAAGGATGTGATGATATCCCAGTCCAAGAAAGTACAGAAGTCCACTCTTGCAGTGTGGGGGGAAGGGGAGAAGGGGGTATAGCCTTTTTTTTTACTTACCTGATTTTATGCTCCATCCAGTTCCAGTGTTCTCCTCCCAACGAACACATCATCACATATAAAGGAAGATTAACCCTGTATGGTATAAAGTGGAGGCTGGAGTGTGACCAATGTCAGTCCCGGCTTATACTCAAGTCAATACGTTTTCCCAGTTTTACGTTGTAAAATTAGGTGCCTCGGCTTATATTCGGGTCAGCTTATACTCTAGTATATACGGTATTTGTATATTGATGTTTCTAAAAAGGCAAGGATGTGGCTAGTCAGTTTAAATCATACCCTTGCAGCAACATTGTTTCAATGAAAGACTATGATGTAGGCTAAGATGCTTTTATGCATTTACTATTTATTTATTTTTTTGCAAACAAAGTAATTATTGAATGGTAAGATTAAACAATTTAATTAACAAGACATGATTTCCACTTCCACTCACTGACTTGTGTGGTAATGGCTTTTCATTTTTTTTTTTTTTTTTTATAAACCAAAATTCATTTACAAGGTTTTTAGCATGCAGGAGTTTTTAACTTCATGCTGAGCAAAACAACAATTTAGACTTTGGATATTTTTGGTCCAATCAGACTCTCAATTAGTTTTTGTACAAACAACATGGATGTGTGTTTGAACACACATACAGCTGCTACCTTACAGCAAAAGTGTCTCCTGGGGTGGGAGGAGCACTGAGACAACTGTACACAGTTGACTAAAGCTGGCAATACATGGTTAGAAATTCAGTTAGTTCAGCAGGGACCGGCCAAATTTTCGATCAATGATTGCTACCAATCAATTTCTGTACAACCACTCTGTCGTATTTTCCCTGATTGATCAGCAATGCGAGCTATAGCCTGCAATGCTGACCAGTGTATTCAGTGATTACCATGGAATGTAGGCTTTAACCATCCAGACCAAAACCTATTACCTAGACACAAATCCAGGAAAGAGCCCTCACACTGTGCATTTTCAGGTGCCAGTGTCTCATATATATAGATATATATATATATATCTATATATATATATATATATATATATATATATATATATATATATATATATATATATATAACTTTTTAGTGTGTATTGTATAGTGCTGCATTAGCCTTAGTCAACAGAAATTTTTGAAATAAATATTAGTCACAATAAATTGGGAGGAAATTGGGAGGAGTGAAATTTTGATCTTTCGATGGAAATTTTTGAAATAAATATAGAAGGTTAAATTAAAGTGATTTTTGGTTGTTTTTACTGGTGTAATATGCTTCAATTTGCTCATGATTCATGGACCCACCTTTTAACTTTATCTTGGGCCTGTTCCTGTGCTAAAAAAACATTGTCCTATTAGCCCTTTTATTCTTTACAGATAGAAAAAAAACAGACAGTAAAAAAGTAAATAAAAAATGTAAAGCCACAGTCCAGAAATATTTATCAATGATCACTAGACATGTGCATTCGTTTTCGTCCGAATGCATTTTCGTCCGAATTTCAGCTATTTTCGTTATCGTTTTAACAAACGAAAACGAAAGCAAAGAATCCGAAAACCGAAAGATCCGACATAAACAAATGCTTTATTTTCGTTTTCGTTGCTACAACAGTTCGATATAGATAGGAGATTCGACGTGATGCTGACAATAACAATCTGTGTCTATCGAACCTGTGGTCGAATGTGCCTAACCTTAACTCTATTATTCCAAGATTATTCTACATAGAAGAGAAAAGATTTGACATTATAGAGAGAAAAGATTCGACATAGGAGAGAAAGATTCGACATAGGAGAGAAAAGATTCGACATAGGAGAGAAAAGATTCGACATAGGAGAGAAAAGATTCGACATAGGAGAGAAAAGATTCGACATAGGAGAGAAAAGATTCGACATAGGAGAGAAAAGATTTGACATAGGAGAGAAAAGATTCGACATAGGAGAGAAAAGATTCGACATTATAGAGAGAAAAGATTCGACATAGGAGAGAAAAGATTCGACATAGGAGAGAAAAGATTCGACATAGGAGAGAAAAGATTTGTTATTATAGAGAGAAAAGATTCGACATAGAGAGAAAAGATCACTGCTGGATTTGGGTGGGGGAAGTAAAATAAAAATAAAGTTGATGATGAATGTTATTGGCTGATTGTAACCAAAGAGGAGGAGCAGTAAAATAGCTAGAATGACGAAGATTCGACAAAGCATTGAAAGTTAGAAGATTCGACGGTGCAGCAAAACTGTACGACGCTGAAATCGTACATTTCCGGTCAAATGCATCCGCCCATAGGCTATAGAAGAATTCTGATGTTGGTTGACTAGTAATAGTAATGAATAAATATAATTATTACTAGTCATACAACATTAGAATTCTTCTATAGCTTGTGGGCGGAACATTCGACCGGAAATGTATGATTGCAGCGTCGTACAGTTTCACTGCTCCGTCGAATCTTCTTTGAACATTCGACAGACACCATAAGCCTTCAATGACAGATTCGACCTTAATTAATTCAGATTTTTGGACGAATGCAATTTCTAACGAAAAACGAAATAAATAAAAACGAATTTCGGGAGTAACTAAATAAATTTATTTTTCGGACGAAAACGAAATTCCGAAACAAAATATTTCAGTTTGCACATGTCTAATGATCACACACAAAGAAGAAAACACAAACATATACAAATCAAATAAATTAAACGACCCTAACTACTCCAACAGTGTAGTGTTTCCTCATCATGAAATCTCATAGTAAAGTAAAGTTAGATGGAACAACTCAATAGATTAGCAATAGATTCATGTTTGCAGTGGGAAATATAAGAAAGTGAAATGGGCTAGGATGAGCAGTTTAAGAATACAGATGTTCCCCCTGTTAAAGGGGCTTCCAGATTTCGGATAAGCCCCCCTTCCGCAGACCCTGACAACCACCGGCAAGGGGACAAGGTGCTTTTGGGTGGGGGAGCCCCAAAGCACCCCCCCATGTTAAGGTCATGCAACCTGGTATGGTTCAGGAGGGGAGGGGGCGCTTTCCCATCCCCACCCCCTTTCCTGGCCTGCCGAGCTGCGTGCTCGGATAAGGGTATGGTATGGATTTTGGGGGTGAAGCCATGCCGTTTTTTTCTTCATTTGGCATGGAATTCCCCTAAAGATTCAAGTGCCTGCATTGTTGAAATCAAAGTCGGATTCCGTTCATTGAAGTCGGATGGATGTCGGACTTCAAGTCGCAGGGCAAAATCATATAACAGTGGTACGACTGTTGTGTCGTACCAGTGTGAATCTGGCCTTAAACTTGGAAGTTGATTGGTTTCTATGGAGAGCTGTACTGGATTTTACACGCTCCAGTTTTAGTAAATCTCCCCAATAGTTAGTATTTTTCTCTCCCATCTGTCTTGCATTTATGGTTACTTAATTTATTTGTTTTGATCATTTGCCACATTCATTGCATATTTATCTCATTCTATTTAAAGTATTTATACAGATAAATATCATGCACTGACTGAACAGGCAGTGTCAAGAGAAGGTCATATCTACATAACTGAAGCACTAATCACATTGTGTAAATTCTTTTTAAAACCATAATTGCAAATACAAAAAGGAAGTAATGCAATTTTGCTCTTTAGATCAGAACCCAATTTTCTATTTTTCAAGTGCTAAAAATTTCAGATATACAGTTAAAGTTAAAATATGTTATTTTGTTTATCCAAATCACATTATAATTATATGGTTTTGAGGAAAGATGATGGTTATAGATTTTTTAACCCCCAAGAAAAGGACTGCCTTTATGGTATGATATTACTTTATGTCACCTGTCATGTGAACATGTCTTTAATTTGTAGAAAACAGGAAAGTACAGCACTTAGGACAATATTAAAAAAGGGTTTCTGCCCCCCTAAAAGAGCTCCACAAGGGAGTCTGGTAAATTATAACAAACAGGTGGGGTAGTGGCGCTACCTGGGGTACCCGACAGTGGGGAAACCCACTAGATTAGCAAAAAGTATCTATATAACCATATAATGTAAGATGTAGAGAGGGGCGTGGCTTGGCACGCAATGGAGACGGCAGCTTAACTGAGGAGCACACTACCCCCGCAGGATGCACAGGAGGTCTCACGGCACCCCGCTGACGAGATCCCGCCACTCTCTAGCAGCCTGTAAAGGACGAGACATTGCGGATATCTTCAGATTTCACTCGGCCTCCCAGAACGATAGGGCCCGGAGCAAGATGGCGCCGCCACACGTGGAGGAGGAATGCAGTGAGGATTCCCAATCCGCTACCGAGGAGACTGGTAAGGGATCCTCACGCAACAATCGCCCCCTCACATATGGGGAAATGACTAGCTTTGCAGCAGACATCAAGTCTACATTCTCGGCTGCCATCACGGACTTGAAGTCAAACCTCCTAGTACTTAATGAGAAGATGGCGGGGGCGGAAGCCGCAGGGAGGCACAGGGACGGGGAGATACGCAGATTAGAGATGGTCATGGTCTCCCACTCCTCACACCTCATTGAGGTCAATAGACACTTGGAAGACCTGGACAATAGGGGGAGGACGTGTAATGTCAGGGTACGGGGGATCCCGGAGTCCGTTGAAGCAGAACAGATAATGATGGTGCTGCAGAGAGTCTTCAACAGCCTGCTGGAAAGGCCAGAGGACACGGCTATTGATTTTGTCAGGGCACATAGGGCACTCTGAGCTAGAGGACCTGATTCCCAACCCCCTCGAGACATAATCTGCTGCCTTCAAAGCTTCTCCCTAAAGGAGGACATTATGAAAAAAGCCCGTAGAAACGACCGAATAATTTTTAATGGTGAGACTATCATGCTCTTCCAGGACCTCTCTCAAATAACCTTAAAGAACCGCAGGGCACTGTGCCCCCTACTGGATAAGCTCAGAGAAAGAGATCTCAAATACACATGGCGGTTCCCGTTTGCTCTCCTGGTGAACCACAATGGTAGGCAACATCTGCTAAGATCCCCAGAGGACCTGCCAGAGTTCTGTCATGCCTTGCAGCTGGACCTGATCGAGCTTCCGGAATGGTACCAAGATTTTCGTTTGCCACCTTTGGAGAAGAGCCCGCCGGACTCGCCGTTTTCTTCTCCTGACAGCAGGACCACTAAGAAGCTGAAGACGGCCCGCCGAGGAGGTTCCCACGCTGGGTCTCAGGCTGGAACCCCAAACCTCAAGTCCCGCTCATCCAGGGCTCTGGATGAATACGAAGTGTAATACGGATCCCTTCTCCTCCTTGTTCCCATCTCTCCCCGGATCTAGCATGATTACAGCTTGTTTATATGTCCACCCCTCTGCACGCTGGAACCCGTCTACATGAACATACCCCTGCCTGGTGAGTGCTAACACCAGACACTCTTCACTGCTCTCTTCAGCAAACGGGCTGCTCTGGAACAGCCTTTTTTTTTTCTCTCGCCTCTCACTTTTTACTTTTTTTTGGTCACCCGGTTTGTATACAGGTTTAGTAACCACTCTCTAATTCCTATGTTCTACTCCATGTTGTTTATTCCATATGAATCAGGCTGGACACACTCATAACCAATCAGAGAAAGAGAAAGTTTACTTCCCAGACTCATGCTGTTATACCTTCAGACTCAAACTTGGGCTGAGGATTTACATCCTGTTATAAATGTGATACAGGAAGGGGGGTTTCGTGCAGCCCCATGGCCGCAGATATTAATGTACCCCTTACTTAATACAGTTGGATGTGCATAAAGAGACTAGGGGGGGACCGCTTCTCGACCCACAAGATGTTTTGGGAGGAAGATATCTATATACACTTTTGCTATGTTAATCAGTTTTACCTTTTACAGTAGATGTTGCCGCACAGTTTCACTAATATGTCTCTGTCCTTGTTCTTTGTAATCTATGAGCACTGGGATACATGTGAGATGCCATTTCCTTTTTTTCTTTCTTTTTTATAGACACCCGCATGTGTCCCATATCGCTCATAGTGTGCAGAAATGACTCATTTACACCTGTCTATTGCCTTCCTTATGGCTGGGAGGCGAGCACCTCAGGTTCCACGACCCTTAGAACTACTTTACGTTAGCACTTGTTCTTAATACACTGACCTGTTGTATAGCCGCCTTCCTATCCCCCAAATAGTGCATCCTGGGTGAGCTTCATTGATCACCCGGGACTCACTAACTAGAGTTCCTTGTGGGTTTGTATAGCCCCAAGGAAGATAACCATTTCTCCATTCTCTGACCCTTTTCTCAGTACCCCTAACCCTTCCATACCTTACCTCTGTCTACCTTCCCCTCTCTCACCCCTCCTTTCTTTTATTTTCTTGAGTTTTTTCCTTCTCTCTCGAACTCCCCTCTATTGTAACAGATTACTTGTAATTAACATCGACCTTACGCAATATCTGTCTTTTTGATTAGCCTCTCCGTTAGCCGTAGAACACCAGCTCTCTCTGATTATTAGCCATGGCGTACTCATCTCTTGGCCGCAACCCAACAGTGATATCTCACAACGCAAAGGGACTAAATATCCCAGAGAAACGCACGACTCTCTTAAGAGAACTCAAAAAAGGTAAGCCTCGGTTTGTCTTCCTGCAGGAAACGCACTTCAAGACCTCTCACGTGCCCAGGCTCACTGACTTCTACTTTACCGAGGCATTTCATGCCACAAATGATGTTGCAAAAACTAAGGGTGTGTCTATCCTAATAAGTAAAACCGCCACCTTTGAAATCACTGACAAGCTTATGGACCCTGAGGGACGATTTGTCTTCCTGAAAGGGAAATGCGGGGGTGTACCCCTGACCTTAGCTAATGTTTACTTCCCCAACACATCCCACCTCTCATTTTGCAAACGTATGATATCACAGTTGAAGGGATTTGGCACTGGGTGTGTGATTCTAGGAGGGGATTTCAATATCCCAATGAACCCCCTCGTGGACACCTCCACTGGTAGGTAGTATATCACATATAAGATTCTTAAAAAGATCAAATCCCTCCTAAATTCTTTACAGCTGGTAGACTCTTGGCGTCTCATGCATCCCGATGACAGGGACTTTACGTTCCACTCCATCCCCCATAACCGATACTCACGAATAGATTACATCTTTACATCACAAAAGGGACCTCAACCTGATAGCAGAGGCCAATATAGGAATCCAGTCTATCTCCGACCATGCGCCAGTTTCACTCACCTTAGACCTGACTAGACTTCCCCCTAAATCCAACACGTGGAGACTGAACGCGGCACTCCTTACTGACCCACAAAGGCTCCCTGGACTTTCCAAAACCATTAAAGAATTCTTCACACATAATGTGGCACCAGATGTAGACCCTATAATGATCTGGGAGGCACACAAATGCACCAAAAGAGGGGAATTAATCAAAATAGGGGCTCACCGTAAAAGAGATAGGGAGAAGACTATCAGTCAGCTGACAGACAAAATTCATACCCTAGAAGCGTTACATAAAAAATCCCTATTGGAACGATCGGCGAGCTCTCTTCTGGAAACTAGGAAAGCTCTCCAGCAACTCCTAGACACAAAGACTAAAAGATTTCTGTTTTTTAGAAAAAAGGTCTATTACGAACATGGAGACAAAACCAGTAGGTTTCTAGCCAGTGCTCTGAAAGACACCAAATCGATTCAGAACATTCTGGGCATTAGAAATTTCAAAGGCAAAGTAGACATTACTACAGAAGAAATTGGCAAACACTTCCATGACTATTACTCCAGCCTTTACAATCTACCCACCCAGGGAAATCCCCTACACTCTCCAAAGTCTAGACTTCAAGTAATTCAGGAATACTTAAACAAATCCAATTTACCCACTCTAACAGGAGAGGTTGCCCAACAACTAGACAATCCCCATTGATAAATCAGAAATTCTGCAGTCCATTAAAGGACCTAAAAGCAGGTAAAAGTCCAGGACCGGATGGGTTCACTTCCATTTGTTACAAGACCTTCACTGACCTGCTCCTCGACCCTCTACACAAAGCTCTGAATTCCCTATCATCGCCTAGGACGGTACCGCCGTCATTCCTCTCTGCCCACATAACAGTCATATCGAAACCGAACAAAGACCCCCAACTGTGCGCCAGCTATAAACCAATTTCGCTCCTTAACATTGATGTCAAGCTTTTGGCCAAAATACTCGCCAACAGGCTTAGACCATTGCTGCACAGTATCATTGGTCCTGACCAAGCTGGCTTTATGCCGGGCAGGGAGACCAGGGATAGTGTGACAAAAGCACTCAACCTAATATATGCAGCACGTTCACGGAAGATCAAAGGCTTTTTCCTGCCCACAGACGCGGAGAAGGCATTTGATCGTGTAGCATGGGACTACATGCTAGGGACATGCCAACACATTGGTTTGGGCTCTCGCATGATGTCATGGATCACGTCGCTTTATTCAAATCCATCAGCACAAATTAAGATCAACGGTTCACTGTCGGAAACAGTCCATATCAACAATGGGACGAGACAAGGATGCCCCCTCTCACCCCTCCTCTTCATACTGTCACTAGAACCGTTCATCAGAAAGGTTTTGGCAGAAAAAGCTATACAAGGATTTAAGATAGCAGGACGGGAATTTAAGATAGAGGCATATGCAGACGACCTGCTCTTTTTCCTAACCAATCCCCATGTTACCTTACCTTCTCTATTGCATGAATTCTCCGTATTTAGCCGGATATCTAACCTTAAAATTAACTTTTCAAAATCGGAAGCCCTAAACATAAATTTACCCGCAGTCACACTTGACAGAATTAAATCTAATTGCCCCTTTAAATGGGAAACCTCACTTAATTATTTAGGAATTTGGCTGACTCCTAACATTGCTCAAATTTATGAACAAAACTTCCCACCCATCCTTAAGATAACAGACCAAGACCTTAAAAAATGGCACACTCGTAATTTCTTATGGTTTGGTCGGGCTGCCATATGTAAAATGACTATCTTGCCAAAGCTCCTCTACCTTTTCCGCAACTTACCAGTTAAGATCCCCCAGAGTTTTTTCAGAACAGTCTCTGGCTTGCAACTACGGTTTATAAACCACCCAGAATCAAATCCCAACTTCTAACAAAGCCCAAACTTAGAGGGATGGGTATACCGGACTTTAGAAACTATTACTATGCAGCCCACATCACCAGAATCATTGATTGGCATTGTCAACATACACAAAAGGACTGGGTCCAACTAGAGAATGATCTCAGCCCCTTGACCCTACGATTCTCCCCGTGGATCCCTTGGTCTAGCTATCCCTCGGCTCTTAAAACACACCCCTTCATAGGTACCTCACTTGGAATCTTTCATAAATTGACCAGACAAACAGACCTTTCTACCCCATTAAGTCCATTGATGCCCCTATTCAACAACCCAGACTTTCTTCCCGGAGTGGGGAACCGCATACTATGCTCCCGTCGTACTACCACACCACTGCTGGCTAAAGATTGCTTCCATAATGGCAGTTTCAAAGATTTCAGACGGCTTGATACCGAGATGGACACACCCACCCTTCCATTATGGACATATTTCCAGATTAGACACTACCTAAACCAACCTTCTAGGAGAGACTCATTCGGAAGGGAACTAACAGAACTGGAGTCAGTGTGCCTGGCGGGTAAACAAGTGCAGAAGGCTACCTCGATCTCATACGCATGGCTACGAGACCAACCTGTACAGGGGGATGGCAGATTCAGAGAGAGCTGGTCACGGGCCCTGAATAGGCCCATTTCTGCCAAACAATGGCAGAGAGCTTGCATATTTACGCATAAGTGCTCCCTCAGCTACAGAACACAGGAGACAGCCTACAAACTCTTGACCCACTGGTATGCAACGCCTGCTAAGATCCATGCCTGGTTCCCACAGGTTCCAGACATGTGCTGGAGATGTGGGAAGGAACGGGGGGATCTCCTCCATATCTGGTGGCAGTGCCCTGGGATCACTCCTTTTTGGGAGGCTGTCTGTGAGAAGATACAGGTAATCACTGAAACCACAATTAAAATTGATGAGGCGTGCTGTCTGCTTCATATTACCGAAGTGCCTTACAAAAGATATAAAAACTCTCTGACCAAACATCTATTGAATGCGGCGAAAGCACTCATACAGCTATTTTGGAAATCTGCCAAAATCCCCTCAATCCGGGACTGGCTTCAAAGAGTTTCCGAGATGTGCGATATGGAGGAAACGGTGGCCCAGTCTACAGACAACCCTGACAAATTTTTTGATACTTGGTCCCCATGGATACATTACAAATTGTCACAGGCATACAAGGACACATCAGCAGTAGACCTGGCCACCTAGTACCTCTATGCTGGCTCTACGAGACTCGGCCTATGTGGGCCTGGTCATTGACCCCCTGAAGGGCTGGACGAGTGGTGGTGTCTGACACCGCCCCTCCTATATATGTATACCCGAATAATAAATTAACTAGATTTGTATGAGTAACATATGTCTGCTTCTTATTGTCCCATATCTCAATGAACAACCTGTTTGAGGCCTCCGGAGAAGATTGACACTTCTAGTACTCTGTTCAATCCTTACACCTACCCCCTCCCGAGATTCTTCCCCCTTTCTTCTCTACCACCTTTCTTCTTACACTCCTCTGAGTTATGTCGCTCTATACACCTGCAGTATTTAATACAACCCTCCTTTTGCTATTGAACTACAACTCAAAGCCAAATTTAGCTAAAGACTATTGAATATTTTTATTATCAATGTTAATCTTGAAGTTTGACTGTTTTTCAGCCAATACTGTACTGATCGCATTTTAGGGAGCTGCGTCTCCCAAACTGATCTCGTCTGTATATTTTTTTCAATAAACTTGATGTTATAAAAAAAAGATGTAGAACCCGTACCTTGGTGGGATCATACAATGTAAATAATGGAGCAGTGAAACAACAATATGTGAGAAAGCATGAATAAGTGCATAACAATCTATGCAATAAAATCTCTATACCAGTGACCAAAAACCTAAATATATATGTATATATATATATATATATATATATATATATATATATCAATAATACAAAGAATCCGGTAACAGAACGGTGAAAAAATTGAACAAGTATAATATATATATATGAGAAAAAGGAATAAAACTGCGCTAAACAAGCTAATTTGAGAGAAAAGCCCCAGATGCTCAATCTAATAGCTTAGTGTATATTGGGAGCTGCGATTTAAATTGTGAACTACCATACAAGGTGAAATTAGAAAAAATTGGGGGAAAATCGCGCTAACCCGTGACCAAACACTATGACAGTGATGAAATGAAATGACCAAAAGAACATAAGATCTACTAAAATAAACAATAGAATCAAATGTATACAAAAGAAATTAAATGATGTCCTGTGATCTATATCAAATAAGTATAGTCCATATAGTGTAAATTAGTCCATCACAAAGATCCTTAAATAAATCCTTATAAGTGGCACCGGTGCTCCAGCTGTATATGCCCCCCCTGACAGAGGGTCAATTTAGGCAGAAATCAAAATGTATCTGCCACGAATCACCGCAGCACACAACACATAGGATTCCTAGGATGGCGTCCTCCGATTTCCATCAATGAGCACATGTATAAAAAAAGAATGGAACACACTCCACATAGTGCGTTAAACTTTCTAAAATGTATTCCATTAAAATAAAGATACACTTACAATTGTGCAGTTCAAAAATTTGCCTGTATTACATCTGGTGTGCCGGCCGTAGCACATTCAACAGACACCCGTCCTTGTCGGAAGTGATAGAGGTGACGTCAGTGCATCGCTCCGCCCTACGTCCGTTTCGTAAAACCTTACTTCTTCCAGGGGCGAATTTTTGAACTGCACAATTGTAAGTGTATCTTTATTTTAATGGAATAAATTTTAGAAAGTTTAACGCACTATGTGGAGTGTGTTCCATTCTTTTTTTATACATGTGCCCATTGATGGAAATCGGAGGACGCCATCCTAGGAATCCTATGTGTTGTGTGCTGCGGTGATTCGTGGGAGATACATTTTGATTTCTGCCTAAATTGACCCTCTGTCAGGGGGGGCATATACAGCTGGTAAGGAGAAATCCTGCTATTTGGTGGTGGAAAGTCACAGATGTATGCGGACACAACAACTTATATGATTTTTCACGGAGCACCGGTGCCACTTATAAGGATTTATTTAAGGATCTTTGTGATGGACTAATTTACACTATATGGACTATACTTATTTGATATAGATCACAGCACATCATTTAATTTATTTTGTATACATTTGATTCTATTGTTTATTTTAGTAGATCTTATGTTCTTTTGGTCATTTCATTACTGTCATAGTGTTTGGTCACGGGTTAGCGCGATTTTCCCCCAATTTTTTCTAATAATATATATATGGTAAAAAGTAGTCCAACACTAATGTGTATAAAAATGAATGTTCTGAAAAATAGATGAATAGACCAAAAAATTACGAAATTATTGAAGAAATTCCCATAACAAGTTCATTCTCTGTGAGATAATCCAAAGTGACTTGGTGTGGTATGAAGCAGGTAATCAGGTGACTTGTGTGCGCCCCCTTCTGGGTCCCCACTCACCAGATGCCACCACCCCTGCAGGGGTAGATAGTGTATAGTAGCTGAAGCTGCTGGAATCCTAAGGCTTCTCCCCGTCAGCTCGGCCTCGAGCCCAGATGATATCCTGTGTTCCCGAGTGCTGAGCGAAGCTGGTATGATGGTAGCAATTCCTCAGCAGTGAATCCTCATAGGAAGAGACAAGGGCTCCAATAGTGTAGTATCATCGGTGTTTATTAAAAAAGTAAAAAAATAACAAGGGGTACCAGCCTCAACACATAAAAAGCAGCTGGTACTCCCCAAGAACATACACTAAAATCCATGGGTAGATGAGCGTAACAGAGGCCGGGATGAGCAGCGTGGGTTCCAGCTGCGTTCCAACCGCTCTCCTCGCAACCCGGAAATGACGCAACGTGCGTATATCTGACCACGCCTTAAGCTTTTCGCCAATGGACGTCGTCTGAGGCAGTGACTTGTACAGCCTACACTAAGTCTAAATAGGCAGAGCATCCGTCCAAAGTTCCTCCCACCCCCATTAACAGGGCGTATTCGGCTAAACAGCTAACAACACTTGAGGCTATACCTAATAAAGGGCCGCCCACTCTACAGCTGTGAACAGCTGGACGCTCGCTCTCCCATAAGCACATAAGAAAGGCTATGTAAATCAATATAAAAACATTAAAAAACATGTATAAATCAAAGCAATGTGGAGGATAAATCAGAAATTATCAAATACAGAGCTGGCAGAGACAGAAGGACAAATATATATATATATATATATATATATATATATATATATATATATTAGATAATGAATAAAAATAGAGGTTGGAGTAAATATCATCCAGGCATTGCACTAGGATGTGCGCCATCCAGTGGTGGAATTCTGAACCACAACAAGACGAAGTGGTAAAAGATGATATTACCTTGTAAAACTATTTGATAAATATATCATTGAGACAATAAGGCAATGGAATAAATCCTCCAATAGGCTTTCTAATATCTACCCTCCCCGTAGGATAAGGATAGAAAGGTAGATAGAACTAAAAAATATATAGAAAATATAGAAAAATAATATATATATATAAAAATGTATATGTGAATGATAGAAAGGGGATCCTAGACCATCTATATGACCTAAAAACTGACAGGGTAGTACAAATTCAAAGCTTTCAGAGCCAGAAGGACAAAAAATATTTATATTAAATAAATAGTAAATAAAGGTTTGAGTAAATATCATCCAGGCAATGCACTAAGGATGTGCGCCATCCAGTGATGGAATTCTAAACCACAACTAGACAATGTGCCAAAGATGATATTACCTTGTAAAACTATTTGATAAGTATATCATGGCGATGGAATAAGTCCTCCAGAAGGATTGCTAATATCTACCCTCCCGATAGGATAAGGATTGAAAGGTAGATGGAGATAAAAAATATAGAAAATATAGGAAATTTTATATATATATATAAATGTAAGATAGAAAGGGGATCCTAGACCATCTATATAACCTAACAACTGACTGGGAAGTACATCAGACAGAGAGGGTAGAGGGAAGGCCATGAGGCTGAGGCTAAAGTTCAATCGGCAAGTCACTAATATTGCCACATAATGGTAGGGACACTTGGCTAAACCATAACCAGAAAGGAGATTATGAAGGATGGGTAAACCCCCAAAATCAGGCAATCAGGGGTTAGCTAAAAAACAGTTGAGGTCAATATCCAGGTTGAGGCCCCTAGGGGCAAGGGACCCCAGCCGATAAATCCAGGCGGTTTCATTTTGTGACATTAGATTGGTTTTGTTCCCCCCTCTCCAATTGTCCTTAATATGGTCTATCCCATAGAAGATAAGTCCAGCGGGATCCCTGTGATGTACCTCATCGAAATGACGTGAGAGGTTATGCTTGGGGAAGCCTTTACGGATGTTGTTAATGTGCTCCCTTATTCTCACACACAGGGGGCGTGTGGTCTTTAATTTGTAATTACGACTCATAAATAGGCCTCTGTGCCTCATAAAATACAGAAATACCATAATTATATAGGTTAGTAAAATAAGAAAACATTTGAACACAAGCTATATGAATATGTTATTTCTTTTACAAAGTTTTTATTGGTAGAAAAGTAAATTCAACAGATTAGTGCAACAGTGTGATGGTTACATCAAACATAAGATGAAGAAGAAGATCCCAACAAAGGGATGCTACACACGTGATACAATATTCATTAATTCATCAGTACAATTTAAAAAAAAACAGCAGCGGTACGTCACAATAAAATTTGTTCAATTCACCAGAGTATACTGTATGGTAGTCAAAAGCTTGGATAACCCAAGCGATATAAAAGGGGTGCATACACACATAGATTAACTGCATATTGATTGTGGATAAGAGTGAAAAAAATATATTTTTCTTTTTTTATTTATTTTGTATTGCTGTAACCATCATCACTAGGCTTACTCCTGGGAACCAGGAGTGTCAGAGAAGAGTATACAGAAAAAGAAAGGGAATGGTTAGACTGCAGAAAATAAGGGGGGACATGAGAGAGAGAAAAGAGAAGGAGGAAAGAAGAGGGGGACGAGTCCATCGGGGGGAGGGGGGGTTGCATCCAGAGACCCTTAGATTGAGAGAAGTAGCTTATTAAACCTGGAGGGATGGTTGTATGATGTCCATGGTTGCCAGACCCTGAGAAATTTATTGTGATTATCAGAGGTAAGGGACACCAGTTTCTCATTAATCATAATGTCGTTCATGCGTTTTTTTAACTGCTTTGAAGCTGAGTACAGGGGGTTTCTAAGCCTTTGCAATGGTCAACTTAGTTGCATTAAAAAGGTGCAGCGCTAATTGGCGTTCCGGGGCAGAGGAGTTCAAGGATAGGTTTACATAGAAGGGTTTCATAGGGGTCTCTTCTAAGGTTGGAATGGAGCATATTGCGTAGGAGGGTATTGACCCTGACCCATAGTCTACATACCTTATGACAAGTCCACCAAATGTGGGCCATTGTACCTTCCTGCGAACAACCCTGGTAACAATGAGGTGAATAGGAAGGAATAAAACAAGCTAGTCTAGCTGGCGTATAATACCATCTATAGAACACCTTGTATGCGTTTTCCAGAATGAGAGCATTCCTAGAAATGTTCGTAAGGGCTATCGTCATGATCTGCCAGTCCTCTGGATCCAAGTCTGGTTTTTGGGACACCACGCTCACACGCTCTGCACATGTGCGATCGCTTTTACGTGTCTGTGATGAGGATTTTTTCTACTTGTAAGGAAGCTCCTTGTTTTAACCTTGTTTTATGCGAATTGGAGACTTGGTGGAGTCAAATTACCTATATGCAGTATTCGCATGTAGCATTGCACCTGTTTTATTTCATAAAATTTACCTGAAAGAGACAATATCGCACTATTAGGAGTTTTATATTTTTGCATGATTTGCACTTCCTTTGGATATTCGAGACACTTGCTTTGAATACCGCCCGGGATATGGAGGCTCCTGGTGGGAGACGCCCAGGAGACTTGAGAAACCCAGGAGATCTGGATATCCATGTTTGGGTATCTCTGATCCAATTAGTGCTTTGTGACCTCCCTGAGCAAGGGGGGGGGGGTCGCTGGAGTTCCGGTAAGCCTTTCATCTCACTGGGGTGACGGTTTCACGAGGTCAAGCATTTGTACCAAGTCACTTTATTTCCACAAAGATTTTTAGTCACTTATATGAACTTTTTATCACATATGTCACTTTTTATTATTGCACTTTATTGTTGCATCTTATTATATGGCACATGGTTTTGTTTACACATTAATTGATTTATACATATTTAATTTTATGTAGTTGCATTTCTCTGCACATCTGCACTTTATCGATACAGGAATATTGATACATGTTTTACAAGCGCTGCACTTCTCTTTATCTATTTTGACTTTGTGCCTTAGTATTCAGGTTATAGTGTTCAGCTGCTGCTTGATATATTTTAAACTGAGCGCGGATATTTCACCCATCTACATTAAATGTTATTATTCTCGTAGGGGTGAACAGAGAATGGACGTCAGTGAATCCATTATCTGCTCACCACAAGAATTGTTTAGGATTCTCACAGCTGGGGGGAAATAAAAGGGCAATGAGTAAGACGCAGTAGTGGTAAGTCCTGTAGTTTTGTAGTCCCCGATGACCCCACAGGTTCACCGGGGATGAGACAGAGGTGAAGTTGAGGCGAAAATATTCTACGGAAGTTTTTAGCAGGTCTTCCTTAATGTCATGCAGAGATAATAGCATTCATGATCAATAAGGAATGTCGAGGGTTATGCACTAAGGACCAGCAGACCACTAGAAGGGGGTCGTGGTCTGTCCAGGGGGCCACAAGGATAGACACCGAATCTATTAAGGGGAGATGTTTTCTAAGCATTATCATATGGTCAATTCTAATGTGAGAAGTGTGTGGGTGAGAGTAGTACGTGTAATCTTTACTCAATGGGTGTAATTCTCTCCAGAGGTCTACCAGATCATGAGAGCATAGGGAGTGGGAATTTTTTTTTGCTGCAGATGAAGCGGCCACCCTTTCTGATGGGTATTTGTCCAGTATGGGATCCAGGGCCACATTTAAGTACCCTGCTAAAAGTAGGGTCCCTTTTAGGTGAGATGTCAATAGGGAGCAGACATGGGTCAAGAAGGGTCCTGGGTTAGAATTGGGGGCATGATAGGTCATTATGGTAACCTCTGCATCCTGAATAGTACCCATGAGCAGGAGGAATCTACCATCGGGGTCTGCTATCTGTTTAATACAGTTAAAAGGGACCGATTTATGAAAGGCTATCAGAACTCCCCTCTGTTTGGTCGGACCTTTAGCCTAAAACACCTGAGGGTATTGGGCGTCAAAGTGCTTAGGACTGGGGGCAGAGGAAAAATGAGTTTCCTGTAGACATGCTACGTCTATACGTTGTTTTTTTAGATACTTAAATACTTTCATCCTTTTTTGTGGCGAGTTCATACCTTGAACATTTAATGACAACCAGTGTAGTGTCATGGTGGAGAAATGATTAAGGGTTTACCATTGACTCCGGATGCAACCCCCATGGACTCAGGGGAGAGTAAAGAAAAAGGGAGATTGTGGGGAAAGAAGATGGAGGTAGTAAAAGAGAGAAAGAAAGAAAAGCACAGTAAGGCCAAGGAAATCCTGGTAAAAATAATTTGGATAAAGAAATAGTGCAACCAATTGTGGGTCCGGGGACCCACCAAGAGTTCAGTGATTGCTAGGACCATTGTCCTAAGCAAGTGTCCAACACTGTGGGGGCACATTGGTCCACCAGGCCAATTCGGGTTAGTTAATCATTTAAACCATAAGAAAAATAAAATGCATAGAAATGAACACTAAATATAACGTAAAATGTTACACACAAACTATTAAAGTAGAAACAGTAATTTCTAGCTCAAACGAAAGATTTGGTTAGACCCATTCCAGCCCCCCCGGGCAGGTCCAGGGAGAGGCAACTAGCATAGAAATTGAGCAACTTAGGTGCTGGTATCAACTACCTGTTAGGTAACTGCTGTAATAAACCATATCAACCAGTGAGGATGTGCATTATCTGGTATGTCGGAGATCATAGATAAGGGCCATAAGGAACAAGGGCATGGCCCATAGCCCGCAATGGGAACAGAGTGGGCCCTTAACCTGAATAAATAACAACTGGCCAAGAATGAATCTGAGGCATCAGCCAACTCCTCAACCGTAGGTCACTCCCCCCACCCCCCCGGTCGCCATCTATCTAATTGGGCGACCCAGGGTGGTAAACCCACAATTGTCAGTGCCGGCCACACTTAAATGTAAAGCAACAATCATGTGTACATTAAAATAGTAAACAAACAAAAATAAAAGGAATATATAAAAAGTTCAATACCAGCAATGCGGCTTTAAGGAGCCTCCAAGTGACTGCGGGAAGATTAAATCAACCTCTGTAGGCTACAATTGGGGAAAAAAGCCTGAGAAATAGGGATGAGCCCGATGTTCGAGTCGAACGTAAGTTCGAGTCGAACATCGGGTGTTCGCCTGTTCGCCGAATAGCGAACAATCTAGGGTGTTCGCGGAAAATTCAAAAGCCGTGGAACACCCTTTAAAAGTCTATGGGAGAAATCAAAAGTGCTAATTTTAAAGGCTTATATGCATGGTATTGTCATAAAAAGTGTTTGGGGACCTGGGTCCTGCCCCAGGGGACATGTGTCAATGCAAAAAAATAAGTTTTAAAAACGTTGGTAATTTTCGGGAGCAGTGATTTTAATAATGCTTAAAGTGAAACAATAACAGTGAAATATTCCGTTAACCGCTTCCCGACCGCCGCACGCACTTTTACGTTGACAGAATGGCACGGCTGCGCATATGGGCGTAAATATACGCCCCTTTTAAGATGCGAGCCTGACGCGAGCTCCGTGACCACGCACACGGGATCCGCGGACCCGATCGCCGCCGGTGTCCCGCGATCGGGTCACAGAGCTGAAGAACTGGGAGATGTTAGTGTAAACACAGCATCTCCCCGTTCTGCCTAGTTACATTGTCACTGATCGTGTTCCCTGTCAACGGGAACAGCGATCAGTGACGTGTCACGGCAAGCCACACCCCCTAACAGTTATAAGCACTCCCTAGGTCACACTTAACCCCTTCAGCGCCCCCTACAGGTTAACCCCTTCACTGCCAGTGTCATTTTTACAGTAATCAGTGCATTTTCACTGATCGCTGTAAAAATGACAATAGTCCCAAAATAGTGTCAAAAGTGTCCGATGTGTTCACCATAATGTCGCAGTCATTATAAAAATCGCTGATCGCCGCCATTACTAGTAAAAAAAAATAATAAAAATGCCATAAAACTACCCCCTATTTTGTAGACGCTATAACTTTTGCGCAAACCAATCAATAAACGCTTATTGCGTTTTTTTTTACCAAAAATATGTAAAAGAATACATATCGACCTAAACTGAGGAGAAAAAAATGTTTTTTTTATATATTTTTGGGGGATATTTATTACAGTAAAAAATAGATTTTTTTTCAAAATTGTCGCTCTATTTTTGTTTATAGCGCAAAAAAATTAAAACTCATTAGGTGATCAAATACCACCAAAAGAAAGCTCTATTTGTGGGAAAAAAAGAAGGACGTCAATTTTGTTTGGGAGCCACGTCGAAGGACCGCGCAATTGTCAGTTAAAGCAACGCTTTCATAACCCCAGTTAGGGGTTATGAAAGTATTGAAGACAGAGAGTTGGCATAATAGCCAGACAAGTAGAATTTTTTTAAAAAGTTACCATTGGTGGTTGGCATAGTTCTCTCAAGAAAGGTTTACCGTGAACTGTCACAATGGCTAAGGTTGGTCATTTACATTGAATTTTTAGCACAATTTGATATTGCAAGTGGAAAAACTATGATTTATGACTGAAAAGAATGTGAGATATTGCTTGAAATAAATTTGCTAGCAATAGTTCTCCACAGATGGCTGTTTTTAGCAAACTGTATCTATGTAAGGAATCATTTACCATAACATAAAATATCTGCTTTTGTTAAAGTGCAAAGATATGCAATGCTAAATGTATTGTTCTTAAATTGCTTAAATTGCTAACAAAACACAAAGATATACAACATTATCAATACACAAACAATACAAATAACACTTTAAATTGTGTGTATTTTTTTATTTATTTTAACAGTATAATTTCTAAATAATGAAGAGAAAATGTAAAAACTTACTGTGAATATGTAATAAACCAATATGTAAATCTAGTTTTAATTTGAAACATGGGGCTTCTAAATACTTTAGGCCTAGAAAAAGCTATTTTACTTGTCTGTGCAGCTTCCAACATTTTACTTCATGGTTCAGAAACTGTTACTTTTCTGTAGCTAATAGCACACCGCCACTGGTCCTGAATAACTGACATGCTTAAGAATAATAGTTCTTGATTGAGTATGAACATTTCTGGGTTATTTAGCACAGCATGGTCTCTAGGTGTATTATATGACTCATACCGACCTCACAAGGATTTTTTTTAACACAGTAGACTACATCTATTTACTGGTCGCTGGATGATGAAATGGTGCATGTTATTATAATCATTTTCTCTATAATTTCTTGTTTAAAGGACATACTGAAATGAAAATACATTATGTTTTTTATTTTAGGCAGAGAAGTTAAAGGGTATTCAAACCCAAGAAAAAAATGTATTAATGAATTGCAGCTTACCAGTCCTTAAATGTGTTGGCTGCGTTAATTTTCTATTTTCAGGCCCATTTCCTTTATTTTTACCTAATGATCTGCCTCCTGTCCTAGGGGCATACCACTCACTCGTTTTACTGTATCTAAGGAGGTTCAGTGCTGAACACATCCCCATCTCTTCATTTCAATATATTAGATTGTTTCTGTAGTATAAAGAAATAGCCTGAGCAATGCTGATGACACTGTTTGGGATTTTAGTGCACCAGAAGCACTGTTTTGTTAGCTCATTACATATAGAAGCCCACTTCCTAGCGAAATTACAGGTATTTTTGCACATATTCAATAGATATAACAAAATTCATTAAATGTTATACTGACCAGACCAGCAAGAAGTAAATAAGAAGTACACTGGTAAAGTGTGTTTAAAGACATTGTTTTGGTGTAGAAGGTTTGAAATAGTGGTGGGCTTATTAAACTAAATTTAGGGCTTCATTAGTTCTGTATTAGTAGCCTCCAAATTGACAGGAATTGCCATGATGTAATGTTACGTCTCAGGAAGGGAAGGGCTCTCAGGAGTTAATAGATTTGGCTACTAGGCTTAGTGCTAGACCGCAGCTGAAGCCACTGGCACCTGTGTACAACCCACTTTGCTCCAAACCTTATTTGGGGTTTGAAGCGTGCTGACCACTTATCGGGCACCAGGAGGCACCAAGAGGTTACAACAGGTTATATTTTTATTCTTGTCTATGTCCCTACTGGGGGTATTAACTCTCATTATTGGTCCTGGAATGAAAAGTGATGCAAAAAATGTTCCTTGTTAAAGAGGTTTAATTGGATTCACATAGTATATAGGGTTGAGCGAACCCGAACTGCAATTTACTGTATGTTCGGGTTCGAGTTCGGTGTTCAGCAATGTAATGGTGCATTTTAAAAAGCTGCAGGGTAGCCAATCAACATTCGTTTAACTTGTGTGCCCTTAGAAGCCATCACAGCCATGCCTACTAATGGCATGGCTGTGATTGGCCAGTGCAGCATGTGACCCAGCCTCTATATAAGCTAGAGGCACATAGCACAGCATGTCACTCTGCTTTAGATAGTGTAGGGAAAGGTTGCTGCTGCTGCTTTGAGGGAGAGAATTAGATAGGAGTCCTTATTTAGAAATCAAAATTACTCAGCGATCTACCTTGCTTTTGTTGTGTGGGTGCAGTGCACAATCTTTTTACCCTGCCCTGAGCCCAGTGCCAGAGAAAAGATAACTTTTATCCGTCTGTTAGTTAGGTTGGCGTCGGCGGGCATTTTATGCAAGCTCAGTGCACCAGCACTGCATATATGTTACTGTGAGATACACCCTTTAGATACTGTTAGTCTATTCTGCTATTCTAAAAACACCCATTTAGGGCAAAAAATATATATGCTGTTGTTTTATTCTGCTATTCAAAAAATAATAATTTAGGACATAAAACATTTTTTGGCAACGTTTTCTGCATATCTGTATGTGTGAGATACACACTTTAGATATTGTTCTCCTATTCAAAAAATAATAATTTAGGGCAAAAATGTATTTTTTGGTGCGTTTTCTCAATTTAGGGAAAAAAAAATATTTTGCAATGTTTCCTGCATATCTGTATGTGTGAGATACACACTTTAGATACTGTTGTTTTATTCTGCTATTAAAAAAAAAAAGAAATAGGGCAACAAAAAAAAAAAAAATTGGTGCGTTTTCTGCATATCTGTACCTGTGAGATACACACTTTAGATACTGTTGCTCTATTCTGCTATTCAAAAAAAAAAAAAAACATTTAGGGGAAAAATCTTAAATTGCGGCCTAGTCTGTATCTGTGCGTGTGAGGTACACCCTTTAGATACTGTTGCTCTATTCTGGTATTCAAAAAAAAACACATTTAAGATTTTTTTTAATGTATTTTATGTTATTTTAAGTTATTTCCCTATCCACATTAGTTTGCATAGCACTTGCCATGCTCTTAACAACATTTTGCTGCCATTTGCAGCCCTCTAGTCCTTTCCATTACTTTTTTAGAGCCATTTCAGTCCTCAAAAGTTCGGGTCCCCATTGACTTCAATGGGGTTTGGGTTCGGGGTCAAGTTCGGGTCAAGTTCGGGTCCCGAACTCAAACTTTTTTGCAAAGTTCGGCGAACCCGAACATCCAGGTGTCCGCTCAACTCTAATAGTATAACACAAATTCAAAAGTAAACAGGCATGAACAGAGAGAGTGGAGCACAGTATAGTATGGTCTGTCAGATAGCATGAGCTTGCGATAAATGGTAAGATACTCTTATATCAATACAGATATGGTTATCGGAGTAAGAGTACATACAATAATACCTGGGATACAAACGAGGTAGAGTTAACTGGCAGCGGAGAAAGAAGGCTTTGCCAGGGGAGAAGAAGCTCACATTGTGTAGGGAGGGGGAGCTCCACATCTATAGAGAAAGGAATAAGAGGAAAGAAAAAAGGAGGAGGAGAGAGGGGAAGGTCCACGGGGATTGTCCAGTCGTCAGCGCAGTGCTAAGTGAAGGCTATGAGGTGGCAGCTACCATGGTAGGAGGACAGCCTGGTCGAAGGTTGGTGGTAAACAGTGGGTGACCCTGGGTTTCCAGATCAGGTCAAACTTGGGAACCTGATCTCTTTCAATGGCTTCTATTTTGGCATGTATCATGGAACAGGTTGTGATGCAAAGCATTTTCAAGTTACAGTCACAGGAACAGAAGGTGAGGGGATATCTTCCAATGTCAAAACCTGTTTTTGGTGAGAACTTTCTAGGAGGGAATACAGTATATCCCATGACATTCAAGAGATCTAATCTTACTTATTTCTGTGTTTCTGGGACAGTTAGCAAATGAAAGGAAGCAAAGGAAAACCTTCCTAAAAATACACAAAAAAAAAAAGGCAAAACCCCCTTGGAATGGGACTTTGTAAGTGACTAGAAACAGGAGTAGATGTATATATAAAAATATAATTTATTAGAGTATCATACAAAATATTTCATGGATTTAAAAAAACATATGAGATATACAAATCCAGACAATTCTTGTTTAGATGTGAAAGACTTTAATTCAGACCCAACGGCCGTTTCGGTTTAATGCCCTTCTTCAGGGGATTAACAGACGTTTGAAGTCAATATGTCTAGTAAGGAAACACATTCTGTTAGCATAACAATTCCTCTATGCATCAAAAATTTTCAATTCTCAAAAGGGTATTGTATACAATCAATTCGGTAGTGAAGAAAAATCTTAAGCCCCATACACACTATCAGTTTTCTTGCAGGTTTTTCTCTTCAGGTTTACCAAAACCATGTAGTGCAAGGGCCTGCCTGATTGCATACGAATTGAAACTCTTAAGGTTTGACCTCATATTAGATGGTTTTGGTAAACCTGAAGAGAAAAACCTGCAAGAAAACTGATAGTGTGTATGGGGCTTTACATTGCTAAAGGATTTGTTTGGTATCCCAAATGTCCAAAAAACTGTGTGCGCAACTCAAGATGGAAAAAGGGGAGATTTCCCCGTTTCAAGGAGCAGATCAGTGACCTCCAGCAAGGGTCCCCACTACATGTATGTGGAAATAACCAACTCACCATCTAAGGATATATAGCTATAAAGGAAAAAACAAAGAAACAATTTCCTTATGATGAAATTGCTAATAGAAGAATATTCAAAGAGAATTTCAGCGTTAAACACTGATAATGAAAAAATCTATATACAATTGAAACCTTTTGAGAGCCTTGAGAACTACAAGACCCATGAAGAAAATATAAAAACACATTTGGATTTTGTGGCAAGCAATACTCTCCCCGCAAAGGAATGTAAATTTTGGAGAGATAAAATCGCCTTTAAAGAAGCCAAAGCATATCATTGGCAAAGAAATACTAACCTCCGTTCACATCCCAAATCAAACAAGATGCAGGGAGCAAAGGGTGAGAGGGGCTCAAATACATCTATAAATTCCTCTTTATCTTCTTCCTCACAGCTGTCCATTTCAGAAAAGAAAAAATCGTTAAAAAATAAGTGGAAGTCACCGAATAAGGAATTGAATAATAAACGCATGGTGGAGGCTATTTCTAGTTCTTTTCACAAAGGTTCTCTGGGTAATAAGGTAACAGATTCACGGGGTGGCTCATCTGAGCAATCTACTTCTGGGACATTGTTTTCACAAGGTAACACGATTGGTATTGTTGAACCCATGGCGGAAACTGATCCAAATTTAGCGAATATCACATCATAGCTAGATTTACATATGTCTACTGACAACCGCTTAAATATCATCAATCTCTCCGACTATATACTATAGGAGGATGAGGTATCAGTCCTGTCAAGAGGCCTTAGTTTCTGTCCTGAATCTGATGTAGATAAATTTGAAACCATAAAGTATCTACAATTATTTTCTAGGAAATTGCTATTAAAAAGCACGTATTGCAAAATTGATCCAACACCAAAAGAAAAAGAACAAACTCAACATGAACGTGATGTAGAAACCTTGGTTGAATTATCTGAGGACCAGGATGGTATAGACCTCTTTGACAAGATTGATCTAGAGAGCCTACTTGTCATAGACACTCCTACCAAAATTGAAAAAATACCTAAAATTCAATCATTTTTTAAGAAAAAGTCAGACAAGTTTCCCGCCATTGGTTCGAATATTAATCTGGGGGTCTTTCTCACGATGACTGCTAGAGAAATAAATAAACTAAATTTTCGCCCCAATGTTCTGTCTAATATGACCAAAGGGGAATAAAATGCCTTGGACAACCTGGTTAATCAGACACATCTAACCATCAAACAAGCGGGTAAGGGGGGTAACATCGTTATAATGAGCAATTCCCAGTATAAAGATACTCAATAATAAGGAAGGGTATAGACAGATTCCCAAATCACAAATTGAGAAATTCGATCAAGATTTCTATCTAATGATAGATAATGCATATGCTGAAAAAATTATGATATGCAAATTTGGAATTTCATTAGGACACTTTATCCCAAAATTCCGACTTTTTACAGTCTCCCAAAAGTGCACAAAAATCAGACAACATCCCCAGGACGCCCAATAATCTCGGGGTGTGGAAGTATTACTGAAAACGTAAGTAAGTTCATTGACGAGCAAATCCGCCCCTATGTCAACAATCTGCCTTAATTTATCAAGGACACCATACACCTCCTCCAGCAGTTGGAGGAGATGTCTGTGCCCCCCAATGCCCTGCTGGTGGCTGTTGATGTTGAAGCTCTTTACAGCTCCATCCCCCACCAGCAGGGCATTGGAGTCATTGGACATGTCCTTTCACAATCCCACAGAGATAATCATCCGTTTGATCATTTCCTCCTTTCTGCTCTGGAACACATAGGCGTGTAATGTGTTCTACTTTGATGGTTCCTACTACCTCCAGGTACAGGGCGTAGCGATGGGGACTTCTTGTGCCCCACCCTACACCAATCTGTACCTGGGGAATTGGGAACTATCTTTTCTATCAGAGGAAACTCTCTTGTCCCTGACGGAGGCCATCTTGAGCTGGAGTCGATATATAGACAACATTTTAATTGTATGGGTAGGCACCCCAGAATTGTTGTTGTCTTGCTTGGATGCGATGAACAACAATTCTTATAACCTAAAATTTACGATGACATATAGTAACACTTCCATCAATTTCCTAGATATTACTATATCGAAGGATAAAAATGGTAAACTTACGAGTGCACTATACCGTAAAGACACTGCCTGCAATACTATACTGCACGCAGGGAGTGCACACCCTGAAGCGCTCGTTAGATCAATCCCTTTCGGCCAATACTTATGGCTACGCCGAAACTGCACACACGATGAAACATTCCAGAGGGAGGCAAACAAACTAAGAGATCGTCTGCTTACAAGAGGTTACTCACTCACTTGCCTAAAAAAGGCCTAGAAGAGGGTCATTCAAAGATCAAGGAGTGAGATATTAACTTTCAAACATCCGAAAAAGGAAGTGGGAGAATCAAAGTCAAATACTCTGCGCATTATTACCAGATACAATAAACAGAGTAGTCAAATAACAGGATCATCTCCAAATACTGGCATTTATTAACCACTTCAATACCAGGCACTTACGCACCTTCCTGCCCAAGCCAATTTTCAGCTTTCAGTGCTGTCGCAATTTGAATGACAATTGCGCGGTCATGCTACACTGTACCCAAACAATTTTTTATCATTTTGTTCCCACAAATAGAGCTTTCTTTTGGTGGTATTTGATCACCTCTGCAATTTTTTTTTTGCGCAACGAATAAAAAAAGACCAAAAATGTGGAAAAAAAAATGTTTTTATTTGTTTCTGTTAATTTTTTTTGTAAATAAATACGTTTCCTTCTTCAATGATGGGCACCGATATGGCTGCACTGACGGGCACTGATAAGACGGCACCGATGAGGTGGCACCGATGAGGTGGCACTAATAAGCACTGATGATGGGCACTGATAGGCGGCACTGATAGGTGGCACTGGTATGTGGCACTGATGGGCACTCATAGGCGGCACTGATGGGCACCCATAGGCAGCACTGATGGGCACCCATAGGCGGCACTGATGGGCACCCATAGGCAGCACTGATGGGTAAATATGGGTGTCACTGATAGGTGGCACAGATGGGCACTGATAGGTGGGCACTGAGGGACACTGATGAGTGGCACTGGTTACTTTGGTGGGGGGTATTGCTGGGCATCACTGTGTTTTTATGTGCTACTATGGTGCCAGTCAGTGCCCATTTGTGGGCACTGATTGGCATATGTTGGGCATGTTTTTTAACATGTGGATCGCCATGGGGGATGTACCTAACCATCCACATGTTAGGGGCTTCCCTGGTGGTCCTGGCGGCTTCCCTGGTGGTCCTGGGCGGGCATCTGAGGGGGGGGCTGCGCTGATGATCAGCGTGAACCCCCACCGTCAGGAGAGCCGCCGATCGGCTTTCCTCTACTCGCGTCTGTCAGACGTGAGTAAGGAAGAGCCGATCAATGGCTCTTCCTGTTTACATCGTGATCAGCCGTGATTGGACGCGGCTGATCACGTGGTAAAGAGCCTCCGCCGGAGGCTCTTTACCGAGATCGGTGTTGCGGAGTGTCAGACTGACACACCGCTCCACTGATCGCCACGATGCGCGCCCCCTCGGGCGCGCGGCGACTGTTATCCTGCAGGACGTCAATAGACATCCAGTCAGGATAACGAAACCACTTCCCGGACGTCAATTGTCTATTGACCGGGCGGGAAGTGGTTAAGCATAGACCCGTTGTTAGCCCCTTTTGTACCATGTAAGCCATCTATTACATAACGTAAAACAAAATCTCTTAAAGTAAATAAGGTCTTTCGCGCTAATAGTGAGTAATGAAATGTCAAAAAAAGTGCTGTTGTGCAAAAAGCTGCAGAAACTGAACGTGTTCATGTTACACGATAGGGAGTAAAAGAAAATGTTTCCGTGCAAATTGCTAACACATCAAAAATGTGAAACAAAAGTGCTTAGATGCTTGTAAAACAATCAAACCATAAAAGAAAATGTCACTGGTGTCTGTGAATGATATACAAAAACATACAGAGAGAATAATAACCCTGTAAGTGCAATATAAACCACGTGAAGTGTAAATATACTTGTGAATATGAATTAATAATGAATACAGTAATCCATAATGATATCAAAGTTCCAGTGTGGAAAAATAATCTTGGAATATAGAATAAATAATGAGTAAAAAATAGGCAAATAGTCTCTCAAACGAGTGATCCTTGATGGGATGTGGTAAACAGATATGCTAGTAATCTGGTATAGTGTGTGTATCTCCAAAACTCAGGTCTCACAGGACTCTCACCTCCAGATGTATAATTTTAGGCAAAATCTGTAAGCTCTCTCTCCTCTATATTGATCCCTCCAGCGTGTGTAACTGTCTCATCCTTACCTCCACCGATGCTGTTAATATGGTGATCCTAAAGGGGAGGGGAGAAGCGGGGGATCGGTTCCAATGGGGTATTGGCTCCGAGAAGGAGAGACAGAGAGTCTCCAATAGTGTAGTATGTTAAGCAATGGGGAATTTATTTAAAAGGTAATGCTCGTACATTCCAAAATCACAAATTAGGCATAAACGCTTAAGCGGCGCGATCGCCGTCTTACTATTGGTCCGGGTACTTCCGGTCTGCGGTACCTCTCAATCTCCCTACGGCGTTACGTCACGTACCTCGTGACTTCTTCAGGGGAACCTGATTGGTTGTTGGGGTAATGTTTTTATATGTGTATACCGGAAGTTGTTGTTCGCCCATTTTCTTGTAGTCTGGTAAAAATAGATGGACGCCGCCATATTACCAGTGCTAAAAATGGCAAAAAATACATAGTGTACCTAGCTGTTTCATTTATTTGAATACTAATCTTCGCTGAAAATAGAATTAGGAGCAATGGAATGAAAAAGGTATTCGATGGAAAACTTATAAGATGTTCCATGTACTAACACCCACAGTTGGCTGACTGTATGTAGAGTGTATCACGGGACAATCAGATGTCATCTAAGGAGGCCGATCTCTATCTCTGCACCAATATAATTAAAAGTGAAAAACGAATTGGATATTGTGCAATGCATTAAAAAGGATAGATAGAAAGAATAATTTCAGTCATATCCTATGATAAAATATATATAAAAATATATAAAAAAAAATATAAAAATTAATATAAAAAAATTGGTGTAATCATTTATAATGTTGTCACGGATCATGATAAATAAATTGTATTATGTTGGTCTCTGACATCAGGGTGGCATGATTGGGGGCTAATAACATATTCCTGATCTCAAGGCCTCCGCAAATCAAATATACCCTAAAATGAGACATAAATCATTGGTAACACATACATCAATATTACAATAAGAAATAGAATAAGATAAAAATTCAATAAAAATACATTAGCCTATCAAATTACATCTAATATATCATACTGAGTCATAGGGGTTAGACCATGTCAATTCCTAAATGAAATAATTTGGGTATGTTCACAACTAATTGATGATAAAAAGCTACTGTGAGCACTGTTGGTGGAATATGTCTCTGACGTGGTTACTAGCTAAAAGTTGCTCAAAAAACTATTTAGGTCAAATTCCACATTCATTCCACCAGGAACGAACGTTCTTAAGGTATGGATCCATTTTGATTCCTTTTGACTAATGGTCCTGATTTTATGGCTTCCTCTCCAGTTAGCTTTATATTTATCTATCCCCCAAAATTGGAGTTGGGATGGATCCTGATTGTGGAATTGAGCAAAGTGTCTGGAGACATTATGTTTGGGGAACCCACTAATAATGTTTTGTACATGTTCTTTTATACGGACTTTTAAGGCCCTTTTAGTTCTACCCACATACTGAAGGTTGCAACTGCATTGTAGTACATATACTACGCCTTCAGTGTGACAACCTATAAAGTCTCTAATTTTGTATTTTTGTCCTGTATTGGTTCCTGTAAACTCGATCCGTTTCCCTTGAAATTTCTTCGCATATCGGCATATCAATTTATGTCTCATTTTAGGGTATATTTGATTTGCGGAGGCCTTGAGATCTGGAATATGTTATTAGACCCCAATCATGCCACCCTGATGTCAGAGACCAACATAATACAATTTATTTATCATGATCCGTGACATTATAAATTATTACACCAATTTTTTTATATTAATTTTTATACATTTTTTATATATTTTCTATATATTTTTCTATATATTTTATCATAGGATATGACTGAAATTAATCTTTCCATCTATCCTTTTTAATGCATTGCACAATATCCAATTCGTTTTTCACTTTTAATTATATTGGTGCGGAGATAGAGATCGGCCTCCTTAGATGACATATATCTGATTGTATGTAGAGTGTATCACGGCCCGGGACAATCAGCCAACTGTGGGTGTTAGTACATGGAACATCTTATAAGTTTTCCATCAAATACCTTTTTCATTCCATTGCTCCTAATTCTATTATCAGCGAAGATTAGTATTCAAATAAATGAAACAGCTAGGTACACCATGTATTTTTTGCCATTTTTAGCACTGGTAATATGGCGACGTCCATATATTTTTACCAGACTACAAGAAAATGGGCGAACAACAACTTCCGGTATACACACATAAAAACATTACCCCCAACAACCAATCAGGTTTCCCTGAAGAAGTCACGAGGTACGTGACGTAACGCCGTAGAGAGATTGAGAGGTACCGCAGACCGGAAGTACCCGGACCAATAGTAAGACGGCGATCGCGCCACTTAAGCGTTTATGCCTAATTTGTGATTTTGGCATGTACGAGCATTACCTTTTAAATAAATTCCCCATTGCTTAACATACTACACTATTGGAGACTCTCTCTCTCTCTCTCTCTCTCTCCATCTCGGAGCCAATACCCCATTGGAACCAATCCCCCGCTTCTCCCCTCCCCTTTAGGATCACCATATTAACAGCATCAGTGGAGGTAAGGAGGAGACAGTTACACACGCTGGAGGGATCAATATAGAGGAGAGAGAGCTTACAGATTTTGCCTACAATTATACATCTGGAGGTGAGAGTCCTGTGAGACCCGAGTTTATAGATACACACACTATACCATATTACTAGCATATCTGTTTACCACATCCCAGCAAGGATCACTCGTTTGAGAGACTATTTGCCTATTTTTTACTCATTATTTATTCTATATTCCAAGATTATTTTTCCACACTGGAACTTTGATATCATTATGGATTATTGTATTCATTATTAATTCATATTCACAAGTATATTTACACTTCACGTGGTTTATATTGCACTTACAGGGTTATTATTCTCTCTGTATGTTTTTGTATATCATTCACAGACACCAGTGACATTTTCTTTTATGGTTTAATTGTTTTACAAGCATCTACGCACTTTTGTTTCACATTTTTGGTGTGTTAGCAATTTGCACGGAAACATTTTCTTTATTTTAAAATTTCTTAAAGACTGCTTGATTCAGAGCGTATTTACAGGGGAATTTCGTACAGACCCATGTAGACGTCCAGGCACTTTTCGATGCGGTGGATGTAACCTTTGTCAATAAATGAACATTGATCCAAATGTAACTTTACCAAATTAAAAGATCTTCAAACCGACCCACTTTGCAAACTGTAAAACAGAGGGAGTAGTGTATATACTTACATGTCAATGTGGTGATTTTTATATTGGAAAGACAAAACAGCAGTTTTTCAAAAGAGCATCTTGACATGCATGAAAAAGTCCTGTCCTGATCTTCCCCTAGGTCGTCACATAAGAGACGTTCATAATAGTAAAGTTCCAAGAATCAAATTTGATTTTGGATAGAGTACATCCTAACACCAGAGGGGGAGACTGGAACAGGATATTATTGCAAAGAGAAACCAGGTGGATAGCAACCCTAAATGCTACACTGGCGCCTGGTTTAAACAATGTAATTAGCTATAGCCCCTTCCTTGAAAGATTTTCTTCTGGGGGATGGGAAGAATAACATAATATCAAAGATAGCAATATTAACACTACTACCCTATTGCCATCTGTTGCAAACATTATATGGGTTTTGAAATCATGTATTTGAGTGAGATTGCCTGTATGTGCGTTTATTTGTTTAATTTTAATTAAATTTTATTTATTTTATTATTCTTCATCTTTCCACTTGTTATTCTTGTTCACCCCCATTTCCTGTTTTCCCTGTTCCTTATTTACATTGTACCCTTCCTTTTTGGTGTCCCATGTGGTCTAATCTCATGTGTGTGCATTTTCTCGTCGGTTCATGGACCACTTAGTGCCCTCCACCCCGCGCACGTGGGGGCAGACTTGCCATCAATTTTTATTGTTTTGGCAATGGTGTCCCTAATCTTATCACGGTTGATACTGTGAAATTGCGCCAGCGCATGCTCGGCGCCGGGCGTCATCACTTTGGGGTGGCGCCCTGCGTGTGGATGTGGGGGGCCCCACCCTCCCTTTTTCGAGCTATACCACCATTTTTGCTTTCTCTCTTTTTTTCTCCCTTTATTTTTTTTTTATAGGGGGGGAAAAGGTTTTCCAATAATGTTGACCATTACTATTCTCTTTAAGCAGATAAATTGTTTTCTTTTTATTACTGCCTCTGTGTAGCGGATTTTGCAAAAATGCCCGGTGCCTGTCCCTTTATTGGATATGGCATGTTGCTTTACCTTAACTTGCTGGATGTGCTTTCCAGCTACATCATATTCTGACCTGTGTCAGTGTTTTTGTGCCCATGCACAGTACAACTGTATTTTCCGGGATGACGCTATGTTTATCATAGACGTCTATGCGTCATCACTATGCGACGCGGTCGCGATGACGTCACCACGCCCAGGCACCCTTCTGCGCATGCGCGGGCGTCTATAACCACACTATTTATAGTCGTGGCGGCTATCAATGGACAGATGCAACGGCTCGTATGGCGGAACCACACGCTTCCTCTTCATCTTACAGGTACAGCGGAGGCTCCTTCCTTTTCATGCTCTTTGTGGTATTATTGGGGTACCTACCCTCATACACACATACATTCTATACTCTTTTGCTCCCCTAGGTATACCCCTTTGAAGTGGGAGGACTTGAACCTCCAGTTTCTATTTGGGCTGCTTACATCAGTATAGTTAAACCTGATCCTGGACTGCTGGGTACGCTGATCCTCCCTTTGTGCCTCCCTTCTTTTGCTGACTTAATATATTGGTAGGTGTTTCTCTATATACTTTGAAGCAACCTTTCAAAGCCATATATTTAAATTATAAAAGTGGGAGGAAAAAGTTGCGCTACTATAGGAAAATGTATACAAAAAGTAGCTAGCATCAACAATGTGATATATTGCACAAAAAACTGAAAAAACAAAAAAATGCAGTGCTAGTAATGGTAGGACATTTCAGATAACTGAATATATGAAATGCCCAAGTGCACAAAAAGTTCCAAAAGGAAACTAAAAGGTGACAAAGAAAAATATAATAAAGGTAAAGAGGCACTAGTGGGGTGCCCTAGGTAAAAAACTATGATAATCAACACTGGATGAACTCAGTGGGTGAACCAAGATCTGAAATCAGTGGTGCTAACCTCAAAAACATATGTGGTACAATGTAAGGATGAGTTCTTGATAGGATCAAATGGATAAGTTCACTTTGAATGGAGGAACAAGGAATAGAGATCTTAGTTGTACCAACGTGGTAGGCTTGCTGTATACACTGTGTATTCCCTGTAGACCTTGAGCTTGTATACTATCCGCTTTATAACAAGGAGGTAAGAAATGGGTACTCTTACCGTTCATCGAGGACACACACACGTCAGCGACGGTGTATCAGTCATGCATAGACCAGGTATCGTGGGATCAGCTTCCAAGTAGTGATGTTCAAGGAGGAAACACTGGATGTCTCAACAAACGTTGTCACCATCATGGACTATCTACCATAGATGCAGAATGTAGGATCTCACCAGCCCGGAACATATGGTATTCAAAAGAAATTTGGTTCAACATAGAAGAAAACAAGAAACAACGCTCCACATAGTACAGATGAATCCGGGGTAGAAGGTAAAAAAACTTGCCTTTATTGGCTTAAAAACAAGACATAAAAAATGTATATCCACATACAAGCAGCTCGAAGGTGCATGTACTAAAAGATAAAAACAAAAACAAGCGTGGTGGAGAGAGCCAAGCAGGCTAAATGTCCGACATGTTTCGAGTGAGAACTCTTCAACTGGGGCATAACCTGCTTATCCCACAACACGCTCATATGTAGTGATCACGCTAATCTAATAATTGCCACTCACAATCTACAGCTGATTCTGAAAAATGTCCCTCCGTTTGTCCAGCCAATCACCGCGGACGCTTCCATAGAGCACGCCCATCGTTGGCCGGAAAGTCCAATCTACGAGCAGACGTGAACTGCACATCCGCGTCATCACACTGTCACTCAGTGATGTCATCACGCAGTGCCATAACAGGGCGCTTGCGTTCCAAACAACTTAACCACCAGGCGCCGTGTGTACGTGTCATCTGGGGGTGTGGAGACTGCGTGACGCCGGTGAAGGCGGTACCTCCCAATGCTAGTATCATCTGGCAAGTATTGTCAACTGATGTGTCTCGCTACAGAAGTAACGCCGCGCAAGACTGCAGGCAAAGGGCAGGAGGGACAACTGGTGAATCGCGTATACAAGCTGAAAAAAGAGCCAATGATGTATAAATGACTGCCTCTCATACAGTAATATGTAACAACATATAAATTTAACAAATGATACACAGCATTTATAATATGTACAATCTGTCTAATGTAAAATTAATACATAACAATGTAAAATCCAAAATAACATCCAGACCTTAAAATAAAAAATAAAAGTCAGTAACCAGATTCCACTGCGTTGAACCATGAACATAGAAAACCAAGCCAAAAAGGACCTACATGGCTGGGCAGCTATGACACCAAAACCAGACTGGTTTAGGCCTTATTGATGAAGGCATTGATGTCCCAATCGATGTTTAACCCATAAGGGGGAAAACATTGGAGCTGGTAAATCCAAAACATTTCCAACTGTGACACTCCTCTGACGCGTGACTCACCCCGCCAATGAGGGATGAATTTATCTATTACTTGAAAGCGTGTACCAGAGCGGTCTTTCTGATGACACTGTACTGTAGGTAATGTTTTGGTACACTATGATTGGTGCGGCCTTTTTTAATGCTGGCGATATGTTCAATAACTCTGATATAAACGTTTCTAATGGTTCTACCCACATATTGTTTCTTGCATGGGCAAGTTATATGGTATACCACATAACGAGTGGTGCATGTGGCAAGAAGAAGGGCATTAAACCGAAAGGGCCATTGGGTCTGATTTAATGTCTTTCACATTTAAACAAGAATTGTCTGGATTTGTATATCTCATATGTTTTTTTAAATCCATTAAATATTTTGTATGATACTCTAATAAATTATGTTTTTTATATACACATCTACTCCTGTGTCTAGTCACTTACAAAGTACCATTCCAAGGGGGTTTTGCCTTATTTCATGCTCTATATAGGGATGTGGTGACTACCAACAGGGATGAGCCGAACACCCCCCTGTTCGGTTCGCACCAGAACCTGCGAACAGACAAAATGTTCGTGTAAACTTTAGAACCCTATTAAATACAATGGACTCGAACGTTCGAAATCTAAAGTGTTAATTATAAAGGCTAATATGCAAGTTATTGTCCTAAAAAGTGTTTGGGGACCCGGGTCCTGCCCCAGGGGACATGTATCAATGCAAAAAGAAGTTTTAAAAACGGCCGTTTTTTTGGGAGCAGTGATTTTAATAATGCTTAAAATGAAAAAATAAAAGTGAAATATTCCTTTAAATTTCGTACCTGGGGTGTGTGTATGATATGCATGTGAAGTGGCGCATGTTTCCCGTGCTTAGAACTGTCCCTGCAAAAAATGTCATTTTTGAAAGAAAAAAATGCATTTAAAACTGACTCGCGGCTATTAATGAATTGTCAGCTCCCGGCAATACATACAAAAGTCATTGATAAAAAAAAAAAAAAAAGCGTGGGTGTTCCCCAGAATTCAATTACCAGGCCCTTCAGGTCTGGAATGGATATTAAGGGGAACCCTGCCGCAAATGAAAAAAAAAATTGACGTGGGGTTCCCCCAAATATCCATTCCAGGCCCTTCAGATCTGGCATGGATTTTAAGGGGAACTCCACCCCAAATTTAAAAAAAAAATGGCGTGGAGTCCCCCTAAAAATCCATACCAGACCCCTTATCCGAGCACGCAACCTGGCCGGCCGCAGGGGAAAAGGGGGGGACGAGAGAGCGGCCCCCCCTCCCTCCTGAACCGTACCAGGCCACATGCCCTCAACATGGGGAGGATGTCCCCATGTTGATGGGGACAAGGGCCTCATCCCCACAACCCTTGCCTGGTGGTTGTGGGGGTCTGCGGGCGGGGGGCTTATCGGAATCTGGAAGACCCCTTTAACAAAGGGGACCCCCAGATCCCGGCCCCCCCCCATGTGAATTGGTAAGGGGTACATTGTACCCCTACCATTTCACGAAGAAAGCGTAAAAAAATGTTTAAACAAACACACAAACACCTTGAAAAAGTCCTTTATTAAAAAAAAATAAAAAACATTCCAGCGGTGAAATCCAGTGTCCCGCGGCGATCCCGATGTCCAGCGCTGTCCTTCATTGGTTGTGCCTGAGCGGACCAGATGTGGAACATGAGAAGGGGCGGGTCTATACATGTATTACCAAAGTGAGAGCAGTCCCCCATCAGGTCCGCCCCCTCGGTATGTCAGACCCGCCTACGTCATTGGCTTGAGCGGGGAACTTCCTTCACTATGTAAATTTAAATTACACAGTGAAGGAAGTTCCCCGCTCAAGCCAATGACGTAGGCGGGTCCGACCTACCGAGGGAGCAGACCTGATGGGGAAATTTAGAAGGGGCGGGTCTATACATTTAAAATACTGAGAGGGAGTTCCCCATCAGGTCCGCTCAGGCACAACCAATGAAGGACAGCGCTGGACATCGGGATCGCCGCGGGACACTGGATTTCACAGCTGGAATGTTTTTTTTTTTTTAATAAAGGACTTTTTCAAGGTGTTTGTGTGTTTTTTTAAACATTTTTTTACGCTTTCTTCATGAAATGGTAGGGGTACAACGTACCCCTTACCAATTCACATAGGGGGGGGCGGGATCTGGGGGTCCCCTTTGTTAAAGGGGTCTTCCAGATTCCGATAAGCCCCCCGCCCGCAGACCCCCACAACCACCGGGCAAGGGTTGTGGGGATGAGGCCCTTGTCCCCATCAACATGGGGACATCCTCCCCATGTTGAGGGCATGTGGCTTGGTACGGTTCAGGAGGGAGGGGGGGGCGCTCTCTCGTCCCCCCCTTTTCCCCTGCGGCCGGCCAGGTTGCGTGCTCGGATAAGGGGTCTGGTATGGATTTTTAGGGGGACTCCACGCCATTTTTTTTTAAATTTGGGGTGGAGTTCCCCTTAAAATCCATGCCAGATCTGAAGGGCCTGGAATGGATATTTGGGGGAACCCCACGTCAATTTTATTTTTAATTTGCGGCGGGGTTCCCCTTAATATCCATTCCAGACCTGAAGGGCCTGGTAATTGAATTCTGGGGAACCCCCACGCTTTTTTTTTTTTTTATCAATGACTTTTGTATGTATTGCCGGGAGCCGACAATTCATTAATAGCCGCGAGTCAGTTTTAAAAGACTTTTTTTCTTTCAAAAATGACATTTTTTGCAGGGACAGTTCTAAGCACGGGTAACATGCGCCACTTCACATGCATATCATACTCACCCCCCCAGGTACGAAATTTAAAGGAATATTTCACTTTTATTTTTTCATTTTAAGCATTATTAAAATCACTGCTCCCGAAAAAACGGCCGTTTTTAAAACTTATGTAGCGGGGTGTTCCCCTTTAATCAGAGACAGGAAATTCCAGAGAGAGGGGAGTCGGGGGGAAGGAATATAAGGAGGGGGCGAGGCCTAGCTCTCTCTCTTTTGGACACGGGGCGACAGAGAGAGATACACCTGTGCGGATCTGTGCTGTTCCAGGCCTGAAGCCTGGGGCCTGTGGAGCGAACCAAAGAGCCTTCCACCCCCCTTTGCGAGCCTGGGTGGCATCCAGACTCATCTCTTTTAAAGTTATCTGGATCGGGGATCCGATCGTAGAAGCTGCTGTGGACGAGGACCGACACAGCCGGTGGAAGTTCCGGACTGAGGGAAGTGTTCCGGAGTGGTGAGCGAGCGAAAGCTCATCTTTAAACTGTTACTTTTATACTTTGTGCCTACTAGACTTCCGAGGCCTAACACCTCCGGTGTGGGAGAATTACCCCCCCCCCCTATTGGATTACAAATACATGGTTTTGAATACTTCAAGTGCACCACCTTTACAGATCCTGTGCCGGTGAAGATTCGTGTTTCTTCTAAGACTGAGTTTCATGGTTAGGGATCAGGCCTGATCCGTTAGATAGTTATAAGTTAGTTATCACACCACAGGGTGTTTAGGTAACGGTCGCCCCACGTGGCGTTCCGTCCCCTTTCCATTGCTGGTACACACACACACAGTATTGTGATTTATAACTGCAGGGACCTGCTTATGTGTTGTGAACCAAATGTTACATGCATGTTATCCCCTTTTATCTTACCACTAGCAGTAAAGTCAGTTATTATTTACAACATTGTCTATGAGTCTGAGTTATCAATCCACACACCCACATTTAAAGCATAAGTGATTGTTTATGTGAAATTGCTGTGGGTTAACTGTGCCAGAGCGGGTAGAGCAGATTGCCGGGGGTTGGGGAAGCTGTACTCAGGGCCCAAATCAAACCTTGCGGCTCTCTTAAGTTGAGGGTATCGCTACACGTGGGGGCTCGTAAATCCGGGATTACTGAGACAGCGGTGAGAGCCCGCCAAGACTTACCGGCATGGACCCGAAAGACATCAGAACGTGGTGTGAAGTAGCCAAGACAGATCCAAGCCAGTCAGTGGTCATTAACATTCCGGGTCAGGAATGGTCGACCGAAACGGTGGAAGGGTTAATGAAGTCAGACCCAGACACCTCACACCAGTATACGCTAGTGGAATATTCAGATGGGAAGCCAGAGGCTTGTAAATGCAAATATGCGCGGATGCCGGATAACAGATCTTATAGTTTGGCGTACGCTACTAAGAAAGAGCTATCACCAACGGGATCACCGCCAGTTGCGGCCCGTACCCCGCCAGAGAGGAAAGACGGAGCGACACCTCCGGTGACGCCTGCACCTGCCACGGCCATATCACCCGAACTGATAAAGGCGTTAGGGGATCTACTAACAAACTGTCAGAAGACAAGCACAGTGCACGTAGAGACTAAAAACATTCTCGGGGGAGCTCCCCGTCCCTGCGGGGGAGGAAGATTTTGACACTTGGGTGGAACAGGCATTACAAGCAGTAGAGGCATGGGAGGTGCCTGAAGCACAGAGAAGACAACGAGTTTTAGAAAGTTTGAAAGGTGCCGCGGCAGAAGCGGTGAAGAGCTTCCGTTTTGGAAATGCAAACTGTACAGCTCAAGATTGTCTGGCCATGCTGCAGGAAGAGTTTGGACAGCTGGAGAAGGTGACAGAGATGGTCTACCAATTTGAACATACTTTCCAGCAGCCGGAGGAGAAACTGTCAGAGTATGTTAGAAGGTTGAACAGGCTGTTATGCAAGATCGTCCTGAAGAAGGGAATGCTGCCCAAAGATGCAGATGAAGCACGAATGAAGCAGATCATGAGGGGAGCGCGGCGCTCAGACCCAGTCTGGCTGCACCTGAAAACCTCAGGAGGAGGAATGTCACTAACCTACTCTGATCTAATAAAAATTATTAGGGACGAAGAGGCGCTGCAGAGAGATCAGCAGGTGGCCAGAGTGAGTGTCACCCCTGTACCAGTGTTGGTCAGTTCAGTCAAGAGCCCGGAAAGAGATGCAGAAGTCGACACTTTGAAATCACAAATGTCCCAAGTGTTGGAGATGCTGACCTCTTTGATGGAGAAAGATCAAAGAAGAGCAGAGAAACCAAGTCCAAGAAAGGAGTTGTTCCCGAATACCTCAGAACCAGCTTCCATACAGGACCGAGAAGAGATGCTATGTTACAACTGCGGGGGCAGTGGTCACTTTGCCAGTAGGTGTTCCAGTCCCAAGAAGAAGAAAATGGATAATCGCCAGCCGGCGGGAAACTCCAGAGGGCCCCGGTGAGGGAGTCAACCGGGTGCCCATCTCTTTCAGTGAGCTCCAAACTGAATGGAAGGAAGCAAAAGAGAGGGGACAAGACCCCTCAGAAGAAATTTAGCACTCCCAAGAAGGAATGTCTACAACCAAGAGACAATAACATCCCTCAGCGGGTTTGTACTCCCATTAGGGTGGGGAAGGTCAATGCATACCGGGCTCAAGAGAGAATAAAGTCAAAAACAAACTGGATGAAGACAAGTCCTCAGAAGAAAGTGACCTCAACCCGGCCGTACCCAGAAGAATTGGTCGGCCCGTCCCCCACTGTATCTATCCAGGTGGAAGAAGTATATACGAAGGCCCTCCTGGACACTGGAGCTCAAGTGACTTTGTTGTACAGAGACTTCTACGATAGGCACTTAAGCCATTTGCCTATACAGAAGATAGAAGAACTGGAGATATGGGGCCTGGGAACGCAGAGGTTCCCCTATGATGGTTATCTGCCCATAAAGCTGACATTCGACCCCTCTGTGGCTGGGAAGACAGAAGTGTTCGACACCCTGGCAGTTGTGTGTCCTAGACCACCCGGGGCCAGCAAGATGTCCCTCATCATAGGCACCAATACGGATCTAGTGAGAAGACTTCTGACCCCCCTGGTGAAGATGAGGAGCCATCAGGATCCAAACATCCATCCCATGCTGAAGACAGCCTACCAACGGTTAGTGTTGGAGCAGAAGACCCCAGGAGAGGGGATAGGGAAGGTGTGGAGACTTGGGAGAGAAGCAAGATTGCCAGTGGATCTGGCCTTTGGCATTTCTCTAGACTATACCTCTGCTACCTCCCACAAAGGATATGTAGACAGACTTAGGTATAATTTGAAAGCGGCCTATGAACAAGCCCAAGCGGCCTCAGACCAAAGAGGGGCCCGAAATAAAAGGAACTATGATTTGAAGGTTCGAGTGCAAGACCTGCAGCCTGGAGACCGTGTTCTGCTACGCAACCTAGGGATCCCAGGGAAGCACAAACTTGCTGATAGGTGGAGGTCTGAGCCTTACGTTATTTGTAGGAAACTCTCTGGACTACCGGTGTACAAGTTAAAGCCAGAGGGGAGAGTGGGACCCTTGAAGACCTGGCACAGAAACCACTTACTCCCGCTTAAAGAAGCAGTCAGGATACCTCCAGTGAGGAACCTACCGGAATCTGTTTCCATCTTGGATACTCCCAGACCCAACACTCGGTCTCAGACCTCTCGATCTAGAGGTGGACAGGCTTCTCAATCAAGTGAAGATGGGAGAGGAGAACTGGAGTGGCTATGGCCTTCCCCAACCCCGGAAAATCCCACCATAGACCTTCCACCCACTGAGGATATGCAGGATGGGACCCTGAACCCAGAAGCTACAGAGTTCATTCCATCCAGTGGCGTGCCTGAATGCTGGGAAGATATTCTGGGCCTGTACTCAGATGAAGAAGAGACAGAGGCCCCAGAACCAGTGACGATGTCAAAAAGTGTTCCTGAAACAGAGCCTGTGGCACCAGAGCCTGAAGTCCCAAGGGAGCAGAGAGCTCGCAGAGTCGTGAGGCCTCCCATGAAGTTAACCTACCCTCAATTGGGAAAGAGCTCAGAGGACTCTGTTACCACCGCTAGAAGAAGTACCGAGTGCTCCAATCCTTCCACTGTTCATTTGGTGGAGGGCAACCCCAGCTCACTCTCTGGCACAGTTAGGCAGGCCACTCATGCCAGTGTGACCTGTGGGACAGGGAATCCCACCTCTGAGTTTTGGTGGCAATTCCCTGTACCAACATCATACTCCGCACTCTCTAAAATGGTTCAGAAATGTTGTTAAAATGTTTATCTTTGGGGACCAAAGAGTTTTAGTGGGGGGAGTGTGTAGCGGGGTGTTCCCCTTTAATCAGAGACAGGAAATTCCAGAGAGAGGGGAGTCGGGGGGAAGGAATATAAGGAGGGGGCGAGGCCTAGCTCTCTCTCTTTTGGACACGGGGCGACAGAGAGAGATACACCTGTGCGGATCTGTGCTGTTCCAGGCCTGAAGCCTGGGGCCTGTGGAGCGAACCAAAGAGCCTTCCACCCCCCTTTGCGAGCCTGGGTGGCATCCAGACTCATCTCTTTTAAAGTTATCTGGATCGGGGATCCGATCGTAGAAGCTGCTGTGGACGAGGACCGACACAGCCGGTGGAAGTTCCGGACTGAGGGAAGTGTTCCGGAGTGGTGAGCGAGCGAAAGCTCATCTTTAAACTGTTACTTTTATACTTTGTGCCTACTAGACTTCCGAGGCCTAACACCTCCGGTGTGGGAGAATTACCCCCCCCCCCTATTGGATTACAAATACATGGTTTTGAATACTTCAAGTGCACCACCTTTACAGATCCTGTGCCGGTGAAGATTCGTGTTTCTTCTAAGACTGAGTTTCATGGTTAGGGATCAGGCCTGATCCGTTAGATAGTTATAAGTTAGTTATCACACCACAGGGTGTTTAGGTAACGGTCGCCCCACGTGGCGTTCCGTCCCCTTTCCATTGCTGGTACACACACACACAGTATTGTGATTTATAACTGCAGGGACCTGCTTATGTGTTGTGAACCAAATGTTACATGCATGTTATCCCCTTTTATCTTACCACTAGCAGTAAAGTCAGTTATTATTTACAACATTGTCTATGAGTCTGAGTTATCAATCCACACACCCACATTTAAAGCATAAGTGATTGTTTATGTGAAATTGCTGTGGGTTAACTGTGCCAGAGCGGGTAGAGCAGATTGCCGGGGGTTGGGGAAGCTGTACTCAGGGCCCAAATCAAACCTTGCGGCTCTCTTAAGTTGAGGGTATCGCTACACTTATTTTTGCATTGATACATGTCCCCTGGGGCAGGACCCCGGTCCCCAAACACTTTTTAGGACAATAACTTGCATATTAGCCTTTATAATTAACACTTTAGATTTCTCCCATAGATTTTTCGAATTTGCCGCGAACACCCCAATTTGTTCGCTGTTCGGCGAACGGGCGAACAGGCAATGTTCGAGTCGAACATGAGTTCGACTCGAACTCGAAGCTCATCCCTAACTACCAACAGTAATTATTTCCGTGAATATTGGGTTCTTTTCTCCTAAAGATACACAGGCAGCAGAAAACAAATTGACAGAGGTCTTCACCATGCATTACTCTATCTGAAACAAACAAAAAGAATAGGCTCCATCAATAACTCAAAAAATATCAAGAAAAATATGTTAAAACCCAGATAAATAAGTCCCCACCTGTAGACTCAAATGTTGGTCCATTTACTGCTATGCTCAAGATACTGTATTCCAAAGTGAACCAATCAACAACATGTTCACTTGAAAGACCCTATAGCTGCTTATACTTGGAATGCAATGTGTTTGTGTTGCCTAAATATATTAAACATTTTTTTGTTTTGTTTTTATGTTTTTTGACCAATAAAATTACAGCCATTGCTTTAAATTATGGAGTAAGTAGATTAAAATCACTGTCATGTTCTTGTTGCTATCCCTGTGATCATATAGGAAGTGATTGTAATCTCTCCAACTGGAGAAAGACAACAATAAACATTTTGAGGGTATAATCCACCCTCACTCTGTCTGTTTTCTCCTCTGCCAACTTTCTGTTCTTGTGACCACCTAAGAAGTAAGAGGAAATGCTCCAAAAGGAGAGGCAAAAAACCTAAAATCCTGTCAACGATTCCAAGTCTTCTCCAATCCAAAACCAAAAAAGCAGTTTCTACCAGATTTCTAATGTATATATTTGCATCTAAGTTGGCCAAACAATAATCCTTGATATGGGCAAGTTAAACCAATTCATACTCCTCCTTATGAATGCAACACAAAATCAACATTAAAGTATTAGAAAAAAGTATAATGCATGCAGGAGTAACACTTTAAGTGGCTCGGAAGAACATTCCCATTTACCCAGATTGTTGCTTCCTCCCCAGCCTAAATAGAATGCTGTTCACATCAATACGGGGGGATGACTTTAAAAGGGTAGTGAACTCAATCCAAGTAATGCATTAAAAGCAAAATACCACAATTGAAAGCACTTTCCAAAACATAGGGATTAGGGATGAGCTTCGAGTTCGAGTCGAACTCATGTTCGACTCGAACATTGCCTGTTCGCCCGTTCGCCGAACAGCGAACAAATTGGGGTGTTCGCGGCAAATTCGAAAAGTCTATGGGAGAAATCTAAAGTGATAATTAAAAAGGCATATATGCAAGGTATTGTCCTAAAAAGTGTTTGGGGACCTGGGTCCTGCCCCAGGGGACATGTATCAATGCAAATTTTTTTTTTTTAAACGGCCGTTTTTTCGGGAGCAGTGATTTTAATAATGCTTAAAGTGAAACAATAAAAGTGAAATATTCCTTTAATTTTAATACCTAGGGGGTGTGTATGATATGCATGTAAAGTGGCGCATGTTTCCCGTGCTTAGAACTGTCCCTGCAAAAAATGTCATTTTTGAAGGAAAAAAAGTCATTTAAAACTCAACCTGGCCGGCCGCAGGGGAAGAGGGGGGGACGAGAGAGCGGCCCCCCCCTCCCTCCTGAACCGTACCAGGCCACATGCCCTCAACATGGGGAGGATGTACCCATGTTGATGGGGACAAGGGCCTCATCTCCACAACCCTTGCCTGGTGGTTGTGGGGGTCTGCGGGCGGGGGGCTTATCGGAATCTGGAAGACCCCTTTAACAAAGGGGACCCCCAGATCCCGGCCCCCCCTATGTGAATTGGTAAGGGGTACATTGTACCCCTACCATTTCACGAAGAAAGCGTAAAAAAAAATTGGGGTGGAGTTCCCCTTAAAATCCATGCCAGATCTGAAGGGGGAACCCCACGCCATTTTTTTTTTTTGCGCCAAGGTTTCCCTTAATATCCATTCCAGACCTGAAGGGCCTGGTAATTGAATTCTGGGGGACCCCCACGCTTTTTTTTTTTTTATCAATGACTTTTCTATGTATTGATAAAAGCCGACAATTCATTAATAGCCGCGAGTGAGTTTTAAATGACTTTTTTTCCCCTTCAAAAATGACACTTTGTGCAGGGACAGTTCTAAGCACAGGAAACATGCGCCACTTTACATGCATATCATACACACCCCCCCAGGTACGAAATTTAAAGGAATATTTCACTTTTATTTTTTAATTTTAAGCATTATTAAAATCACTGCTCCTGAAAAAACGGCCGTTTTTAAAACTTCTTTTTGCATTGATACATGTCCCCTGGGGCAGGACCCGGGTCCCCAAACACTTTTTAGGACAATAACTTGCATATAAGCCTTTATAATTAGCACTTTAGATTTCGAACGTTTGAGTCCATTGTATTTATTAGGGTTCTAAAGTTCACACAAACATTTTGTCTGTTCGCAGGTTCTGGTGCGAACCGAACAGGGGGGTGTTCGGCTCATCCCTGATAGGGATAATCTAGAGCATCATGTAATTGTTCTTATGATTTTTGCTTCTTATTATTATTGTAGTCAGTTCCGTCCAAAGCTGACACCATTTTTGTGGAATCCTCTTGCTCATTTTCCACCTGAACTTCTGCCCTACTTGTTTACGTCAGTGTATAAATCTTGCACATGCTCAAAAAGATTAAATAAAGCTTGTGTTCATTTAGCAGTTTCCATGGAGCTTTAATCCTACCTTAGAAATCAATGATGCTGTATGTCAGTTTGTGAACCTTCCCTGTGATGTACCTAGTCATATGTTTTTTTTCAGGAACTGATAAATGGTTAGCACTCACAGGATCACAATGCCAAGGAGTAATGCTGATAGATACATGGCACACTGACTGATGGCACACTCAGCGTGCTGTTGCCTTATGAGGAATTTTATGAGTAATCTCCATTGGCAACTGGGAATATCTGTACATAGATGTATATATAAGTTAGAATAAGGAATGTGTAGTATGAAATGTGTGTCTGTAAGGGTTAACTTGGCTGACAAGCTGGGCTTGAGAAGATCAAATTATCAGTCCCCTTTTGATGTGATGAATGCTGGGTGACTAGGTGCTGAGGAGTCGTTCTGTCTGTATACCTTATACTTAGTATTCAAACAAGCCAGGAAGAGATCACATCTGAAACCGGTAGTCTATGCGGCACCGCCTTCATTAGCTAGATAAAGGCAGGTGTATTCTCCCATGTTAACGAACCAATATCCATTTAAGGGGTAATTTGCCACAGCTAGTTCCATGTATAGCTAAGTGCCCCATTCAAGGGAAGTTACCGACCTTTGGTTTAATTAATTTATCTTCAAATCTAATTATCACTAAACTCCAGTAAGGAGGGGGCTAGTGAGGGAAATTAATATAACGCCCGGAGGGGGGAAAGAGCTAACAGTAACCAATCGTAATGGCCCTGTTTTAGTCAATGGGAGAGAGGCCCATATAAGGAGAACCCCCATCAGTAGAGGAGAGAGATGAGATGACCTGGTCCGAGGAATCGTTATTATCAGACCATCTCCCAGCACTTACAGTATACTTGTGTTGTTATATGTGTAGCGATACCTTCAACTAAGAAGCCTGCAAGTTTAGTTTGGGCCCTGAAAACAGCTCCGTCAACCCCCAGCAATGTACTCGATCCCCTACTGGCACAGTTAGTATTGGCAGCAATAAATATTAACTTATACTGTATGAGTAAACCCAGACACCAAGACAATAATGAAAAAGGTATAAGATTTACTTAAGCTTTTGATAAGAAAGGTTAACAGTGGTAACAGTTCACAGATAATGAATTGCAGAGCCCTGCAGCAATAACACACTATGCATTAGAATGAACAGTAAAGGTGCGCCGCGTGGGCGACCGTTAACTAGGCGTCCTGTGACGCAGTAACCAAATGAACTAACTAGCTGGCCAGACCTAGCTCAGATATCTACAACTCAGTCTATAGGGGATGATGGTTTTTCTTCACCGGCAGGTCTTTAAAGGTGGTGCACATTAAACAGAATACCATTTGTAATCCAATGAGAAGGTAGAGATGAAATAAACACTTTGCTAGGTAAACTCCGAGTTCAGCTCTGATAAGGTTCTCTAATGAGTATCAGAAATAACTTGTGGGCCACGGCAGTCTATAGGCCCATTAGCAACAACAGTATATGGTCTGGGCATACGCCCTCTCACCCATCCGGACGCGGTCCCAGTCCGGGGAACTTCTACCGACTGTGTCACACACACACACACACAGTGTCTCCAGCGATCGGGTCCACGATCCGGTCAAGGCTGTAGACAAGCGAAGTCAGATGCCACCCAGGCTCGCAGTGGGGGGGGGGGGGAAGGCTCTTTGGTGCTACGCAAGGCCTCAGGCTTCAGGCCTTTCACTCCGGCACATCCGCACAGGAGGATCAGTCACTGAAGTCTCGTGTCCCAAAGAGGCCGAGCCCAGCCTCGCCTTCTCCTTTTATAACCCCTCCCATGAGTCTCTGGGGTGGAAATATGCCGAATCGGATTCTGGGTAATGTAGTCTCTCTCCTCTGCTCTCACTTCCAGTAACGTCTCTTCTCTACTTCCTCCTGACTCACCTTTCACCTGGAACTTATTGTCTCACTCCATTAAAGGGGAACACTCCGCTACATATGTTTTTCTGTTTTATATGTGTAGTGTGATGTACATACTTTGTATTTGAAACTAATATTTACTCCCTTGCTTAAAGACTGTACATGTTTGTGGTGTACTAGATAGACTAATAACAATTCTCTAATAAATGCTTATTATATTGAAGCTTTCACTTCTAGACAAAAGAACTCCTATTTAACCCATATCATATCTTTGAGATATTAACCACCCTAGCGGTAATCCCGAGCGTGACTCTGGGTTGTTTTTTTATGCTAGGATCGGTAACCCCGAGTCACGCTCGGGGTAGACATTGCAGAGCTCGCAGCGGAGTTTCCCTACCTTCTCCTGGCGATCCAGCGATGATGTCCTCTGCTGTGATCGCCAGCGAGATCTCCGGCGAGTGTCGGCACTTTCGACCCCATCTGACTTCCTAGTTCCGTTCCCTGCGAGCCGCAGCGGCGCATGGGAGCGGAACTGGGCGGCAAATTCAAAAAGGTAAACACATAGTATACATACAGTATACTGTAATCTTACTGATTACAGTACTGTATGTAATAATTACACACCCCCTTGGTCCCTAGTGGTCTGTCCAGTGTCCTGCATGCACTTTTATATAATAAAAATCGTTCTTTCTGCCTGTAAACTGGGGATTGTCCATAGCAACCAAAAAGTGTCCCTTTATGTCAAAAGTGGTTTTAGACCAACTAGAAAGCAGCGATAATAAATTAGAATCACTCGCAGAATTGAGCGATAGCGATTTGTGGGGAAATTCGTCATCAAACACTAAATCTAATGACAGCGACAATTCTGCAACTGAGCAAATTTCAGTGTTTTTGATTTGATTACATTATTGAATAATTTTTATTATAATTAGATTACTATTTTTTATAATTATTTATAGTTATTTATTATATTATAATTTATAATTTTGTGTTTCATATTTATCATACCCGGGATGTTTACTAGACTCTGGTTTGCTTAGGTTTAAGTAAGTAATTACTAAGAATCGCAGGCCTATAATACATAACACCAAATTTTCATGCAAAATAATTGTACCGCTTTTGGTACATAATTCCAGAAAGAATCATACCGCCAGGGAGGTTAAATCTTAAATATACATTTTGACTTTAGCAAGAGTGTCATCAGTTGGGGTTACAATGCAACAGCACAATTGACATAATTGAAACAACGAGAGAGTGATATCTCCTAAATGGGGCATCTTGAACTACTTTTTAAGGGAACTACGATTTAGTCACATTATACTGCTTTACATGATAATGTGCTGTTAAGGAGAGTTTACTACCACTTTAATTGGTCACTGCTGTGGCCAGAGGATAATCTTGCCCACTAGACCAGATGGAGAAACAGTGAGTTCTGGGGACATGGATGATGACTGGTGACACAGGAGTGGTCAAGAGCCCATGGAGAGGGTTCAGGGCTGCAGTTCTAAGCCTGAAGTTAGCCTGTGATGTGAGAGTATCCCAGGAAAGTGTTGGGTACAATGGCAGGGAGCCTGCACAGAGAGAAAGAGAGCTGGTGTGGCAGGGTTATGTGTGCTGACAGCCCAGAGCCATGCCTTGCTGTGCTGAAGATCAAACTGCAGTGATAAGAATGCTGCTAGAGCTATGCAGAGCAGAGTGCTATGGGCTGAGCTGTGCTGTGCCGAGGGACTGACTGCAGATATCTACAGTAGCAGAGAAACAGAGTGAAGAGCTACAAGAAGTAGATCTCTAAGAATGTTCAGGTTTGAGATGGAAGCCCAAAGCCTAAATCTTTCACCTGACCTAACATAGAAGCTATGGCCAATCCACATCCATCCTGTCCAAAGGAGCAGCTAGTAAAGAACAGACTGCACATGGGAGGACAACATCAGAGCACTGGTGTGGCAGGAGGTGTATGGGCCACCACTGTGTGTTAGTTAATGCAATTTTCTAATTTGGTACTTTGCTTAGAGTAGAGTTCTGCCAAGGAAGATGGATCATTTATTTCCCTATGCATTACAAATCTACCAAGTCAAGCACTCCACCAAGAGAGTTATAGGGTCCCAATGCTGGAAGGACTGTGCCTAAATTTTTCACTTACCAGTGGCTTAAACAGGGGCTAAAACTCATAGATACAGTAGGTCATTCTCCGGTAAAGTATTTTGTCTATTGGGCTGTTGTCTGACATTGCCTGTTCCATTATCTGAATCTGTTCTAGCACCACCTTTCATTTAATCCAGGATAATTCTGTCTGAGAAATCCACTGTAACACACCGAAGCTTAAAAAACAACTGAGCATATAGTAATTCATATTAAGGGGTCTATTTGTGATTGTTTCCCTCCAAAATTTACACAGCTTTCCCCAAAAATTCACACATTTTCTTACTATTCTTTATGGGGAAAAAAAAGTAAATCCTGAGTAAATGTTGTGTGAATATTTGTGTGCAAAATAGACCCCTTAGTGTATTATTTGATTATTATGCACAATATGACACAGATGCTTGTATAAATGTTTTACATTAGCCCAATGTAGTACAGCCAGTCAGCCACATTGAGAATTTTTTTAACAAACAATTGCAGCATTGTTTTCTTCCAGCCAGTAGGGGAATGTATAGTATCCCAGAGGCTTATTCACAATTATCAACACAATAGTTAACATACATCAGTAAAACAACCAAATTTAATTGACTGGCTAATGTAGAAACAATGCAAAGGAAAAGTTTAATTGAAAAGGAACACCAAAACAACATTCTTAAAAAAGACAGAACTGTGACAAAAAAAATAAATTTTTAGTCAACTTTCATTTGTACTTCTCCAACATCTATCTTCATTGTTTGCTAATGGTATGTCAAAGGATTAATTTACATATAGAAATAAATGACATTTGCCACAAGCAATGTAATTATTTCAAATGGCACATCTATTTGCAATTTAAATGACAGCCATCTAAATGATAAGTTGTAAATTGTGACACAGAATTCAATATTTCTTCCTCTTGGGTGCTTTTTATTTTCTCTCTATTTAATTTAAAAATTGTATTCATAGTCTAAGTGCTCAATATTCATTTAAATGTTAGAAATTACAAATCATTCTTTACCTAAAGCTGATCTTCTAATTCTTTCCAATGCATCATTTACCAATAACTGATGAAACACTGACTCACAGTATTTATCTTTATGTTTTCATACTGGCTCTTGAACAAAAAAGTACCGGTATATGAACATCGGGTATTTATAGAAAACAGAAAGAAAGTGACCAGATTCTTTGTTTTATTTCAATTTACACGCTGTTGTGACAATCCACATAGGCATCAGTTCACAAAATATGTAACATGTGGATTATAATCCATGCTTTACCCTGTTGCAAATTTACAGAGGGGGTTGCCTTATCTTAGGAATTAAAATATCATATGCAGTATTTCTTGTGATAGTTTATCAAATCATATGTTGTTTAAAAGAAACCCATACTTAATGAAATACAGGGTCTGTTATTTTTACCTCCTTTTTGAGAATACTAGTTGCCTGGCTCTTTTGGCATTAGTGCTGTTAATAAGACTCAGAATCTCTTGGCACAGCTTTGCGATATATAAGTTGAAGACTGTGTGCAGGAAAACACTCTTGGTAAAGCAGTTGTTGAGAAGCATGTAACTGTGGCATTGATTGTCACAGGCCTATGGGACACCCAGAAGTGTCAAATTGGGAAGATTATAGTGGATGTCTGTAACTTTCCAGACTGGTGAGTATGGGAAAAGTGGTGACAAAAATACAGAAGTTAGAAGTGGTAACAAGAGGGCTGATTTAGGTAAAGGGACAATAATCAATATCCTTATTCTCCAAAAATAATCCACACACATCCACTACTTAATTACATTGTAATCTATTTTTCATTAAATTGCTTCTTATTGTGTTTTTCTGTCTTCTAGTAATGTCCTGTTGTACTCCTAAAACTCTCCTTTTCACCCTCACTTCCATTTGTTTGGCAAGAGCAGTGCACGTTAGTTGTGGTCTGCGCTCTTCTATGCACACTACAAATCCAATTGTCCATAATCCCTAACTTATCTTATGATCATACAGTGGGACCATGGAGAATGAATGTAGCCACCCTCTAATAAAAAGTCGGGTTCTGGCAAGGAAAATAAATTTGGAAATTTGGAGGATGCTTAGAGTAATAGAAGGTATTTTTTTTTTACTACATAAAGAATACATACTTGAACATAATTTGTTTCTTTGGAATCAGAGTTTAGTGTCCCTTTAACCTTCCTGACAGTATGATTATTTCAGATTTTAGGTGCTGAAAGCGGTACTATTATTTTGCATGGAAATTTGGCGTTTTATATTGTTGGCCTGCAATTCTTAGGAATAACACACCTAAATCTGTCTAAACAAGGGTCTAGTAGACATTCCAGGTATGATAAAGTTTGAAACAAAATCATAAATTATAATATAATAAATAACAATAATTATAACAAATAATAAAATAATAATAATAATAATAATTCAATAATGTAATCAAAAACACTGAAATTTGCTCAGTTGCAGAATTGTCGCTGTCATTAGATTTAGTGTTTGATACTGAATTTCCCCACAAATCGCTATCGCTCAATTCTGCAAGTGATTATAATTTATTATCGCTATTTTCTAGCTGGTCTAAAACCACTTTTGACATAAAAGGGACACATGTTGGTTGCTATGGACAATCTCCAGTTTCCAGGCAGAATTTTTTTTATTTATAATATAAAAGTGCATGCAGGGCACTGGACAGACCACTAGGGACAAAGGGGATGTGTAATTATTTTATACAGTACTGTAATCTGTAAGATTACAGTGTACTGTATGTGTACTGTGTTTTTACTTTTTTGAATTTGGCGCTCATCTCCGCCCCCGTGCGCCGCAACGTCGCAGGGAACGGAGCTCTGCAGCACTCGGGCACTGTGTGAATCGAGCAAGGAGACAGCTCGCACACACAGCGGGGAGACATCGCAGGATCCAGGGAACAAGGTAAGTAACTTTCCCTGTATCCTGCGATGCAATCCGAGTCTGGCTCGGGGTTACCGCTAATGGTACTGAAATTCCACCCCAAGCCAGACTCGGGAATACCGCTAGGCAGGTTAAGGAATAGAGATTGTTCACCTAATAAAGTGCATGTTTACTTTGGTAAGTTCATTTTCTAAAGGAGTATAAGCTGCACAGTGAATGCAAGTGTATAAGGTGAACCTGTGGTCTTTGAGTACTTAATCATGTGCATAAGAATAAAAAAAATGTGATTTTTGCTAGCGCATGATTATATACACTCACATTTTCTCTGCAGCCTTTACTCCTATAAAAAATGAACTCCAAGGTTTTAAGTGCCAAACTCAACCAGTACTTCAATAATAAGCCATTTATCAGTTTCAGTGCTGTGATCATTTGATTTTTAAATTACTCAGTCGTGCAACACTGTACCCAAAATATCTTGATGTTCACGGCCTATCACAATCGCCAACATCTATGCTCCTAACACCAAACAGGTCGCATTCTTTCATCAAATTGGGGACCTTTTGTCCACATTTTCATATGGGATTCTTATTCTCTGGGGAGATTTCAACGTCCCGCTCAATCCACTTTTGGATACATTTTCTGGAACCTCAGCCATGCCCTACAGAGCGCTAAAACAGATCAAATTGCAACTCCAAAAGCCGCATGTTACATGATTCCTGGAGAACAATGAATCCACAAGGTAAAGCTTATACTTATTTCTCATCCCTGCACCAGAAATACACTCACAAATTGATTATTTTTTTTCTTGTCAAATATATTTTATTGAGTACAAGTTGTGATACAAATTATAGATGATATATTAAATACATCAAAAATAGAGAAGCTCAAATATTCTAATTTAAATAAGAAAACATATTAGTAGATACTTGTGGACAAAGTATGGTATATTAATTAGTTTCCAGTGGTAATAATATTAAGTTTTAGAGGTTTTATGCAATTATTAGTAACTACCAATATATATATATATATATATATATATATATATATATTCTCTGTGGAGCAAAGAGTTATTAACAATACTAAGGGAGCTTCAACATCATAGTAATAAAATAGCAAAAAACAAAAACAAAGGGAAAGGAAAAAAAAAAAAAAAGATAAGTGAAAATAAGTATAAGAAAATAAAATGGAGTAAAAAGAGGGTACTGGAAAATAAGGGGGGTCCGCGTGGTCGAGCCGAGAGTCACCTTTCAAATCCAAGAGAAGTTGAACAATGGTATATATAACATACTGATTCGGCTACCATGGCATTAATACCCTATTGTCCAAAGTTGGCGTATTATATATAATCCAGGGCTGCCACATCTTTTCAAATCTGGGGATCATGACTATTGCAATAGCGGCAATCTTGGCTTGGGTCATGGTATAATTCATTTTAGCTATAACTTCCTGTAAGACCAATTTAGGTGATTTCCAAGATTTTGCTAGTGTCTGTTTTGCAGCTGTGAAGAGTTGCACAAGCAATTTGAATTGAGTATGTGGAATAGAGTCTGATTTTAGGTTAAGTAGGGCTATTGCAGGATCAGTAAGGATTGTTTTCCCTAGTAATTTAGTTGCAATTTTAAATATAACTTTCCAGAATGTTTGTGCTTTAGGACATGACCACCAAATATGAAAATACGTGCCCAAATCCGTACATCCTCTAAAAAACATTGTGGTGAATATTTGACTACCCTGGCTGGTACCAGGTACCACCTTGTCAGGACCTTGTAATTGGCTTCACTAGCTATTATGTTGGGAGAAGCTGTTTTAGTTGTTGACCATATTTGGCTCCATTCTGAAATCTCTAATGTTAGTTCCAAATCCTCCTCCCACTTCCCAACATAAGACGGTTTATCACCACAAGAATGTATCAGCATATGCGAGTATATAGTGGATATTGCACTTCTGGCATGGGGATTCTTTTGACAAATATCTTCGAAACTGGACAGTTGTGACAATGAAGTTGTAGTGTTCAAGAGGGGTGTAAAAAAGTTTTTAATTTTGTAAATATCTAAACAACTCAGATTGCGGAAGACCATATTTTTCACATAATGATGGGAATGTGATAAATGACGATGCATTCAAAAATTTGTGCATATATAAAAGACATCCCTGGACACCCATTCTTTAAAGGATTTAGGATATATCCATGCAGGATAGAATGCTGGGTTTTTAAAGAATGACAGTAGAGGATTGTGCAAGGATTGAAGAGAAGTATTAGTCTTGAATCTGTCCCAAAGGGAAATTAAATGTTTAGTTATAGGGTTTTTTATTTTTTTACGGTCTCTTAGCGACATCCATAATAAGTTGGATATTGGGAGAGGGTCACACTCAATGGCTTCTATGGACACCCATAATGGGGTTTTGTGGCATGCCTGGTATTTAGTAAGACTTGCTATGTGTGCTGCTCTGTAGTAATAGGCAAAATTAGGGCATCCTAATCCTCTGCAAATTTTGGGAAGATAGAGTGTATATGTGTTTGTATTCGTGGCTTGGAAGATCCCCATATAAATTACAGTGATTTCCTTTGTAATATTCGCAGATGATAGGCTGGGATAGAAATTGGCAAGACTCTAAATAAATATAAAAGTTTCGGTAATAATGTCATTTTGACAGCATGTAATCTTCCAAACCACGATAACGAGGGATGTGACCATGATTTCATCAGTTTTGTTAACTGTTTTATAATTGGGGGATAATTAAGTGAGAATAAGTCAGATAAGGATGGTGTGAGATGTATCCCTAAATATGGAATCGATTTGCTATTCCATTTGTAAGGGAGGCCAATTTTCGCAGATCTCAGTTCCAACTCCGAAAGGGATATGTTTAACGCTAAACATTTTTGGGGATTTATGAATAGACCAGTAACTTCTGCAAATTTATTGAGTATGGGAACGAGATTCGGGCCAGAAACTTGGGGTGATGAGAGAAATAAGAGGATATCATCCGCAAATAGACAAAGTTTGTGCTGGTATCCACCAAGTTCAATACCAGTTATAGTGGGGTCAGATCTGATCTTTTGTGCCAATGGTTCAATGAGTAAGGCAAATAATAAGGGGGATAAAGGGCATCCTTGCCGCATGCCTCTCTCTATGATAAAAGGGTCTGAACTATCTATAGCCTGCATAGTTGACGTGTGCTTTAGGTTTGTTGTATAAAGTCATAACCCAGTTGGTGAAGTTAGGGCCGAAGCCCCATTTCTGCAGGGTATAATTCAGGTAGGGCCATGAGACAGAGTCAAAAGCTTTTTTAATGTCCAACGAGAGGAAGCAGGTTGGAATTCTGCGCGTCTTAGTAATGTGAGCAAGAAGGACTGCTTTGCGTACGTTATCTCCCGCTTGGCGTGAGGGCATGAAGCCTACCTGGTCCCTATGTATAAAAGTGCCGATAATTTTGTTAAGACGGGCCGCTAATATTTTGGCTAATACCTTAATATCTGTATTTAGCATGGAGATGGGATGATAATTTGTGCTTAGAGTGTCATCAGATAATGGTTTAGGAATCATACAAATTGTAGCAAATAGTCATTGTCTAAAAGATTTATTTTGTAATAGGTCATTAAAAGCTTTTGCTAATAGGGGGGAGATAGTGTTGGTGAAGGTTCGATAGTACAGAGCTGAGAACCCGTCTGGACCAGGCCTTTTATTTATTATTAACGTTTTGATTGCTGCTATCACGTCTTCATTAGTAATGGGTTCTTCTAGTAACTTTTTTTGAGATTCAGACATCTGGGGAAGATTAATATTTGAAAAGAAGGAGTCAGCCATATTTCTATTAAATGTATTTGTCTCTGTATATAATGCTTTAGGGTGAGTACTGAATTTTTTTACAATTTTGAGGGGGTTACTGGTATATGCATTGTTGGCCAATTTGAGTCTTATAGGTTTGAAAGATTTATTGATAGAATTCAATGCTCTTGCTAAAAAAGTGCCTGTTTTATTGGATTTCATGTAAAATGCATGTTTGGTATTATATATTGATTTATTAGCAGATTCTGAGAGGAATAGGTCATATTCAAGTCAAGCTTTTTCAAAGCATCCTTTTGATTTGGGAGTGGGGTTATTTTTAAATTCTGTGTAAGATGCATTGAACTTAGTTTCTAAGTGTCTTGCAAGTGCTATGCGTTCTCTTTTAAGTACACCTAGTTGTTGTTGAAGTATTCCTCTCATAACCGGCTTGTGAGCTTCCCAAAGAGTGAGAGAAGAGATATCAGTATTTGTATTATGATCTAGATATTCTGTGAAGGCCTTCTCAATTGACAAGCGGTATGAGGGGTGTTTAAGTAAAACATCTGGCAGGTACCAGGTGTGGTCATGTGCTCTAGGTAGAATAGATGCTATTGAGGTAAAGACTGCATTGTGATCTGACCAGGGAATAGGGATAATATTGGAGGCTATCAATTCAGGTACCATTCCTATCGTTACAAATATGTGGTCTATGCGGCTGAATGTTTGGTGTGGGTTTGAAAAATATGTATAATCTCTTTTCGTTGGGTTGGATTCTCTCCAGGAGTTGATTAGTTTATATTTATTGAGAAGTTGAGCGAGGGATCTAATGGCTTGATAACGTGGGGGGAATATGGTGTTTTGTCCAGAAATGGTAGGAGGACATGATTGGAGTCTCCACATACAAATAGTGAACCCATTTTATGTGAATTAATTACTTGGAAATGATGTGAAAGAAAGGGTAGAGATTGGTGGTTAGGAGCATAGTATGAAACCACAGTTATTGGGGCGTCCATAATGTACCCTGCTAAAATTAGGTAGCGACCCTCTGGGTCTTTGATTTCAGAATGCAAAGTAAATTGTGTACTACGGTGAAATGCAATGAGTGTGCCACGTTTAGTGGAAGCCAAAGCTGTGTATACTTGTGGGTATGAGGTGCTATAAAATTTGGGAGTGGAGGCTGGAGTAAAGTGAGTTTCTTGCAAACACACAATATGTGCCTTTTTGGCTTGGAAAGAACGAAAGGCTTTCGTCCTTTTTTGCAGCACATTGAAACCTTGGACATTAAGGGATAGAATATTTATGGGAGCCATGGCAACCGGTTCAGCAAACCGCACTTACCAAATGTTCCAGGGTAGTGGCTACTCGGCTCGATCCACGCGGAGTTAGTTGAAGTAGTTAGGAATGAAAATCCAGTACAATCTGTCAAAAAAAGGAAATAAAAAACAAAAAAAAATAAAATGCATTAGGTTAATACAGGCATGTGAAGATTTAGAAGTTTCCCTTACCTGGGGTAAAAATTCCCAGACAAGGGGTATGGGGCCCTCGTCTGATCCCCGCATATTTCCGCGATGACCAGAGGAAAGCAGGTGGAGGCACATGTAACATCCGTGCACAGGGAGTCCGCTTTTAAAAAAAAATAGAAAAAATCTATAGCCCAAATGTATGAAATTATATATCCTGAATAAGTATGTTTAGTAGGATCTTGAATTAACGGTATTGGACGTTTCTCAGTGTAAGAGGAGATAATTGAGTATAGTATGTGGGGGGGGGGGGGATCTGGAGTTTACTAAATGGGATGATACTAATGAAACCTGATATTACAGTAAAAGTATCATAACCAAGATATGTTTTAACCTATGGGAGTGTAGTCGGTCAATTATTGCATGTTTTAGATAAGAGGATCAGAATACACTTAAACTTGTATTTGTATGAACTATTTTCAACGTTGGCAATTTAATAAAAATTCCTAATAGAGAAGGATTGCTTAACAATTGAACTGCAACAGGGGCCATATGGCCAAAAAGGATAAAAAAAAAAAAAAAAAAGTTTGCAAACTTATTTTAGCAATAGCATAAGTTTGCATCAATATTTATGTGAAAATGAGGAAAAATTGATAAATGAGGGTAAAAAATAAATAGATAAAAATATTTGTTAAACAAATTAATGGATCCATTATTTAGGCAAGATCCATTAATGTTTTGTAGTAGATGAGGACCAGAATTGCCTCTAAAGTTAGAAAGCTTATTACTAGGTCAGAGAAAAATTTAGAAAAACATGTAGAGGAGATTTTGTTCAGCAATTGACTGCATTGCTGTTCTCCCATAAAAATGTTAATTAAGTGAAAAAGAAAAAGTTTTGCTAGCCAATTTCCATAGGTTTTATCATTAGCATATTTCAATCTTATGCAAGATTGAAGCAAAATTATTAAGATAAAAATTTATGAAAAATAAAAATAAAAAATAAATTTATTGCAGGACGGAAAGTTTGTTCCATAAGTCTATTTTCCGTTAGGGATTAATAAATGTATTAGGGTTAGGAATGTCCCCAAGGTTTGGGACATTTACTGTTATGTCAGAAAGAATGTCAAGGTTTGAGTGAAGGAGGTTGTTTCATCAGTTGTTGTCTTGCTGTTTTTGTACAGGATGCTGCAGCAGCCGTAGCAGTTAGAGGGGTGTCATCATAAAGTTCTGTCAGTCCATGGAGTTATCTTGAGCTTGGGGTGAAGCTGCAAATCGTCCTCTTTTGTGGGTATGCTGATTGCCATTATTCATCTCTGGTTGGGATGAATTATGAAGAGATGAGGAAGAGGCTGTTCTTCTTCGTGATGATGATGCTGCTGAGGAGTTTTCTGTTAGGTTAAGATCCTGGAGTGCTTGCAGCAGCTCTTCTGGAGTTTTACAGGAGATTCTGGAACCTTTGTGAGTAAACCGCAGGGAGAAAGGGAATCCCCACTGATACTTAATACCATGGCGTTGTAAGTCCATTAAGTGGGGTTTCATTGCACGTCTTTGAAATTGTCAGCTGGGATAGGGCCGCAAAGATTTGGTAATTATGGCCCTGAAAAGTTAAGTTATTCTTCTCTCTGGCTGCGTCCAGGAGTTCTTTTGTTTTATAAAAATTGAATTTTTCAATGATGTCCCAAGGGGGACCATCAGTTTTTTTGGCCATAGGAGCCCTATGGACTCTGTCCATCTCCAGCCGCTCCACAGGAATACCTGGATATAGCTCTTGGCATAACGCTTTTATGGTTGTTGGAAGTCTATTACTGTCTCAGGTATCCCTCTGAAGCGCAGGTTTGACCTTCTAGCGCGGTTCTCATAATCTTCAAATTTATTTTGTAAGGTAATATTTTCCTCTTTAAGGGTATCTAGTTCATATAGAAAGTCCTGAGTAGAATTTTCAATGTCTTCTATTTTCATCTCCAGAGCTTCAGTGTGGTGCCCCAATTCTCTGATTTCCTTAGTTAGGTTATTGGTGATTTGTTCTGACGTTTGTTTTAAAGCTTTATGTAGCATTTTCTCAAATTGTTTCAGTATGCTTGAGGGAATTGTAGCATCTTGTTGTGATTCACCTGACATGTTTAGGTTTGTATCAGATTCAGAGTCTTACACTTGTTCCTCTTCTCTGAGGTGAGTGTCTGAGGTAAATGGTGCCTTATTAGTATGCTTAGTATTTGCTTTCACTGGGGTCCCGTTGTGAGGGTTGGTTTTGGACTTATTACGGGCACCTCCAAGAACCATTTTAGCATATAAATGTTCCCCTCACCTCTCTGGTTTGAAGTGTCTTGTTTGCGGGAGTTTGAATGTCCGCGGGCTTCCTTTATTAGCGGTATTCTCCCCCTCACGGAGTGGAGCTCAAGCCCGACATTACTGCCGCTCTAGCCTCCAGCAGTGCCTCCACAAATTGATTATTTTTTAATTTCCCAACCCGACATCCCCTTTCTACAAAATACTACAATAGAGCCCTTGACACTCTCAGACCACCACCCGATTACCATCCACATAGTTTTCCCGGAAACTATTTCTAGAACGAAAACCAAAAGACAGTATATTTTATGACATTAAATCTGCTATGAACAAGGTAAAAAAAGCGGTAGACTCCTTGCAAAAAGCAGTTCAAAATAAAAAGAGTCTTGCCACAGTTCATCACATAAAAATTAAACAGGGAACTCTACACACATCCAATGAGGGTATAGCACACCAATTTGAAAATTATTACTAATCGTTCTACAACATTCCTTCCAATCCCAAATGCCCTTATAACACTGAAACAAGAGCTCACGCTATCCAAAATGTTCTTATAAAATACAGTGAAAATTGGGGGAACTAATGCGCAAACCAAAAGGGGGGGGGTGAAAGGAATATAGACTCAAACTAAAACTAAAATAAGTAGCAGCCACCTAATGATTGTTCACACACAAATAACAGTATTGAATGTAAGAGGGGGTGAGGGGCGCTTACTCTAAACTAAAGTAACTATGTGAAATGTAGGCATACGTGAAACAAAATAATTTATCAAACAAAAATAATAATATCTTCAAAGCAGGTAAATATGTGAATCAACCAAGAAAAGTGCAGCAATCCAGTGCAGAATAAAAGTGAAAAGTCTGCGTGAGCAAAGTAAATATTGGGCAATATTCAATCAAAAAATTTCCATATATGCACAGTGAGCAATATTCAATCCGTAGAAAACCAATAATAAAAAATGGCAAAAAAATATATATAAATTAAAGATAAAAATCAATAAAGTTAAAAAAATCTAAGGAATTTTTTTAAAATTATATATATATATTATATAAAATGTATACAACATATATAAAAAAAAATAATAAAACAAACTAAAGAATAAATAAAAAGATTATATAAATAAAAATTAAAATCAATATAATTAAGTGCAACACAGCAATCTTGGTATAAAGCAAGTACAAAATTTGCAAGTCTTTGTGCTGGAAAGTAATTCTCCAGGAAAATCCAAGTCCACAGTAAAGTGCAAAAAACTCCAAAAAGGTGCAAACAAGCGAAGATCGTGTTCAAACAAATTTACCTGTTCGCATGTTCTGCTGCGAACTGAACCGGGGGGTGTTCGGCTCATCCCTAATCCTGATGTGAAGTTATTGCCCTGCTTATTTTTGTTTTGTCAATATTAAGAAAAAAATACTCTTTTGCACTTTAGAGGGTTGAGGTACTTCTGGACCTTGATGAAAGGGCCATACCCTGAAAGCTTGTCCTGAAAAATTGTATGTTAGTGTTTTGGGAGAATGTGTTTTTCATACCTCTGACCTGCAGATGTCATTATTTACAGCTGTTATACATATAATACTTTCTTATCACTTACCAAGTTAGCTCTGGGTCCTGTTTTTCTTTTATGGATTCCTGAAATACATTTTAAAGCAGTCTATAACTGATCTGCCTCCCGGACTACAGGACACAACAGCAACAAAAGATAAAAAAGGTAACAGCCTACCTCCCAGTTCAAGGCATTTTGCTACCTACATGACAATCAGTTATGCCCTGTACACAGGATCGGATTTCCGATGAAGTAAAATCTGATGGATTTTACCATCGGAATTCCGATGAAGCTGACTTTCATCAGTCTTGCCTACACACCATCAGTCAAAATTCCAACCGTCCAAAACGCTGTGACGTACAACACGTACGACGGCATTATAAAGGGGAAGTTCAAATCCAACGGCGCCACCCTTTCGGCTGCTTTTGCTGATTTCGTGTTACCGCGTGTTAGTAAAAGTTTGGTGAGAACCGATATGCGCTTTTCAGATCGTTTTCTGGTGTTCAGTTTGTGCTTGTGGGTTCGTATCTGTCTTTCAGTGCATGCAGTCAGGTTGTATCTGTTGCAGTGCGTTCTTGTCCACTCGTTTACTGGTTTTCAGGTCGTTCTTCATAGGACTTGCTGTTCCTCAGTGCGTTCTGTTTAAGTTCGTTCTGACCAGCCGACCGGTTTAAAGCCATGTTGGAAGTACGTTCTCATCGTAGAGCTTGTGCTGCGTATGTGCTTGGTGTTGCGGTTATTACTTTGACCCAAGCTCAGTCCATGAACAGGGTGAGGAGGCGTTCATGGACCAAGAATTGGTTGCTCCAGCGGGACCAATTCTGTCATATGCCTCTGCTGCGGGAAATCCAGGAGAATAATCCTGATGACTACAGGAATTATCTCCGGATAACGGACCCCGTTTTTCACCGTCTGTTGGATTTGGTGTCCCCCTATATCACGAGGCAGGACACTGATACGCCAGGCCATCACTGCTGAGCAGAGGCTCATCACCACCTTGAGATACCTGGCAACTGGGAGAAGCCTGCACGACCTCAAGTTAACGACAGGCATCTCCCCCCAGGCTCTGGGGGTCATTATCCCAGAAACCTGTTCTGCCATCATACAAGTTATGCAGAAGGACTATATTAAGGTAATTTTTCTCCTTTAACATCACATTCTATGTATATAATGCTTGCTAATGTATTGTATTTCTTTCATCCTTTCCTAATTTTTGGCCTACATGCAAATTTGCCTTCACTAACCTCTCCAGCATGCTATCCTGGGCCCTAACACCCCTAGCCTAGTCACTTAACAATGTATTTTGTTAACTCCATTGTATTGCTTTACCCCCCCCCTCCAATGTGTCCAAATGTTTTGTTTCTCATTATAATCAGGCAGAGTGGTGTAGTGTTTTTTTTTTGTAGGCCCAAACTGAGCTAGAACCCCCCCCCCCTAAAATGTGTAAAAATGTTTTGCTTCTCATTTCAATCAGGCAGAGTGATGTAGAGTTTTTTTTGTAGGCCCAAACTCAGCTAGAACCCCCTCCCCTAAAATGTGTGCAATGATCCATCAGAGGGGGTGAGGAATGTGATAATTGTGCATTCTATTTGTGGCTATAACTACTCCCCAAAAAACAAATGTTATACTGATGTTGGGCAAGAATGTTTTTGTGTAATCTGCTTGCAATGTTATGTGCAAAAGTCCTAATATTTTTTTTGTTTGACTCCAGTTTCCTTCATCGCCACAGGAATGGCAGACTGGCATCCCATTTTGCCGAGCGATGGGACTTTCTAACTGCGGAGGGGCAATCGATGGGGAACACGTCCACATAGTGCCACCACCCCATTCGGGGTCGCACTATTACAACTACAAGGGGTTTAATAGTATTGTGTTAATGGCGGTGGTGTCGGCACACTATGAGTTTATGTATGTGGACATGGGGAAGAATGGCCGGATGTCGGATGGGGGAGTCTTCGCACAGACGGAATTTGCTAGACGTCTCCAGAGTGGTGGCCTGGCACTGCCACATGATGAGGAGAACGTTGAGGGCCTTCCGTTTGTTTTTATCGCGGATGAAGCTTTCGGGCTGGGACCCCACCTGATGAGGCCATTCCCCCAGAGGACCCTCACCCCAGAGAGGAGGGTTATTAATTACCGGCTGGCCAGAGCCCGGAGGGTTGTTGAGAATGCCTTCGGGATAATGGCCAGCCGGTTCTGCCTGTTTCTTACCTCTATCCATATGGCGGAATACAAGATCAATCATATTGTTTTTACCTGCTGCATACTGCACAACTATTTACGCAGAAATGCACCCACTTATCTCACTTCTGTTGGGCCAGAGGCCGGACTTGCAGACAATGCCCTGACGGACCTGGATACTGGCCGTATTGGCTTGACCCCCCAAAGTGCCCGTGAAGTGCGGGATAAATATGTTGATTACTTTACGGGTAGGGGGGCCATTGCTATGCCAGACAATCTCTGATTTTAGAACTTTTAAAAATAAAAAAAGTAAAATATCTGTAAAATAAAAAAATTTGATTTCTCATTATTGCTTGTGTTTCTTGAATCTGTCTCCCAAGTTCTCTTAGTACACTTGTAGTGCCAAGTGGCTTTGTCTTTAGTAAATAACCACAATTGTCACGGTAAACAAGAACATATTTTTCAAAATGGTATTGAGCATAGAAAGAAGAAGCCAAACATTTTTGAGTAGAAAAATATTTTTACTCTGTGCAAAACTTGTGTGTTATAAATTTTTGGGGGACATTCTAAACAGTGTTTCCCCCCCAAAAAAAGTTTTGGTTTTGGTTTTGCATAAACACGCATGTTAAAAAAATTATAAAAACAATGGAACTTACAACCTTATAGAAAAACTGCAGGCAATATCGCACAACGTGCAAGGTTTCAACTCCTCCCACAAACGCAAGAAAGCCTTTCAACATTATAAGAGAATAGGAGCAGACATTATACTCATGCAGGAATCTCATTTTTCCACATCCAACCATCCCAACTACTTTGATAAGGCCTTCAACCAATTTTACTATACTACCTTCAAAAATAAAACACGCAGAGTTGCCATAGTCATCCGTAACTCTGTCATTTTTGATATACAGAATATTTACAAAGATACTAAAAGTCGCTTTATCATTCTTAAGGGCCTAATAAACAACTGTGCTTTAACTATAGGATCGGTTTATGCCCCTAATGAATCTCAGTCTTCCTTCTTCACTAGCTTTTGAGATTCTTGACCGTTATAACTCTCCCCATATAATTCTAAGTGGGGATTGCAATCTAGCCTCACACCCAGCTCTGGATAGAAGTAAGGTAGCCCCTTCTTCTAAAGCATTTTCTAAGTCTCTTAACCGCTCCATCAGCAATTTTCAACTCATTGAAAAGGGCCCATAATTACGTTATAAAAGCTTTCACTCATTATTCAGACCCTCATGACATTTATGCCAGACTTGACTATATTTTTTGTACCCCCATATTGTTAGCAAATTCCTCTAAGGCTCTCATTCACCCGTGCCCCTGGTCGGATCATGACATCACCTCATTTGAAACTGCATATATTGCACCCTCCCCTTTCAATTGGCGACTAAACGACTCCTTATTGACTGATTCTTCAACTATACCATCCATCTGTACACACTTGGAGAACTATTTTACAGAAAACACGAATGATGAAACCCCTCCGACGCTTTGGGTTGCTCATAAGGCAGTCCTACGCAGGCAATTGATCAGCCTAGCTGCTAAGAAAAATAGGGAAAGGCTTTCAGACATTAGATGTCTTACCAAAGATTATCTATACAATAAAATACAACATACTCCATCCCAAGAACTTACTAGACAGATTCAAATCAAACGCCAGGCCTTAGACCTTATTCTATCAGCGAACGCAGAAAGGTTCTTAAGATTCTCAAAGGCTAAATTTTTGCTCCACAGCAACTCTCCCTCAGCCATGTTCGCAAGAAAACTCAACCAAGAACACAAACCTTCTCACGTTTACAAACTAAGAGATCAGGCTGGCAACCTAGTTACGCTCCCACAAGAAGTTTTAAATCTTTTCTCTTCCTTTTACAGAGACCTCCTTTCTGGCCCTCAACACTGTCCCAACCAGACTTCAAAACTTTGGCTGGATGATATACAATTACCTTCCCTTAGTGTTCATCAAATAGAATCCCTTAACGCATCTTGCACAGATACAGAAATCATCAACATAATTAAATCACTTAAAACCTCCACAGCCCCAGGTCCGGGTGGTTTCTCCTCCTCATATTACAAAAAATTTGCTACTCTCTTAGCCCCCAATCTGACTAAACTTTTTAATCATATTCTCGACGGTAATCAATTCCCAGATGAAATGCTCCTGGCCAATCTTTCCTTAATTCCCAAGCCGCTTAAAGACCATTCCCTCCCTCAAAACTACCGTCTTATCTCAGTCCTTAATAATGATCTAAAAAATTTTGGGAGACTGCTCGCTGATAGGTTGGCAGCAGTCATCACCAATTTAATACATATTGACCAGACGGGATTTATCCCTGGTCGTCAGATAGTGGACAACATTAGGTTGGTTACCAATATTATTCAGGACGCCAACTTACATTCTCGCCAGCTTTGCCTCCTTGCTTTGTGGATGTCTAAACCCTTTGACAGTGTCAACTGGTCATATCTTAACCACCTTTTGCCTAAGTATGGTATTTCTGATAAATTCCTGCAAGGCTTTAATGCACTATCTTTCCCCAGACCCGAATTAGAATCCCAGGATATAAATGATTTCTTTCCTCTTAGCAGAAGTACTAGGCAGGGCTGCCCCCTATCCCCACTTCTATTTGCGCCTGCAATCGAACCATTGGCCCAAAAGATCAGAAATAGTATAGATATAAAGGGCTACACAAAAGGTGATAGAGACTTCAAACTTAGTTTATACGCAGATGATGCCCTTATTTTTCTCACTGAACCCTTCACCTCTATACCGTCCCTCCTCAAAGAACTGAAAACCTTTCATGATATCTCAGGCTTAAAAATTAATATGAACAAATGTTCTGCGCTACCCATTAACTACACTGATCACACACGGGCCCTTTTACTAAAAAATTTCCCATTCATGTGGTGCTCTCAATCTTTCAAATATCTTGGCATCCTTGTCACTTCTTCTCATAACCCCTTATATAAAACAAATTATCTATCTCTATTCTCACACATCACTTCCCTTCTCAAAACTTGGTCGACCTTCCACATATCATTCCTAAGTAGAATATGTGCCGTAAAAATGATGATTCTCCCTAAACTGCTATATTATTTCCGTGCCCTCCCTATTAATGTTTCAAAATATAAACTTGCTTCTCTCCAAAGAGAACTCAACAAATTCATTTGGGTAGAGAAAAAAACCCAGATGCAGCTACGCTCTCATGCACAGATCACAATCTAGGGGGGATTGGGACTTCCCAATCTATGGCACTATTTTCTTGCTGCCAGACTGACACAACTGACTCAATGGTTCACACCGACCCAGGATGCGCCATGGATACAATTTGAAGCTAGTTCAATTTCCCCACTGTATCTACAAGGGATTTTGTGGTCTAATTCTACATCTTATAGCAAACTTATTAAATATAAACACAATTGTAGCACATTTTTACCAACTCTGGCTGAAGGTCAATAATACCTTCAATCTGTCCTCTTCCACCCCCCCCTCTAGCATCATTCTTAGGCGACCCTAGATTTAATTTGGCATATGGTAACAGTCATTCTCTTTCCTTTTGGATAAATAAAAACTAATCACACTAAAATCCCTACAGACAAGATGGGAATTCTCTCCATTTTCTAACCTGCAAGCTAGGTTCAATCTCCCTTCCTCTGAGCTCCAACATTACAATCAAATTAGAGCCTTTTATGCAGAGCACTTTTCACTCACAACTCACCCCTCAAACACATTCTTTGAGCAAATCTGTATCTCTTCAACTAGAGACAAAGGCCTCATATCACGACTATACAGCTACCTTAATGATTTTGGTCTACCAGACAAATCTGGACCAATGCTCCATTGGGAATTGGATATGGATTGCTCCCTCACAGTAGATATGTGCCACATCATGTCAGACAATCTTCGCAAAAGCAACAAAGCCATCTCCTTCAGAGAAACCCCTATAAAACTATTCTCCAGATGGTACCTTACCCCTTCCAAACTTCATACCTTTTATCTTTCCGTCTCCCCAAACTGCTTTAGGGGTTGCCCAGAACCTGGCACAATCTTACATTTGGGAGCATACATTTGAACCTCATAAAGACAGAAAAGCACCCCCACTCCCCAGATTTGTCTATTATATGCAAACATACCTAATGTTCCGCTACCTTGTATGAGACTTTTCCACTCATTATGCAGCTCCATCCAATGGATGATCGCTTTTAACTGGAGGTCCGATAACCTCCCATGGCCACAGGTACTAGCTAGAATGGAAATGTTAAAATTATCAGAGAGGATCTACCATACTTTACATGATACCATTCACATTCATGAGAGAAAGTGGTCTTATTGGGACACAACCTAACTAACTATTTTATCATTTAACCTATCCATTAAAATCTCATATTACTCCTTACCAATACAACTCTTCATGTTTAATTATCACCTTCACTTTGCATATACTCTTGATTTGAACCCTTTTTATTGACAAATTTTGTATGTAACCAGATGTTATATTTTTCTGAGATATAGAATACTGTTGATTACTTTTATTAACATTTTTCTATGTATGCATACTTGAACTTCCAAATAAAACATTTGTAAACAAAAAAAAAGAAAAACTGAAGGCAATATCAGACATATAGTATTTAAAAAATGTGTTGCTGTTGCCTTCATGAGATTGGGTGTCACCCCTAAACAAGCCAAATTTGGAAGATGCACACAAATTGTGCGTCAGAATGGGGATTTTCCTCCTGATACAATGCCAAATGTCAACATGTGCTATCTCCCTTCATGGGGGGGGATCAATGGATGTGTTTTGGGGTGCAAACTCTTCCTTTCACCTACTTGAGTTGCGAGGAAGGGGTTGCACCCTCAAAACACATCCATTGATTTTCCCTGATGGGAGATAGCACATGTTGACACACTGTGTGCATCTTCCAAATTTGGCTTGTTAAATCACACAAAAATTTACAAACTTAGGCCAAAAAAACTTGAAATGGTGGCAAGAAAAACATCTTCATACTCTCCCCAAAACATCAATCGTGTTTTTAATTTGTTGGTCAAAACGATACAGTTTGTGCGTTATAACGTCGATTTCTCGACTCATAACCATGAGATCCTGTATTATGATTTGTTCGCTCCCACTGGAAAAAGGAGGAGATTGATCTTCCACAAGCAGTACATCACCTAAAAAAATAAAAAAAATGCATGTCTTAAAAATATGCATGCATATATCTATTCCCTGAATCTGTGGTGTATGGCCACTGACCTGTTGTGGTGACAATCTCACACACTTCCTCCACATCTCCTTTCTCCACATCCTGAGGTTTGGGTTCTCTCTGGTCCCCTTCTTTCTGAGGTTGGGGTTCCCTCTGTTCTTTCCGAGGTGTGGGGTTCCTGGCCTCCTCAGAGTGGTGTGGTCCAAGTCTCCGCTCCCCTATGAGAATGAAACAAAAAAGGTATACTTAGCACACAGATATTTGAGGTCAGAAATAGGAATATGAAGCATTAATTGGAAGTGGGGTACAATTGCCTTTTTTGGCAGAGTTACAAGCTGAAGACATGTTTTAAAATGTATTTCTAAACTGGAATCCTGACCTTTTTTGACCAAGTTACACACATGGAGACACCCCCAAAGTATCCACTCTAGTACCTGTGTGGGACACCCTAAAAAGGTTGTTCTGGTGTCCCACACAGGTGCTCCAGAGTACAGCTGTGGAAACAGCTGCTGAGTGTCCTCTCCTTTACACTGAATCAAGTTTGCATTTCACATTCTAGTTCAAAACATATCTAAACGTTTCTAAACGTTGTTTTAATAGAAATAGGCATGACCAAATGTGGTTTACCTGTATCTGCGCATAATATCAAATTTTGGAGGAGGATTGATGTTTACTACGAATGATTATACTTTTGCCACTACCCTGAAAATGGCCATTTTCAAATATCCAACCAGTCAAAGCACATGGAGCAAAACATGCAAGTATTAGGCCTCGTACACACGGTCGGACTTCCATCTGACTTTTCCGTGGTTTTTTGTCCGAACGGAGTTGGTCGGGAACACCCATAGCATACACACGCTCTGAATTTTCTGCAAACTTTCCCAAAACTTTTTCCAACATCACGTGGTTTTTCTGCTCTTTTCTGCTCTTTACTGCCACTCTTTGGTCAACTTCTGCTATTGTTGGTTGATTGTAACATTATTTGTTTATCAGACAAAAGTCCGATGGTTTTCTGTACACACGGTCGGACTTTGCTCCATCGGACTTTTGTTGGGCAAAAGTTTGTCCGTTTGCAGACCCAACATTCGTCCGATGAAAAAAAAAAAAAAGTTTGTCTAATGGAGCGTACACACGGTCGGATTGTTGGTCCAACTTGCTCAAAATGAAGTTTGTTGGCCAAAAGTCCGACCGTGTGTACAGGGCACCAACAACAACACCAACCTCCTTGAGGGAAAAAAAATCAGAGATAAAAATGTTGTTGTGATAACTTGACCATGAAAAAATATGGACCTCACTATAAAATATTAAAAGGCCAGAAAAAAATGTGGAGATCTTGATTCAAAACAACAACAAAAAAACATTTTTGGAATCCGGTCTTTAAAATAAAATACAAAGATTCATGAGATCTCAAAGAAATATTTTTGTCTGAACTCTGTGAATATCCGCAACAATTATTTTTTGGGGGAAAACAGTTTAGAAAGAAGAAAAGAAAGCGCTACATTTAACGACGCAAAAATTTGCAACATCACGCATGTGCTATGTCCATTACGAACGCTAGTTTTACCAGAACGAGCGCTCCCGTCTTGTAATTTAGTCTGAGCATGCGTGGATTTTTCTCTGATGGAGTTCCCCACAGACGATCCGAATTTGCTATCGTTTTTTTTACCATCGGTAAAATTTAAAACATGTTCTATTTTTTTATACCGATTTTTCATCAGAAAACCTGATCGTGTGTACGCGGCATTAAGGTTTACATCTAATAGACCTGCCAGTGCCTTTAAAACTCACCCTAATATCACCCTATGCAGTTTGTCAGCAGCATTCCTTTGGATTTCCCTCTTCATAAAGAACATTGTCAATACTTTATTATTGCTCTGCCCTAATCCCTTTGATAAAGCTGGCTAATTCCAAAGCCCCCTTTTATTGGCACTTTCATCCCAGCTGACTTAGATTCAAAGGCCAGTCAGTGCATTATAGTTACTGTAGTGAATTCCTGGAAGATTTTGCTGAGTACATGAACTTCAAACATGTAGGATTTGCCACAAACCCATGGTAGTGGCAAACTCAAACCTCATTCCTAGTAAGGAGCTTGCAGTACCATCAACCATTGTAAAAACCTTGCAGTGCCACATCTTAATTTCTTTACTTCTCAAAAGACAATCCAAGATCACAAGGTTACTGCAGAAATGAAGTATGGGGAAAGGGGAAGGGTGGCTAGTGCATAACAGCTACAGTGCCTTGAAAAAGTATTCATATCCCTTGAAATTTTCCACATTTTGTCATGTTACAACCAAAAATGTAAATGTCGTTTATTGGGATTTTCTATGATAGACCAACACAAAGTGGCACATAATTGTGAAGTGGAAGGAAAATTAAAACGGTTTTCAATTTTTTTTACAAATAAATATCTGAAAAGTGTGGCGTGCATTTGTATTCAGCCCCCTTTAATCTGATACCCCTTTACTAAAATCTAGTGGAACCAATTGCCTTCAGAAGTCACTTATTTAGTAAATAGGTTCCACTGGATTTTAGTTAGGGGTATCAGATTAAAGGGGACTGAATACAAATGCACGCCACCCTTTTCAGATATTTGTAAAAAATGTTGAAAACCATTTATCATTTTCCTTCCACTTCACAATTATGTGCCACTTTGTGTTGGTCTATCATAGAAAATCCCAATAAAATACATTTACATTTTTGGTTGTAACATTACAAAATGTAGAAAATTTCAAGGGGTATGAATACTTTTTCAACGCACTGTATGCCTAGGTGAAAATTGATTAGCAGTAAGATCCCGTGACCGCTGTGTCCAGTGGACACAGAAAATCACTGTGCTCATTACCTAGCGACGCATGTAATCGCTATGACCAAAACTGTCCTGAATGGCTTCCTTTTAAGACAGCTTGCTTACTATAGTGATGCTGTGATTGGCTAACAGGTATCACATGGTACCTGACATACCTGAAATAAAAATTGTGTTGATCTGTCACTTGTAAACAATATTCAATCAACTCAGTTAACCTTATAATAAAGTGCATTTGTGCTAAATTTACAATTCATAGCAATTTAAAACAAATTCCTCCATTACTAAAATGCATTCATGCAACATATAGTGCAAATAATATAATTTATGAAAAAAAAAATAGTCCATAAAGTGACAATCCAGAGTGTGCCAAAATGACTCCTTTAGTCCTCCAGTGATAAAACACCCAGTGCTTCTCTCTTCAGGTCAAATAAACATAGCCTCTTACCAGAATGTTAGATCTATCAAGGTCAATAATCTCCTTAGGTTTGGGCTAGTGAAGCATTTTTTCAACTGCCCTTAAGATGACATTACTGGGAAGCACCACATAGACTTGTCCTAAGTAGTATTAGACCAGATGAATCAGCATGGCAATGAGAAGAGTTGAAAAACTCATTGCGCAACATCCAGTAAATTATATGGAAGTTTATTAAATATCTACTTACAGCAATGAAGATAAAACAAGCATTGGAAAAACACAATCCGTCCTACACCCTCCATGGATGTTGACATCACCGATATCTCCTTTGCCTTGCCTGGCATACGTTTGGTCGTAACAGACGTCTCTTGTGAGGCATACCTAACATTCTGTAACATGTGTTTATCTGTAGCCAATCACAGCATCACAATAGTAAGCATGCTGTCATAAATGAAAGCTATTCATGACAGTTAAAACTATTGCTTATAACAATGATCATTATTGTCATCAGAAATAGGGATGAGCCGAACACCCCCCCCAGTTCGGTTCGCATCAGAACTTGTGAACAGGCAATAAATTTGTTCGAACATTCAAACACAGTTAAAGGCTATGGGACTCGAACATGAAAAATCTAAAGTGCTAATTATAAAGGCTTATATGCAAGTTATTGTCATAAAAAGTGTTTGGGGACCTGGGTCCTGCCCCAGGGGTCATGCATCAATGCAAAAAAGAGTTTTAAAAACTGACGTTTTTTCGGGAGCAGTGATTTTAATAATGCTTAAAGCGAAATAATAAAAGTGTAATATTCCTTTAAATTTTGTACCTATGGGGTGTGTATAATATGCCTCTAAAGTAGCGCTTGTTTCCCCATGCTTAGAACGGTCCCTGCACAAAGTGTCATTTCTGAAGGAAAAAAAAAAGTCATTTAAAAGCACTTGCGGGTATAATAAATTGTCGGCTCCCGGCAATACAGAGAAAAGTCATTGATAAAAAATAAATGTGTGGGGTTCCCCCCAAATTCAATTACCAGGCCCTTCAGGTCTGGTATGGATATTAAGGGGAACCCTGCGTCAAATTAAAAAAAAATTGACGTGGGGTTTCTCCCAAATATCCATACCAGACCCTTCAGGTGATCACATGAAGCCATTTATTATCTCATGTTTTTTTGGCTACTTTTAAAAATCAGAATGATAACAGAAATCACCCAAATGGCCCTGATCAAAAGTTTACATACCCTGGAATGTTTGGCTTTGGTACAGACACAGAAGGTGGCACACACAGGTTAAAATGGCACCTAAAGGTTATTTTCCCACTTTTCCCACATTTGTGTTTTTTTTAAATCACAATTAATGTTTGCGTATAAATAATCAATGAGTTTGTTAGCTCTCACATGGATGCACTTCGTTATTCTGGATTAAGGGCGTGTGTACACACATGCACACCCCTGGCCGGGCTCCAACTGTGATTGTACACATCGGGAGCCTGTCAGCAAGTCCCAGCAAATAATTCATGGCTGGGACCTGCTGATTGGCTGTGTGTAATCAGTGATTACTAATCACAGTTGACAGCCCAGAGCTCTTGTGTTGGTAAACAACAGAGTGCTCTGTATGAAGGGAATCATCTGTCAGTTTCTGAGAGATCAGTTAGTAAAAGCAGCACACTGTATACACCAGGGGTGTCAAACTCAATTTCATCGTGGGCCGCATCAGCATTATGATTGCCCTCAAAAGGGCCGGTTGTATCTGTAAGGATTAGATGTCCAGCGCATCCCCTCCCTATATATTAGATGTCGGAGCCCCCCCCCCACCATCAGAAGTTGAATCCCACACTCTCCCTTACATTACAGTGCACCCCCCTTTCCTTATGCTGCTGCTTGGAAGAAGCTGGATGCATTGCTTGAAAGCAGAAAGTAAGGGTCTGGAGGAGGACCAGAGGAGAGCTGGAGCTCTCCTGCAGCTGCAGGAGAGGTGCGGGGGGCCACATGAAATGCCCTGGAGGGCCGGATTTGGCCCGCGGGCCTTTTGTTTTTACCATCCAACCTGACAGAACTGGAGAGGATCTCCAAGGAGGAATGGCAGAGGATCCCCAAATCCAGGTGTGAAGAACTTGTTGCATCTTTCCCAAAAAGACTCATGGCTGTATTCGATAAAAAGTGTGCTTCTACTAAATGATCTGAATACTGGTCTGAATACTTAGGATAGTGATATTTCAGTTTTTCTTTTATAATAAATCTGCAAAAATGTCAACAATTCAGTATTTTTCTGTCAATATGGGGTGTTGTGTGTACATTAATGAGGAAAAAAATGAACTTAAATGATTTTAGCAAATGGCTGCAATATAACAGTGTGAAAAATTTAAGGGGGTCGGAATACTTTCCGTACCTATGGTATGTGTGTATGTATGTATGTATGTATGTATGTATGTATGTATGTATGTATGTATGTATGTATGTATGTATGTATGTATGTATATATGTGTGAGATGGGGGTTGTTTAGCTCAAGTGGTAAATGCGTTTTTTCAGCGATTCAAGCCAGTCAGGAACTATATTTAAGGGCAAAATAAAAGTCCAAACAAAGGTTTCCCATGCAGGGGTTCTTCTCCATCAAATACTCATAACAGAAAATGCTAGCCCACCTGGCTCTCTGTAGCAGTACTTCTGCACTTTCCTGGTCACCCAGACCACCGGACTCCTCAAAGTAGACGGCCTCCCTTTAGCGTCCACAGCTCTGCCTCTTGCAGTCACCAATGTTCTGGCTGTCACCTACAGCCTCTCTGACTCCTGAAGACCTCCTGTCTCTTGGTGTGGAGCCGTCTCCAACTGGGAGCCCTGAGGTCTTCCCATACATTCATTATAAGGGCTGTGCTCACCTGAGCACACACCCTGCTGGTAATCAGCAAAGTCTGGACCCAGGGTTGGAGATCCCATCCCTCCCAAGACACTGTGGAATCTCCAAACTACAAAGCCCCTTTCCAGAATACCAAAACCTGGAGAAAGCTGCGAAAGCAGTCTTCTCCAGTCCACATCTACGCTCTGTAGTCTTGCACCTTGCAAATGTGCAGACCCTGTGTCCAGCAAACTGTCAATTTTACCGTGACAGTGGCTCCTACTGTCACATATCTCCCCCACCATGTTTCGGACCCGAAGGGGGCGGAACACAAGCCCGAATCCTTGATTGGGGCACCCCTGTGCCAGCTGTTTGCTGCGTAGGCCCAATCTTTTTTTCGGGTGCGTTTTAAGGCACGCCTTACCCAGGATCGCAGTGGGGTCCTACCTTTCTGTATCCCCAGCCTACTCCCTCTGTCCTTGGGGTTCCTGAGCTCACGTTTCTTTTCTGGCAGCCCCCTGCCTTTCCTGCTACTTCCTTTAAACTCAGTTTCTGGATTCTGTAAGAAACCTGCTCGAGACACTACGCCTGATGAGGAACCACCTTTTCCCTCACTGGTACCCGTTTTCCCCCCATCACAATAGGTCCCTTGGGTTTACCAACTCCTTTGCCCTTGACTACCTACTCCCCAGGGCTCAACATCTGTGTATCATACTCATTTTCCAAGAAATTATTCATTTTCATATCCAGGCCATTATTTACATTAACATTCAGTAATAAGTCACCATTTCTCCAATTATCAATATCATCAGTTATTTCTTGTTCAGGGTTTGTTAGGGCCAAGCCAAAGGAGGGACAACACACAGGTGAGCAGCTATCCCCTATGAGACCTTCACAAGGCTTCACTTCACCTGTTGTCCAAATCTCTGTGGGCAGTTGTCCCAACAACTGACATTGAACAACGCCAACTCACACTTTTCCATGTTACAATTTTTGTTCCTCTCCATACTATATTTGAGAGCGTCTCCGGGTACCCCAACTTGTACCTCTCTGCAGGTGACAGACAGAATCTCTGCTTTTGCCGCGTCCATATCTAGCCCTTCCTTCTTAGGAGGTCTAGCGGGTGAGGCAGTATCCGCGCCATTTACTAATCCCTGCTCAGCCGCACCTCAGACCGCACTAGCAGACATGTCCATCACTGCATCAGGCGGAGAGACCTCTGTCTCCAGCAGCCCCCCAGAGCGCCTTCCGTACTGAACCGTATCCGAAAGCACCCTCACAGGAAACTGGGAGATTATTTGCCACACTATTAGAAAGCACTGTACCAACCAGTTCCACTGGTGATTAAATTTTAACCAGCACAGGTTGTACTACCTGACTCCATCCATTGGTACCACGCAGCACCACCACATCCGACTGTAATGGAGGCACCCAGGCATACAAGGACTGTGCTTTCACCATTTCAAGCAGTTCCACTAACATATGTAATTTCTACACACTCCACATCAATATGCAAAACATTTTTGGTGACCTTAACCTTATCAAAGACATGGAGGGGCTCATTCACTGTGGCTTGAGGGGCCGAGACATTTAAACAGGCCTCCACCTCACTGGCGGTACCCATCACAGCCTGATGCTCCTCTGGAACACTGTCAGACGCATGTCTCCCACTCATCCCTTCCAACTCAACAATGAGCTCCTGCACGTAAACATTTGTTACATTGTCACCTTCACACTTGACATTCAGCGGCTGGGCTGTGAACACCAAATCTGCCATGCATGCACCCTGATCTGGTCCTTCCAACTGGGGGGAAACAACCCTTTTAGGGACCAACGCACCCTCAAACATCGGTCGCTCTGCGATTTCCCTGTCTGGCATAGCAGTTGTTGTATTCACACCCCTGTAGCTCAACATAGCCTTGTCTATCATGGCTAGTAATTGTTTGGCCCAACTGTCCCAATCCGTTGTGCTTCCATTATGAGAGCTCAGCAGTACCTCATCGGCTCTAGGAGGCACCTGGGATTCTGCAGCACAAACAGTAACTTTGTCAGTTCTATATAAATCACATTTTGACAACATGCTTTTACTCTTTGCTAAAGCTTCAACAAACAAGGCAGGCTGCAATACACCATCACTACCTTGCTCTGGGGGCGCTAACACACTCAGCTGTGTACCTTCAGCTTTGGCCAGCTGACTTAACCCCTTACCAACTGGGTTACACATATGATAAATGGACTGCTCACACAAACTCACTGCATGGTGTAGACCCAGTTTGTTCCATCACAGCAATATCAGAGCTGTCCTGGACAATCTCTGGCTCCAACACCTGGAGACCCCCAAAGATTTCCATGGACAACACTGTGGCTCCGCTTCTGGTTGCCAAGGGAGACATCCCCCTTTTCTCATTACTAAAGAACACATCACCATAAGTACATGTATCATCAGCAATACCTTTATCATCAGCATTCATAAACATAGCAGTTTCATATGCTCTATCAGGTTTTCTTTTGTCATAACGCATGGCACCCTGCGTGCCACTCAGCACACCACCCTTCCTCTCCAAAGGAATTATTTTTCCTACTAGGGCAGCTTCACAGTTGTCCTGGGAAAGCACTTGCCTCACCACTGCAGGCTTCTTGGCGGTTTCCCTTGGCAACTCTGCAGCACCTGTCACTGTCACTAGGGAACATGGTACACCAACTGCTTTGGTTACCCCTAGCACATCTCTCCAAGCACTCTGCTGGATTACCTTAGGTGCACACAGAGTCCACATGTCCTTTTCAGTCCTTGACCTCGCTGCAAGCTGGGTTTTAACCTGCATCTCCCCACTGATCTGGGTAGCACACTGCAGCAAGTCCATTTTTACACCTGCGGATCTCCCCACCGAACACAATGCCACTTCACTGGGATCAGACCCACAAATTGCAACAGTCTTACCATATCCTGTAGCAGGTAACTCTGGATTTCCAAAACCAAAGTCTACCGGTGACACTTCTCCCATCCTGGAGCATTGCTGGCGGCCCATGATACGATGGAACTCTCCTCTGAGAAGGATTTCCTCTTTAAACCTGCGGTAGTCATCCTGGTCCCCATCCATCAAATGGTAAACCGACCGGTACTCTATCCGTAACAATGTTTGCAGCAATTTTGGCCACCGGTTCCTAGGCCATTTTCTCTTTACAGCAACTTTTTCAAATCTTAGCAGGAAGTCCCCAACCTCCTCTGTAGGCAGCATGGGTTGCATATAGTCAGAGGCCACGATCACAGCCCCTTGCACTGCATCCCAGTCTTTGCGATTCCGCTTGAACCGTCCATTCACTGTCTCACGCATCACTAGGCCTTTTGGACTGACCCTTCTAGGTGGTGACATCTTCTCAGGCCACGCTGAGCTCACTTCCACAGGTACACCACCTGTATGCAACACAGTCCATCAATTGAACTTCTGTGCAATGCAGTTTGCCTGGCTGCCACACACAGCTAGCAGCAGTTCACCGCAGAAAAAAAAAATTAGTTTTCATTCACAGGTACACCACCTGCAACACGCAATGCCTTTTGCCTGGCTGCACTTCCACGCACAGCCAACAGTTCCTGACCTGAACTCACTGTGGAGCAAGGACCCAGATTCCACCGTCTTGTGCCCACTGAATCCACCACTTGTGAGATGGGGGTTGTTTAGCTCAAGTGGTAAATGTGTTTTTTCAGCGATTCAAGCCAGTCAGGAACTATATTTAAGGGCATGGCAGCCCATTTTTATTAAAAAAGCAAAATAAAAGTCCAAACAAAGGTTTCCCACACAGGGGTTCTTCTCCATCAAATACACATAACAGAAAAGGCTAGCCCACCTGGCTCTCTGTAGCAGTACTTCTGCACTTTCCTGGTTACCCAGACCACCGGACTCCTCAAAGTAGACGGCCTCTCTTTAGCATCCACAGCTCTGCCTCTTGCAGTCACCAATGTTCTGGCTGTCACCTACAGCCTCTCTGACTCCTGAAGACCTCCTGTCCCTTGGTGTGGAGCCATCTCCAACTGGGAGCCCTGAGGTCTTCCCATACATTCATTATAAGGGCTGTGCTCACCTGAGCACACACCCTGCTGGTAATCAGCAAAGTCTGGACACAGGGTTGGAGATCCCATCCCTCCCAAGACACTGTGGAATCTCCAAACTACAAAGCCCCTTTCCAGAATACCAAAACCTGGAGAAAGCTGCGAAAGCAGTCTTCTCCAGTCCACATCTGAGCACTGTAGTCTTGCACCTTGTAAATGTGCAGACCCTGTGTCCAGCAAACTGTCCATTTTACCGTGACAGTAGCTCCAACTGTCACAATATATATATATACACTGTATATGGCCCTCAAAATTTGCACTTGTCTACTCGAATTTGGCGAGTAAACAAATGAGGAGGGCAAGTAATGACAAGGCAGTGCTATCGCAGGAATGTATACCAAGTGCCCCTCCGCCGTGCGCGGATATTTCAATTCATACAGTCAACCGCCCCTCTCCACCCCCGGCCGCACATCCCCACCCAGGCTCGCAGAGTGTGCTGTTCAGGCATGAAAGAGCGTCTGGGACCGCCCCCTCCACCTCCGTTCTGCTGCACATCCCCGCCCAGACCGTTCACTGCACTATACATGGAAGAGCCGCCTGGGACCGCCCCCCTCTGCCTCCGTTATACTTCACATCCCCGCCCAGACACACAGACCGTGCACTTTGCCGCCTGGGACCGCCCCTCTCCACCTTTGTTGTGCTGCACATCTAAGGAGTCCTAAGTGGGCAGGCTCAAACATCGCTCCGCCCTCAGTGTGCAGTGAAGACTGACCCCCGTGGCTGCAGAACGGTAAATACAATATATATATATACACCATAGTTTGTAAGCGCTATAACTTTCACACAAACCAATCAAACATTTATTGGGATTGTTTTTATCAAAAACATAGCAGAATACATTTTGGCCAAAATTTATAAATTGCATTTTAATTGTATATGTATTATATCAGAAAGTAAAAAAAAACATTTCCAACGTTTTTGGTCTTTATTTATTTATTTTGCAATAAATAAAAAACTCAGTGGTGATCAAATATCACCAAAAGAAAGCTTTTATATAAATATAAATTTACTTTGGGTACAGCGTTGCATGACCACCCAATCGCCACTTAAAGCAGCTCAGTCCCGAATAGCAAAAAATGGCCTGGTCATGAAGGGGTAAAATCTTCTGGAACTGAAGTGGTTAAATTATTAAATTTTTCTTTTTCCGTTACATTACCTGTGAACAAAAAGATACCACATTTCAATTTTATATTTCCAGATTACAAGCTGGTTCACACTGGTGTGATTTCTGATATGACAGAATCACATGACAAGGGAAATTACATGATTTGATTTGACTGTTCACACCAATGCAATATTAGAAAACGTTCCGGTGCTACTCTGGTGCAATTTACAGTGTGATTTGGCCACATAGAATATAGAAACCACATCTGAAGGGCATTCAAGTCGCACTACATAATCACACTTAAAATTGCATCGCACTAGTGTAAACCAAGCTTACCGTACTTCTTTTAAAAGCGGAGTTCCACCCAAAAATGGAACTTCCGCTTTTCGGATTCCCCCCTCCGGTGTCACATTTGGCACCTTTCAGGGGGGAGGAGGGAGCAGATACCTGTGTAATCCAGGTATTTGCTCCAACTTCCATGCATAGGTTGCCCCGGTATCTACATCTGGCGCCTCCTTCATCCCCCCGCTGTCTTCTGGGAGACACACAGGTCCCAGAAGACAGCAGGAACCAGTGGACTCGCGCATGCGCAGTAGGGAACCAGGAAGTGAAGCCGCAAGGCATCACTTCCTGATTCCCTTACCGAAGATGGCGGCACCTCCACCTGAGAGCTGAGGGACAGTTCGGGTTTGGGTGCCGACATCGTGGGCACCCAAGACAGGTAAGTGTCCATATATTAAAAGTCAGCAGCTGCAGTATTTGTAGCTGCTGACTTTTATTTTATTTTTCTTGGCGGAACTCCGCTTTAAGGAGTATATCTTGTCACCTTGAAAAAAGGCAGAGGAGATGCTAAAATGTTCTTTCTGTGAAATATGTATTTGTGAACAGAGCTCTCACTTGTGGGGAAGCCCCTCTCAATTTTTGTTTGTTGGTAATTGTGGAGACCTACTGAGCCACGTGCACAATCTTTTGCCAATGGTGCTGTTCACCTTTTACACTATATATGTGCATGGATTCGTTACACATTTGATTTTTCATTAATTTAATCTATGAGACTTTTCTATAATTGAGTGTTATAGATTTTTTTGATTGTTGTGGGCTTGACAGCACGCTATTATTACGATTGGGACTAATCGATTTATATATGGTGACTTTCAATTCACCTTTTTGTATATAGGCATCACAGGATTGTGTTGGTGTTTATATTTAAGAATTATTCACACAATAATTTATTAGATAAGTTATCACTTATTAATTAAGTTTGTTAAGAGTATTTGAGCGCCCCCTTTTTCTTATATATATGCTCCAGTTGTTTAATAAAAAGCATTGGAAAAATAACTAAGTGACTGGTGCATACATCCATGAGCGCAAGGCCCAGTATAGACTCTAAGTTTTTTGACCTGGTGAACTGTGGGTAGGGGTGATTGCAAATGACACAAAATAATAACCAGCAGCTCCTACGGGGGTAGTGCCACATAAACATTGATAGATAGATAGATAGATAGATAGATAGATAGATAGATAGATAGATAGATAGATAGATAGATAGATACATTATAAATATATGTATACACAGTGGATATAAAAAGTCTTCACACCCCTGTTAAAATGTCAGGTTTCTATAATGTAAAAAAATGAGACAAAGATAAATCATTTCAGAACTTTTCCCACCCTTAATGTGACCTATAAACTGTACAACTCAATTAAAAAAAAAAAAAACTGAAATCTTTTAGGAGTGAGGAGTGAGAAGTAAAAAAAAATAAAAAAAATAATGTTGTTGCATAAGTGTGCACACCCTCTTATAACTGGGGATGAAGCTGTGTTCAGAATTAAGCAATCACATTCAAACTCATGTTAAATAGGAGTCAGTACACACCTGCCATTGTTTAAAGTGCATCTGAATAACCCCAAATTAAATTCAGCTGACATTTTCTTAGTCCCATCCTACAGCAAAAGCCATAGTCTGTAGAAAGCTTCCAAAGCATCAGAGGGATCTCATTGTTAAAAGGTATCAGTCAGGAGAAGTATACAAAAGAATTTCCAAGGTATTAGATATACTATGGAACACAGTGAAGACTGTCATCATCAAGTGGAGAAAATATGGCACAACGGTGACATTACCAAGAACTGGATGTCCCTCCAAAATTGATGAAAAGACGATAAGAAAACTGGTCAGGGAGGCTGCCAAGAGGCCTACAACAACATTAAAGGAGCTGCAGGAATATGTGATAACAATCTCCCGTATTCTTCATATGTCTGGGCTATGGGGTAGAGTGGCAAGACGGAAGCCTTTTCTTACGAAGAAAAACATCAAAGCCTGGCTAAATTTTGCAAAAACACATTTGAAGTTTCCCAAAAGCATGTGGGAAAATGTGTTATGGTTTGATGAAACCAGAACTTTTTGGCCTTAATTCCAAAAGATATGTTTGGCGCAAAAACAACACTGCACATCACCTTTTGTGCTACTTTGTTGAAGATTAAGGGTGTGCACACTTATGCAACCATATTATTTTAGCTTTTTATTTTTACTTCCCTGCTACTTTGTTGAAGCACCTTTTGATTTTATTACAGCACTCAGTCTTTTTGGGTATGAGTCCATCAGCATGGCACATCTTAACTTTTCTTAACTAATCTTAACATTTGCCCACTCTTCTTTGCAAAAACACTCCAAATCTGTCAGCTTTCAAGGGCATCTCCTGTGCACAGCCCTCTTCAGATCACCCCACAGATTTCCAATCAGATTTAGGTCTGGGCTTAGGTTCTCCTCTCTCCACAGAGAAATGCTGGAGCTCTGTCAGAGTGACCATGGGGTTCTTGGTCACCTCCATGACTAAGGCCCTTCTCCCCCGATTGCTCAGTTTGGCTGGGCGGCCCGCTCTAAGAAGAGTCCCAGTGGTTCCAAACTTCTTCCATTTACAAATGATGGAGGCCACAGGGCAGAATGCTGCAGAAATGTTAGTGTACCCTTCCCCAGATATGTGCCTCAGTATAATCCTGCCTCGGAGGTCTACAGACAATGCCTTGGACTACATGGCTTGGTTTGTGCTCTGACATGCACTGTTAACTGTGGGACCTTATATAGACAGGTGTGTGTGTCTTTAAATCATGTCTAATCAACTGAATTTACCACAAGTGGACTCCAATCAAGTTGTAGAAACATCTCAAGGATGATCAGTGGAAACAGTATGTACCTGAGTTCAATTTTGAGTGTCATTGCAAAGGCTGTGAATACTTATGTACATGGGATTTTGTTGTTTTTTTAAGAAATTTGCAAAGATTTCAAACAAACTTATTTCACGTTGTCATTATGGGGTATTGTTTGTAGAATTTTGTGGAAAATAATGAATTTAATCCATTTTGGAATAAGGCCGTAACATAACAAAATGTGGAAAAAGTGAAGCCCTATATATATATATATATATATATATATATATATATATATATATATGTGTGTGTGTATATACATATATATATATATATATATATATATATATATATATATATATATATATATATATGTGTGTGTGTGTGTGTGTGTGTGTGTGTGTGTGTGTGTGTGTGTGTGTGTGTGTGTGTGTATATATATATATATATATATATATATATATATATATATATGTATGTAGCAGAGTGTTGCTTTAACTAGCCTCAGAGACTACCTTACCCAGTATGCAATGGGATACCCACTGTTCCTTTGGGCCCGGCGTAAGGTCTGCTGGGGTTGGACTATATAAGGAGGGGCGGAGCAGGACGGGGGTCTCTTTGGACATCGCCCGCCTAGCAAGTGGAACTCTGTGCTGTGTCTGCTGTTCCGGACTAGGCCTGAGAGCCGGGCCCTGTGGATCCAAAGAGCCTTCTACCCCTCACGGAAGAATCCCTGAGACGTCTCAATTATCTACCTTCCAAGACTCGTCTGAAGAATCGGAGACCCCGGGCATCGTGAGACTGTGTGTGGGACACACAGTGGTGGAAGTCGGCCGCATGGACTGGTTCGGTTGGGTGAGAGAGCACTTGCTCAAAGATTTCTTAAGTTACTCTTTAGGCCCAGTGTCTTTTGTTTAGGGCCTATCGTTATCAAGTTTGAGCTGCTCATCAGAGGGACAGTGTGCCGTGCAGCCTTAGTTGAATCCTTTGCCGCGAATTCAGCAGCTAATTGTTCTACACCCTGTGGATTACAAATAACCTACAAAGTGCACCACCTTTGCTAGCGAAGATCTTTCTTTACAGAAACATTGTGAACTAAGTAGTCAGGCCTGACTGTCTAGAGTAGAGACATTTCTGGGCGCCATCTTGCCCACGAGGGGGAAGCTTGCAAGCGGGGTTTATTAATTGATGCGCATAGGATTGCGGGGATTGTCTACCTGTTTTATATGCTGACTAAATCGTATTGCAGGGCTCTGCATTAATAGATGTACCACTACTTAATCTAATCTTTTATTTTACTCAGTAAACGCATTAATGGTTAAGCAGACATTCTGTGTGATGTGATTACTGTACATGTTATCCGCAGTATTGTGATACCCATAGCCTACGGGTCTCACAATTCTTTAGTCTCACTAGCTGTGCCAAGGGAGGGTAGAGCCAGTTACTGGGGGTTGACGGCAGAGTGTTACAGGCCCGAAAATAATACCAGCAGCTCTCTTAACTGGGGGTATTGCTACATATATATAATTCTACTTCATGAACTAAAATGCTTCTTCTGTAAGTAAAAATTTACAGCTATTTGAAGCTTTATTTGCATCATTTGTTATTTCTACTTTTGCTGGTGTACTAATGCCTAATCAACATGCACAATAAAACACAAAGCTTATTTTTTTATTGTCAATGTAATGCCTTTATATTAGAACTCTCCAAAGGCAAAGTCAGTATAATATATATTTTTTGGAGTTATAAGGAATAATCTCTGTGCAGAATCACAACGTGTGTTATGAGTGACAGCATATGCAAGGCACACTGCATTATTTTATGGCATGTTCTGAGAGGCCTCATGTAAAGCACCATGCAAGAACAAATATTAATGTTAATAATTCAAGGTGCTGTTGTGTTCTTTGAAGGTGAGTGATCAAATCATTTCTCATAGTGATATTTACTGACATCAGAGGACTTTAAAAAAAGGCCAATATCCTGCTTGTCAGTAATAATAACGAGATGACATATTAAAGGCTTTGCTGTTCAGGAAAAGCCAAGGATAGGATGAAAACAACTCAGAAGCACAGATCAAGAATGCTATAAAACAAAAAAGTATTTTTCCCTAAGCATTTATTATATTTTTTCCCCTTTACCTTACATTTATTAACCTTTGTACACACCAAATGGTACTGGCTCATTGTTTTTGAGCGCAAGGAATGGTTTCCTACAATGGGTGCAATTTTATTTATTTTTTTATTTTATATTGAGAAATAAAGAGCTGGTTTTCAGTGGTTTGCCCCTAGGACGTTTTTTTGGTTCCATCTCAATAGACACAGATCTTTGTGGTTTACACAATATAGATATGTGGACAGTTACATGAAGTGGCAACATGCTAACCCCTGAATTTTGGCCATGTCTGGCCTCAATCTGTCTGATATATATCATCATAATTGCCATCATTTTTGTTGTCATTATCATCATCAGGCCCATTTCAAGCAGAACTTCATAGTTAGACAGACCATTTTGATTCATTCAACCAGCTTTAGCTGGTGGCACTAATTGATCAGGAAAAATCTAACAGAGTGGTTGTAGAGAAGTTGATCCACTTCTGTACAACCAGCTTGCCCATAGATGGATTGCAATTCAGCCAGTCTCTGCTGTACCAGTTGATTTTTAATTCATGTATACATACTACCCACCGTCATACATTCCTCACCCCTCTCATGTACATACTATCCACCGCCATACACTCCACACCCCTCTCATGTACATACTACCCACTACCATTTATTCCGCACCCCTCTCATGTCATGCTACCCACCGCCATACACTCCACACCCCTTTCAAGTACCTACTATCCACCTCCATAGACTATGCACCCCTCTAATGCACATGCTATGCGCCGTCATAGCCTCCACTTTTCTATCCTACACATGTTTACCACCATAGTACAGTGTCATCATAATAGCATCATGGGCAAAGTAGTGCACTGGGGCTCCTACTAGGGAGACGGTGACCTGTGGCATACACAGCGCACCAGAGAAAACAGTGAGTGTGGCTAAATTATGTTACATATTGGGCATGGCTTTTACAATTGTTTTATCATTTAATTTTTTTTTTAGTTTTTTGGTTCTTTGATGAGGTATCAGGGGTCTAAACAGACCCCTGAAGTCTCACGTTTGAGACAGAGAAAGAGACTGAGGAAACACATTCCCCAGTCCCTTTTTCACTGTAGCCTCAGCTGCACACAGTTTACTATGCTTCAGTTACATAGTTAGTCAGGTTGAAAAAAGACACAAGTTCATCCAGTTCAACCATAAAAAATAATATTATACAATCCCATATACCTAATTCTATACCCACAGTTGATCCAGAGGAAGGCGAAAAACCCCAGCAGAGCACGATCCAATTTGCTACAGCAGGGGAAAAAATTCCTTTCTGATCCCCCGAGAGGCAATAGGATATTCCCCGGATCAACTTTACCTATAAATGTTAGTACCCAGTTATATTATGTACATTTAAGAAAGAATCCAGGCCTTTCTTAAAGCAATCTACTGAGCTGGCCAGAACCACCTCTGCAGAGAGTCTATTCCACATTTTCACAGCTCTTACTGTGAAGAAACCTTTCCGTATTTGGAGGTGAAATCTCTTTTCCTCTAGAAGTAAAGAGTGCCCCCTTGTCCTTTGTGTTGACCGTAAAGTGAATAACTCAACACCAAGTTCACTATATGGACCCCTTATATATTTGTACATGTTGATCATATCCCCCCTTAATTTCCTCTTCTCGGGGGCGCATGCGCGGCACGATGCAGGACGGACACTTCTGAGCTGAGCTCCGTCTGACCAGGTCTGCCAGGCAGGATTCCCGGGGCTATTCGTGCACCAAACTTGACCTGAAATCACCCAACACCCCCGCGGGACATCCAGGTACATGCCATCCGGGAAAAAAAGACGGAAAACTCGCTCCCAGCACTCGCTGACCAACTTTCTTTTGGGGATAGAGCGCTCCACCACAGCAAAGAAAAGTACCCAAAATGGCGCCGGCTCGCACGCGGCCTCCAGCAGCACCATGCAGGTTTAGGCAATACAAACCTCAAACAGTGAGTACAATCTCCCCCTGACCAAAGCTGATTTAGACGCTAGCCTCACAGCCATATATGAACAGCTAGCGGGGAAGCTGGAGTCTGAACTGCTTAAATCCACTAGCGCCCTATCGCAGGAGATAGCCAATATAGGAGGCAGAACTGACATCTTGGAAACCAAGCACGATGAGCTCTCCTTGGCTCATAATGACCTTAGGAAAGACTATGAAATGCTTGCAGACAGTTTTTCCTTCATGCAAGCTCATGTGGAAGACTTGGACAACAGGAACATAAGGCACAATATTAGGCTGCGTGGTATCCCTGAGACAGTCACTGATTTAAATCAGGCCATCACCAAACTATTTCATAGCCTTGTCCCTGACAAACCCTTGTCTGCCTTTGCCTGCGACAGATTACATAGAGCTCTGAGGCCCAAGCCAACTCCAGATAAACCTCCACGAGACATAATTATGTGTATGGAGGACTTTATCACTAAGGAAGATATTATGAGAGCGGCTAGAAACACTCAGAATATAGAACTAGATGGGATTAAAATCCAGATTTACCCTGACATCTCTCCTGCGACTCTGGACAGATGAAGGAGGTCACCAAAATTTTACAATCTGACAGAATTAAATACAGATGGGGATTCCCCTTCAAGTTGTCAATTATGCATAATGGCACCACGTTTACGGTGTATAATGTCATAGAAGGGAAAGAACTGCTCGTCAAGTTGGGCCTATTGGAACAAGCCCCTCAACACCGATTCCCTTCCACACCTAGATCATCACCCATCTGGTCCACCTCTAGGCGCTCATAGAGGGATCAGAGGGATCAGAGGAGATGGAACCAACCCTTCCCAGACCACGCTGCATAATCCTATTCTATAAACTGACCGCACTAATCTTCCTTGGTTCCAATTATGCTGCATGATTTTTGTCCCCATGACAGCTATTCTTCCCCTTGACACAAGTTGCACTTTCTGGTGGACAACCATGTACACCTTGGTACATCCTGGGTTTATTTTTTTATTTCTTATTACTCTTTCCCAGTTTTTTCCAGATTTTTGTTTTGTATTTTGTCCATGTTTAGGAACACTACTTCTATTTTAGTTCAGAATAACCCCTTCATTAGGGTCACATGGACAGATGGTAATGCATTGTATGACGCATCATGTAATGCCACAATAACTTATGCTGCTCTTATCTGGCTTTTATATGTTTCCTCCTTCAATACTTCAGTTTCCTTCCTCAGCCTATATCCCCTACAGGAGGACCGGATCCAGACTACCTTGTCCTCACCATAGCCACAAAATTCTGGAAATATCCCATCTAAAGCCAGACTAACAGAAGTGCACGTGAGACTTTCTTGAAAATAAGAATCTCCCCCAATTTTGGGGCTTATTATATGTTTGAGCAGAATGTTCAGTTTTTTACTGCTTTTTTTTTTTTTCTTCTCATTTGTCGCTACTAACCCTTAGCACTAAGAGTAAGGTTCTGTATACTACTGTTATCTTATATTCCCACGTACTTCTTTCTTGTTACATTTAAATATTCTCAACTGCCTGGCGTGTCCGCCGTCGCTGGTTTGTTCCCCGCTCTGCCCTCGTGGTTTGTCCCCTAACCTTACTGAGATGATGTGGCGGACCTCGTCGGTAGATTTTGGACTGATTTGTCCTCAGAACAAATTTGTTGGGCCAGGTGACTCTCAGTCCACTGACCCCCAGCTTTTCTACTTTTACTTTTTTATTGCTTTTGCCATTTTGGCATTCAAAATATTTAAAAATGTTAATGGAAGACCACAATTGACCTATTTCTGTAATTCTACTAGGGCGACTACGTTGATAGTCGCCATGAGCTCTAAAATGACACTTATATCTCTACACTTCATCAAGACACAAGGTTGGCATGCTATAACATTTGTTTATATTAAACCTCTTATTTTCTTATTTAGACATCTCATATGCCCTTGCTGGATGACGGGCTACGGTCTATCAGGTAGCAACAGGTATCAATCACTTAACCGGACCCCCATATAACAATGGGCATTAAGATATTCTCTCACAACGTCCAGGGTTTTAACTCCCCCAATAAACGTAAGAAAGCATTCAAACATTATAAGAGGCTAGGAGCTGACATCATTTTATTACAGGAAACCCACTTTTCCCTGGCCAATCATCCCCAATATTTTGACAAAACATTTAATCAATTCCATTATACTACCTTTGCAAATAAATCCAGGGGGTTGCTGTCTTTGTCAGAAACTCAATTGTTTTTGAACTCCAAAGTATCTACAAAGATAAAGACAGCTGCTTTATTATACTGAAAGGTATTATAAACAGACACTCCATCACAATAGCTTCGGTATACGCCCCTAATGATTCACAATCTACTTTTTTAAATAATTTCTTTACTATTTTAGATCAATACAGATCACCCCATATGGTAATAGGTGGAGACTTCAATCTAGCTGCCCACCCCTCATTAGATAGGAGTAACGTAACCCCCGCCTCCAAAGCCTTTTCCAGATCCATGAATCGATCCCTAAACAATCTCCAATTGATTGACAACTGGAGATCGCATAATATAGGCATTAAAGCATACACGCATTATTCTCACCCACATGATTGCTACGCCCGCCTTGATTATATTTTTAGTACCCCAATACTAATGATATACCTAATGATTTGTACAGGGGCAAAATGATATCTCTCTCTCTGAAGTCCATACCTCTCTTAATACAAGAAAGGACTTTGCTCGCTTTGGAAACCGCAGCTTGGCATTGCATGCCATTATTGAGCTTATGATCTACCAAAACCCCCAGATCCTTCTCCACTACGGATCCCCCCAATTGTACTCCCCCTAGTATGTATGATGCATTAATATTCTTAGCCCCCAAGTGCATAACTTTACATTTATCAACATTAAACCTCATCTGCCACATAGTCGCCCAATTAGACAGAGCATTGAGGTCGGCTTGTAAATGAACACAGTGAGTATCAGTCATTTACAGTGTTCATTAGAAAAGGAAGGGGCTGGTAAATTACATATTTACCAGCCCCCTTTCCCCCTTTCCCACCCTCCATCCTGAAGTTCCCCCATGGCAGTCAGTGGGAGAGAAGAGGAGGGCAGCACTGTGTGTGGGGGGGGGGGGCGTTATTTTTTACCGCTTGAATTATTTTTCCCATTATGGGTGTGAGTGGGGCCTCATGTCTAGGTTTTACCTTAGGCCTCACAAAGCCTAGAGCCACCTCTGGTTACAATTAACCAATTAAAATCAGACTCTGCTGTGACCTTTGAGGATGTTTAAAAAATAAATTAGTTCAGAGTATATATTTACCTAGCATAGTAAATGCAGTGAAACAATCTTCTCTTGAGATCTACAATCATGTAAGGGGAAATTAAAAAAAACGGAATTTTGCATTTCACTTGTTTGTATGATTGAATGTTAAGCAGCTTTGTCTCATTTGCTAAGGTAAATGAACATTCACTTTGTAAAGTGGGCATCCCTTGCTTCTTTGGTCCACCCAATTAAATAAATAGGCAGCATACAACTTCACAGTGAATTTACCATATATCTAAGACACTCGAAAAAGTAGTTTGGCAAAGAGTTCTATTCATTTTCAAGGCAAACAGTATATTATAATGCACCTGGCTTGCAGCTTGTCTAAAAGATAACCTACACAAGTCTCTGAATACTGTACTGCAGGCAATGCAAATTCTCAGATGCTCCAACAGAAAATTAAGCTTTTATGGATACTCCTCTAGATAAACCTGAATGGGTTGCTAAATGATGGAGCGTTTTAAAAAAAATAAAAAAAAATATAGGCTTCGTATTAGATCCCATTCAGTACTTCTAAATTGGATTTAATGGAACTTTTGCACCAACAACACACCTAATGCTAAACAAATTATGAATAAAATGTGTTACAATACTCCAGTTATTCAATTTTTATTTGCAAATCAGGCTAGAGGAACAATATACAAAGCAAGCAGAGAACCGTGAATATTTATATACTTAAACTTCCTTTTCATTTTCAAAAAATCCCAGCCAGGAAAGGTTAAACTGCACATGAGTAAAGTCTTGAAAACCACATTGTGAAATAAAATTGTAATGTGACCAAACCTTAAAAAAATATTGCATATCAAGAGAATATGAGACAAGGCAAAAATACCTAGGTGATTGAGCTCTGATGGAAGCAGTCATTCCCTGGCTCATGTGCTGGATACTAATTCCCAAGTAATATGTGTGATTTCATAGCTCCAAAACTGTGTGACATATACTATAAGTCATAAAATTGTGGCTTCCCTCACAACCTAATTATTATGTGGCAATAGACATCTCTAAACTATGTACAGACAGACTGAATGTACCCAAGTTGATCGATCGATCAATCAACTTGGGTACAACCAGCCTGCCGGATTGTACATGTGATTATTGAAAGCAGCCACTAGCAATAATCACTGTCTTCTCCCAGAAGGGGCAGCTTCCCCCCTTTCCCTGCCAGGAGAACACAATGGTTTGGTGGGATGGATTCCCCTGTCAGCACTGTCTGGTTGCAGGAAAGAAATTTGCTCCATAATTTGTTTGATTTATACAGGATTTATATAGTGCCAACAGTTTGAGCAGCGCTTTACAATATAAAGGGAGACAGTACAGTTACAATAAAATACAAGAGGGTTAAAAGGGCCCCCACTTACAATCAAATATGGTGGAGCAAGTGGCACAAAAGGTATTAACTGTAAGGGATGATCTGATGGAAGAATTAAAGTTCAGTTGTTATTTAGAGGTGGGATAGGCATCCCTGAAGAGATGAGTTTTGAAGAATCACCTAAAGGTAGCCAAAGTAGGACATAGCTGGACACATTGAGTTAGAGAGTTCCAAAGGATGGGTGAACTAGAGAGCAGGAGGCCAACATTAAATAACTGAAGAGCAAATAGGAGAGCAACAAGTGGTTAAACAGATCTGTGGGGCAGCCAGCTATGAGACAGCCTAAATCCTCTAAAAGCAGCACAAATCAAACACTCTAAACAATTCCCTGCATCCAATTCGCATAACAGGAGATTGTAACCAGCTCTCTATAAAGCCGGGTCACATATCTCTGGGATGGCTGTGTAGCAAAAATTTGGCCCTGATTCATCCCTAAAATGGAGAACAGGGAAACACCGCACCCCTGCTGCGAGCCGCATGTGGCTTAGATGTGAACTCAGCCTCACACACAAATCCTTTGTGTAAAAATGAACATAAAGTACCGTATATACTCGAGTATAAGCCGAGATTTTCAGCCCTTTTTTGGGGGCTGAAAGTCCTCCCCTCGGCTTATACTCGAGTCATCGAAATTTTTACATTGTAAATATTACCTGTAAAGAAGTTGCGGCTGCAGCGTCCATCGTTCAAATTCCGCGGCGTCCATCGTTCAAATTCCGCGGTCTCTTCCTGTTCCTTCCGTGATAGGCGGAGAGTGTCTGATGAGATTCGCCTATCACGAACGTTCTCTCATCCTCAGTTTTCCAGCAGACGTCTGTGATTGGCGGAACACCCAACACAGTGTCTGCTGGGAAAACTGAGGATGAGAGAATGATCGTGATAGGCGGAGAGTGTCTGCTGAGAATCGCCTATCAAGGAAGGAACAGGAAGAGACCGCGGAATTTGAACGATGGACGCCGCGGAATTTGAACGATGGACGCCGCAGCCGCAACTTCTTTACAGGTAATATTTACAATGTAAAATAGGGAACAGCGAGCTAGGGAACAGTGGACAGTGAGGCATCGGCTTATACTCGAGTCAGTAAGGTTTCCCAGTTTTTTTGGCAACATTAGGTACCTCCGCTTATACTCGAGTCGGCTTATACTCGAGTATATACGGTAATAAAAACCATGTATAACAATAAAAGAAGACACTCACTCTATATTGCATGTTGCTTCTAAGCTGTGTTGCTTCAATGTTGCTAATGCAGTGCAAGCATATGTGTGCCTAATGACATGTACAATAGGATCTACATGAGCAACATTGAAGCAACACAGCTCAGAAGTAGGGATGGGCCCGGTGCTCGATTCGAACCCACGTTCGAATCGAGCACCGGGCGTTCGCTCGCTCGGCGAGCCCAGAACTATTTGGGCCGTTCGCATCACATTCGTGTGATGCGAGCGGCCCCGCAATGCATTGCGGCCGGCGCGGCCGGCGCAGTGCATTGCTGGCTGATGATTGGCCAAGCATGCACTGTGACCCCGCATGCTTGGCCAATCACAGCGCCCGAAACTCGGAGAGCAATAATTGGCTACAGGCAGGACGCCTGTAGCCAATTACAGCTCAGGGGCTTTAGTACACGCCCCACCATTTAAAAGGCCGCCACGCCGTCGGCCCCAGTCACATGAGTTCCGGCTTTAGGAGAGATCAGTCTGCTGATTCTGTCTTTGCTTGATACTGAAAGATTTGCTCTTCTTTGCTAAACCATTGGCTATTTCTTTGCTAAACCATTGCTACCTAAGTCATTGATCGTTCATTGCTGCTGATTGCACAGTTAGTGTGTTATTAGCTGCTGCTGGGGATTAGTCTGGTGCATGCTTACTGTTAGTACAGTATTGCAGTAGTACCAACCGCAGTGCTGTTAGCACAGCATTGCACCCAAAAGCACCCATAGGACTTCTAGTGTGTTAGTGGCAGCAAACAGAGCTCCTATATTTTCTTCTCAGCAGCACCCATAGGACTTCTAGTGTGTTAGTGGCTTCACACAGAGCTCCTATATTTTCATCTCAGCAGCACCCATAGGACTTCTAGTGTGTTAGTGGCATCACACAGAGCTCCTATATTTTCATCTCAGAAGCACCCATAGGACTTCTAGTGTGTTAGTGGCATCACACAGAGCTCCTATATTTTCATCTCAGAAGCACCCATAGGACTTCTAGTGTGTTAGTGGCATCACACAGAGCTCCTATATTTTCTTCTCAGCAGCACCCATAGGACTTCTAGTGTGTTAGTGGCAGCAAACAGAGCTCCTATATTTTCTTCTCAGCAGCACCCATAGGACTTCTAGTGTGTTAGTGGCATCACACAGAGCTCCTATATTTTCATCTCAGAAGCACCCATAGGACTTCTCGTGTGTTAGTGGCATCACACAGAGCTCCTATATTTTCTTCTCAGCAGCACCCATAGGACTTCTAGTGTGTTAGTGGCTTCACACAGAGCTCCTATATTTTCATCTCAGAAGCACCCATAGGACTTCTAGTGTGTTAGTGGCAGCAAACAGAGCTCCTATATTTTCTTCTCAGCAGCACCCATAGGACTTCTAGTGTGTTAGTGGCAGCAAACAGAGCTCCTATATTTTCTTCTCAGCAGCACCCATAGGACTTCTAGTGTGTTAGTGGCAGCAAACAGAGCTCCTATATTTTCATCTCAGAAGCACCCATAGGACTTCTAGTGTGTTAGTGGCATCACACAGAGCTCCTATATTTTCATCTCAGAAGCACCCATAGGACTTCTAGTGTGTTAGTGGCATCACACAGAGCTCCTATATTTTCATCTCAGCAGCACCCATAGGACTTCTAGTGTGTTAGTGGCAGCAAACAGAGCTCCTATATTTTCTTCTCAGCAGCACCCATAGGACTTCTAGTGTGTTAGTGGCATCACACAGAGCTCCTATATTTTCATCTCAGAAGCACCCATAGGACTTCTAGTGTGTTAGTGGCATCACACAGAGCTCCTATATTTTCTTCTCAGCAGCACCCATAGGACTTCTAGTGTGTTAGTGGCAGCAAACAGAGCTCCTATATTTTCTTCTCAGCAGCACCCATAGGACTTCTAGTGTGTTAGTGGCAGCAAACAGAGCTCCTATATTTTCATCTCAGAAGCACCCATAGGACTTCTAGTGTGTTAGTGGCATCACACAGAGCTCCTATATTTTCATCTCAGAAGCACCCATAGGACTTCTAGTGTGTTAGTGGCATCACACAGAGCTCCTATATTTTCTTCTCAGCAGCACCCATAGGACTTCTAGTGTGTTAGTGGCAGCAAACAGAGCTCCTATATTTTCTTCTCAGCAGCACCCATAGGACTTCTAGTGTGTTAGTGGCATCACACAGAGCTCCTATATTTTCATCTCAGAAGCACCCATAGGACTTCTAGTGTGTTAGTGGCATCACACAGAGCTCCTATATTTTCTTCTCAGCAGCACCCATAGGACTTCTAGTGTGTTAGTGGCTTCACACAGAGCTCCTATATTTTCATCTCAGAAGCACCCATAGGACTTCTAGTGTGTTAGTGGCAGCAAACAGAGCTCCTATATTTTCTTCTCAGCAGCACCCATAGGACTTCTAGTGTGTTAGTGGCAGCAAACAGAGCTCCTATATTTTCTTCTCAGCATCACCCATAGGACTTCTAGTGTGTTAGTGGCAGCAAACAGAGCTCCTATATTTTCATCTCAGAAGCACCCATAGGACTTCTAGTGTGTTAGTGGCATCACACAGAGCTCCTATATTTTCATCTCAGAAGCACCCATAGGACTTCTAGTGTGTTAGTGGCATCACACAGAGCTCCTATATTTTCTTCTCAGCAGCACCCATAGGACTTTTAGTGTGTTAGTGGCAGCAAACAGAGCTCCTATATTTTCTTCTCAGCAGCACCCATAGGACTTCTAGTGTGTTAGTGGCATCACACAGAGCTCCTATATTTTCATCTCAGAAGCACCCATAGGACTTCTAGTGTGTTAGTGGCATCACACAGAGCTCCTATATTTTCTTCTCAGCAGCACCCATAGGACTTCTAGTGTGTTAGTGGCATCACACAGAGCTCCTATATTTTCTTCTCAGAAGCACCCATAGGACTTCTAGTGTGTTAGTGGCATCACACAGAGCTCCTATATTTTCTTCTCAGCAGCACCCATAGGACTTCTAGTGTGTTAGTGGCATCACACAGAGTTCCTATATTTTCATCTCAGAAGCACCCATACATAGTTGCCAACAGTCCCGTTTTTCCCGGGACAATCACGGATTTGGGACCCTCGTCCCGTATTTATTTTGTCCCGTCTATTTTCCCGGTATTTTGCCTTTGTCCCGGCCGCCGGGAAAATCGGGAATGCTTGAGGTAAAAAAACGGCGGGCTACACAAAGATGGCCGCCGCTGCAGACACAAGGATTATTTCCTCTTGTGTTCAGTGGTGAGGGGAGGAGCAGCCAATCGGGTTCTCCCCTCTCTGTGTTCACACATGTGGAGGCGGGGCAGTATTATCATTCATGAGGGAGCGGCAATGTACAGGGCTGGGGAGGCGGAGTTCCGATAGGAGTCGGGAGAGCCAGGGGGAACAGAATCTGGCGGGGGAACCATTCTCGGCACGACACCGCTGGGAAATGATCATGGACCGCGGAGCTGCCTCTGCCTCCAGCACACACACAGAGACGCCGGGAGGTGAAAGCATCTGTTCCCCGGGGCTGGCTGCCGCTGCTAGGGGACACAGACCTGTAAGGAGGGCTCCGCTGCTGCTGGGGGACACCACCAGATGTAAAGGAGGACACCAGATGTAAAGGAGGGCTCCGCTGCTGGAGGACACCAGATGTAAAGGAGGGCTCTGCTGCCGGAGGACACCAGATGTAAAGGAGGGTTCCGCTGCCGGAGGACACCAGATGTAAAGGAGGGCTCTGCTGCTGGAGGACACCAGATGTAAAGGAGGGCTCTGCTGCTGGAGGACACCAGATGTAAAGGAGGGCTCTGCTGCTGGAGGACACCAGATGTAAAGGAGGGCTCTGCTGCTGGAGGACACCAGATGTAAAGGAGGGCTCTGCTGCTGGAGGACACCAGATGTAAAGGAGGGCTCTGCTGCTGGAGGACACCAGATGTAAAGGAGGGCTCTGCTGCTGGAGGACACCAGATGTAAAGGAGGGCTCTGCTGCTGGAGGACACCAGATGTAAAGGAGGGCTCCGCTGTTGGGGGACACCAGATGTAAAGGAGAGCTCTGCTGCCGGGGACACCAGATGTAAAGGAGGGCTCCGCTGCTGCCAGCTGCTGGGGACACTGAAGTAAGGAGGGCTCTGTTGCTGGGGGACACAGATCTGTAAGGAGGGCTCCACTGCCGGAACACCAGATGTAAAGGAGGGCTCCGCTGCCAGGGACACAGTTCTGTAAAGAGGGGCTATGCTTCTGGGAGCACCTGATGCAAGGACGGACTGCTGGGGAGGCATCTGGTGGCAGGTGACACACTTCCACTGATTCGGCATTATGGTGAGTTGAATGATTTCATTTTATATTACAATGTAATAATAGAAATAATGCACTTCAATCATCCTGACACCGTAACAACCATGGTGCCGGGATGATTGAAGCGCCAACAGGTGTTTTGGAGTATCCTTATCTGCCAATTTTGTTACACATTTCTATTGTGGTGTAGGATCTGGCTTCTTTCTTTCTATTTCTTTCTCTCACCTCGGACTCTAGCCACACCCCTTTGAACCACGCCCATTTAAGCCACACCCACTATCGTGCGTAAACCACGCCCATTTAGCGCCGCGGCATTTTTCATTCCAGCTTGACACGCCTACAAACGAATGCCCCACCCCCTAATTATAGCAAGGCTCCGCCTCAATACAAAAAAAGTGTCCCAGATGTTTTTTTTGCAATGTTGGCAACTATGCCCATAGGACTTCTAGTGTGTTAGTGGCATCACGCAGAGCTCCTATATTTTCTTCTCAGCAGCACCCATAGGACTTCTAGTGTGTTAGTGGCATCACACAGAGCTCCTATATTTTCTTCTCAGAAGCACCCATAGGACTTCTAGTGTGTTAGTGGCATCACACAGAGCTCCTATATTTTCATCTCAGAAGCACCAATAGGACTTCTAGTGTGTTAGTGGCATCACACAGAGCTCCTATATTTTCTTCTCAGCAGCACCCATAGGACTTCTAGTGTGTTAGTGGCTTCACACAGAGCTCCTATATTTTCATCTCAGAAGCACCCATAGGACTTCTAGTGTGTTAGTGGCAGCAAACAGAGCTCCTATATTTTCTTCTCAGCAGCACACATAGTACCTATAGTGTGTTAGTGTCAGCACCCATAGGACCTACAGTGTGTTGTGAGCACACATAGGAGCTCTATTTTTTATACTATATACACTACCGACTACAATGGCTGGAAGACCGCCAAGGAGAGGCAGAGCGTGCCGAGGCAAGAACACAGGGCAGGCAGGCTCTGTTTCTAGAGACAACAGTGCTGGCTGTGGACGTGGTCGTGCATCGTCATCAGCACGTGGCCATGGGACACGCTTGTCTTTGTTTTCGGCAGCTGGACATGTGGAGCCGCATCATGCCGAAGGCTTGGTAGAATGGATGACCAAGCCCTCCTCATCCTCCTCATCCTCTCTCACCCAGGCTCAGGGTACTGGCAGAGCAGCTGCCAACGAGTACTCAATGGCATCATCAGCCACCCCTTCCCTAGACCCACCATGTCCTCCTGAGGAGTCCCCCGAACTGTTTGAGCACAGTGTTGGGTACATGCTCCAGGAGGATGCCCAACGATTCGAAGGCTCGGATGATGATACCCAGCTTGAGGAAGTCAGTAGTGTGCGCGCAGAGAGAGGGGATGCTGAAGGACAGCAATCTGGCAGTACTGTTCCACCAGCTGCAGCTTACTGCCAGGTTTGCTCTAGTGGTGAAGAGGGAGGGGATGATGAGGTCACTGACTCCACGTGGGTGCCTGAAGGGAGAGAGGAGGAGGAGGAGGAGGAGGAGGATGCGGCGTAATATGTCCAACGAGGCAGGATGCCCCCTGGAGGCCAGCTAGAGGCCAGCACAGCAACTGTACCACACCGCAGAGCTCCGCCTGTGCAGGGCGCTGCCTCTGCACGTTATCACAAAAGTTCTTTGGTGTGGGCCTTTTTTGAGACGAGTGCATCAGATCGCACCACTGCTATTTGCAATATTTGTCTCAAGCGTATCTCGCGTGGCCAAAACATCATCCGCTTGGGCACCACAAGCATGAGCAGACATATGTCGACCTGCCATGCAGCTCGTTGGCAAGCACACATAAAAGACCCACACCAAAGAACAAAGCGGACCTCTCCTTGCTCCTCATCAGCTGGGATCTCCATCCCCACTATATCTTCAGTCCTCTCTGAAAGCTGCTCTGAGAGGACTGAAGGTGTAGAATTAGGTGTGTCACAACCAAGTACTTGCAGTACACCGACGTCCGATTGTAGCAGGCAAATTTCCCTGCCCCAGCTGCTGGACCGTCGAAAGAAGTATACTCCCAGCCATCCACATGCCCAGCGGTTGAATGCTAGCTTGGCTAAATTGCTAGCACTTCAACTGCTGCCTTTTCAGTTGGTAGACTCGGCCCTCTTCCGTGAGTTTGTTCAATGTGCGGTTCCTCAGTGGCAGGTTCCCAAACGCCACTTTTTCTCACGGAAGGCGATTCCGTCTCTCTACCGGCATGTGGAAGGCAATGTCCATGCCTCGCTGGACAGGGCGGTCAGCGGTAAGGTGCATATTACCGCTGACTCATGGTCCAGCAGGCATGGACAGGGACGTTATCTTTCTTTCACGGCCCATTGGGTCACTCTATTGGCAGCTGGGAGGGATGCAGGACAAGGTGCAGTAGTGTTGGAGGTTGTTCCGCCACCACGCCTCCAAAATGCTACTACTGGTTGTGACACACCTCTCTCCTCCACCCCCTCCTCTTCTTCTTCCTCCATGTCCTCTTCGAGTGCTCTGTCCTCGGAACTAGCGGTGCTCCGTAGGCGTACAAGGGGCTACGCAAATACGCAGGCAAAAAGATGCCATGCCGTGCTTGCGCTGGTGTGTTTGGGGGACAGGAGCCACACTGGGCCAGAGGTTCTGGCAGCTCTGCAGGGGCAGGCCGAGAGGTGGTTGACGCCACGCCAGCTTAAGCCAGGAATGGTCGTTTCTGACAATGGCACCAACCTCCTCTCCGCCCTGCGACAGGGGCAGCTCACCCATGTGCCCTGTATGGCTCACGTCCTCAACCTGGTGGTGCAGCGGTTCTTGGGCAGGTTCCCAGGCTTACAGGATGTCCTGAGGCAGGCCAGGAAAGTCTGTGTTCATTTCCGCCAATCTTATAATGCCAGTGCTCGGCTGACTGAGCTGCAAAAGGAGCTGAACCTGCCCAAGAACCGCCTAATATGTGACATGCCCACCAGGTGGAACTCAACGTTGGCCATGCTGCAGCGACTGCACACGCAGCAGAGGGCCATCAATGAGTACCTTTGCGACTACGGCACCAGGACAGGGTCAGGGGAGCTTGGCTTTTTTTCCCCACGCCAGTGGAGCATGATCAGGGATGCATGCACTGTCCTCTCACCATTTGAGGAGGCCACGAGGATGGTGAGCAGTGACAGTGCATGCATCAGTGACACTGTACCTCTTGTCCACCTGTTGGAGCATATGCTGCGTGGGATAATGGACAGGGCACTTGAGGCAGAACAGAGGCAGGAAGAGGAGGACTTCCTTGCCTCTCAAGGCCCCCTTTATCCAGACAGTGTTCCTTCTGTCCCACCCATCACACAGGAAGAGGATGAGGATGAGGAGGAGGAGGAGGATTGTGTGAGCATGGAGGTGGAGCCTGGCACTCAGCATCAGCAGCAGCAGTCTTTTAGGGATGATGTACAGTCCCAACAAACCAGTGGACTTGTACGTGGCTGGGAGGAGGTGGCTGGCGATCATGTCATCCTCAGTGACCCAGAAGACTCCGGACCGAATGCCTCAGCTAACCTACGCTGCATGGCCTCCCTGATCCTGCAAAGCCTGCGGAAGGATCCTTGTGTTCTTCGGATCAAGGAGAGGGACCATTACTGGCTGGCCACTCTCCTTGATCCACGGTACAAGGGTAAGGTTGCGGACCTTATCTTGCCGTCGCAGAGGGAGCAGAGGATGAGACATCTGAGGGAGGCCTTGCAGAAAGGTCTGTGCAACGCGTTCCCAGAAACTGGGAGGTTACAAACTCCTGGTCCTGGACGACGAGTTGCTGAGGCTTCGGTCAGTAGCAGAAGGAGCGGTGGGGAAGGTGGACGTCTGACCGATGCGTTCAGACAATTTTTTAGTCCGCAGCCCCAAGGTATGATCGGTTCCAGCAACCATCGCCAGCGTCTGATATACATGGTGCAGGAATACCTAGGGGCAAGGTCAGACTTGGACACCTTTCCCACTGAAAATCCTCTGGCTTACTGGGTCCTGAGGATGGATCACTGGCCAGAGCTTGCACAGTATGCAATTGAGCTACTGGCCTGTCCTGCATCCAGCGTTCTTTCCGAACGCACATTCAGTGCTGCTGGAGGATTTGTCACCGATCATAGGGTGCGCCTGTCCACCGACTCGGTTGATCGACTGACCTTCATAAAAATGAATCAGTCTTGGATCACCACCAGCTACCAGACACCTGAAGCGGATATAACGGAATAATTTATAATGTCACATCCCTTCAAGACTGCCTATGCTGATGCTGAGTGACTGTCCTGTTATGTTCACTGACTATCCTCTTCCTCCTCCTCAATGATCCATGCCACCACACCAGTGCCTAAGGCACAATTTTTCAGCCCCTGTATAACAGGGGCGTGTAATTACAATTTTTTAAAAAGATGCTTCACAACAGGTGTGACTGCTGTGCTCCAAGTACAGTATCTGTGAGGGGTTGCAGTGTTGTGGCACCAGCACCAGTGCCTAAGGCACTATTTTTCAGCCCCTGTTGGGGCGTGTAATTACAATTTTTAGGCAATGCTTTGCAACAGGTCTCATTGCTGTGCTCAGAGTACAGTATCTGTGAGGGGTTGCAGTGTTGTGGCACCAGCACCAGTGCCTTAGGCACAATTTTTCAGCCCCTGTATAACAGGGGCGTGTAATTACAATTTTTTAAAAAGATGCTTCGCAACAGGTGTGACTGCTGTGCTCCAAGTACAGTATCTGTGAGGGGTTGCAGTGTTGTGGCACCAGCACCAGTGCCTAAGGCACAATTTTTCAGCCCCTGTTTAACAGGGGCGTGTAATTACAAATCTTGATCTAATAGTTCACAGCAGGGCCCATTCCTGCGCCCACCAAGAGTAACTATGAGGGCCTACAGTCTTGTGGCAACACCATCCACCACCACCACCACCACCAAAGGCCCAACTTTTCTGCCCTGTTCAACAGGTGCATGCAATTACAAATCTTGATCTAATAACTCACAGCAGGGCCCATTCCTGCACCCACCAAGAGTAACTGTGAGGGCTTACAGTCTTGTGGCAACACCGTCCACCACCACCAAAGGCCCAATTTTTCTGCCCTGTTCAACAGGTGCATGCAATTACAAATCTTGATCTAATAACTCACAGCAGGGCCCATTCCTGCACCCACCAAGAGTAACTGTGAGGGCTTACAGTCTTGTGGCAACACCGTCCACCACCACCACCACCAAAGGCCCAATTTTTCTGCCCGGTTCAACAGGTGCATGCAAGTACAAATCTTGATCTATTAACTCACAGCAGGGCCCATTCCTGTGCCCACCAGTCTTGTGGCTACACCAACATCTAATAGGGCAAATTTCTGCAGAGTATATACGGCAGGCCCCTACTTTCAAACATCCAACTTACAAATGACTCCTACTTGCAAACGGCAAGAGAAAACAGGAAGTGAGAGGAAATCTACCCCTAGGAAGGGAAATTCTATCCTGTTAGATTTAATTTGGGAAAAAGGTATCTCCTCTCTACTGATGCTTTATCACCAATCCTTGTTTCAATTAAAACCCCACTTTTCCAAAAACATTTGTCATTGGGACGGAAAGTGAGGTGACATGTTCTGAACAGATGTGCAAAGACAGCAAATGTTACAGGGGTGATAACCCCTCCCTATGTTCTCCAAAAAGCTTAAAAATAGATTTTTTTGGGATGGAGCTACACTTCATAATGTACCTGTTCAGATTCTACTTAAGAACAAACCTACAGTCCGTGTCTTGTTTGCACCACCTATATACTGCTGTTCAGAGTATATAGGGTTGTAGGTATAGGGTTTTATTTTGGGTGTGGGGTCCCCCTTAATATCCATACAAGACCCAAAGGGGCTGGGGTGGGGGGGGGGGGTGATGGGGTAGCCATGCCATTTTTCTCAAGGATTTTCAGCCATATGGCGGCCAGGACAAGACATGACATTAAAGCCGCAAGTGGTTTTAAATGGCTTCTTTTTTTCCTTTACAAATGTCATTTTGTGCAAGGACAGTTCTAAACACGGGAAACACATGCCACTTCACAGGAATACTTTAGACACCCCCCAGGTACCATATTTAAAGGAAAATTTCACTTTTTTTTTTTCACTTTATGCATCATTAAAATGACTGCTCCCGAAAAAACGTTAGTTTTTAAAATTTATTTTTGCATTGATATATGTCCCCTGGGGCAGGACCCGGGTCCCCAAACCTGTTTTATGACATTAACATGCATATTGGCCGTTGTAATTAGCAATTTTGATTTCGAACGTTTGCGTCCATTATAACGAATAGGGTTCGAAAATTCACGCGAACTTTCGGTCCGTTCGAAGGTTCTGGTGCGAACCGAACCCGGGGGTGTTCGGCTCATCCCTACTCAGAAGCAACATGAAGCTGGTAATATAGAGTGAGTGTCTTGTTTTATTGTTATACATGCTATTTATTACTTTATATTAATTTTTGAAGAGCAGGAGGTTTTAAGTGGACCAGAGAGGATGGTTTGGGTGATATTTTGAGACAAGATTGGTGATGTAGCTTGGGGCAGAGTTGTAATCACTTAGGTCCTTGCTTTGCTATGCTTTATTTAATATTTATTTACAGCTATATATATAGCACCAACAACTTTTTCAGCACTTTACATACTGTGCATACATATCAGCTTTTCCTTTAGTCTTGGTTCACACTATCTTCGCAGGGATGCTATGTGTCCCCGTTCACCGTGTCAGGTTCGATTTCAGCACAAATTTTTGGCTGAATTTGGACCTGAAATGGACCAAAAGACGCACAGGGCTCCTGTGTAAATTTACACGGGAGACACAGCGGAGATATGTGAACCGGCTTCATAGAGAGACGGTCAAAATGTCCTGCTATTGCGAATTGGATGTGGAGAACCGCATACAATTTGCAATAGTGTGAATCCAGCTTTAAACTGATGCAGGAAACACAGCCTAGTTGTAGATTGGCTGCAATATACCTTGTGCACCTGACTACCTTACTGAATCCCTATAGGTATCAGATAAGTATCATCATATTCTGAATGGCTAGAACTATAGTCTGAGAAAATTCAGGGAAAAGAGCCTATTAGTTTGTGCACCAACCTCTCTCTGAACCCATTATTCAAAAGTTCTATTTCTCTGGATAGCAATAGCAGTTCACTGAATTAATTTTCTCATTGTCTAAAGATGTGTTTTTAATGCTGCATCAACACAGCACATAAAAAAATGCAGAGCATTAAATTGAAGCTGTTGTTCATAACATTCAATCAATCTCATAACATGAATTTCCTAAAATGGGTCAGAGAATGGAAGCATATATTTGAGGGATTTGTTAATAGCCTGTCTTTTGATTAGCAGTGTATCTGGTCATCAAGCACAGAAGGTGCACAATGGTGAGGCAAGGTGCTCAAGACAGTGTGATGAACTAGAAACTCATGTGTGGTGTAGAGATTTGGGAGCATCTACTATAGGTGTAGACAGTAGAATTTTAGGTACTTCATTTGTCCTTCAGGTTCACTTTAAGCCCTACATGTCTGTTTAAAAATATATAAAAAAAAATCAACCAAATAAAATGTAAAACAGTAGTGATTATACATTAAACTAAATGTCAACAAACCAGGGTAATTACAATTAATATGATAACAAATTGCACAGAGAGATTACCTTCAGTAAAAGTAAAATGTCATGTTGATCAGTAGGTCCACAGGAACAGATAGTTGTATGAAAATGTTGACTTTTCGAGGGCGCATGCGCGGAGGCTAGAACAGCGGTAATGCCGGGCTAGAGCTCCGCTCCGTGAGGGGGAGAATACCGCTAATAAAGGAAGCCCGCGGACATTCAAACACCCGCAAATAAGACACTTCAAACCAGAGAGGTGAGGGGAACATTTATATGCTAAAATGGTTCTTGGAGGTGCCCGTAATAAGTCCAAAACCAACCCTCACAGCGGGACCCCAGTGAAAGCAAATACTAAGCATACTAATAAGGCGCCAATCACCTGAGAGACACTCACCTCAGAGAAGAGGAACAAGTGTAAGCTGCCTAAACTATTCTCCCCAGAAGACTCTGAATCTGATACAAACCTAAACATGTCAGGTGAATCACAACAAGATGCTACAATTCCCTCAAGCATATTGAAACAATTTGAGAAAATGCTACATAATGCTTTAAAACAAAAGTCAGAACAAATCACCAATAGCCTAACTAAGGAAATCAGAGAATTGGGGCACCGCACTGAAGCTCTGGAGATGAAAATAGAAGACATTGAAAATTCTACTCAGGACTTTCTATATGAACTAGATACCCTTAAAGAGGAAAATATTACCTTACAAAATAAACTCGAAGATTATGAGAACCACGCTAGAAGGTCAAACCTGCACTTCAGAGGGATACCAGAGACAGTAATAGACTTACAATCAACCATAACAGCGTTATGCCAAGAGCTATATCCAGGTATTCCTGTGGAGCGGCTGGAGATGGACAGAGTCCATAGGGCTCTTATGGCCAAAAAAACTGATGGTCCCCCTTGGGACATCATTGCAAAATTCAATTTTTATAAAACAAAAGAACAACTCCTGGACGCAGCCAGAGAAAATAATAACTTAACTTTTCAGGGCCATAATTACCAAATCTTTGCGGCCCTATCCCAACTGACAATTTCAAAGAGACGAGCAATGAAACCCCACTTAATGGACTTACAACGCCATGGTATTAAGTATCAGTGGGGATTCCCTTTCTCCCTGCGGTTTACTCACAAAGGTTCCAGAATCTCCTGTAAAACTCCAGAAGAGCTGCTGCAAGCACTCCGGGATCTTAACCTAACAGAAAACTCCTCAGCAGCATCATCATCACGAAGAAGAACAGCCTCTTCCTCATCTCTTCATAATTCATCCCAACCAGAGATGAATAATGGCAATCAGCATACCCACAAAAGAGGACGATTTGCAGCTTCACCCCAAGCTCAAGATAACTCCATGGACTGACAGAACTTTATGATGACACCCCTCTAACTGCTACGGCTGCTTCAGCATCCTGTACAAAAACAGCAAGACAACAACTGATGAAACAACCTCCTTCACTCAAACCTTGACATTCTTTCTGACATAACAGTAAATGTCCCATTCCTAACCCTAATACATTTATTAATCCCTAACGGAAATTCCTAACCCTAATACATTTATTAATCCCTAACGGAAAATAGACTTATGGAACAAACTTTCCGTCCTGCAATAAATTTATTTTTAATTTTTATTTTTCATTCATTTTTATCTTAATAATTTTGCTTCAATCTTGCATAAGATTGAAATATGCCAATGATAAAACCTATGGAAATTGGCTAGCAAAACTTTTTCTTTTTCTTTTTCTTTTTCGCTTAATTAACATTTTATGGGAGAACAGCAATGCAGTCAATTGCTGAACAAAATCTCCTCTACATGTTTTTCTAAATTTTTCTCTGACCTAGTAATAAGCTTTTTAACTTTAGAGGCAATTATGGTCCTCATCTACTACAAAACAACATTAATGGATCTTGCCTAAATAATGGATCCATGAATTTGTTTAACAAATATTTTTATCTTTATTTATTTTTTACCCTCATTTATCAATTTTGCCTCATTTTCACATACAATATTGATGCAAACTTATGCTATTGCTAAAATAAGTTTGCAATCTCTTTTTTTTTTTATCCTTTTTGGCCATATGGCCCCTGTTGCAGTTCAATTGTTAAACAATCCTTCTCTATTAGGAATTTTTATTAAATTGCCAACGTTGAAAATAGTTCATACAAATACAAGTTTAAGTCTATTCTGATCCGCTTATCTAAAACATACAATAATTGAACGAGTACACTCCCATTGGTTAAAACATATCTTGGTTATGGTACTTTACCGTAATATCAGGTTTCGTTAGTATCATCCCATTTAGTAAATTCCAGATCCCCCCCCCCACATACTATACTCAATTATCTCCTCTTACACAGAGAAACGTTGAATACGCTTAATTCAAGATCCTACTAAATATACTTATTCAGGATATATAATTCATACATTTGGGCTATGTTTTTTTTCTATTTTTTTTTTAAAAAGCGGACTCCCTGTGCACGGATGTTACATGTGCCTCCACCTGCTTTCCTCTGGTCATCGCGGAAATATGCGGGGATCAGACAAGGGCCCCCTACCCCTTAGCTGGGAATTTTTACCCCAGGCAAGGGAAACTTCTAAATCTTCATATGCCTGTATTAACCTAATGCATTTTATTCTTTCTTTTGTTTTTTATTTCCTTTTTTTGACAGATTGTACTGGATTTTCATTCCTAACTACTTCAACTAACTCCGCGTGGATCGAGCCGAGTAGCCACTACCTTGGAACATTTGTTAAGTGCAGTTTGCTGTACTGGTTACCATGGCTCCCATAAATATTCTATCCCTTAATGTCCAAGGTTTCAATGTGCCGCAAAAAAGGACGAAAGCCTTTCGTTCTTTCCAAGCCAAAAAGGCACATATTGTGTGTTTGCAAGAAACTCACTTTACTCCAGCTTTCACTCCCAAATTTTATAGCACCTCATACCCACAAGTATACACAGCTTCGGCTTCCACTAAACAACGTGGCACACTCATTGCATTTCACCGTAGTACACAATTTACTTTGCATTCTGAAATCAAAGACCCAGATGGTCGCTACCTAATTTTAACAGGGTACATTATGGACACCCCAATAACTGTGGTTTCATACTATGCTCCTAACCACCAACCTTTACCCTTTCTTTCACATCTTTTCCAAGTTATTACTTCACATAAAATGGGTTCACTATTTGTATGTGGAGACTCCAATCATGTCCTCCTACCATTTCTGGACAAAACACCATATTCCCCCCCACGTTATCAAGCCAGTAGATCCCTCGCTCAACTTTTCAATAAGTATAAACTAATCAACTCCTGGATAGAATCCAACCCAACGAAAAGAGATTATACATATTTTTCAAACCCACACCAAACATTCAGCCGCATAGACCACATATTTGTAACGATAGGAATGGTACCTGAATTGATAGCCTCCAATATTATCCCTATTCCCTGGTCAGATCACAACGCAGTCTTTACCTCAATAGCATCTATTCTACCTAGAGCACATGACCGCACCTGGTACCTGCCAAATGTTTTACTTAAACACCCCTCATACCGCTTGTCGATTGAAAAGGCCTTAACAGAATATCTAGATTATAATACAAATACAGATATCTCTTCTCTCACTCTTTGGGAAGCTCACAAACCAGTTATGAGAGGAATACTTCAACAACAACTAGGGGTACTTAAAAGAGAACGCGTAGCACTTGCAAGACACTTAGAAACTAAGTTCAACGCATCTTACACAGAATTTCAAAATAATCCCACTCCCAAAACAAAAGGATGCTTTGAAAAAGCTTGACTTGAATATGACCTATTCCTCTCAGAATCTGCTAATAAATCAATACATAATAAGTTCTATCGAGCAGGGCCCTCTGATCCCTCTGTATTGAATTGTATTGTGATTGTACTGTCTTCCCTGATGTTGTAAAGCGCTGCGCAAACTGTTGGCGCTATATAAATCCTGTATAATAATAATAATAATACCAAACATGCATTTTACATGAAATCCAATAAAACAGGCACTTTTTTAGCAAAAGCGTTGAATTCTATCAATAAATCTTTCAAACCTATAAGATTTAAATTGGCCAACAATGCATATACCAGTAACCCCTCTCAAAATTGTAAAAAAATTCAGTACTCACCTTAAAGCATTATATACCTGTACAGAGACAAATAAATTTAATAGAAATATGGCTGACTCCTTCTTTTCAAATATTAATCTTCCCCAGATGTCTGAATCTCAAAAAAAGTTACTAGAAGAACCCATTACTAATGAAGACGTGATAGCAGCAATCAAAATGTTAAAAATAAATAAAAGGCCTGGTCCAGACGGGTTCTCAGCTCTGTACTATCGAACCTTCACCGACACTATCTCCTATTAGCAAAAGCTTTTAATGACCTATTACAAAATACATCTTTTAGACACGAATCACTATTTGCTACAATTTGTATGATTCCTAAGCCATTATCTGATGACACTCTAAGCACAAATTATCGTCCCATCTCCATGCTAAATACAGATATTAAGGTACAGTAGGTGCCGCCGACATTGTATATTCATCGCGATCCTATCGCAGAGATTCTCGGCGACAGGGGTGCCGACATCTCGGCGACAGGGTGGCAACACATCTCGCGCTCGCTGCAATGGCGAGGAGACGCGGCACTGTATTGAACGGGGATCCGACGTGGATTCCCGCCAATACCAGGCACTGTGTTTGGTATGAATCCTGAGTGGGAACTCCACGCCAATTTTTAAAGAAAAAACCGGCATGGGTTCCCCCTCCAGGAGCATACCAGGCCCTTGGGTCTGGTCTGGATTTGAAGGGGAAACCCTACACCAAAAAAAACGACGTGGGGGTCCCCCTCAAAATCCAAACCAGACCCTTATCCGAGCACGCAACCTGGCAGGCCGCAGGGGAAGAGGGGGGAACGAGAGAGCGGCCCCCCTCCCTCCTGAACCGTACCAGGCCGCATGCCCTCAACATGGGGGGTTTGGTGCTCTGGGGCAGGGGGGCGACCTGCGGCCCCCCAACCCCAGAGCACCCTGCCCCCATGTTGATGAGGACAGGGCATCTTCCCAACAACCCTGGCCGTTGGTTGTCGGGGGCTGCGGGCGGGGGGCTTATCGGAATCCGGGAGCCCCCCTTTAATAAGGGGGGCCCCCAGATCCTGCCCCCCCCACCCTATGTGAATGAGTATGGGGTACATCGTACCCCTACCCATTCACCTGGTGGAAAAAAGTCAATAAAAAAACACACACAGATTTTTAAAGTAATTTATTGCACAGCTCCGGGGGTCTTCTTCCGACTTCGGGGGTCTCCGGTGTCGTCGCCGCGCTCTCCGGTTCTTTCTTCTGCCGGGCCACCGCTATCTTCTTCCAGCTCTTTTGCTAGCGGGGCCCGGTCTTCTCCGTCGCCTTCTTCCCTCTTCTCCTCTCCGGTTCTTTCTTTCTTCTGCCGGGCCTCCGCTATCTTCTTCCAGCTCTTTTGCTAGCGGAGAGGCCCGGTCTTCCCGTCGTCTCGTCCGGCTCTCCGTTGTCCTTCTGTCGGCCCCTCCACTATCTTCTTGCAGATCTTTTGCTAGTGGAGGGGCCGGTCTTCCCGTCGTCGCCGTCAGCGTCTTCTTCCCTCTTCTCCTCCTCGATGTTGACTCGTCGCTTCCTCTCGCAGTAATGCTAAATCTTCGGTCCGCAGAGATTTATATAGGCTTCTCATGACGTCAGTCACATGTGCCCATGACGTCACAGTCACATGCTCCGGGGCCACCCGGAGCATGTGACTGTGACGTCATGAGAAGCCTATATAAATCTCTGCGGACCGAAGATTTAGCATAAATGTTGAGGGCATGCGGCCTGGTATGGTTCAGGAGAGAGGGGGCCGCTCTCTCGTCCCCCCCTCTTCCCCTGCAGCCTGCCAGGTTGCGTGCTCAGATAAGGGTCTGGTTTGGATTTTGAGGGGGACCCCCACGCCATTTTTTCGGCGTAGGGTTTCCCATTCAAATCCAGGCCAGACCCAAGGGCCTGGTATGCCCCTGGAGGGGGAACCCATGCCGTTTTTTTTCTTTAAAAATTGGCGTGGAGTTCCCGCTCAGGATTCATACCAAACACAGTGCCTGGTATTGGCGGGAATCCACGTCGGATCTCCGTCTACCGGCAATGCGTGTCGCTCATCGTGAAAGGAACAGTTTTCCTTTCCCGATGACGAGACAGATCGGCGCTGGCTCTCGCGACGGAGCTCGTAGGGTGTCAATCTCGCCGCTTCTAGCACAATATCAGCGGCACCTACTGTATTAGCCAAAATATTAGCGGCCCGTCTTAACAAAATTATCGGCAGTCTTATACATAGGGACCAGGTAGGCTTCATGCCCTCACGCCAAGCGGGAGATAACGTACGCAGAGCAGTCCTTTTGGCTCACATTGCTAAGACGCGCAGAATTCCAACCTGCTTCCTCTCGTTGGACATTAAAAAAGCTTTTGACTCTGTCTCATGGCCCTACCTGAATTATACCCTGCAGAAATGGGGCTTCGGCCCTAACTTCACCAACTGGGTTATGGCTTTATACAACAAACCTAAAGCACACGTCAAATATGCAGGCTATAGTTCAGACCCTTTTATCATAGAGAGAGGCACGCGGCAAGGATGCCCTTTATCCCCCTTTTATTATTTGCCTTCCTCATTGAACCATTGGCACAAAAGATCAGATCTGACCCCACTATAACTGGTATTGACCTTGCTGGATATCTCATCACCCCAAGTTTCTGGCCCGAATCTCATTCCCATACTCAATAAATTTGCAGAAGTTACTGGTCTATTCATAAATCCTAAAAAATGTTTAGCGTTAAACATATCTCTTTCGGAATTGGAACTGAGATCTGCGAAAATTGGTCTCCCTTACAAATGGAATAGCAAATCGATTCCATATTTAGGGATACATCTCACACCATCCTTATCTGACTTATTCTCACTTAATTATCCCCCAATTATAAAACAGTTAACAAATCGGATGAAATCATGGTCACATCTCCCGTTATCGTGGTTTGGAAGATTAAATGCTGTCAAAATGACATTATTACCAAAACTTTTATATTTATTTAGAGTCTTGCCAATTTCTATCCCAGCTTATCATCTGCGAATATTACAAAGGAAATCACTGTCATTTATATGGGAATCTTCCAAGCCACGAATACAAACACATACACTCTATCTTCCCAAAATTAGCGGAGGATTAGGGTGCCCTAATTTTGCCTATTACTACAGAGCAGCACACATAGCAAGTCTTACTAAATACCAGGCATGCCATGAAACCCCATTATGGGTGTCCATAGAAGCCATTGAGTGTGACCCTCTCCCAATATCCAACTTATTATGGATGTCGCCAAGAGACCGTAAAAAAATAAAAAACCCTATAACTAAACATTTAATTTCCCTTTGGGAAAGATTCAAGACTAATACTTCTCTTCAATCCCTGCACAATCCTCTATTGTCATTCTTTAAAAACCCAGCATTCTATCCTGCATGGATATATCCTAAATCCTTTAAAGATTGGGCGTCCGGGATGTCTTATATATGGACAAATTTTTGAATACATCGTCATTTATCAGATTCCCATCATTATGTGAGAAATATGGTCTTCCGCAATCTGAGTTGTTTAGATATTTACAAATTAAAAACTTTTTTACACCCCTCTTGAACACTACAACTTCATTGTCACAACTGTCCAGTTTCGAAGATATTTGTCAAAAGAATCCCCATGCCAGAGGTGCAATATCCACTATATACTCGCATATGCTGATACATTCTTGTGGTGATAAACCATCTTATGTTGGGAAGTGGGAGGAGAATTTGGAACGAACATTAGAGATTTCAGAATGGAACCAAATATGGTCAACAACTAAAACAGCTTCTCCCAACATGATAGCTAGTGAAGCCAATTACAAGGTCCTGACAAGGTGGTACCTGGTACCAGCCAGGGTAGCCAAATATGTGCAGAACTATCCACCACAATGTTTTAGAGGATGTACGGATTTGGGCACGTATTTTCATATTTGGTGGTCATGTCCCAAAGCACAAACATTCTGGAAAGGTATATTTAAAATTGCAACTAAATTACTAGGGAAAACAATCCTTCCTGATCCTGCAATGGCCCTACTTAACCTAAAACCAGACTCTATTCCACATACTCAATTCAAATTGCTGGTGCAACTCTTCACAGCTGCCAAACAGACACTAGCAAAATCTTGGAAATCACCTAAATTGGTCTTACAGGAAGCTATAGCTAAAATTAATTATACCATGACCCAAGCCAAGATGGCCGCTATTGCAATGGACATGATCTCCAGATTTGAAAAGATGTGGCAGCCCTGGATTATATATAATACGCCAACTTTGGACAATAGGGTAGGGATGAGCTCGGTGTTCGAGTCGAACATACGTTCGACTCGAACATCGGCTGTTCGATCGTTCGACGAAGATCGAACGATTTGGGCCGTTCGCGCCTAATTCGAGTGACGCGAACGGCCCACAATGCACTACGCCATCGCAGTGTCATCCAGGCGCTGTGATTGGCCAAGCATGCACTGTGACCCCGCATGCTTGGCCAATCACAGCGCCGGCAGCGAGGAGAGCAATGATTGGCCACAGGCAGGATGCCTGTGGCCAATTATTGCTGAGGGTGTTTAGTACACGCCCCACACTATAAAAGGCCGCCAGCACGGCGACCTAGTGTAGTGTGTTCCGGAGCAGGGAAAGAGAAGCATAGGCAGGGACAGTGACATTTATTTTTTCTTGCTTAACCTGGATTCCTTTAGTTTAGGGAAAGAGAAGGATAGGTAGGGAGAGTGTCAGTGTGTTTTACTGTGCGAATCCTTGTTTCTAGGGACAGGGAAGGACAGTGAGGGAAATTCTCCTTGTGCTATAGTGTGCTAAAGCATTGATCATCAATCAGCTTTAAAAAAACATTTTTTCTAGGGACAGAAAACTATAGGTAGTGTGACAGCAGGAAGGTAAAGTCACCTGGTTGCATCCAGGGGGGTAGGTATATTTCTCCCAGATTCAGGCTTTATGCCGACTTATACAACTAGGGAGAGAGTTGATGAAGCCCAGCTGAGGCTAGTGGGCTCATGGATGATTCATACCTCTAGGGAGAGTGCTGGGCGTCGTGCAGGCAGGGAGTTGATGAGACCAGCTGAAGCTTGTCAGCTCGTTTAAGGCCTCTATAAAAACTCCCAGCTTCATTAGGTGTTTGCTCATGCCTGGAACCAGACCTGTGTGGACTGTCTAGGGAGAGTGAACCCCTGTGCGGTGAGACAAAGCCTGTGTGGCTATTTGTTTGGACATTTACTAAACCAGGGACTTAGGGACTAGGACAGCACCAGGCTGATCCCAGTTGTTAGTTAGGAAACCTGCATGTTTAGTCAGAGGTCAAGCTGACCAGGGTTTATTTTGTTTATGTTTCTTTTTGCTTTGCTGTGTTTTTTTGTCACTGTAAATAGAGAAATAAACCGCACCTTTTTGATCTTGAAAACCACAACCTCCGTCTGCTGGGCCTGTTTTTGTGTGGGGAGCCCATCCAGGGGATCACACACACCCGCTGCCGAGCTAACCCCCTCACAGTAGGAAGAGTGTCAGTTTCTTTCACTGTGATAATCCTTGTTTCTAGGGACAGGGAAGGACAGTGAGGGAAATTCTCCTTGTGCTATAGTGTGCTAAAGCATTGATCATCAATCAGCTTTAAAAAAACATTTTTTCTAGGGACAGAAAACTATAGGTAGGAAGAGTGTCAGTTTCTTTCACTGTGATAATCCTTGTTTCTAGGGACAGGGAAGGACAGTGAGGGAAATTCTACTTGTGCTATAGTGTGCTAAAGCATTGATCATCAATCAGCTTTAAAAAAACATTTTTTCTAGGGACAGAAAACTATAGGTAGGAAGAGTGTCAGTTTCTTTCACTGTGATAATCCTTGTTTCTAGGGACAGGGAAGGACAGTGAGGGAAATTCTCCTTGTGCTATAGTGTGCTAAAGCATTGATCATCAATCAGCTTTAAAAAAACATTTTTTCTAGGGACAGAAAACTATAGGTAGGAAGAGTGTCAGTTTCTTTCACTGTGATAATCCTTGTTTCTAGGGACAGGGAAGGACAGTGAGGGAAATTCTACTTGTGCTATAGTGTGCTAAAGCATTGATCATCAATCAGCTTTAAAAAAACATTTTTTCTAGGGACAGAAAACTATAGGTAGGAAGAGTGTCAGTTTCTTTCACTGTGATAATCCTTGTTTCTAGGGACAGGGAAGGACAGTGAGGGAAATTCTACTTGTGCTATAGTGTGCTAAAGCATTGATCATCAATCAGCTTTAAAAAACATTTTTTCTAGGGACAGAAAACTATAGGTAGGAAGAGTGTCAGTTTCTTTCACTGTGATAATCCTTGTTTCTAGGGACAGGGAAGGACAGTGAGGGAAATTCTACTTGTGCTATAGTGTGCTAAAGCATTGATCATCAATCAGCTTTAAAAAAACATTTTTTCTAGGGACAGAAAACTATAGGTAGGAAGAGTGTCAGTTTCTTTCACTGTAATAATCCTTGTTTCTAGGGACAGGGAAGGACAGTGAGGGAAATTCTACTTGTGCTATAGTGTGCTAAAGCATTGATCATCAATCAGCTTTAAAAAACATTTTTTCTAGGGACAGAAAACTATAGGTAGGAAGAGTTTCAGTTTCTTTCACTGTGATAATCCTTGTTTCTAGGGACAGGGAAGGACAGTGAGGGAAATTCTCCTTGTGCTATAGTGTGCTAAAGCATTGATCATCAATCAGCTTTAAAAAAACATTTTTTCTAGGGACAGAAAACTATAGGTAGGAAGAGTGTCAGTTTCTTTCACTGTGATAATCCTTGTTTCTAGGGACAGGGAAGGACAGTGAGGGAAATTCTACTCGTGCTATAGTGTGCTAAAGCATTGATCATCAATCAGCTTTAAAAAAAACATTTTTTCTAGGGACAGAAAACTATAGGTAGGAAGAGTGTCAGTTTCTTTCACTGTGATAATCCTTGTTTCTAGGGACAGGGAAGGACAGTGAGGGAAATTCTCCTTGTGCTATAGTGTGCTAAAGCATTGATCATCAATCAGCTTTAAAAAAACATTTTTTCTAGGGACAGAAAACTATAGGTAGGAAGAGTGTCAGTTTCTTTCACTGTGATAATCCTTGTTTCTAGGGACAGGGAAGGACAGTGAGGGAAATTCTCCTTGTGCTATAGTGTGCTAAAGCATTGATCATCAATCAGCTTTAAAAAAACATTTTTTCTAGGGACAGAAAATTATAGGTAGGAAGAGTGTCAGTTTCTTTCACTGTGATAATCCTTGTTTCTAGGGACAGGGAAGGACAGTGAGGGAAATTCTACTTGTGCTATAGTGTGCTAAAGCATTGATCATCAATCAGCTTTAAAAAAACATTTTTTCTAGGGACAGAAAACTATAGGTAGGAAGAGTGTCAGTTTCTTTCACTGTGATAATCCTTGTTTCTAGGGACAGGGAAGGACAGTGAGGGAAATTCTCCTTGTGCTATAGTGTGCTAAAGCATTGATCATCAATCAGCTTTAAAAAAACATTTTTTCTAGGGACAGAAAACTATAGGTAGGAAGAGTGTCAGTTTCTTTCACTGTGATAATCCTTGTTTCTAGGGACAGGGAAGGACAGTGAGGGAAATTCTACTTGTGCTATAGTGTGCTAAAGCATTGATCATCAATCAGCTTTAAAAAAACATTTTTTCTAGGGACAGAAAACTATAGGTAGGAAGAGTGTCAGTTTCTTTCACTGTGATAATCCTTGTTTCTAGGGACAGGGAAGGGCAGTGAGGGAAATTCTACTTGTGCTATAGTGTGCTAAAGCATTGATCATCAATCAGCTTTAAAAAAACATTTTTTCTAGGGACAGAAAACTATAGGTAGGAAGAGTGTCAGTTTCTTTCACTGTGATAATCCTTGTTTCTAGGGACAGGGAAGGACAGTGAGGGAAAATCTACTCGTGCTATAGTGTGCTAAAGCATTGATCATCAATCAGCTTTAAAAAAAACATTTTTTCTAGGGACAGAAAACTATAGGTAGGAAGAGTGTCAGTTTCTTTCACTGTGATAATCCTTGTTTCTAGGGACAGGGAAGGACAGTGAGGGAAATTCTCCTTGTGCTATAGTGTGCTAAAGCATTGATCATCAATCAGCTTTAAAAAAACATTTTTTCTAGGGACAGAAAACTATAGGTAGGAAGAGTGTCAGTTTCTTTCACTGTGATAATCCTTGTTTCTAGGGACAGGGAAGGACAGTGAGGGAAATTCTCCTTGTGCTATAGTGTGCTAAAGCATTGATCATCAATCAGCTTTAAAAAAACATTTTTTCTAGGGACAGAAAACTATAGGTAGGAAGAGTGTCAGTTTCTTTCACTGTGATAATCCTTGTTTCTAGGGACAGGGAAGGACAGTGAGGGAAATTCTCCTTGTGCTATAGTGTGCTAAAGCATTGATCATCAATCAGCTTTAAAAAAACATTTTTTCTAGGGACAGAAAACTATAGGTAGGAAGAGTGTCAGTTTCTTTCACTGTGATAATCCTTGTTTCTAGGGACAGGGAAGGACAGTGAGGGAAATTCTACTTGTGCTATAGTGTGCTAAAGCATTGATCATCAATCAGCTTTAAAAAAACATTTTTTCTAGGGACAGAAAACTATAGGTAGGAAGAGTGTCAGTTTCTTTCACTGTGATAATCCTTGTTTCTAGGGACAGGGAAGGGCAGTGAGGGAAATTCTACTTGTGCTATAGTGTGCTAAAGCATTGATCATCAATCAGCTTTAAAAAAACATTTTTTCTAGGGACAGAAAACTATAGGTAGGAAGAGTGTCAGTTTCTTTCACTGTGATAATCCTTGTTTCTAGGGACAGGGAAGGACAGTGAGGGAAATTCTCCTTGTGCTATAGTGTGCTAAAGCATTGATCATCAATCAGCTTTAAAAAAACATTTTTTCTAGGGACAGAAAACTATAGGTAGGAAGAGTGTCAGTTTCTTTCACTGTGATAATCCTTGTTTCTAGGGACAGGGAAGGACAGTGAGGGAAATTCTACTTGTGCTATAGTGTGCTAAAGCATTGATCATCAATCAGCTTTAAAAAAAACATTTTTTCTAGGGACAGAAAACTATAGGTAGGAAGAGTGTCAGTTTCTTTCACTGTGATAATCCTTGTTTCTAGGGACAGGGAAGGACAGTGAGGGAAATTCTCCTTGTGCTATAGTGTGCTAAAGCATTGATCATCAATCAGCTTTAAAAAAACATTTTTTCTAGGGACAGAAAACTATAGGTAGGAAGAGTGTCAGTTTCTTTCACTGTGATAATCCTTGTTTCTAGGGACAGGGAAGGACAGTGAGGGAAATTCTCCTTGTGCTATAGTGTGCTAAAGCATTGATCATCAATCAGCTTTAAAAAAACATTTTTTCTAGGGACAGAAAACTATAGGTAGGAAGAGTGTCAGTTTCTTTCACTGTGATAATCCTTGTTTCTAGGGACAGGGAAGGACAGTGAGGGAAATTCTACTTGTGCTATAGTGTGCTAAAGCATTGATCATCAATCAGCTTTAAAAAAACATTTTTTCTAGGGACAGAAAATTATAGGTAGGAAGAGTGTCAGTTTCTTTCACTGTGATAATCCTTGTTTCTAGGGACAGGGAAGGACAGTGAGGGAAATTCTACTTGTGCTATAGTGTGCTAAAGCATTGATCATCAATCAGCTTTAAAAAAAACATTTTTTCTAGGGACAGAAAACTATAGGTAGGAAGAGTGTCAGTTTCTTTCACTGTGATAATCCTTGTTTCTAGGGCCAGGGAAGGACAGTGAGGGAAATTCTCCTTGTGCTATAGTGTGCTAAAGCATTGATCATCAATCAGCTTTAAAAAAACATTTTTTCTAGGGACAGAAAACTATAGGTAGGAAGAGTGTCAGTTTCTTTCACTGTGATAATCCTTGTTTCTAGGGACAGGGAAGGACAGTGAGGGAAATTCTACTTGTGCTATAGTGTGCTAAAGCATTGATCATCAATCAGCTTTAAAAAAACATTTTTTCTAGGGACAGAAAACTATAGGTAGGAAGAGTGTCAGTTTCTTTCACTGTGATAATCCTTGTTTCTAGGGACAAGGAAGGACAGTGAGGGAAATTCTACTTGTGCTATAGTGTGCTAAAGCATTGATCATCAATCAGCTTTAAAAAAACATTTTTTCTAGGGACAGAAAACTATAGGTAGGAAGAGTGTCAGTTTCTTTCACTGTGATAATCCTTGTTTCTAGGGACAGGGAAGGGCAGTGAGGGAAATTCTACTTGTGCTATAGTGTGCTAAAGCATTGATCATCAATCAGCTTTAAAAAAACATTTTTTCTAGGGACAGAAAACTATAGGTAGGAAGAGTGTCAGTTTCTTTCACTGTGATAATCCTTGTTTCTAGGGACAGGGAAGGACAGTGAGGGAAATTCTACTTGTGCTATAGTGTGCTAAAGCATTGATCATCAATCAGCTTTAAAAAACATTTTTTCTAGGGACAGAAAACTATAGGTAGGAAGAGTGTCAGTTTCTTTCACTGTGATAATCCTTGTTTCTAGGGACAGGGAAGGACAGTGAGGGAAATTCTCCTTGTGCTATAGTGTGCTAAAGCATTGATCATCAATCAGCTTTAAAAAAACATTTTTTCTAGGGACAGAAAACTATAGGTAGGAAGAGTGTCAGTTTCTTTCACTGTGATAATCCTTGTTTCTAGGGACAGGGAAGGACAGTGAGGGAAATTCTACTTGTGCTATAGTGTGCTAAAGCATTGATCATCAACCATCTTTGAAATCCTTGTTTTTTGGACAGTCAGGGAAATTGTCGTTGTGCTATTCTGTGCAAAAGCAATCATCCTCAACCATATTTAGAAATCCTTAAGTAAAGGGACAGAGAAGGACACCTGAAGGTAGCCCTTATTGCTTTTTTCCCATCTCCCTGCAGGCCATCTATTAGAATGTCTGGAAGATAAACAAGGAGAGGCAGACAGTCAGGAGGCAATAAAAGAGGGCAAGCAGGCTCTGTGTCTGGGGGCAACAGTGCTGGTCGTGGACACGGTGCATTGTCATCAGCACATGGCCATGGGACACGCTTGTCCTTCTTTTCGGCAGCTGGACATGTTGAGCCACATCATGCCGAAGACTTGGTAGAGTGGATGACCAAGCCCTCCTCCTCCTCCTCATCCTCTCTCACCCAGGCTCAGGGTACTGGCAAAGCAGCTGCCAAAGCGTCCTCTTCCCTGGTATCAATGTCAGACTCATCATCAGTCACTCCTTCCCTAGGCCCACCATGTCCTCCTCCTGAGGAGTCCCCCGAACTGTTTGAGCACAGTGTTGGGTACATGCTCCAGGAGGATGCCCAGCGTTTCGAAGGGTCTGATGATGAAACCCAGCTACAGGAAGGCAGTAGCGTGAGAGCAGACAGAGGGGATGCTCAAGAAGGACACCAATCTGGCAGTCATGTTCCAGCAGCTGCAGCATACTGCCAGATTGGCTCCAGTGATGAGGAGGGAGGGGATGATGAGGTCTCTGACTCCACGTGGGTGCCTAATAGGAGAGAGGAGGATGAGGAGGAGGCACATCTCCAACGAGGCAGGATGCCCTTTGGTGGCCAGCGTAAGGGCAGTACACCGACGGAATCACACCGCAGAGCTCCGCCTGTGCAGGGCGCTGCCTCTGCCCGTCATTCAAAAAGTTCTTTGGTGTGGGCCTTTTTTGAGGCTAGTGCATCAGATCGCACAGCTGCTGTTTGCAACATATGTCTCAAGCGTATATCGCGTGGCCAAAACATCAGCCGCTTGGGTACCACATGCCTGACCAGACATATGTTGACCTGCCATGCAGCTCGTTGGCAAGCCTACCTCAAAGACCCACACCAAAGAACAAAGCGGACCTCTCCTTGCACCGCATCAGCTGGGATCTCCAACCCCACTATAACTTCAGTCCTCTCTGAAACATGCACTGAGAGGAATGAAGGTGTAGAATTAGGTGTGTCACAGCCAAGTACTTGCGGCCACTCTGCTAGCAGTACACCGACGTCCGATTCTAGCAGGCAAATTTCCCTGCCCCAGCTGCTGGACCGTCGAAAGAAGTTCACTCCCAGCCATCCACATGCCCAGCGGTTGAATGCTAGCTTGGCTAAATTGCTAGCGCTTCAACTGCTGCCTTTTCAGTTGGTAGACTCGGCCCCCTTCCGTGAGTTTGTGCAATGTGCGGTTCCTCAGTGGCAGGTTCCCAAACGCCACTTTTTCTCACGGAAGGCTATTCCGGCTCTCTACCGGCATGTGGAAGGCAATGTCTTGGCCTCGCTGGACAGGGCGGTCAGCGGTAAGGTGCATATTACCGCTGACTCATGGTCCAGCAGGCATGGACAGGGACGTTACCTTTCTTTCACGGCCCATTGGGTCACTCTTTTGGCAGCTGGGAAGGATGCAGGACAAGGTGCAGTAGTGTTGGAGGTTGTTCCACCGCCACGCCTCCAAAATGCTACTACTGGTTGTGACACACCTCTCTCCTCCACCCCCTCCTCTTCTTCTTCCTCCATGGCCTCTTCCTGTGGTTTGTCCTCTGAACCAGCGGTGCTCCGTAGCCGTTCAAGGGGCTACGCAAGTACGCAGGCAAAAAGATGCCATGCCGTGCTTGCGCTGGTGTGTTTGGGGGACAGAAGCCACACTGGGGCAGAGGTCCTGTCTGCTCTGCAGGGCCAGGCCGAGAGGTGGTTGACGCCACGCCAGCTTAAGCCAGGAATGGTGGTTTGCGACAATGGCACCAACCTCCTCTCCGCCCTCCGACAGGGACGACTGACCCATGTGCCCTGTGTGGCTCACGTCCTTAACCTGGTGGTGCAGCGGTTCTTGGGCAGGTACCCGGGCTTACAGGATGTCCTGAGGCAGGCCAGGAAAGTCTGTGTGCATTTCCGCAGATCTTATAATGCCAGTGCTCGCCTGGCTGAGCTGCAAAAGGAGTTGAACCTGCCCAAGAACCGCCTTATATGTGACATGCCCACCAGGTGGAACTCAACGTTGGCCATGCTGCAGCGGCTGCACATGCAGCAGAGGGCCATCAATGAGTACCTGTGCGACTACGGCACCAGGACAGGGTCAGGGGAGCTTGGTTTTTTTTCTCCACGCCAGTGGGGCATGATCAGGGATGCATGCACTGTCCTGGCACCATTTGAGGAGGCCACGAGGATGGTGAGCAGTGACAGTGCATGCATCAGTGACACTGTACCTCTTGTCCACCTGTTGGAGCACACGCTGCGTGGAATAATGGACAGGGCACTTGAGGCAGAACAGAGGCAGGAAGAGGAGGACTTCCTTGCCTCTCAAGGCCCCCTTTACCCAGACAGTGTTCCTTCTGTCCCACCCATCGCACAGGAAGAGGAGGAGGAGGAGGATTGTGTCAGCATGGAGGTGGAGGCTGGCACTCAGCATCTTTAGCAGCAGTCTTTTAGGGATGATTTACAGTCCCAAGAAACCAGTGGACTTGTACGTGGCTGGGAGGAGGTGGCTGTGGATCATGTCGTCCTTAGTGACCCAGAGGACTCCGGAGCGAATGCCTCAGCAAACCTACGCTGCATGGCCTCCCTGATCCTGCAAAGTCTGCGGAAGGATCCTCGTATTCTTCGGATCAAGGAGAGGGACCATTACTGGCTGGCCACTCTCCTTGATCCACGGTACAAGGGTAAGGTTGCGGACCTTATGTTACCGTCGCAGAGGGAGCAGAGGATGAGACAACTCCGGGAGGCCTTGCAGAAAGGTCTGTGCAACGCGTTCCCAGAGACTGGGAGGTTACAAACTCCTGGTCCTGGACAACGAGTTGCTGAGGCTTCGGCCAGTCAAAGAAGGAGCGGTGGGGAAGGTGGCCGTCTGACCGATGCGTTCAGACAATTCTTTAGTCCGCAGCCCCAAAGTATGATCGGTTCCAGCAACCATCGCCAGCGTCTGATAAACATGGTGCAGGAATATCTAGGGGCAAGGTCAGACTTGGACACCTTCCCCACCGAAAATCCTCTGGCTTACTGGGTCTTGAGGATGGATCACTGGCCAGAGCTTGCACAGTATGCAATTGAGCTACTGGCCTGTCCTGCATCCAGCGTTCTTTCGGAACGCACATTCAGTGCTGCTGGAGGATTTGTCACGGATCACAGGGTGCGCCTGTCCACCGACTCGGTTGATCGACTGACTTTCATCAAGATGAACCAGTCTTGGATCACCACCAGCTACCACACACCTGATGCTGATATAACAGACTAATTGATTTTAACATGTCACATCCCTTCAAGACTGATGCTGATGCTGAGTGCCTGTGCTGTTATGTTGACTGGCTATCCTCCTCCTCCGAGTCCTCAATGATACGATTGATGATGATAGCTTGGAAGATCATTTTTGTTTATGGGTGCCGCCACCAGTGGCTAAGGCCCAATTTTTCAGCCCCTGTTTTACAGGGGCGTGTAATTACAATTTTTTTAGCAATAATTTGCCATAGGGCTCATTGCTGTGCTCCAAGTACAGTATCTGTGAGGGGTTGGAGTGTTGTGGCACCAGTGCCTAAGGCCCAATTTTTCAGCCCCTGTTTAACAGGGGCGTGTCATTACAATTTTTGAAGCAATACTTTGCAACAGGGCTCATTGCTGTGCTCCAAGTACAGTATCTGTGAGGGGTTGTAGTGTTGTGCCACCAGTGCCTAAGGCCCAGTTTTTCAGCCCCTGTTCAACAGGGGCATGTAATTACAATTCTTGATCTAATAATTCACAGCAGGGCCCATTGCTGCACCCACCAAGAGTAACTCTGAGGGCTTACAGTGTTGTGGCAACGCCACCACCACCACCACCACGAAAGGCCCAATTTTTCAGCCCCTGTTCAAAAGGGGCATGTAATTACAATTCTTGATCTAATAATTCACAGCAGGGCCCATTCCTGCACCCACCAAGAGTAACTCTGAGGGCTTACAGTGTTGTGGCAACACCACCACCACCACCACGAAAGGCCCAATTTTTCAGCCCCTGTTCAACAGGCGCATGCAATTACAATTCTTGATCTAATAATTCACAGCAGGGCCCATTCCTGCACCCACCAAGAGTAACTCTGAGGGCTTACAGTGTTGTGGCAACACCACCACCACCACCACCACCACGAAAGGCCCAATTTTTCAGCCCCTGTTCAACAGGGGCATGCAATTACAATTCTTGATCTAATAATTCACAGCAGGGCCCATTCCTGCACCCACCAAGAGTAACTCTGAGGGCTTACAGTGTTGTGGCAACACCACCACCACCACCACGAAAGGCCCAATTTTTCAGCCCCTGTTCAACAGGGGCATGCAATTACAATTCTTGATCTAATAATTCACAGCAGGGCCCATTGCTGCACCCACCAAGAGTAACTGTCAGGGCTTACAGTGTTGTGGCACCAGCACCACCATCAAAGGCCCAATTTTTACTACCACTGTTCAACAATTATATGTAATTAAAATTCCTGATATAATAGTTGACAGCAGGGCGTTCCAGCACCAACCAAGAGTAACTGTGAGTGCTTACAGTGTTGTGCCAACACCAACAACTAAGGGGCCTATTTCTGCAGAGTATATACGGCAGGTCCCTACTTTCAAACATCCAACTTACAAACGACTCCTACTTGCAAACGCAAGAAGACAACAGGAAGTGAGAGGAAATCTACCCCTTGGAAGGAAAATTCTCTCCTGTAAGAATTAATATGGGAGAAAGGTGTCTCCTCTGTACTGATGCTTTATCAGCAATCCTTGTTTCAAGAAAAACACCACATTTCAAAAACAGTTGTCATTGGGACGGAAAGTGAGGTGAAATGTTCTGAACAGGGGCACAGACAGCAAAACAAATGTTACAGGGGTGATAACCCTTACCTATGTTTTCCAAAAAGTTTAAAAATAGATTTTTGGGCTGGAGCTACACTTAAACAATGTACCTGTTCAAAATTACAAACAGATTCTACATAAGAACAAACCTACAGTCCCTGTCTTGTATGCACCGCCTGTATACGGCTGTTTAGAGTATATAGGGCCTTTTTTATTTTATGTGCGGGGTTCCCCTTAATATCCATACAAGACCCAAAGGGGCTGGTAATGGGCTGGGGTAGGGGGGGGGGTCATGGGGTAGCTATGCCATTTTTCTTAAAGATTTTCATCCATTTTACCGGGACCAGACATTACATTAAAGCCGCAAGCAGTTTTAAATGGCTTTTTTTTCCTTTAGAAGTGTCATTTTGTGCAGGGACAGTTCTAAACACGGGAAACACGTGGCACTTCACAGGCATACTTTAGACACCCCCCAGGTACGATATTTAAAGGAATATTTGACTTTTTTTTTCACTTTATGCATCATTAAAATGACTGCTCCCGTTTTTAAAACTTCTTTTTGCATTGATACATGTCCCCTGGTGCAGAACCCGGGTTCCCAAACCCTTTTTAGGACAATAACATGCATAATAGTTGTTATAATTAGCACTTTAGAATTCGAACGTTCGCATCCATTGTATTTAATAGGGTTCTAATGTTCGTACGAACTTTCGGTCCGTTCGCGGGTTCTGGTGCGAACCGAACCCGGGGGTGTTCGGCTCATCACTACAATAGGGTATTAATGCCATGGAAGCCAAATCAGTGTGTTATATATATACCTTTGTTCAACTTCTCTTGGACTTGAAAGGTGACTCTCGGTTCGACCACGCGGACCCCCCTTATATTCCAGTACTCTCTTTTTCCTCCATTTTATTTTCTTATACTTCTTTTCACTTATCTCTTTTTTTTCCTTTCCCTTTGTTTTAGTTTTTTGCTATTTTATTACTATGATGTTGAAGCTCCCTTAATATTGTTAATAACTCTTTGCTCCACAGAGGATAATATATATATATATTGGTAGTTACTAATAATTGCATAAAACCTCTAAAACGTAATAATATTATTAGCACTGGAAACTAATTAATATACCATACTTTGTCCACAAGTATCTACTAATATCTTTACTTATTGAAATAAGAATATTTGAGCTTCTCTATTTTTGATGTATTTAATGTATCATCTATAATTTGTATCACAACTTGTACTCAATAAAATATATTTGACAAGAAAATGTTGACTTTTCCTGCAAAAGTTTATCTTGGCCCCACCTGCTCCTAACTGAACTGGCCAAAATTTGCTCTTGAGTGGCCCTGCTGCCTGACATCCATGAATTAAAAAATCATGCTGGACAGAAATAATGTGGGTGAACTGCAGCTGTATCCAATCGGTTGCAAATGCTGTTTGGGTATTCTGACAGCCAATGGTACCAGCTGTCAGAATACAATAAGTGTAATGAGGGACATTTAGGATAGACAGAAACATCTGTTTGATTTTGTGTTAAGCTTACAAACTGAAAAAATCTAAAAGTGTATGGCCATTTTAAGTTTTAAGGCGGTGGCAGCCTCCAGCTCTACATCAAGTTCTGTGGATAATTTCAGCTGCCTTTATTGTTGGATCTGCAGTGTTGATTAATTTAACATGTTTTCACTGAACGTGATAGCTCCATATGAATTTTCTCTGCTTACTGGGAATTGTTCAGGTTTGCTGTGCGTTTACTTTAACAGAGTTTTCCATTAAATTAATCACCCTGGCTAATCTACTGTATATCAGCATGTAGTTTAAGCCCAGTATATTATTTTGTAACACTTACAATGCATAGGTGTAATATAATTTTGAAGCTCATACACAACATGTATCTTGTCAGCCAATTATATTATCTGCAATAAAACGGCTTTGGGAGTTGTTTAATGGATAATTAAGTTAGGATGTTTCTGTGCATCAGATGCATCTGGAAGCTCTGGGATAATTAGGTCCAGATGTGCATGTTTTATAGAATACAACATGTATCTAGTTACCTTAGGCAGCCCAGATTATGTCACGGAATGTGCTGATAACAGTGATGAGGTGTGAGCATAAATATTTTGCAAAGTCAATTATTTCAGTGGATGGAATAAAGCAAAACCGTTAAAATAATGCAAGCGCACACTTCTTAGATATTTTCAGGCCAATAACAAGGGTTATTTCTACAGAAGGAAATTGATTCCTGCCTTTCTGAGAAAATGCTATCAACATTGTAAATGTCTAATGTCAGTCAGTAAGGCCCCTTTCACACTGGGGCGGTTTGCAGGCGCTATTGTGCTAAAAATAGCACCTGCAAACCGAGCCTAAACAGCAGCTGCTGTTTCTCCAATGTGAAAGCCCCGAGGGCTTTCACACTGGAGCGGTGCGCTAATAGGACGTGAAAAAAAGTCCTGCTAGCCGCATCTTTGGAGCGGTGAGAGGAGCGGTGTGTTTACCGCTCCTCCACCGCTCCTTCCCATTGAAATGAATGGGACACGGCGGTAATACCGCCCGCAAACTGCGGCTGTAGCCGCGGTTTGCGGGTGGTATTAACCCTTTTTCGGCTGCTAGCAGGGGTTAAAACCGCACTGCTAGCGGCTGAATACCTCAGCAATCCTGACGGTATAGCGCCGCTAAAAATAGCGGCGCTATACCGCCACCGCACCCAGCGCCCCAGTGTGAAACCGCTCTAATTTTCCTCATAGTGCCCCTGGTATTGTTATAAAGCAATCAGCAGGCTATGAACTGTATATAACTAGCATAAATGTAATATGTGCTGCAGAGGAGCCCATTGATTAATTAATTGTACACAGGATATTAGCCACAACAGCTTAAGGTATGCTATATGTACTGGTTCACAGGTTGAGAATAAAGAACAATTCCAGTTTATATTATAATCCCCCTTATGACACTATTGTGTATTAACCACTTCCATACAGGGCACTTATACACCTTCCTGCCCAGACCAATTTTCAGCTTTCTGCGCTGTTGCACTTTGAATGACAATTGAGCGGTCATGCTACACTGTACCCAAACTAAATTTTTATCATTTTGTTCCCACAAATAGAGCTTTCTTTTGGTGGTATTTGATCACCTCTGGGATTTTTATTTCCTGCTAAAAAAATAAAAAAAAGACCGAAATTTTAAAAAAAAAAATGAATTTTTTTGTTTCAGTTACAAAACTTTGTAAATAAGTATGTTTTCTCCTTCACTGTTGGGCACTGATGGGGCTGCACTGATGGGCACTGATAAGGCGGCACTGATGGGTACCAATGAGGTGGCACTGATGGGCACCGATGAGGTGGCACTGATGGGCACCGATGAGGCGGCACAGATGGGCACTGATAGGCGGCACGGATGGGCACGGATGGGTGGCACGGATGGGCACGGATAGGCAGCATGGATGGGCACTGATAGGCAGCATGGATGGGCACTGATAGGCGGCACGGATGGACACAGATAGGCAGCACGGATGGGCACAGATAGGTGGCATGGATGGGCACAGATATGCGGCACGGATAGGCGACACGGATGGGCACTGATAGGCGGCATGGATGGGCACTGATAGGTGGCACAGATGGGCACTGATAGGTGGCATGGATGGGCACTGATAGGTGGCACTGTACTGTAATGTGTTGTACTAATGGATGCCAATCAGTGCCAAACAATAATGCCTGCCAATCAGTGGTGCCCATTGTGGGCACTGATTGGCATCCATTGTGGGCACTGATTGGCATCCATTAGGCATTTCTAATTGGCATCCCTGGTGGTCTAGGGTGGCATACCTTATGGTGGGCATCCCTGGTGGTCTGGTGGCATCCCTGGTGGTCCAGTGTGGGCATCCTTGGGGGGGCTGCACTGATAATCGATCAGCACAAACCCCCCTTGTCAGAGGAGCAGCCGATCGGCTCTCCTCTACTCGCGTCTGATAGACGCGAGTGAGGAAAAGCCGATCACCGGCTTTTCCTGTTTACATCGTGATCAGCCGTGATTGGACACGGCTGATCATGTGGTAAAGAGTCTCCATCAGAGACTCTTTACCTAGATCAGTGTTGCTGGGTGTCAGATAGACATGTGCGATTAGTTTCGTACAAATCGAAAATTTGTACGAATCCGAATTACGAATTTGTACGGATACGAATTCTGTACGAAATACGAAGTTTCGTTTACAAAGTTTCGTTTACGAATTTCGGCTCCAAATTGAAAAGATTTGACATTATAGAGAGAAAAGATTCGACATAGAGAGAAAAGATTCGACATTATAGAGAGAAGATTGCTGCTGGAATTGGGTGGGGGAAGTACATTTCCGGTCGAATCATTCGTTCGTTCCTGTCGAATCGTTCGTAATACGCGTCGTACGAAATTCGTATTTCGTACGAATCCGAATTGAATTCCGTACACGAATTACGAATTACGATTTTTTTTTATACGAAACGGAATGAAACAAATTTTTCAACGGCTCCCATGTCTAGTGTCAGACTGACATCCCGCAACAACGATCGCCGCGATGCGCGCCCCCGGGGGCGCGCAGCGGCTCAATATCCTGAAGACGTCATATGACGTCCCGTCAGGATATTGAAACCACTTTGCCGCTGTCAATTTGCTATAGGGCGGGCGGCAAGTGATTAATGTGGTAAACCTTCCTCTGCCAAGCTGCTTACTCTAGGCTACGGTGGGGGTGGGACATAGTCTGAATGCATTATTACCCATGTCTAAATTATCATGGATTTGCTAGAGAGCAGAAAGTTGATAATCACAGGCTCCAGCCAAGTTACCAGCAAGGGTTGGCTGCCATGTACTCAGGAATGCTAGGTTAATAAAAAAAAGACTATTTGCAAGTGTTCTCTTGCTACAGTTGCGAGTTTAAGCTTATAAACAAAGCCTGAAAGCAAAATGACACAACTTTTTATGTTTTGTATAGAGCGAGGGAATATTGGAGTCTTTGTCAGATTTACAATGCTACAACTTTGATTTTACTTTGTATGTGAACTGTTTCTTATACACCATGGTGGAATTGAACCGAAGAAGGTACCAAGAAAGAACCCAATGAAAGGTAAAAGAGAGGAAAAATGCTGAGATCCCCAGGATACAGCGTAAAACTGGATTTCCTTGGAGATCCACATAAAAGCAGAATGATGATATGTAAGGCCAAGAGATTGGTTAAGAAGGTTTACATATATGCTATATGACCAACCTGTGTGTCCATGTTGAGTAGGGGGTTACCTTTGCATGTGAGTGTTGTCTGTTATACTTTTGTTGTCCATGTCCCTATTGTAGAGATTTTCCCTTATTTCCTGTCAGAACAGGAAGTAATAGGAAATATCCCCAATGGAGACATAATGAAAGAACTTCTTTCAGTGTTTAATTGATATCTGTGTGTTTTTGTCCCTATGACAACCCTCCTTGCCTTGTCTTTTCTGTCTGTCACAGGAAAAAATGAATTGAAAATCTATCCGAGGTGAAAGTCAATAATACGAACCTGACAGAAATGTTACGTCATTTCCACTGCTTTCTTAACTATGACAAAAAATGCCTGAAGTTAAAAAGGGGTTTCTAGGAAATTTAGAAGTTTTTGACTTCTCAGTGTATTTGCTTGGATGAGTATGCCCCTCACACAGCCCTTGGTTTTGCCTGATCTAAAATATGTAATTTTCAGATTTAATTTACAGTGCACTCTGGGGCATGACAATACATTTACATATACAAGAGTTCTTCAAAAAGTTTCTGCGCTTTTTTATAACTTTTGCAGCCATCTTCACCACAGCGTGAAAACGCTTATACTAAACTGTAGGTCAGCCGGCTTGCCAGACAAACTTGTCCCATGACACTCTCAGACACAACCAATTACTACTCTTCCCGCCGTCACCGTCGCCAACAAAAATATAAAAGTGCAGAAGCTTTTTAAAGACCCCTTGTATAATTTACATCAGAATCATTGTGGGAAATGTATTGAAACTAGCAGACAGAATCTGGAGCAGCTGTGCATGACAAGCAATCAGATTATATCTTCAGCTTGTTCAGCCTTGAAAATTTACAATAGAAGCTGATTGGTTGCCATGCACAGTTGTTCAAAATTCTGGCTGCTCCAGTTTTTATAAATTTAATTGGACAAGCACAGCAAACAAAGTAGTGTTGGCTTTGTATTTTGTAGATCAGGAAGGGAATCTGGGAAGTAAGGGCTTCTCTGTTAATGTTTTTGTTGGAAATCCTGCTAATGAAACAGTGGCCGTATGGATTTTGTATTCTGTGTGGGATATTATACATTCCTAAATATGCACAGCTTTTTAGCAAAAAAAAAGTACATGCATAAGTTAAATAGTTATCCCTATAAAAAAAAAAAAAAAACATAGTAAATGAAGCTTTCAACTGCTGCGCTCTCAGTACAGTTTAATTAATTTGTCAGCACAAAACATTCCTGAGCAGGGAAGGATTTATAATGTTTCTATTTCAGGAACTGTAATTACTACTTACTCATATGTATTTTACTTTCAATCTTCTTCCAGGTAGAAAATTATAATGCTGACGCTTTACTTCCAAACAATCAAGAAATAATAGCTGTGCCAGAATAGAGGCGTATAATGAAAACAGGGAGAGCAAAAAAGGATCAACTCACAACAATATCTGTAAACTATTTTATTTATTTCTATTTCTTTTCTACAAGAAACTTTGGCATATTTTTTCTTGAGTGCCTTTAAACAATTTCCATTAAAATTCCAAGCAAAAAATAAAATGTATTAGGGGAAAAACACATATATGCACATATATTTATACATTTATACATATATTTATTTACACTACATTATAATAATTGTTTATTGTGTTTATAGCATAATAAAACATACTTTATGTACCCACATAAAATCTTGTGTGCATGATCCACTCTTTTTGTAGATATGAGTTTCAATATTAGATTAGTTGCAGATTTACTTGGAAATGCAATGTATATCGGTTAGTCAGAACACCTACAAGTGGTCTCTTAAGAGGTCATTGTTTGGTGCATATACTATGAGGGGTATTACTCCTCCTTAATGAATCACTGTAAACTATAGTCAGTGCAGCAAGAGGAGTATAGATGGGCATACACACACATTATATATAATATATATATATATATATATATATATATTGTGAGGGGGTTAGCTCGGCAGCGGGTGTGTGTGACCCCCGGGATGGGCTCCCCACACAAAAACAGGCCCAGCAAACGGAGGTTGTGGTTTTCAAAATCAAAAAGGTGCGGTTTATTTTCTATTTACAGTGACAAAACACAGCAAAGCAAAAGAAACATAAATAAAATAAATCCTGGTCAACTTGACCTCTGACTAAACATACAGGTTTCCTAACTAACAACTGGGATCAGCCTAGTGCTGTCCTAGTCCCTAAGTCCCTGATTTTAAATGTCCAAGCAAATAGCCACACAGGCTTTGTCTCACCGCACAGGGGTTCACTCTCCCTAGACAGTCCACACAGGTCTGGGTCCAGGCATGAGCAAACACCTAATGAATCTGGGAGTTCTTATAGAGGCCTAAATGAGCTGACAAGCTTCAGCTGGTCTCATCAACTCCCTGTCTGCACGACGCCCCACACTCTCCCTAGAGGTATGAGTCATCCATGAGCCCACTAGCCTCAGCTGGGCTTATACAACTCTCCACCTAGTTGTATAAGTCGGCGTAAAGCCTGAATCTGGGCGAAATATATCTACCCCCCTGGATGCAACCAGGTGACTTTACCTTCCTGCTGTCACATACCCCCCCCTCTTGTTTTAACCTCGGGGTTGGAACACCAGCAATCAGGCATTCATGTACTCGAGACAAAGCATCCACATTCCCCATTTGAACGCCAGGGCGATGCTTTACTGTGAAGTTGAATTCCTGGAAGGCCAGGAACCACCTATTCACTCTTCTATTTGTTTCCTTGTTTTGAGCCATCCACTTTAACGGAGCGTGATCCGTAACCATGTCAAAGTGCCTACCTAGCAGGTAGTACCGAAGGGAATCTAGAGCCCACTTCACCGCTAAACACTCCTTTTCAACGGTGGCGTAATTTACCTCATGGGACTTCAACTTCCTGCTGAGGTAAATGACTGGGTGCTCTTCCCCGTTCCAGACCTGGGACAATACTGCTCCTAACCCCACATCTGACGCATCACGTTGTACGACAAAGTCTTTAGAGAAGTCGGGTGAGTACAACACTGGCTGGCTACATAAGGCTTGTTTCAAGAATTGGAATGCTGCCTCAGCCTCGGGGGTCCATTTAATCATGACCGACCCTTTCCCCTTCATCAGGTTGGTTAGGGGCACAGCCTTAGAAGCAAAGTGGGGAATGAATCGCCGATAATACCCAGCGATTCCCAGAAAGGCTCGTACCTGCTTCTTGCTGTTGGGACGTGGCCAACTCTGGATGGCCTCGACTTTGTTGAGTTGGGGTTTTATTACTCCCCTCCCAATGGTGTACCCAAGATATTTGGCCTCCTCCTGCCCAATGGTACACTTCTTGGGGTTAGCCGTAAACCCCGCTTCCCGAACAGAGTCCAGGACTGCTTGCACTTTTGGCAGATGTGAGGCCCAATCTGTGCTATGGACAATTACGTCATCCAGGTAAGCCGCAGCATACTTCCGATGGGGCCTCAGCATCTGGTCCATTTTCCGCTGGAATGTGGCCGGCGCATTCTGTAACCCGAACGGCATTCTTTTATATTGGAACGCCCCGTCTGGGGTTACAAATGCGGTTTTCTCTTTGGCCGACTTGGCCAGGGGGATTTGCCAATACCCTTTTGTGAGGTCAAGAGTCGTCATGTATCGGGCTGTTCCCAGCCGGTCGATCAACTCATCTATACGTGGCATGGGGTAGGTGTCAAATTTTGTAACTTTGTTCAACTGACGAAAATCGTTACAAAATCGCCAGCTCCCATCCGGTTTAGGCACCAACACAATGGGACTAGACCAATCACTTTGGGACTCCTCTATCACCCCTAAGTTCAGCATTTTCTGTACTTCCTCCCGTATTGCCTCCCGTCGGGCCTCTGGGATCCGATAGGGTTTTAACTTCACCCTTTCACCGGGCGGGGTAATGATGTCATGCTCTACCCCAGATGTTTGTCCTGGCAGCTCAGAGAATACCTCCTTGTTGCGAAGCACAAACTCCTTAACCTCCTGTTGTTGGGGTTGTGACAAGGTGGCTGCTATTCCAACCTCAGGAATCACGCAACCAGTTTGAGCTGGTGACCAAGTGTCTGCGACTAGGGACTCTCTATCCCTCCAGGCTTTCAACAGATTAACGTGATAGATCTGTTCGGGCTTTCGCCTTCCTGGTTGTCTGACCTTGTAATTCACTTCGCTCACTTTTTCCATTATCTCATAGGGGCCTTGCCATTTGGCAAGGAATTTACTTTCAACCGTAGGGACAAGTACCAGTATCCTATCCCCCGGGGAAAAGGTACGGGTCTTGGCTCCACGGTTGTACACTCTCTGCTGTGCTAACTGCGCTTGGGCCAAATGTTCCTTCACGATGGGCATTACCTGTGCAATTCGGTCTTGCATCAGGGCGACATGCTCAATCACACTCCTGTGGGGAGAACTCTCACTTTCCCAAGTTTCCTTGGCAATATCCAACAGCCCTCTTGGGTGTCTCCCATACAGTAACTCAAAGGGGGAGAATCCCGTAGAGGATTGGGGCACCTCCCTAATAGCAAACATCAGATAAGGAAGTAGACAGTCCCAATCCTTTCCATCTCTATCCACCACTTTCTTCAACATTTGTTTTAGGGTTTTGTTGAATCTTTCAACCAGCCCATCGGTTTGGGGGTGATACACAGATGTACGTAATTGCGTCACTTTGAACAATTTACACAGCTCCTTCATAACCCGGGACATAAAGGGTGTACCTTGGTCCTTAAGCAGTTCTTTACAAATACCCACCCGGCTAAACACAAGAGATAGCTCTTTGGCTATGGTTTTGGCCGAGGTATTTCGGAGAGGGATCGCTTCTGGATAACGGGTGGCATAGTCCATTATAACTAATATGTACTGGTGCCCCCTAGCGGACTTGATTATAGGCCCTACCAAATCCATGGCGATCCTCTCAAACGGGACCTCAATGATGGGTAGAGGGACCAACGGGCTACGGAAATGTGGCATCGGGGCCGACCTCTGACACACAGGGCAGGAGGAACAATAATTTTCTATGTCCTTCATCACCCCCGGCCAATAGAATCTCTGTAATACCCTCTCTCGGGTTTTCTCTGTCCCCAGATGACCTCCAAGAATGTGCCCATGGGCCAACTCCAACACCAACTTCCTGTAAGGTTTGGGCACCACAAGCTGCTCAACGGTTTCTTCTGCCCTTTTTGCCACCCGATACAGTAGGTCCTTCTCTACGCTGAAGTATGGGTAAGTGCAGGTATTATCTGGGTTCACTAACTCGCCATCTATTTTCACTACGTTTTCCCGTGCCTTTATTAGGGCGGGGTCTTTCAACTGTTCTGTGGCAAAGTTTTCCCTGTGAACCTCAAGATCAGAAAACTCCACAGACGGTAGGTTTTCGTCTGAGGAGGTGGGCTCCTCTCCAGTTTCTTGAGTCTCCCCTGCCAATACTGATAAGGGAAATTCCGGAGAGTCCTCACCACTCTCAGGGGAGTTCTGGCTATCACATTCCTGGTACATAGGGGCACCAGTGGGGGGCTCAGGATCATCCCACAGTTCCCAGAACTTCGGAAAATCCCTTCCCACAATGGCGTCATGCGGTAACTGAGATACTAAGCCCACTGGATGAGAGAGGGTACCTTTGGGGGTCTCGAAACACACTGTAGTCACTGGATACTCTCGGGTGTCCCCATGCACACAAATAACAGCTACCTTGCTATTCCCAAAGACCTCTGTTTTAACTAACTCAGCCTTTATCAGGGTCACAAGGCTACCTGAATCCAGCAATACCACAACATTTCTACCATTAACACACATTTTGCATAAATGTTTCTCAGTTCCTCGAATGGCAGTGCATGCGACTGTCGCACACAGCGACTGACGTCTGCCCGTCAGAAAGTCACACTGCATGGGTTCCTCCATAACCGGGCAATTGGCTGCAATATGTCCCGCTTGCCAGCAGCGGTAGCAAACGATCCTTCTTGCCGCCTCTTGAGCCGCTGATTTCCCAGGCTGTTCTCGCCAAACTTGGGGTAGAGCTCCCACCCTCTCACTCTCTCCACCCTCACCCCTTGGAATCCTCTTATCCGCCCCTGGGGATGGTCTGGTCTTAGGGTGGAAAGTCCGAGTGTCTCTGGAAGAGGCCGTCAGGTTCTCTGTAGCCAAGTATTTCTCCACACGATCCACAAGACCATCGGCCGTCTCTGGGTCTCCATGGCTTACCCACTTTTGGATGGCAGTAGGAAGAGCTCTCAAAAACCGATCCATTACAACACGTTCCACAATCTTTGGTGCGGACAAAGTCTCTGGCTGTAGCCACTTTCTGCTCAGGTGAATGAGATCATACATTTGAGACCTGGGGGGTTTTCCAAGCTGGAAAGTCCAGTTATGCACACGCTGAGCCCGGACAGCCTGGGTGACACCCAGCCTTGCCAAAATTTCAGCTTTTAGCATCACATAGTCTTTTGCTTGGTTAGGCTCTAGGTCAAAGTAAGCTTTCTGGATTCACCAGTTAACAGAGGAGCCACCAGTCCAGCCCACTGCTCCTCAGGCCACTTTTCTCTTTCAGCGGTCCTTTCAAATGTGGTCAAAAATACCTCTGGATCATCCTCTCCAGTCATTTTTGTCAATAAACGACTCACCCCAAAGGACGCGGTATTAGTGGGACGGCTTTCCTCACTGGTCTGCGGACGTTGCTGCATTACTGCTTCCATTTGTTGTAGTCTCTGCTCTTGCTTCTGTAACAGGTCTATGAAGCGGGCCTCAGATTGCTGCTGGGCTTGTTGCTGAGCTTCCAGACTCTGTTAGTGAGCTTGCTGCTGGGCTGCAAGGCTCTGTTGATGAGCTTGCTGCTGGGCTGCAAGGCTCCTTTGCAAACCTGCATTTGTCTGCTGTTGATTGGCATTTGCTAGAGCCAGCTGTTTCAGTATCTCCTCCATGCTGGCTTAAAAAAAAACTGCCACTGATTCTCCACCAACTGTGAGGGGGTTAGCTCGGCAGCGGGTGTGTGTGACCCCCGGGATGGGCTCCCCACACAAAAACAGGCCCAGCAAACGGAGGTTGTGGTTTTCAAAATCAAAAAGGTGCGGTTTATTTTCTATTTACAGTGACAAAACACAGCAAAGCAAAAGAAACATAAATAAAATAAATCCTGGTCAACTTGACCTCTGACTAAACATACAGGTTTCCTAACTAACAACTGGGATCAGCCTAGTGCTGTCCTAGTCCCTAAGTCCCTGATTTTAAATGTCCAAGCAAATAGCCACACAGGCTTTGTCTCACCGCACAGGGGTTCACTCTCCCTAGACAGTCCACACAGGTCTGGGTCCAGGCATGAGCAAACACCTAATGAATCTGGGAGTTCTTATAGAGGCCTAAATGAGCTGACAAGCTTCAGCTGGTCTCATCAACTCCCTGTCTGCACGACGCCCCACACTCTCCCTAGAGGTATGAGTCATCCATGAGCCCACTAGCCTCAGCTGGGCTTATACAACTCTCCACCTAGTTGTATAAGTCGGCGTAAAGCCTGAATCTGGGCGAAATATATCTACCCCCCTGGATGCAACCAGGTGACTTTACCTTCCTGCTGTCACAATATATATATATATATAAATAAAATTTTGTTTGCTTTTAACATGCGATTTCAGAATGAATATATTAATATAATTCCCCTAATATAAAGAACTTTCACTGTTAGAAATGTGTTTCCTCAAGAAAGATTTTTCATCCTGCTCCTTTGAATTTTCTTGTCACTATGGTTAAAAACAAACATTGAATTGACCTCAATAATGATTAGAAAATGAAAAGAACATTATTAAAACAAAAAAATCTAATAAAATTCTAATAGTATGTAGTCAGCTTAGTCCTCCATGAGGGATATTCCATGCGGACGACAGGGGGAGGAACCCAACACCTGACTTTAATCCTGGCAGGATCTGATGTCCAATCAGCTGTTATCAACAGGTATTTTAGGCACACTCCCCATTAGGATTTGTCAGATGACTTCCTGGGAGCATATTTTACTGGCCATTCACGGTTTGAGAGGTAAGCGTGGAGCTAGTAGGCTACAATTATCGATCCCTCTGAGCACTCTACATGCATTAATGAATCAGATTATTGATTAAACCTTCCTTCTCTTTTTAAAGGCCTTGGTATACATGCTGCCTTTTTCACTGTAAGGATCAACAGGCTCAACTACGTGAGTATATGTGAATCTTTATACTCATTTTTTGGTTGATGCCCATCTATCAATAACAAATCGCTTTATTGCACTTTTTTTATTGTTCAACCTCCTACCTTAGTGCTAATCATGTTTTCTGACATCTTTACCACCATGCAAGGGTTTTTTTTCTAACTCGCTTGCTTAGCAGCATTATTCTTAATTACCATCCATCATACACATGGCTTAACACTCAGCATTTATTTGCCCTGTTTTCTACCACACTCCCTCACCATTTACTTCACCTATCACTCAACCACTCACCATTATTTACATTCCTCATTCACATTATCACACTGTACACATAGAGATCTTTATATATTCTTTATATATTTATTCATTTTTACTTTTTCCCATTTTTTTTGTAAGTTCATTATAGTTTATTCGAGTGTTTTGGAATACATCACTCATTATGTCACGTCCACCCAACTCCACCTACTTTTATTTTATTTTCATGCGAGATATATTGCATACTCATACATATTATTTCTTGACATGTTTAAATGCACCCTATTTCTGCAAATTAAGTCTTCCCATTTTACAATTTTTTATCATTATCACTCATATACATCAGTTATTACTGCAACAATTAATACCATATCATATATAAAACAGCTATACATTAATATAAACCATTAACCCTTTCCCCCTCTCCCCCTCTTTAGGGGGCCCATGAATAGTCCGCATCTGCTACACCCGAACCAATGCTGACATTCTGGTCTTAATACCAGGTATAACAAACACAATACAGTATTTAGTGCCTCTAAAAAACTCCTTGAACCTCCTTGGTTGAGGGCACATATGCCCAGTGCCGTTTACCTTATTTTCAAGTTATAATTGAGACTATAGTACATATGTAATAAAATTATATTGACTAATAGATGACTAAGAGTATTATATGAAACATTAGTAAGATGATTGAAATTATAACCTTCAGGTGTTGGTTACATGGTACACTGTTACCCTCCTCCCCTGCTTTCTTGCCCGCTATTGGGATACTCCCGAAGCGTGTGACCCCTTTTGAGTCAGACGGGCTGTGGAGCGGATCCGCCGTGGAGTGGGAGGTGGGCGCCTCGGCCAATACGGACCCTCATTGGGAACCCTGGGAGTGCATACGCAATTACGCTTTTAATACGAAAGTCTCTGGTTTCACCATTCAATGCGATACAGAGGGTAAATATGCAATTTTTCATTAACGATGATCGAGTTAGCAATCTGTTTTCCCTGTATGTCTCTTAATAAATTAATACATTTGAAAAAATTGCCTATCCAATTACCCTTTATGACAGAAGATGCAGGAAACATGATTAATTTGTATATATAATCTTTTCTTTTTTGATGTCCTATAGAACAATTTAATCCCATTGAGGAAGACCTAGAGAGGTCGAAATGCATCTGGATCTCTTCTAAAGTACATCGTAATGCATTAAATTTGTATTGTCACACCATCCTAAATATACACCATATGTATGTGAATTGTAGTATTTCTGTGTTCCATTGTTGGTTTTTTAATTACCGGAGCTCATAAGATTCATGAATTCATCTTTTTATGCTATATGCATCATCGCAATCTTTCCATTAAAATTTTATCTACCATTGATTCCTTTTTGCTGCTTTAAAATCCCACGGGAAAATTTTATTTTTGTGTTCCAATATTCAAATTGGGATGTGCAGCCCTCTCTCACCCCTATATGTGTCAATCCATGTTAGAGTCCTCCAAAGATAGGCTGGACTTGGGGCAAAACTCTGTTCAGGGAGATCGTTGGTGGTCAATCAGGGTACATTTTATGAATGTGAAAACATGAAAGCTAACAGAACCACATAGTGTTGATCGGTAGATCAACTTCTGTACAACCAGCCTGCCCATACATGGATTGAAATTTGGCTAGTCCCTGCTATACCGGCCAAATTTCAATCCATATATCCTAAGACAAAAATATCCTTTTTGTGTGCATAAAAATGTGAAATGGAAACATTTATTGAAAAAAAAAAAAAAAAGATCCTTTGTCCTGAGCTGTCACTTTTTCCAAGCTCTGGAACTTCTCATCCACAATTCTGGAGCCAGTCTACTAGTAATTAACTGAGTTCAGCCCAGCTCGGCCTCAGGCTCAGCATGGCTGGGGAGTGGGCTGAGCTAAGCTTGTGTGTTTGTTAATTGGCCAGTGCATTGTTAGAAAGTTTTCTTTAATCTAATATCTAATATTCATCAATTAACAAATATTAACAAATGAATGAATGGATTGGGTCTCTGAGAATAATTGGCTTATATATATCGTTATGTCTTCTAAATATGGAAAAAGTGAAATTATATAGACTTTTATACTTGTGAAAGTATACATTTTGTTATAAGCTTTATATGTTTTTCTAAAGAGCTCAAACATGTGTTAGTAATTAGGAAACTTGAGTTAGTCTCACCTTCCCCCATCACATGAGAAGAAAGGTCTCATATTTCTTAAGATGTAAAAGTATTTTAAGTATAAGATATAACTTCTTTAATATTCCAATATTTCTTGATTGGGATTTTAATAAGAACATTCGGTTTTCAATGAATATAATATACATATTAGTATATATATATATATATATATATATATATATATATATATATATATATATATTGTGACAGCAGGAAGGTAAAGTCACCTGGTTGCATCCAGGGGGGTAGATATATTTCGCCCAGATTCAGGCTTTACGCGGACTTATACAACTAGGTGGAGAGTTGTATAAGCCCAGCTGAGGCTAGTGGGCTCATGGATGACTCATACCTCTAGGGAGAGTGTGGGGCGTCGTGCAGACAGGGAGTTGATGAGACCAGCTGAAGCTTGTCAGCTCATTTAGGCCTCTATAAGAACTCCCAGATTCATTAGGTGTTTGCTCATGCCTGGAACCAGACCTGTGTGGACTGTCTAGGGAGAGTGAACCCCTGTGCGGTGAGACAAAGCCTGTGTGGCTATTTGCTTGGACATTTAAAACCAGGGACTTAGGGACTAGGACAGCACTAGGCTGATCCCAGTTGTTAGTTAGGAAACCTGTATGTTTAGTCAGAGGTCAAGTTGACCAGGATTTATTTTATTTATGTTTCTTTTGCTTTGCTGTGTTTTGTCACTGTAAATAGAAAATAAACCGCACCTTTTTGATTTTGAAAACCACAACCTCCGTTTGCTGGGCCTGTTTTTGTGTGGGGAGCCCATCCCGGGGGTCACACACACCCGCTGCCGAGCTAACCCCCTCACAGTTGGTGGAGAACCAGTGGCAGTTTTTTTTTAAGCCAGCATGGAGGAGATACTGAAACAGCTGGCTCTAGCAAATGCCAATCAACAGCAGACAAATGCAGGTTTGCAAAGGAGCCTTGCAGCCCAGCAGCAAGCTCATCAACAGAGCCTTGCAGCCCAGCAGCAAGCTCACCAACAGAGTCTGGAAGCTCAGCAACAAGCCCAGCAGCAATCTGAGGCCCGCTTCATAGACCTGTTACAGAAGCAAGAGCAGAGACTACAACAAATGGAAGCAGTAATGCAGCAACGTCCGCAGACCAGTGAGGAAAGCCGTCCCACTAATACCGCGTCCTTTGGGGTGAGTCGTTTATTGACAAAAATGACTGGAGAGGATGATCCAGAGGTATTTTTGACCACATTTGAAAGGACCGCTGAAAGAGAAAAGTGGCCTGAGGAGCAGTGGGCTGGACTGGTGGCTCCTCTGTTAACTGGTGAATCGCAGAAAGCTTACTATGACCTAGAGCCTAACCAAGCAAAAGACTATGTGATGCTAAAAGCTGAAATTTTGGCAAGGCTGGGTGTCACCCAGGCTGTCCGGGCTCAGCGTGTGCATAACTGGACTTTCCAGCTTGGAAAACCCCCCAGGTCTCAAATGTATGATCTCATTCACCTGAGCAGAAAGTGGCTACAGCCAGAGACTTTGTCCGCACCAAAGATTGTGGAACGTGTTGTAATGGATCGGTTTTTGAGAGCTCTTCCTACTGCCATCCAAAAGTGGGTAAGCCATGGAGACCCAGAGACGGCCGATGGTCTTGTGGATCGTGTGGAGAAATACTTGGCTACAGAGAACCTGACGGCCTCTTCCAGAGACACTCGGACTTTCCACCCTAAGACCAGACCATCCCCAGGGGCGGATAAGAGGATTCCAAGGGGTGAGGGTGGAGAGAGTGAGAGGGTGGGAGCTCTACCCCAAGTTTGGCGAGAACAGCCTGGGAAATCAGCGGCTCAAGAGGTGGCAAGAAGGATCGTTTGCTACCGCTGCCGGCAAGCGGGACATATTGCAGCCAATTGCCCGGTTGTGGAGGAACCCATGCAGTGTGACTTTCTGACGGGCAGACGTCAGTCGCTGTGTGCAACAGTCGCATGCACTGCCATTCGAGGAACTGAGAAACATTTATGCAAAATGTGTGTTAATGGTAGAAATGTTGTGGTATTGCTGGATTCAGGTAGCCTTGTGACCCTGATAAAGGCTGAATTAGTTAAAACAGAGGTCTCTGGGAATAGCAAGGTAGCTGTTATTTGTGTGCATGGGGACACCCGAGAGTATCCAGTGACTACAGTGTGTTTCGAGACCCCCAAAGGTACCCTCTCTCATCCAGTGGGGTTAGTATCTCAATTACCGCATGATGCCATTGTGGGAAGGGATTTTCCGAAGTTCTGGGAACTGTGGGATGATCCTGAGCCCCCCACTGGTGCCCCTATGTACCAGGAATGTGATAGCCAGAACTCCTCTGAGAGTGGTGAGGACTCTCCAGAATTTCCCTTGTCAGTATTGGCAGGGGAGACTCAAGAAACTGGAGAGGAGCCCACCTCCTCAGACGAAAACCTACCGTCTGTGGAGTTTTCTGATCTGGAGGTTCACAGGGAAAATTTTGCCACAGAACAGTTAAAAGACCCCGCCCTAATAAAGGCACGGGAAAACGTAGTGGAAATAGATGGCGAGTTAGTGAACCCAGATAATACCTGCACTTACCCATACTTCAGCGTAGAGAAGGACCTACTGTATCGGGTGGCAAAAAGGGCAGAAGAAACCGTTGAGCAGCTTGTGGTGCCCAAACCTTACAGGAAGTTGGTGTTGGAGTTGGCCCATGGGCACATTCTTGGAGGTCATCTGGGGACAGAGAAAACCCGAGAGAGGGTATTACAGAGATTCTATTGGCCTGGGGTGATGAAGGACATAGAAAATTATTGTTCCTCCTGCCCTGTGTGTCAGAGGTCGGCCCCGATGCCACATTTCCGTAGCCCGCTGGTCCCTCTACCCATCATTGAGGTCCCGTTTGAGAGAATCGCAATGGATTTGGTAGGTCCTATAATTAAGTCCGCTAGGGGGCACCAGTACATATTGGTTATAATGGACTATGCCACCCGTTATCCAGAAGCGATCCCTCTCAGAAATACCTCGGCCAAAACCATAGCCAAAGAGCTATCTCTTGTTTTTAGCCGGGTGGGTATTTGTAAAGAACTGCTTACGGACCAAGGTACACCCTTTATGTCCCGGGTTATGAAAGAGCTGTGTAAATTGTTCAAAGTGACGCAATTGCGTACATCTGTGTATCACCCCCAAACCGATGGGCTGGTTGAAAGATTCAACAAAACCCTAAAACAAATGTTGAAGAAAGTGGTGGATAGAGATGGAAAGGATTGGGACTGTCTACTTCCTTATTTGATGTTTGCTATTAGGAAGGTGCCCCAATCCTCTACGGGATTCTCCCCCTTTGAGTTACTGTATGGGAGACACCCAAGAAGGCTGTTGGATATTGCCAAGGAAACTTGGGAAAGTGAGAGTTCTCCCCACAGGAGTGTGATTGAGCATGTCGCCCTGATGCAAGACCGAATTGCACAGGTAATGCCCATCGTGAAGGAACATTTGGCCCAAGCGCAGTTAGCACAGCAGAGAGTGTACAACCGTGGAGCCAAGACCCGTACCTTTTCCCCGGGGGATAGGATACTGGTACTTGTCCCTACGGTTGAAAGTAAATTCCTTGCCAAATGGCAAGGCCCCTATGAGATAATGGAAAAAGTGAGCGAAGTGAATTACAAGGTCAGACAACCAGGAAGGCGAAAGCCCGAACAGATCTATCACGTTAATCTGTTGAAAGCCTGGAGGGATAGAGAGTCCCTAGTCGCAGACACTTGGTCACCAGCTCAAACTGGTTGCGTGATTCCTGAGGTTGGAATAGCAGCCACCTTGTCACAACCCCAACAACAGGAGGTTAAGGAGTTTGTGCTTCGCAACAAGGAGGTATTCTCTGAGCTGCCGGGACAAACATCTGGGGTAGAGCATGACATCATTACCCCGCCCGGTGAAAGGGTGAAGTTAAAACCCTATCGGATCCCAGAGGCCCGACGGGAGGCAATACGGGAGGAAGTACAGAAAATGCTGAACTTAGGGGTGATAGAGGAGTCCCAAAGTGATTGGTCTAGTCCCATTGTGTTGGTGCCTAAACCGGATGGGAGCTGGCGATTTTGTAACGATTTTCGTCAGTTGAACAAAGTTACAAAATTTGACACCTACCCCATGCCACGTATAGATGAGTTGATCGACCGGCTGGGAACAGCCCGATACATGACGACTCTTGACCTCACAAAAGGGTATTGGCAAATCCCCCTGGCCAAGTCGGCCAAAGAGAAAACCGCATTTGTAACCCCAGACGGGGCGTTCCAATATAAAAGAATGCCGTTCGGGTTACAGAATGCGCCGGCCACATTCCAGCGGAAAATGGACCAGATGCTGAGGCCCCATCGGAAGTATGCTGCGGCTTACCTGGATGACGTAATTGTCCATAGCACAGATTGGGCCTCACATCTGCCAAAAGTGCAAGCAGTCCTGGACTCTGTTCGGGAAGCAGGGTTTACGGCTAACCCCAAGAAGTGTACCATTGGGCAGGAGGAGGCCAAATATCTTGGGTACACCATTGGGAGGGGAGTAATAAAACCCCAACTCAACAAAGTCGAGGCCATCCAGAGTTGGCCACGTCCCAACAGCAAGAAGCAGGTACGAGCCTTTTTGGGAATCGCTGGGTATTATCGGCGATTCATTCCCCACTTTGCTTCTAAGGCTGTGCCCCTAACCAACCTGACGAAGGGGAAAAGGTCGGTCATGATTAAATGGACCCCCAAGGCTGAGGCAGCATTCCAATTCTTGAAACAAGCCTTATGTAGCCAGCCAGTGTTGTACTCACCCGACTTCTCTAAAGACTTTGTCGTACAAAGTGATGCGTCAGATGTGGGGTTAGGAGCAGTATTGTCCCAGGTCTGGAACGGGGAAGAGCACCCAGTCATTTACCTCAGCAGGAAGTTGAAGTCCCATGAGGTAAATTACGCCACCGTTGAAAAGGAGTGTTTAGCGGTGAAGTGGGCTCTAGATTCCCTTCGGTACTACCTGCTAGGTAGGCACTTTGACATGGTTACAGATCACGCTCCGTTAAAGTGGATGGCTCAAAACAAGGAAACAAATAGAAGAGTGAATAGGTGGTTCCTGGCCCTCCAGGAATTCAACTTCACAGTAAAGCATCGCCCTGGCGTTCAAATGGGGAATGTGGATGCTTTGTCTCGAGTACATGAATGCCTGATTGCTGGTGTTCCAACCCCGAGGTTAAAACAAGAGGGGGGGGTATGTGACAGCAGGAAGGTAAAGTCACCTGGTTGCATCCAGGGGGGTAGATATATTTCGCCCAGATTCAGGCTTTACGCCGACTTATACAACTAGGTGGAGAGTTGTATAAGCCCAGCTGAGGCTAGTGGGCTCATGGATGACTCATACCTCTAGGGAGAGTGTGGGGCGTCGTGCAGACAGGGAGTTGATGAGACCAGCTGAAGCTTGTCAGCTCATTTAGGCCTCTATAAGAACTCCCAGATTCATTAGGTGTTTGCTCATGCCTGGAACCAGACCTGTGTGGACTGTCTAGGGAGAGTGAACCCCTGTGCGGTGAGACAAAGCCTGTGTGGCTATTTGCTTGGACATTTAAAACCAGGGACTTAGGGACTAGGACAGCACTAGGCTGATCCCAGTTGTTAGTTAGGAAACCTGTATGTTTAGTCAGAGGTCAAGTTGACCAGGATTTATTTTATTTATGTTTCTTTTGCTTTGCTGTGTTTTGTCACTGTAAATAGAAAATAAACCGCACCTTTTTGATTTTGAAAACCACAACCTCCGTTTGCTGGGCCTGTTTTTGTGTGGGGAGCCCATCCCGGGGGTCACACACACCCGCTGCCGAGCTAACCCCCTCACAATATATATATATATATATATATATATATTGTGAGGGGGTTAACTCGGCAGCAGGTGTGTGTGACCCCCTGGATGGGTTCACCACACAAAACAGGCACAGCAGACAGAGTTTGTAGTTGCAAAAACGAAAGGTGCGGTTTATTCAAACTATTTACAAGGGAAAAACAGCAAAACAAAAAGAAACATGAAAATAAATCCTGGTCAACTTGACTGCTCACTACACACGTTGGTGTCCCTAACTAACAACTGGGTACAGCCTTGTGCTGTCCCAGTGCCTAGCTCCCTGCTTTTTTTGAAGTTCTTAAAATAACCACACAGGCTTTGGCTCACCGCACAGAGATCACACTCCCCAGACTATCCACACAGATCTGGTTCCAGGTTGGAGCATCTCCCTTAGCATGCTGGGAGTTCTTGTAGAGGCCTCAATGAGCCACTTGATTCAGCTGGGCTCATTAACTCTTCCCCTGCAAGACTCCCAGCACTCCCCCTAGTGGTATAAATCGGCATAAAGCCTGAATCTAGGACATATATACCTTCCATCCTGGATGCAACCTGGTGATTTTACCAGCCTGCTGTCACAATATATATATATATATATATATATATATATATATATATATATATATATATATATTAGTATAGGATTTAGATATTATATACTTATATTGTATACGTTAAATGATTTTGGTCACATGCCTACTTCTCAAGAATGTTAGAGACTGAGTAACCCCCACTTTTGGGTAAAGGAGATGTTTGAGATTTGCGGGATTTCTGTGGAACTATAAGACAAATGGAAACGTTAAACCAGCCTCTTTTAGAAAGGTGGGGGCTGTTTTCATTGGTTTTGAGTTGTAAAGTAAAAGCTAGACTGAAGGAGAGAAGCTTTGAAGAGCTGACACGAGCAGACACGCTGGGACTCAAGGAAAGTTCACACGCACAGACACATCTTATTCAATCTTTATTTTTAAGAATATAATTACATTATTGATGCTATTATTATATTCTACATTTTGATATTGTTCTTGTAACATTTTTCTATTAAATCAATTTTTGAGTTTTTACACCAGAACTGAACGGATTTTCTTTGAACTTTCCTCATCAATATGAACTATTGAATATCGATTATTAATACAGTAATAGCTCAACATTAACATTGGCGAGCCATTTCCAGTCTCGTTTTGTCTGAATGTCGAACATTTTTGAATTATTTCTCCTTTCGCTTGCGGAGAGGGAAAACAAGCATTGATTATGCAGTCAAGCTTCCAGGAGAAATAGAAACAACGAATGAACTTTCGGCAGCATCAAATGAATCTGGAAATATAGAATTATCAGAATTGGTGAGACGTTTGCACATGTGCAAGAAAATCATGTTTCTTGATGACGTAATTTCCCGCCAAGAGAGGGAATGTGTGTTACCTGAAGGAAGTCGTCCTAAATTGGTAAGTAATGGATTTTATTGATGAATTATCTAGTGAGAGTAAATTAGAAATCAAAAATCTGTCAAAATGTGTTAAAGATGATAAATTATGGTGTTGCATGTTCAATGAATACTTACTTACAAGCTAATATTAAGATACAAAAATCTAAATTCACTTTTAAGAAATTCAGCAAACAGGTTAGAAATGTGATAAAGTTAGTTAAAGTTTTTGATACAATGATATTAGGAGTTCCTAAAAGGAATGTTATTTGTACAAAAGGGAAAACAAAGGACAATAGTTTATGTACTAATTGTTCGATTTTGACTGAACAAATAGATGATTTGCAAAGTGCAATTCAAATAAAAGATATTCAGTTGTCTGAGTTACAGAATAATGTAAAGTCTAAAGCAGAGTCAAGCGAAAGTTTAGAGATTAATGATAGTGCAGACTCTAAGCTGAAGTCTTTTGTACCAGATCTGCGGTCTATAGGAAAATATGACCAGGATTATAAAGTGTTTCTTAAAACAAAAATAATAAATAAAGTTGCAGCATGCATACAGAATTCAGACAGACAAAAGAAAAATGGTGAACAGAGAGTTGCCACGTGTATGGCCACACCCAGATATGGTGAGATACACGTCACAGGCAGAACAGAGCAGAGAGAAAATGTTACTTGCTTCCATTGTAAGGAAGGTGGACATATATAGAAAGAATGTTTAAAATATAAATTTGATTTACAAAGACAAACTTTGTGTAGCGGCCTCACCTCTCTCCCTTGCTTTATCGGTTATATGGCTGTTGTCTAGGGGTACCTGGGAGAGAGAGATATAAAACACACCACGGCCCATGTCCTCCATAACTGGGAGGTGAAGGCCAGAAGATTGGGCTTTTGTGTAGATGTCCTAGAGTCAAGTCCAGTCCTTCGTCCCTGACACCTTTGCTTTAGTAACCCAAGTTCCACACAGTGAATAGGTACAACTCAGTTTTATTCTTCTTAAGCTTCAAAGTCAAACAGATCAGAACACTGACTATTAATGACAGTTCAATCAATATGACAAACAATGTTGTAAATAAGAGAGATGAATTACATGGCTTACTTCCATTGCCAAAATAAAGGAAAAAATAAATGTTAGCTTCTCCAACATTAAATTATGTTGCTCCAATTTTAATAGATAATTCCATGTTCAGTAATGTTGGAAATATTCATACAGCAGTCGCTGACATGTCTTCAGATTATAATTGGCCACATACTGGAACCAATCTCGTATTGGAACAATTGGTTCGATCACATACGTCTTTGGAGTTAGACCAAAATTGATAAAGGTTTGTTTAAAGATATTGAAATCGAAATTGAAGGAAAAGACTCTAAGCCCCAAATTCAATATAAGTTGCCACAAGAATCAATAGGTCCAGTTTCTGACATTGTACAAGAATTTTTACAACAAGGAATATTAAAGAAAGCACAATCAGTGTTAAATAATTGTATTTGGCCTATCAAGAATAGGGATGAGCCGAACACCCCCTGGTTCGGTTTGCGGCAGAACATGCGAACTGACAAACATTTTGAGCGAACACCGTTAGTCTATGGGACCCGAACGTGAAAAATCAAGAGTACTCATTTTAAAGGCTAATATGCAAGTTATTGTCATAAAAAGTGTTTGGGGACCCGGGTCCTGCCCCAGGGGACATGTATCAATGCAAAAAAAAGTTTTAAAAACGTCAGTTTTTTCGGGAGCAGTGATTTTAATAATGCTTAAAGTGAAACAATAAAAGTGAAATATTCCTTTAAATTTCGTGCCTGGGGGGGGGGGGGGTGTAGTATGCCTGTAAAGTGGCGCATTTGTCCCATGTTTAGAACAGTCCCTGCACAAAATGAAGTTTCTAAAGGAATAAAAGTCATTTAAATTTGCTTGCGGCTGTAATGTAATGTCGGGTACCGGCAATATAGATAAAAATCATTGAGAAAAACAGCATGGGTTCCCCCCCAGCCCTCCCCCCCAGCCCATTACCAGGCCTTTTGGGTCTGCTATGGATATTAAGGGGAACCCCGCACCCAAATTGAAAAAAAAAGTGTGAGGCCCCCAGGCCCTATATACTCTGAACAGCAGTATACAGGCGGCCCCCAGGTTACAAACAAGATAGGGACTGTAGGTTTGTTCTTAAGTTGAATCTGTTTGTAATTTGGAACAGGTACATTTTTTAAGTGTAGCTCCAACCTAAAAATCAGATTTTAAGCTTTTTGGATAACACAGGGAAGGATTATCACCCCTTTAACATTTGTTTTGCTGTCTGTGCCCCTGTTCAGAAGATTTCACCTCACTTTCTGTCCCAATGACAACTGGATTTTGAAAATTTTGGGTTATTAGGGAAACAAGGATTGATGATAAAGCATGAACTTTCCTTCTAGCTATGATTAAGCGCTGAAGTTCAGTGCGAAACGCGTCAGCTCACACTAGCTGTTCCCTTTGCTGTGCTATGTATTTGTTATTTTTATTTTTATAAAAGAACAACCAATTTTGTTGGAGTGCGGCAGTCCAAGTTTTTTCACTATTTTTGCATGAACTTTCCTTCTGCTGGCAAAAACGGTCCATTTTCAGTTTGAAAAGTTTCAGGGGGTGTGTAAGAGACGTGACTGTGCTGATAGATAGTGCAGTGTATGAGAATCTACACTATATATTTCTATCAGTGACTTCTCTCACATTACACTCACTGAAGTGCTGAAATCTCTGCTGACTCTTCTGACCATTGAAACATGCTGCAGAGGAGGAGGGAGGGGAGGAGAGAGGAGTGAGAAGGGAGGGGGAGCAGCTATGCTCTGTGAAGTTTCAGGAACAAGCAGAGGGAGGAAAACCGACATCAATCAAGCAAAATCACAGGAAAGGGGGTGGATCCAGACTTCATTTCCAGGCCATTTTCAGGATGATGCTGTATGAAAGACTGTAGAACCTCCCACAGGTATTTATCTTGATTTTAACAGAATGGGGGCACTTCTGAGAGGGCTGGGAGGGTTTATAGATATCAGCAGCTCACATAGAATAGATGTAAGCAAAAAAAAGGAAACCCATACTCCTCTTTTAACTCTTACAGGAGATAATTTCCCTTTCTAGGGGTAGATTTCCTCTCACTTCCTGTTGTCTCCCTCCGTTTGTAAGTCGGATGTTTGAAAGTAGGGGACCGCCTCTATTTACTATACGGCCTTCCCTATATATAAATTATATCAAGAATTGTAATTACATGCCCCTGTTAAACAGGGGCAGAAAAATTGGGCCTTTGGTGGTGGTGGTGCCACAACACTGTAAGCCCTCACAGTTACTCTTGGTGGGCGCAGGAATGGGCCCTGCTGTGAAATATTAGATCAAAATTGTAATTACACGTTAACAGGGGCATAAAAATTGGGTCTTAGGCAGTGGTGGTGGTGCCACAACACTGTAACCCCTCACAGATTCTCTTGTTGAGCGCAGGAACGAGCCCTGCTGTGAAATATTAGAGCAACCGGGAAGACAGGCGTCCGCCGTGACCACCATCCAGTAAACAGGAAGGAACAATTTCCCCGTCAGAAATGCCGGTGCTGTCGGCCACCAACTAGGGAGGTCCTGATTAGGTGGCTCACCCAGATTTTGATAATCCAGGGATGAAGAGCACTTGACCCTTCAGGACAGAGTTACCTTCTGTAACACTCGTGTGTGAAATAGCGCCTATGGTACAGCCTCAAAGGAGGCTACCATGAGGCCCAGGACTCACCTGCAAAAGTGGCGTGACAACCTCTGAGGCGTCCAGAATCAACCCTAGACACACTAGGAGTTGGGACGGTTCTAATACTGACTTCTGAGTGTTCAGCACCCCACCAAGTATCGGAGGGTCTGACAGGTTAAAGACACGCTCACTTCTAAATTTAAGTTTGAAGTGACCCTCAGAAGAAGATCATCCAAATTTCCCATGATAGTGATGCCACGCTGTCTTAGTAGACATGCAAGCATGCGTCCTTGATGATCAAGGGTGCTGGAAAAATGGAGGGCAGCGACAACAGAGCGAGCCAACTTCTTTCCGGAATCTTTGTACTTGCACAAAGCAGATGAGGGTCCTGGGATCCAGATTGGACAAACCTCCTCCAGCACTACGAACAGATTTGAGTAGAACCCCTGAACCCATTCCTGTACTAAGACAGGAAGGCTTACCCTGCGTATCAGGTCCTGGACCGCCCCATGTAGGGCTTCCCGAAAAGTCGGCTGAAGCTGGCAGTTAAGAGGGGAAAAAAATGTATTAATACAAATTTCAGCTAGACAAAAGAAAGAAAGGAACTTGGAGGTAGAGAGACTGGAGAGAGAATTAACTAATTTGAGCAAACAACATAAAATAGATCCTTCTGCTGGCCCTGTTTCCATGTTGGATGCTGCTCGTGTGGCTCTAAAGTTGACTCTCATGGTGAAAGCGGGTGGATCCATTAGATGGTCTGGGGCCAAGTTTTACCAGATGAGAGATAGGATAGGACCCATGCTAGCACACAAATTATCAGGATTCTCTGACATGTTCTTCCTAAAATCAAACAGGCTGATGATTCCTTTACCCTGAACTCCCAGCGTATAATGGAGGCATTCTAAAATTTCTATTCTAATTCATATAAACCAGAAGAACACTCTACTTCCATTAGGTTAGAGGAGTTCTTGGATAGCTTACATTTACCTACATTGGCAGATACCCATAGAGCAGAGATGGATGCTCCCATTTCTACGGTGAAAGTGTCGGAGGTTATAAAGGCATTAAAGGGGTGTACGGCTCCTGGACTCGATGGCTTCTCTTCGCCATACTATAAAACGTTTTCAGAAATCCAAATCCCCTACCTTACTCGATTTTTTAATTCCATGATTAAGGGTTCTCAGATAGGTAATCAGCTCAATATGGCGTATATCTCCATAATCCCAAAACCATATAAAGATTCCAGTCAGATTGAAAATTACAGACCAATTTCTTTAATTAATAATGACCTAAAAATATTGACCAAGATCTTAGCTAACCGATTGGCTGCTTTAATTGGCCAATATATTCATAAAGATCAGGTCGAGTTTATTCCTGGAAGGCAGGGTCCAGACCAAGTACAAAGAGAAGAAGTGGATCTTATATCAATAATGCAATTGAAATGGGTGGGAGAACATAAACAGGTATGCTCTTATCTTTGGACCTTCAGAAGGCCTTCGATTCAGTCTCACAGCGATATCTCTTTGCGGTTCTGAGACGTTGGGGATTTGGTCCGAATATTCGAGGGATCTTGGCAGCCTTATACTCTGCACCGGAGGCTAAAATCAGATTGCAGGGACTTTTTTCGGACTCAATTAAGATTGGCAGGAGTACACGCCAAGGTTGCCCCCTTTCCCCCCTGATATTCACTATTGTAATGGAATCTTTGGCGATAGCCATCCGTGGTAATCCGAATATCACGGGGATCCAGTGTGGACAAAATATTCACAAATGCGCATTGTTCACAGATGATCTATTGCTTTTTGTAACTTCCCCAATCTCTTCCTTATTTGAGATATGTTCATTGCTCCACAAATTTTCCAAATTGTCAGGTCTCAAAGTTAATATGGCTAAATCTCAAGCTCTTAATGTGTCCCTCGCAGACTCTATAGTTTCCCATTTACATGAAAACTATGATTTCGGTTGGAGCAATTCCTCCATTAAATACTTGGGTATTAATCTTACTTCAAAGATCGAAAATTTGTATCAAGCTAATTATCCTCCTATGCACAGGCAGAGGCGGCTCTAGGCTTAACTTAGACATGAGGCCCCACTCACGTCCATAAGGGAAAAAATAATTCAAGCAATAAAATTGAATTGCATATATTAAGAGTACTGGTGTCAGTGTCCTCTATTTCAAAGCTGGTGTCAGTGCTGGCATGCTCTCAGTGCTGGTGTCAGTGTGCTCTCAGTACTGGTGTCGGGGCACTCCATCTCAGTGCAGTGTGCTCTATCTCAAAGCTGATGTCAGTAACCTCTCTCTCTCTCGGTGCTGGTGTCAGTGCTCTGTCTCTCTCGGTGCTGGTGTCAGTGTTCTGTCTCTCTCGGTGCTGGTGTCAGTGCTCTGTCTCTCTCGGTGCTGGTGTCAGTGTTCTGTCTCTCTCGGTGCTGGTGTCAGTGCTCTGTCTCTCTCGGTGCTGGTGTCAGTGCTCTGTCTCTCTCGGTGCTGGTGTCAGTGCATTGTCTCTCTCGGTGCTGGTGTCAGTGCTCTGTCTCTCTCGGTGCTGGTGTCAGTGCTCTGTCTCTCTCGGTGATGGTGTCAGTGTTCTGTCTCTCTCGGTGCTGGTGTCAGTGTTCTGTCTCTCTCGGTGCTGGTATCAGTGCTCTGTCTCTCTCAGTGCTGGTGTCAGCGCTCTGTCTCTCTCGGTGCTGGTGTCAGCGCTCTGTCTCTCTCGGTGCTGGTGTCAGTGCTCTGTCTCTCTCGGTGCTGTACTCACATAGAGCTTCTTGAACTCGGCCTCATAGAAGAGAAGGGGCTGTGCGAAATTTCACCACCTCGGTGGTCTTATCATCCCTGTTGGGCAGCAGTAGGTCCCCTCGGACTCCTCGCAGAATGAAGAGCGCCTTGCCCACCATGGCTGAGGATCGGCACTGGACTGAGCTGGGACCTCTCGACCACCGCAGTGGAGCCCTGGGTGGCTGGGGTCTGGGGATGAGGGTGGGGTGGAGTCAGGTCAGGGGGACCCAGGTTGTCAATCACAGGCTGGCACACTGGGACACTGGCAGAGGACTGAGCAGACCTGACTGTAAACCCCAGTCGCATGTACCCCCCCAGTCACATTCGCACCCACCGTCGCATGCACACCTCCCTAGTCACATGCACACCCCCAATTTAATGTACACCCCCCTGGTGACATACACACACCCCCCCAGTCACATGCACACCCCCCAATCACATGTACACCCCCCCTGGTGACATGCACACACCCCCCAGTCACATTCACACCCCAAATTTCATGTACACCCCCCTGATGACATGCACACACCCTCCAGTCACATGCACACACCCCCTCCAGTCACATGCACACCCCCCCAATCACATGCACACACTCCCAATCACATGTACACCCCCTGGTGACATGCACACACACCCCCAGTCACATGCACACCCCCAATTTCATGTACACCCCCTGGTGACATGCACACCCCATCACATGTGAATGGGCTCCACCTCCACCACAGAAGTCCCGCCCCCAGTCACATGCTGTGAAATGCACACACCCCCCAGTCACATGCACACCCCCCTGGTGACATGCACACACCCCCCAATCACATGTACACCCCCCCTGGTGACATGCACACACCCCCCAGTCAAATGCACACCCCCAATCACATGTACACCCCCCTGGTGACATTCACACCCCCCCAATCACATGTACACCCCCCCTGGTGACATGCACACCCCTCCCCCCAGTGACATGTATACCCCCCTGGTGACATGCACACACCCCCCAGTCACATGCACGCCCCCAATCACGTGTACACCCCCCAGTCACATGCACACACCCCCCAGTCACATGCACACCTCCAATTTCATGTACACCCCCCTGGTGACATGCGCACACACACCCCAGTCACATGCACACCCCCCCAATTACATGTACACCCCCTGGTGACATGCACACACACCCCCCCAGTCACATGTACCTCACACATAGAGGCTCTGTCCTTCACAGCTCAGTCAGCTCAGCAGTCAGTCGGCTGCACACAGACAGGCTACAGCGAGTGAACTGGCTCCGCCTCCACCACAGAAGTCCCGCCCTGGAAGGAGGGTGGACTCGCGATCCTGCTAGGTGCTAGCTGTGCCCGGTGTCCTGCACTGTGCACAAGATATGGCTCAAGGGACGGACAGCATTTGCTGGTGGGGCGGGGCGGGTCAGTGAGGGGCAGGGCAGTTGTCGGTCTCTGTGTGTGTCTCTGCCGACTGTTCCAATTGAGTTTTATTGACAGGAGTGGAGACTGGGCAGTGATCTGATGGGGCGTGGTGTTACAGAGCAGAGAGGAGGAGGAGGACTGATTGTAAACTGAAGGAGGTGGGCACAAAGCTCCCCTGCGCTGACTGTACTAGGATAATAGGATTGATGCTGGAGGATAGCAGAGGCGGCTCTTCAGGCAAACTAGGGGACGAGGCCTTTAAAAGGGGCGAGGCCTTAGGCAATCACCTAATTTGCCTAATTAGAGAGCCGCCTCTGTGCACAGGAAACTGGAACCTGATGTTGGTAACTGGGAGTTACACAATATTGCTTGGATAGGCAGAATTAATTCAGTCAAGATGACTCTTTTACCCAGACTTTTGTATTTGTTTCGTTCACTCCCTATTCCGATTAAAAGAGATCATCTGAAAACATTTCAGGGTAAACTTACCAAATTTATATAGCATAAAAAAGGTCCACGCCTATCTACCCGTAGCCTTTTCAACCTCTCCAAACAAGGAGGATTGGGACTTCCGAACCTTTTATGGTATTATCAAGCAGCCAGACTAGCGTAATTATCAGTTATATTCCTTAAAACAGAGCAACCAGACTGGGTGATTATTGAAAGTCAAGCAGCTCCTGCATTCTCTTTGGAATACTTATTATGGTGTCCTCCCAAGAGCAGACCTCCCGTCATGTCGCCATCCCTATCGCAATCCCTCTCTTTGTGGGACTCCCTTCGGAAACTTCCTTCCTTGGTCTCTACAATTCAACCACTGGCTCATTTATTCCTAAACCCTATATTTTTACCAGGTATGGATGTTGAAGCTTTCAAGTGGTGGCGTGACAAGGGGGTGTACCGCATTGGACACTTTCTTTCCCGATCAGGCCCTCTTCCACTAAAATATTTTAAAGATAAACTAGACCTTCCTTCTACTGAAAAACTGAGATTTCATCAAATCTCTAGCTCTATCCACACTTTATGGAAAACTGGACCTATGTCCAGAGGATTTACAGCATATGAGGTCTGGTGTGAACAGGCTATGGAGCGGAGGGGGGGATCTCTGTAATCTATAGGTCACTTGCTTCTCACTCTGTTAAACTACCACACATGTTGGCATGGGAGAAAGAACTTCAGACTGATTGGGATCTAAAGGATTGGCATGACAACCATTCTCGGTCAATAACAGGCAGTTATAACACTTCACTTATAGAATCCAGTGTAAAAAAATTTATGAGATCGTACTTGGTCCCCACAGGATTAGCTTCAATGTATCCCACCACCTCACCTCTATGTTTTTGAGACTGTCAGGGGTTTGGTTCTAGTATTCACATATGGTGGGAATGTCCCAAGGTTCGAGGATTTTGGAATAGGGTATTTTACATTTTACGAAAAGTTACAGGTTGTACTATTCATCAAAATCCAGCGATTGCTTTGCTTAATGGTTTTTGCCGCACATTCCTAAGGTTACCCGAAAACTGATTCTGTTCACATTGATGGGGGCTAGGATAACCATTGCCAAAGCATGGAAAAAGCAAACAGTATCTCTATTGTCCATGAAAAGAAAAGTTTCTTGGATAATGGAACAAGAAAAAATGGTTAGTTCATTATTGGACAAGACCATACAATTTGAAGCTATATGGGAACCTTGGGCTCGGTTTTTGGGAATTTCCCTACACCATATATAGGTAGCAACACCAATCGCTGATTTTTGAGAGTTATATTGAGCAGGTAGGCTTTCTATACTCCTTTCTTTCTATATTCTTCTCTTTATTTTCCCTTTGTCCTGCTTTTTATTATTTTTTGTTCTCTTTTCTTTTCTTTTTTTTTTTATTCTCTACTCTTTTCCCCTTATATAATTTTATTTTTCTGAATATGAATAGTATTGTTTTTCAATACGTTATAATAGAAATTCTCAGGTTTCTCTAGTAATTTATAGTTCTAGGGTCAGAATACTAGACTTTTCTGTAGTATAATGAGAACAGGTTCTTGTTCTCTTGTTAATTTCAGTAAAGACCAATATGTTGTCAGTTGAAGGTTTTCAATAATGTCTCCTCTCATATCTCCTCCAGAAGTATCTGGAGGAGAAAAGATGGTGGGGAGGGAAACCCTCTTGCCTCCTTGGACACAGCATGATCCCCTTAGGGGTGTCTGAGGGGGAGGGGGGTCTTTCTCATTTTTTGAATAAGTAAGGTAGACAATATGAAATTTACTATGACATTTATTTTATTTAAAACAATATTTATTTTTAACTAAGCCAAAGTTATATATTTATGCTTTATTTTTAATATATTTATAGTTATTACTTTTCACAGTGATGCTATAACTAATAGTCTATTTTCTAAACTTTCTGTGATTAATATTGTAATGTTTTCTTACGCTTTCTTATTGTAATGAATCTATTTTGATGAAAATAAAAAACTTGAATGACAAAAAAAAAGAAGACAGGAGAAAAGTTTAGGTGGCAAGGATAGAGATTGTGCCATGATAATAAACCTGTGCGGTAAATCCCTATAATAAAACTCAATAAAAAAAAAAATACAAAAAGAGGTCCAAGATTCACAGAAGGAAAAAAAGGACAAATATTTCATACAATATCTCTTAAACCAACAATTATATTCAATACACAAACCTTTAAGATAAATATTGTGAGATAGGGGGTCAAAACTAGCACAATCTAAGCGAGTAACCTATAAGGACACAATAAACTGGGATGAGTTTATTTACATGATTCACTTGAGTAAATAAATGGAATAGTGGGCAACGGTGTCTGGACTCCAGTGATGTACTGTGGGGCTGGTAAATAAAAAGGTAGAGGGGGAACATGCAATCAATGTCCAATGACCTCCAAAACTATGAGGAAAGATAGACAGGTGGCAAGGAACGGAAAGGGAGGGGAAGGGGAAAGAGGGGACCAAGGCACCAGGTGAGAAAAAGCATCCCTCTGCATATACTCAGTTACGGAGGGGACACATCTATCTACCATACACCCAGTGTGGACAGAGATCAGGATGATGAAGGTTGTATACGCGTCGGGTTCTAGGGAACATCACTCATAGGAGAGTCTTGGTGTCATTGTTTTATATGTGTTGTTTTGTACAGTTCATGTTTTTTGTTGCATACATGTACACCATTTCTTTGGTGAATGTATTTTTAAATATTTGTATTCATGTACTTTGTTAATGGAATAAAACATTGTTTCTATACACATCAGTGTCTGGCTTCTAAAATCCCATCCTAGGGGGATAAATCCTTTTGTTCTGTATGCAATTCCGACGTGCAAAAAAACATGCATGCTCTGAATCAATTTGACGCATGCTCGGAATCATTGAACTTAATTTTTCTCGGCTTGTTTTAATATTGTACGTCACCGCGTTCTTGACGGTTGGAATTTTGTGTGACCGTGTGTATGCAACACAAGTTTGAGCCAACATTCCGTCGGAAAAAAATTCACGGTTTTCTTGTCAGAATTTCCGATCGTATGTACGCGACATTACACCACAAAACTTGCCCTATTTCACTACTGAATAATGATCTGAAAATATATGCCAAATCATTAGCCAGAAGGTGTCTGTATATATTATCCTCTCTCATTCATCCGGACCAGTTCGGATTCACAAAAGGCCGCCAGACATCAGATGCTACACAGCGTTTAGTAAATATTTATATATCTTGCTAAACAACATGGATCACTTTCTCTAATTCTTGCTTTGGATGTATAGAAGGCATTCAATAGGATCCACTGGGAATATACAGTAATGGAAAAGGAAACTACTGCGCATGTCAAAAATATAAATAAAAAATGCCAAACATGGGTGGTAAAGTAATAACCGCTGCTGCAACTGAAAATGTGGATACACACAATAACAATATTAAGAACTAGGGATGAGCTCGGTGTTCGAGTCGAACATACGTTCGACTCGAACATCGGCTGTTCGATCGTTCGACGAAGATCGAACGATTTGGGCCGTTCGCGCCTAATTCGAGTGACGCGAACGGCCCACAATGCACTACGCCATCGCAGTGTCATCCAGGCGCTGTGATTGGCCAAGCATGCACTGTGACCCCGCATGCTTGGCCAATCACAGCGCCGGCAGCGAGGAGAGCAATGATTGGCCACAGGCAGGATGCCTGTGGCCAATTATTGCTGAGGGTGTTTAGTACACGCCCCACACTATAAAAGGCCGCCAGCACGGCGGCCTAGTGTAGTGTGTTCCGGAGCAGGGAAAGAGAAGCATAGGCAGGGACAGTGACATTTATTTTTTCTTGCTTAACCTGGATTCCTTTAGTTTAGGGAAAGAGAAGGATAGGTAGGGAGAGTGTCAGTGTGTTTTACTGTGCGAATCCTTGTTTCTAGGGACAGGGAAGGACAGTGAGGGAAATTCTCCTTGTGCTATAGTGTGCTAAAGCATTGATCATCAATCAGCTTTAAAAAAACATTTTTTCTAGGGACAGAAAACTATAGGTAGTGTGACAGCAGGAAGGTAAAGTCGCCTGGTTGCATCCAGGGGGGTAGATATATTTCTCCCAGATTCAGGCTTTATGCCGACTTATACAACTAGGGAGTTGATGAAGCCCAGCTGAGGCTAGTGGGCTCATGAATGACTCATACCTCTAGGGAGAGTGCTGGGCGTCGTGAGACAGGGAGTTGATGAGACCAGCTGAAGCTTGTCAGCTCATTTAGGCCTCTATAAGAACTCCCAGCTTCATTAGATGTTAGCTCATGCCTGGAACCAGACCTGTGTGGACTGTCTAGGGAGATTGAACCCCTGTGCGGTGAGGCAAAGCCTGTGTGGCTATTTGTTTGGACTTTTACTAAACCAGGGACTTAGGGACTAGGACAGCACCAGGCTGATCCCAGTTGTTAGTTTAGGAAACCTGCATGTTTAGTCAGAGGTCAAACTGACCAGGATTTATTTTGTTTATGTTTCTTTTTGGCTTTGCTGTGTTTTTGTCACTGTACATAGAGAAATAAACCGCACCTTTTGATTTTGAAAACCACAACCTCCGTCTGCTGGCCCTGTTTTTGTGTGGGGAGCCCAACCAGGGGGTCACACACACCCGCTACCGAGTTAACCCCCTCACAGTTGGTGGAGAATGCGGGCAGTTTTTTTTAAGCCAGCATGGAGGAGATACTGAAACAGCTGGCTCTAGCAAATGCCAATCAACAGCAGACAAATGCAGGTTTGCAAAGGAGCCTTGCAGCCCAGCAGCAAGCTCATCAACAAGCCCAGCAGCAATCTGAGGCCCGCTTCATAGACCTGTTACAGAAGCAAGAGCAGAGACTACAACAAATGGAAGCAGTAATGCAGCAACGTCCGCAGACCAGTGAGGAAAGCCGTCCCACTAATACCGCGTCCTTTGGGGTGAGTCGTTTATTGACAAAAATGACTGGAGAGGATGATCCAGAGGTATTTTTGACCACATTTGAAAGGACTGCTGAAAGAGAAAAGTGGCCTGAGGAGCAGTGGGCTGGACTGGTGGCTCCTCTGTTAACTGGTGAATCGCAGAAGGCTTACTATGACCTAGAGCCTGACCAAGCAAAAGACTATGTGATGCTAAAAGCTGAAATATTGGCAAGGCTGGGTGTCACCCTGGCTGTCCGGGCTCAGCGTGTGCATAACTGGACTTTCCAGCTTGGAAAACCCCCCAGGTCTCAAATGTATGATCTCATTCACCTGAGCAGGAAGTGGCTACAGCCAGAGACTTTGTCCGCACCAGAGATTGTGGAACGTGTTGTAATGGATCGGTTTTTGAGAGCTCTTCCTACTGCCATCCAAAAGTGGGTAAGCCATGGAGACCCAGAGACGGCCGGTGGTCTTGTGGATCGTGTAGAGAAATACTTGGCTACAGAGAACCTGACGGCCTCTTCCAGAGACTCTCGGACTTTCCACCCTAAGACCAGACCATCCCCAGGGGCGGATAAGAGGATTCCAAGGGGTGAGGGTGGAGAGAGTGAGAGGGTGGGAGCTCTACCCAAAGTTTGGCGAGAACAGCCTGGGAAGTCAGGGGCTCAAGAGGCAGCCAAATGGATTGTTTGCTACCGCTGCCGGCAAGCGGGACATATTGCAGCAAATTGCCCGGTTGTGGAGGAACCCATGCAATGTGACTTTCTGATGGACAGACAACAGTCGCTGTGTGCGACAGTCGCATGCACTGCCATTCGGGGAACTGAGAAACATTTATGCAAAATGTGTATTAATGGTAGAAATGTTGTGGTATTACTGGATTCAGGTAGCCTTGTGACCCTGATAAAGGCTGAATTAGTTAAAACAGAGGTCTCTGGGAATAGCAAGGTAGCTGTTATTTGTGTGCATGGGGACACCCGAGAGTATCCAGTGACTACAGTGTGTTTCGAGACCCCCAAAGGTACCCTCTCTCATCCAGTGGGGTTAGTATCTCAATTACCGCATGATGCCATTGTGGGAAGGGATTTTCCGAAGTTCTGGGAACTGTGGGATGATCCTGAGCCCCCCACTGGTGCCCCTATGTACCAGGAATGTGATAGCCAGAACTCCTCTGAGAGTGGTTAGGACTCTCCAGAATTTCCCTTGTCAGTATTTGCAGGGGAGACTCAAGAAACTGGAGAGGAGCCCACCTCCTCAGACGAAAACCTACCATCTGTGGAGTTTTCTGATCTGGAGGTTCACAGGGAAAATTTTGCCACAGAACAGTTAAAAGACCCCGCCCTAATAAAGGCACGGAAAACGTAGTGGAAATAGATGGCGAGTTAGTGAACCCAGATAATACCTGCACTTACCCATACTTCAGCGTAGAGAAGGACCTACTGTATCGGGTGGCAAAAAGGGCAGAAGAAACCGTTGAGCAGCTTGTGGTGCCCAAACCTTACAGGAAGTTGGTGTTGGAGTTGGCCCATGGGCACATTCTTGGAGGTCATCTGGGGACAGAGAAAACCCGAGAGAGGGTATTACAGAGATTCTATTGGCCTGGGGTGATGAAGGACATAGAAAATTATTGTTCCTCCTGCCCTGTGTGTCAGAGGTCGGCCCCGATGCCACATTTCCGTAGCCCGCTGGTCCCTCTACCCATCATTGAGGTCCCGTTTGAGAGAATCGCAATGGATTTGGTAGGTCCTATAATCATGTCCGCTAGGGGGCACCAGTACATATTGGTTATAATGGACTATGCCACCCGTTATCCAGAAGCGATCCCTCTCAGAAATACCTCGGCCAAAACCATAGCCAAAGAGCTATCTCTTGTTTTTAGCCGGGTGGGTATTTGTAAAGAACTGCTTACGGACCAAGGTACACCCTTTATGTCCCGGGTTATGAAAGAGCTGTGTAAATTGCTCAAAGTGACGCAATTGCGTACATCTGTGTATCACCCCCAAACCGATGGGCTGGTTGAAAGATTCAACAAAACCCTAAAACAAATGTTGAAGAAAGTGGTGGATAGAGATGGAAAGGATTGGGACTGTCTACTTCCTTATTTGATGTTTGCTATTAGGGAGGTGCCCCAATCCTCTACGGGATTCTCCCCCTTTGAGTTACTGTATGGGAGACACCCAAGAGGGCTGTTGGATATTGCCAAGGAAACTTGGGAAAGTGAGAGTTCTCCCCACAGGAGTGTGATTGAGCATGTCGCCCTGATGCAAGATCGAATTGCACAGGTAATGCCCATCATGAAGGAACATTTGGCCCAAGCGCAGTTGGCACAGCAGAGAGTGTACAAGCATGGAGCAAAGACCCGTACCTTTTCCCCGGGGGATAGGATATTGGTACTTGTCCCTACGGTTGAAAGTAAATTCCTTGCCAAATGGCAAGGCCCCTACGAGATAATGGAAAAAGTGAGCGAAGTGAATTACAAGGTCAGACAACCAGGAAGGCGAAAGCCCGAACAGATATATCACGTTAATCTGTTGAAAGCCTGGAGGGATAGAGAGTCCCTAGTCGCAGAAACTTGGTCACCAGCTCAAACTGGTTGCGTGATTCCGGAGGTTGGAATAGCAGCCACCTTGTCACAACCCCAACAACAGGAGGTTAAGGAGTTTGTGCTTCGCAACAAGGAGGTGTTCTCTGAGCTGCCGGGACAAACATCTGGGGTAGAGCATGATATTATTACCCCGCCCGGTGAAAGGGTGAAGTTAAAACCCTATCGGATCCCAGAGGCCCGACGGGAGGCAATACGGGAGGAAGTACAGAAAATGCTGAACTTAGGGGTGATAGAGGAGTCCCAAAGTGATTGGTCTAGTCCCATTGTGTTGGTGCCTAAACCGGATGGGAGCTGGCGATTTTGTAACGATTTTCGTCAGTTGAACAAAGTTACAAAATTTGACACCTACCCCATGCCACGTATAGATGAGTTGATCGACCGGCTGGGAACAGCCCGATACATGACGACTCTTGACCTCACAAAAGGGTATTGGCAAATTCCCCTGGCCAAGTCGGCCAAAGAGAAAACCGCATTTGTAACCCCAGACGGGGCGTTCCAATATAAGAGAATGCCGTTCGGGTTACAGAATGCGCCGGCCACATTCCAGCGGAAAATGGACCAGATACTGAGGCCCCATCGGAAGTATGCTGCGGCTTACCTGGATGACGTAATTGTCCATAGCACAGATTGGGCCTCACATCTGCCAAAAGTGCAAGCAGTCCTAGACTCTATCCGGGAAGCGGGGTTTACGGCTAACCCCAAGAAGTGTACCATTGGGCAGGAGGAGGCCAAATATCTTGGGTACACCATTGGCAGGGGAGTAATAAAACCCCAACTCAACAAAGTCGAGGCCATCCAGAGTTGGCCACGTCCCAACAGCAAGAAGCAGGTACGAGCCTTTCTGGGAATCGCGGGTTATTATCGGCGCTTCATTCCCCACTTTGCTTCTAAGGCTGTGCCCCTAACCAACCTGACGAAAGGGAAAGGGTCGGTCATGATTAAATGGACCCCCGAGGCTGAGGCAGCATTCCAATTCTTGAAACAAGCCTTATGTAGCCAGCCAGTGTTGTACTCACCCGACTTCTCTAAAGACTTTGTCGTACAAAGTGATGCGTCAGATGTGGGGTTAGGAGCAGTATTGTCCCAGGTCTGGAACGGGGAAGAGCACCCAGTCATTTACCTCAGCAGGAAGTTGAAGTCCCATGAGGTAAATTACGCCACGGTTGAAAAGGAGTGTTTAGCGGTGAAGTGGGCTCTAGATTCCCTTCGGTACTATCTGCTAGGTAGGCACTTTGACATGGTTACGGATCACGCTCCGTTAAAGTTGATGGCTCAAAACAAGGAGACAAATAGAAGAGTGAATAGGTGGTACCTGGCCCTACAGGAATTCAACTTCACAGTAAAGCATCGCCCTGGCGTTCAAATGGGGAATGTGGATGCTTTGTCTCGAGTACATGAATGCCTGATTGCTGGTGTTCCAACCCCAAGGTTAAAACAAGAGGGGGGGGTATGTGACAGCAGGAAGGTAAAGTCACCTGGTTGCATCCAGGGGGGTAGATATATTTCTCCCAGATTCAGGCTTTATGCCGACTTATACAACTAGGGAGTTGATGAAGCCCAGCTGAGGCTAGTGGGCTCATGAATGACTCATACCTCTAGGGAGAGTGCTGGGCGTCGTGAGACAGGGAGTTGATGAGACCAGCTGAAGCTTGTCAGCTCATTTAGGCCTCTATAAGAACTCCCAGCTTCATTAGATGTTAGCTCATGCCTGGAACCAGACCTGTGTGGACTGTCTAGGGAGAGTGAACCCCTGTGCGGTGAGGCAAAGCCTGTGTGGCTATTTGTTTGGACTTTTACTAAACCAGGGACTTAGGGACTAGGACAGCACCAGGCTGATCCCAGTTGTTAGTTTAGGAAACCTGCATGTTTAGTCAGAGGTCAAACTGACCAGGATTTATTTTGTTTATGTTTCTTTTTGGCTTTGCTGTGTTTTTGTCACTGTACATAGAGAAATAAACCGCACCTTTTGATTTTGAAAACCACAACCTCCGTCTGCTGGCCCTGTTTTTGTGTGGGGAGCCCAACCAGGGGGTCACACACACCCGCTACCGAGTTAACCCCCTCACAGTAGGAAGAGTGTCAGTTTCTTTCACTGTGATAATCCTTGTTTCTAGGGACAGGGAAGGACAGTGAGGGAAATTCTCCTTGTGCTATAGTGTGCTAAAGCATTGATCATCAATCAGCTTTAAAAAAACATTTTTTCTAGGGACAGAAAACTATAGGTAGGAAGAGTGTCAGTTTCTTTCACTGTGATAATCCTTGTTTCTAGGGACAGGGAAGGACAGTGAGGGAAATTCTCCTTGTGCTATAGTGTGCTAAAGCATTGATCATCAATCAGCTTTAAAAAAACATTTTTTCTAGGGACAGAAAACTATAGGTAGGAAGAGTGTCAGTTTCTTTCACTGTGATAATCCTTGTTTCTAGGGACAGGGAAGGACAGTGAGGGAAATTCTCCTTGTGCTATAGTGTGCTAAAGCATTGATCATCAATCAGCTTTAAAAAAACATTTTTTCTAGGGACAGAAAACTATAGGTAGGAAGAGTGTCAGTTTCTTTCACTGTGATAATCCTTGTTTCTAGGGACAGGGAAGGACAGTGAGGGAAATTCTACTTGTGCTATAGTGTGCTAAAGCATGGATCATCAATCAGCTTTAAAAAAAACATTTTTTCTAGGGACAGAAAACTATAGGTAGGAAGAGTGTCAGTTTCTTTCACTGTGATAATCCTTGTTTCTAGGGACAGGGAAGGACAGTGAGGGAAATTCTCCTTGTGCTATAGTGTGCTAAAGCATTGATCATCAATCAGCTTTAAAAAAACATTTTTTCTAGGGACAGAAAACTATAGGTAGGAAGAGTGTCAGTTTCTTTCACTGTGATAATCCTTGTTTCTAGGGACAGGGAAGGACAGTGAGGGAAATTCTCCTTGTGCTATAGTGTGCTAAAGCATTGATCATCAATCAGCTTTAAAAAAACATTTTTTCTAGGGACAGAAAACTATAGGTAGTGTGAGGGGGTTAGCCCGGCAGCGGGTGTGTGTGACCCCCGGGATGGGCTCCCCACACAAAACAGGCCCAGCAAACGGAGGTTGTGGTTTTCAAAATCAAAAAGGTGCGGTTTATTTTCTATTTACAGTGACAAAACACAGCAAAGCAAAAGAAACATAACCAAAATAAATCCTGGTCAACTTGACCTCTGACTAAACATACAGGTTTCCTAACTAACAACTGGGATCAGCCTAGTGCTGTCCTAGTCCCTAAGTCCCTGGTTTAGTAAAAGTCCAAACAAATAGCCACACAGGCTTTGCCTCACCGCACAGGGGTTCACTCTCCCTAGACAGTCCACACAGGTCTGGTTCCAGGCATGAGCTAACATCTAATGAAGCTGGGAGTTCTTATAGAGGCCTAAATGAGCTGACAAGCTTCAGCTGGTCTCCTCATCTCTGTCTGCACGACGCCCCACACTCTCCCTAGAGGTATGAGTCATCCATGAGCCCACTAGCCTTAGCTGGGCCTATACAACTCTCCACCTAGTTGTATAAGTCAGCGTAAAGCCTGAATCTGGGCGAAATATATCTACCCCCCTGGATGCAACCAGGTGACTTTACCTTCCTGCTGTCACAGTAGGAAGAGTGTCAGTTTCTTTCACTGTGATAATCCTTGTTTCTAGGGACAGGGAAGGACAGTGAGGGAAATTCTACTTGTGCTATAGTGTGCTAAAGCATTGATCATCAATCAGCTTTAAAAAAACATTTTTTCTAGGGACAGAAAACTATAGGTAGGAAGAGTGTCAGTTTCTTTCACTGTGATAATCCTTGTTTCTAGGGACAGGGAAGGACAGTGAGGGAAATTCTCCTTGTGCTATAGTGTGCTAAAGCATTGATCATCAATCAGCTTTAAAAAAACATTTTTTCTAGGGACAGAAAACTATAGGTAGGAAGAGTGTCAGTTTTTTTCACTGTGATAATCCTTGTTTCTAGGGACAGGGAAGGACAGTGAGGGAAATTCTCCTTGTGCTATAGTGTGCTAAAGCATTCCTCATCAACCATCTTTGAAATCCTTGTTTTTTTGGACAGTCAGGGAAATTGTCGTTGTGCTATTCTGTGCAAAAGCAATCATCCTCAACCATATTTAGAAATCCTTAAGTAAAGGGACAGAGAAGGACACCTGAAGGTAGCCCTTATTGCTTTTTTCCCATCTCCCTGCAGGCCATCTATTAGAATGTCTGGAAGGCAAACAAGGAGAGGCAGACAGTTAGGAGGCAATAAAAGAGGGCAAGCAGGCTCTGTGTCTGGGGGCAACAGTGCTGGTCGTGGACGCGGTGCATTGTCATCAGCACATGGCCATGGGACACGCTTGTCCTTCTTTTCGGCAGCTGGACATGTTGAGCCACATCATGCCGAAGACTTGGTAGAGTGGATGACCAAGCCCTCCTCCTCCTCCTCATCCTCTCTCACCCAGGCTCAGGGTACTGGCAAAGCAGCTGCCAAAGCGTCCTCTTCCCTGGTATCAATGTCAGACTCATCATCAGTCACTCCTTCCCTAGACCCACCATGTCCTCCTCCTGAGGAGTCCCCCGAACTGTTTGAGCACAGTGTTGGGTACATGCTCCAGGAGGATGCCCAGCGTTTTGAAGGGTCTGATGATGAAACCCAGCTACAGGAAGGCAGTAGCGTGAGAGCAGACAGAGGGGATGCTCAAGAAGGACACCAATCTGGCAGTCATGTTCCAGCAGCTGCAGCATACTGCCAGATTGGCTCCAGTGATGAGGAGGGAGGGGATGATGAGGTCACTGACTCCACGTGGGTGCCTAATAGGAGAGAGGAGGAGGAGGAGGATGAGGAGGAGGCACATCTCCAACGAGGCAGGATGCCCTTTGGTGGCCAGCGTAAGGGCAGTACACCGACGGAATCACACCGCAGAGCTCCGCCTGTGCAGGGCGCTGCCTCTGCCCGTCATTCAAAAAGTTCTTTGGTGTGGGCCTTTTTTGAGGCTAGTGCATCAGATCGCACAGCTGCTGTTTGCAACATATGTCTCAAGCGTATATCGCGTGGCCAAAACATCAGCCGCTTGGGTACCACATGCCTGACCAGACATATGTTGACCTGCCATGCAGCTCGTTGGCAAGCCTACCTCAAAGACCCACACCAAAGAACAAAGCGGACCTCTCCTTGCACCGCATCAGCTGGGATCTCCAACCCCACTATAACTTCAGTCCTCTCTGAAACATGCACTGAGAGGAATGAAGGTGTAGAATTAGGTGTGTCACAGCCAAGTACTTGCGGCCACTCTGCTAGCAGTACACCGACGTCCGATTCTAGCAGGCAAATTTCCCTGCCCCAGCTGCTGGACCGTCGAAAGAAGTTCACTCCCAGCCATCCACATGCCCAGCGGTTGAATGCTAGCTTGGCTAAATTGCTAGCGCTTCAACTGCTGCCTTTTCAGTTGGTAGACTCGGCCCCCTTCCGTGAGTTTGTGCAATGTGCGGTTCCTCAGTGGCAGGTTCCCAAACGCCACTTTTTCTCACGGAAGGCGATTCCGGCTCTCTACCGGCATGTGGAAGGCAATGTCTTGGCCTCGCTGGACAGGGCGGTCAGCGGTAAGGTGCATATTACCGCTGACTCATGGTCCAGCAGGCATGGACAGGGACGTTACCTTTCTTTCACGGCCCATTGGGTCACTCTTTTGGCAGCTGGGAAGGATGCAGGACAAGGTGCAGTAGTGTTGGAGGTTGTTCCACCGCCACGCCTCCAAAATGCTACTACTGGTTGTGACACACCTCTCTCCTTCACCCCCTCCTCTTCTTCTTCCTCCATGGCCTCTTCCTGTGCTTTGTCCTCTGAACCAGCGGTGCTCCGTAGCCATTCAAGGGGCTACGCAAGTACGCAGGCAAAAAGATGCCATGCCGTGCTTGCGCTGGTGTGTTTGGGGGACAGAAGCCACACTGGGGCAGAGGTCCTGTCTGCTCTGCAGGGCCAGGCCGAGAGGTGGTTGACACCACGCCAGCTTAAGCCAGGAATGGTGGTTTGCGACAATGGCACCAACCTCCTCTCCGCCCTCCGACAGGGACAACTGACCCATGTGCCCTGTGTGGCTCACGTCCTTAACCTGGTGGTGCAGCGGTTCTTGGGCAGGTACCCGGGCTTACAGGATGTCCTGAGGCAGGCCAGGAAAGTCTGTGTGCATTTCCGCAGATCTTATAATGCCAGTGCTCGCCTGGCTGAGCTGCAAAAGGAGTTGAACCTGCCCAAGAACCGCCTTATATGTGACATGCCCACCAGGTGGAACTCAACGTTGGCCATGCTGCAGCGGCTGCACACGCAGCAGAGGGCCATCAATGAGTACCTGTGCGACTACGGCACCAGGACAGGGTCAGGGGAGCTTGGTTTTTTTTCTCCACGCCAGTGGGGCATGATCAGGGATGCATGCACTGTTCTGGCACCATTTGAGGAGGCCACAAGGATGGTGAGCAGTGACAGTGCATGCATCAGTGACACTGTACCTCTTGTCCACCTGTTAGAGCACACGCTGCGTGGAATAATGGACAGGGCACTTGAGGCAGAACAGAGGCAGGAAGAGGAGGACTTCCTTGCCTCTCAAGGCCCCCTTTACCCAGACAGTGTTCCTTCTGTCCCACCCATCGCACAGGAAGAGGAGGAGGAGGAGGAGGAGGATTGTGTCAGCATGGAGGTGGAGGCTGGCACTCAGCATCATCAGCAGCAGTCTTTTAGGGATGATTTACAGTCCCAAGAAACCAGTGGACTTGTACGTGGCTGGGAGGAGGTGGCTGCGGATCATGTCGTCCTTAGTGACCCAGAGGACTCCGGAGCGAATGCCTCAGCAAACCTACGCTGCATGGCCTCCCTGATCCTGCAAAGTCTGCGGAAGGATCCTCGTATTCTTCGGATCAAGGAGAGGGACCATTACTGGCTGGCCACTCTCCTTGATCCACGGTACAAGGGTAAGGTTGCGGACCTTATGTTACCGTCGCAGAGGGAGCAGAGGATGAGACAACTCCGGGAGGCCTTGCAGAAAGGTCTGTGCAACGCGTTCCCAGAGACTGGGAGGTTACAAACTCCTGGTCCTGGACAACGAGTTGCTGAGGCTTCGGCCAGTCAAAGAAGGAGCGGTGGGGAAGGTGGCCGTCTGACCGATGCGTTCAGACAATTCTTTAGTCCGCAGCCCCAAAGTATGATCGGTTCCAGCAACCATCGCCAGCGTCTGATAAACATGGTGCAGGAATATCTAGGGGCAAGGTCAGACTTGGACACCTTCCCCACCGAAAATCCTCTGGCTTACTGGGTCTTGAGGATGGATCACTGGCCAGAGCTTGCACAGTATGCAATTGAGCTACTGGCCTGTCCTGCATCCAGCGTTCTTTCGGAACGCACATTCAGTGCTGCTGGAGGATTTGTCACGGATCACAGGGTGCGCCTGTCCACCGACTCGGTTGATCGACTGACTTTCATCAAGATGAACCAGTCTTGGATCACCACCAGCTACCACACACCTGATGCTGATATAACAGACTAATTGATTTTAACATGTCACATCCCTTCAAGACTGATGCTGATGCTGAGTGCCTGTGCTGTTATGTTGACTGGCTATCCTCCTCCTCCGAGTCCTCAATGATACGATTGATGATGATAGCTTGGAAGATCATTTTTGTTTATGGGTGCCGCCACCAGTGGCTAAGGCCCAATTTTTCAGCCCCTGTTTTACAGGGGCGTGTAATTACAATTTTTTTTGCAATAATTTGCCATAGGGCTCATTGCTGTGCTCCAAGTACAGTATCTGTGAGGGGTTGGAGTGTTGTGGCACCAGTGCCTAAGGCCCAATTTTTCAGCCCCTGTTTAACAGGGGCGTGTCATTACAATTTTTGAAGCAATACTTTGCAACAGGGCTCATTGCTGTGCTCCAAGTACAGTATCTGTGAGGGGTTGTAGTGTTGTGCCACCAGTGCCTAAGGCCCAATTTTTCAGCCCCTGTTCAACAGGGGCATGTAATTACAATTCTTGATCTAATAATTCACAGCAGGGCCCATTGCTGCACCCACCAAGAGTAACTCTGAGGGCTTACAGTGTTGTGGTAACACCACCACCACCACCACCACCACCACGAAAGGCCCAATTTTTCAGCCCCTGTTCAACAGGGGCATGCAATTACAATTCTTGATCTAATAATTCACAGCAGGGCCCATTGCTGCACCCACCAAGAGTAACTCTGAGGGCTTACAGTGTTGTGGCAACGCCACCACCACCACCACCACGAAAGGCCCAATTTTTCAGCCCCTGTTCAAAAGGGGCATGTAATTACAATTCTTGATCTAATAATTCACAGCAGGGCCCATTCCTGCACCCACCAAGAGTAACTCTGAGGGCTTACAGTGTTGTGGCAACACCACCACCACCACCACCACCACAAAAGGCCCAATTTTTCAGCCCCTGTTCAAAAGGGGCATGTAATTACAATTCTTGATCTAATAATTCACAGCAGGGCCCATTCCTGCACCCACCAAGAGTAACTCTGAGGGCTTACAGTGTTGTGGCAACACCACCACCACCACCACCACCACCACGAAAGGCCCAATTTTTCAGCCCCTGTTCAACAGGGGCATGCAATTACAATTCTTGATCTAATAATTCACAGCAGGGCCCATTGCTGCACCCACCAAGAGTAACTGTCAGGGCTTACAGTGTTGTGGCACCAGCACCACCATCAAAGGCCCAATTTTTACTACCACTGTTCAACAATTATATGTAATTAAAATTCCTGATATAATAGTTGACAGCAGGGCGTTCCAGCACCAACCAAGAGTAACTGTGAGTGCTTACAGTGTTGTGCCAACACCAACAACTAAGGGGCCTATTTCTGCAGAGTATATACGGCAGGTCCCTACTTTCAAACATCCAACTTACAAACGACTCCTACTTGCAAACGCAAGAAGACAACAGGAAGTGAGAGGAAATCTACCCCTTGGAAGGAAAATTCTCTCCTGTAAGAATTAATATGGGAGAAAGGTGTCTCCTCTGTACTGATGCTTTATCAGCAATCCTTGTTTCAAGAAAAACACCACATTTCAAAAACAGTTGTCATTGGGACGGAAAGTGAGGTGAAATGTTCTGAACAGGGGCACAGACAGCAAAACAAATGTTACAGGGGTGATAACCCTTACCTATGTTTTCCAAAAAGTTTAAAAATAGATTTTTGGGCTGGAGCTACACTTAAACAATGTACCTGTTCAAAATTACAAACAGATTCTACATAAGAACAAACCTACAGTCCCTGTCTTGTATGCACCGCCTGTATACGGCTGTTCAGAGTATATAGGGCCTTTTTTATTTTATGTGCAGGGTTCCCCTTAATATCCATACAAGACCCAAAGGGGCTGGTAATGGGCTGGGGTAGGGGGGGGGGTCATGGGGTAGCTATGCCATTTTTCTTAAAGATTTTCATCCATATTACCGGGACCAGACATTACATTAAAGCCGCAAGCAGTTTTAAATGGCTTTTTTTTCCTTTAGAAGTGTCATTTTGTGCAGGGACAGTTCTAAACACAGGAAACACGTGGCACTTCACAGGCATACTTTAGACACCCCCCCAGGTACGATATTTAAAGGAATATTTGACTTTTTTTTTTCACTTTATGCATCATTAAAATGACTGCTCCCGAAAAACGACCGTTTTTAAAACTTCTTTTTGCATTGATACATGTCCCCTGGTGCAGAACCCGGGTTCCCAAACCCTTTTTAGGACAATAACATGCATAATAGTTGTTATAATTAGAACGTTAGAATTCGAACGTTCGCATCCATTGTATTTAATAGGGTTCTAATGTTCGTACGAACTTTCGGTCCGTTCGCGGGTTCTGGTGCGAACCGAACCCGGGGGTGTTCGGCTCATCACTATTAAGAACGTGCAGTTGCGCTGCAAAATATCAACACATAAATTAAGGCAATATGGAATATTACCTTGTTAGAACCAGTGAAAAATGCATGATAGATAGTGAACAATATTCAGAAATTATCCAATAGGTGACTATGGTGACATGTGACAATCTTATATACAGTAATGCTTTTGCTCAAATTCATATATCAGGAATGCTGTCCACCCCTTTTGGCATATCCGATAGTACCCAACAGGGATGCCCTCTATACCCGCTAATTTTAAATTTTCTGATGGAGCCAATGGCAACCTTTATACGTTCTCATCCTCATATCCAGGGCTTTCCATTGGGTGAAAAGATACACACTATTAGTCTCTTCGCTGATGATTTTATCCTAATGTTGACCAAATGGGAATCTTCCCTGGCTTCGGTGCCCCATGCCTTACAATTGTTTACTAGAGTGTCCTATTATAAAGTGAATGAGATGAAATTGTATACACTAGACCAGTGATGGCGAACCTTTGCACCCCAGATGTTTTGGAACTACATTTCCCATGATGCTGAACTACACTGCAAAGTGCATGAGCATCATGGGAAATATAGTTCTAAACAACTGGGGTGCCAGGGTTCGCCATCACTGTACTAGACCACCAGACATAAAAAATTATTTACAAGAAACCTTCCCATATACATGTATGTGAAAAAAATCAGGGGATTACATATCTGGGTATCATGCGCTCTCCCACTGTAGATGATCTAGTTAAGGAGAAATATACTCAATTTTTGAACTCTACGTACAGGACTAGCTAATATTGCAAAATTTAAACTATTGTGGTCGGGCCGATAAGCTACCTTGAAAATGCTACTGCTGTCCCAATTGATATACAGTATTTATTCCTGTTCCCAGCACCTATTTTTCCACTATACCTGGGAAGCATTTGTATACTTACTTGATAGATAGCCACTGCATGTCTTGTAGACTCACACACCTCTCTCCCCCTATTGAGGCTACATTATTTGCATTGCATACTTTATAAGCCACTTAGTCATGCTTCTCAAAATCACCAACCCTATCATTTCCACTGCATGCCTTTCCCTTTCTTATTTCTGACCTATTGCTCACAAGCTGGTGCTCCAATGGCATAAAGGTCCTGAATGACTTATTCATAGGCCCCAACTTAAAAACCTTTTCTACATTACAATCTGATTTTATATTACTAGGGTATTAGAGATACCTACAAATTGTGCACTTTCTACACAGTAACCCCGATATCAAAACCTCAATACCCTGGCAAGCACCTTAATATCTTAAATCAGCCCATACTATAATAAGAGGTATTTCCCTGTTTTACTCACACCTGCACAAGGTTGTTAAAACACCCTCCATCTTCTCCAGTGGCAGAAAGCTTTGAGAGCCACCTTTGTGAACTTATGAGAAGTGACCCAGAAATGTATGTTGTGGTGGTACTTAACGCTACACACAGCATCTCCAAATTTGGGCCGCATGTACAGTATCTCCCGTTTGCTGGAGGAACTTTGGTGCAAGGGGTACACTACTCCATATACTGTGCTCATGCCAACATCTTTCCAAATTTTGGCCTGCCATTTTTAATATAATAGCACAGGTACTAGGATTGATTCAACTAATATCTCCAGGGACGGCATTCTTGTCTTTGGACATAGAAGCCATACCTCGCTCATTCTGGAACTTGACACATATATTTTTAGCTGCGTGGTTAACCTTAGACAGACACTGGAAATATTCCATAGTCCCAGAGATTTGAGAAGTAATACAAAGGACACAAGTTCACTGTACATATGAACTAATGTTTGCACCTAGTATAGGGAAATATTCTGCAACGCATGAGCTATGGTAGCCTTGGATAGATTGGTACTCAAGGCTTTTGTGAACCTACTGTCTATCTCATTGTACTGGCTAAATCATTATTTTATACAGAATTGTAAAGACTATGCATATTCTTTATTTTCTTGTTGCCAAATGTATACTGGTCCCTGACTGTATCTGTTTCTTGTTGTTCTTTATATATGAGGCATAATACTTCTTTGCTTAGGCATATGTTATTGTCCTTTGCAAACTCTACTGATTTACTGGTTTCAGATATCATATTTTTGATAAATATGAGATTGTTCTGTACTTGCTTTAAACATTTTTTTCAATAAAGAAATATTGAAAGGAAAGGTAAAGCAATATAATCATCATCAAAGAAACAGTTGAAGTTACCGTAAATAGTTGGAAAAACTGAACTTATGAGACAACCTTTCACTACTTCCAAACTAAGTCCCAGAGGAAATCTTCCTTTTAAGATTTACCAAAACTGAAAAGTGCAAAATCTGGTGCAGCTCTGTAAAGAAACCGATCAGTTTCCAGATTTTTTTGTCAAAGTTTAATTGAACAAGCTGAAGGTAGACATACACAAAGTTCCTTAGGCCCTACAAACTGTCAGCCATATGTGTGGATATACAAAACCTGGGAAATACAAATAAACTAATGCCGTGTACACATGACTGTTTTTAATGACGAGAAAAATGCCATTTTTTTAAATGGTCATTAAAAATGATCGTGTGTGAGCTTCAGAGCATTTTTCACGACGTGAAAAATGGCCATGAAAAAATTGGAACATGCTCTAATTTTTCTCTTAGTTTTTCACATCGTCGTTTTTCTCATCATGAAAAACAGCCATGTGTGGGCTTTAATGACGTGAAAAAAAATGCACATGCTCAGAATCAAGTATGAGACGGGAGCGCTCGTTCTGGTAAAACTAGCGTTCGTAATGGAGATAGCACATTCGTCACGCAGTAACGGACTGAAAAGCATGAGGCTGAAAAGCGTGAATCGTCTCTCAACAAACTTTACTAACATGAAGGGTGGCGCCATCCGAATGGAACTTCCCCTTTATAGTGCCGTCGTACGTGTTGTACGTCACCGCGCTTTACTCAAGCATTTTTTTCCACGATAGTTTGTAGGCAAGGCAGGCTTGAGAAGAATCACGTTGAGAAAAATGCTGTTTTTTTCAATGACATTAAAAACGGTCGTGTGTACGTGGCATAATAGCCAGTGCAGCTGCCAACCACTGGAAAAATGGATAACAGAAGACAAAAACAAAACAGCAGCACTTTCTGGGTAAAGCATGAATACTTATGAATCTATAATTGAGTAAAATATTAATTTATTGCAGTTCTTAAGAAATAAACAGCAAGTGGTCAGAACTAACAGAAACTGTAAGTAATAAAACTTGCAGGAATTGCAGAAACAGTCAATCCATGTGAATGGCTTTCATAATTATTCACATGGATTTTTACATCTCTTTCCATGCTCCACCTGCAAGTTGACTGGTTGATGTTGACCCTTCCTCACCCGGATGTTTTAGTGGTACCGTTCATCTTTTATACCAGTATCTATTTGGCTATATGCTTTTATGACTGTTTCTACAATTCCTGCAAGTTTTATTACTTACAGTTGCTGTTAGTTCTGACCACTTGTTGTTTATTTCTTAAGAAGTGCAATAAATTAATCTTTTACTCAATTATAGATTCATAAGTATTCATGCTTTACCCACAGAGCGCTGCTGTTTTGTTTTTGTAAGCTGAAGGTAGAGGCTGATTCGCTACCATGCACAGCTGCACCAGATTTTTGGATCTCCCATTTTAGTAAATCAACCCCAAAGAGTCTATTATATGATTACATTAGCTAGGAATATAGGAAGCTTTAAAGGGAACTACACCCTTATTTAAAAAAAATTATAACAAAGGCACCATTAGAAATGTTAGTACTAGCAATCTTCAAACAGATACTCATAGATATTTGCATGCTCTTTATTCTTTTTATATGTTATATTTTTTGTCCTCCCCATCCTTCTTAGAGTGGCAATTTTCTCTAAGCCCTGGTTCACACTGGTGCGATTTGACATGCGATTTGACATGTCAAATCGCATGTCAAATCAGCGGCATTTGCCGGCAATGGCACCGTCCTAATTGGTGCAACGCCACATCTGTGGCGATGCACCTATTTCAAAAAGTCGTTTCTGTACTACTTTTTGCGATTTTGGCCCACGATTTACATTGACATCTGTGCAGAAACTGCAAGGGCATATCACTTTCTGGAACTCTAGGTCTGTCTCCTGGAACATGTGACAGTGCAAATCATCTGAGGGGGAAGGCACTGGTAATGTAACCTTCCCAGGATGCAGGTGTGACGTCAGGGACTCATCAGCATAAGATTAAATATAGTATATGAGCAGCTTAAAGTTTACCTTTTTTTTTCTAAATTCTGTCTTCCCTATGTATCAATATACCATTAATGTACTTCTTTCAGAAATAAAAAAGCTATTTATCTTACCTAACTGTCCAGCTGGCTCTATAAAAAAATATCTCCATTACTTCCGGGACAGACCTTGGGACGTGACACAGGAAGGAGTTCACCAGCTGACCTCATTAGCAAACACCCTGCATCTGTCCTCCTTCCAGCAGATCACTACCATCCACCTCCTCAGGTGCATGTTTTCCAATGCTATCAGTGAATACCATTCCCACGAAATACACAGTAATAGATCGTACATTTGGCAAAGTGTTCAGGAGCTGAGCAATCAGATAACAGCCTATATGGAGAAGAGCTGTTGTGCTGAAAACATGAGAAGTATGTACTGGATTCTGTAAAGCTCACTATATACGATACAATCTGATTGTACAATCTTCTTTTAATCTACCATCAACTATGTAGTGCAAGGACGTGAATAGACAAAAAACTCCCTGTGTCCAACAAATTCTATAACTGTGAAATTGGATTACATTATTAAACCATTTGTTTATGTTTAATGATTATGTAAACTACAGATACAGTGGCAGATGAGGTTTAATGTTGATAAATGTAAAGTTATGCACTTGGGAACGGGGGCGTGACCGGAAAGAGATGTGGAGTGTGAGTGAGGAGTGAAGCGAGTGTGCGTGCGTGTCCTCCCGTCCTCCACCCGATGCTTTCCGCCGTGTGAGGTGCCCTGAGCTAACTGGCTGGGGGAACTACCTGGGGGCAGTGCGGCATACGAGTGGTCAACGTGGCTGCTTCCGTCGGCTTCCAGCGGTTTCCATCGGCCTCTTATGGGTATCTGCCCGGCTGTCTGCCTATCTGCAGGGGAGGAGAGCCGGCGGGGGGGGGGCTGCGGTGACCCCGGGCATTGCAAACAGGAGCCGTGATGACAGCTGCAGACTGCGGGGAGCGGCATTGACAACGGACCGAAGGAGACGCTGACGGTGAAAAGCCCCCATGCTAGGAACAGGAGATATCCGGTGTATGCCTGGTCCCTCTATCCTGCACTTTGGATTGGAGCCCCTCTAAGACTCACTATAAAAGCTGGACTCTATACCCCTCCACCTGCCTGAGGTCGCGTGAGTAATGATCTGTAGTGATGTGTAGAGAAGTGCACTAACCTGACCTAGAGACTGTGTATAGGCTGATATAGATAAATGCAGAAGCAAACAGGTCAGGCCGCACATCTATGCCATTGCCATTGCCATTGTAGCACTTGAACAATTTCTCCATAACTGGCCCATATCCACCTGTTGCTGGATGCTCGATTTAAATAAAGGGGCGAGTACCTTCTCCTTTTATGCTTTTGAAATTGCAGCCACCAACTTCACTACCCCCAGGCGGGGGTCCCCTATTTTCCCACTACATCTGTTCCCTGTTACGGGATTGGCCTGCTGGTTGGCTGGCTGGAGCTGCAGTTCGGGTGCCCCCTGGATGGGACCGGGGGAGCCCTGGGAGCGGGTTGGCTGGCGAAGTCTGTAGGCCGTGTGGGAAACCAAGCTGAAATTTGTCTGCTGGTAAACACTCTGAAAATTCAGCAAACACTACCACCAGGAGGCAGTTGAACAACTGAGGGTGGGAGTGGGAGTGGGGGAGGGGAAGGTCCGGTAGAACTTGTTCATCACCATCTATTGGCCTATAACCTATTTTCAAGGGGCCCAGCCCCATAGCCCTATAGCGCTATCAACAAACCCATATAACAACACATTTCTATCCTATCTATAACGAAAATATGGCCAAGGGGAAAAAAGGTGAGGAACAGCTACCCCAAGAGGGGTCACAGATAACACGGTCTGCAAAGGAGAAGGGGGCTCAAGCCGCAGCAGTAGCTGCTGCAGCAGCAATGACAGCATCTAAGCTGGAACGTTTTGCTCACACTCCCTCTATCTCACCTGCCAAAGGCATGCACCAACAGAACCCAATACAGGCTAAAGCACAAATGGGGACATCATCAGATAGAAAAAGTCAGGGCCATGGTCAAGGAACCACCTCAAGCAGTGCTAAATCAGCTAGCATCAAAGGGACAGGCAGTGAAAAGCACGGAACAACCTCAACAAAGACTGCTATAGCTAAAGGGGGGGCCAACGCAGTGGATTCCACACTTGAGAAAGAGGAACCAACGTTTAGGGAGGTATTACATGCTGTGAATGCCTGCCGAGAGTCAATTTCTACTGTGAATGTACAGCTCGAGAGTATCAAGGAGGAACTTCTCCAGAAAGGCCACGACCTCCGAAAAACAGTAGAAAGGACTAGCGCTCTGGAGGAGCGAGTGAGCACTGTCGAGGATGATTTGTACCCATTAAAGCATGAAATCGAGAGCCTAAAGGAACAAATCGATAGACAAGCAGCTAAACTCGACGAGATGGAGAACAGAAGTCGTAGGAATAACGTGCAACTGATAGGCATGCCAGAGCGGAGCGAGGGCTCTAACCCCATTCTTTTTTTAGAAGCATGGATCAGGGATATCTTTGGCCCAAATTCTTTTTCGCCAATTTTCTTGATAGAAAGGGCCCATCGTGTCCCTTTTTAAAGCTCGGCAAGAAGGTGCTCAACCTAGGCCTCTCCTCCTCAGACTCCTAAACTACAACGATAAAGTAACCCTCCTTCAGAGGGCTCGTGTGATGGGGACTATTATGTACAATGGGTTCAGGGTATCCATGTACCCGGACTTCTCTCCAGACCTCCAAAGGCGTAGGAATGAATTATGCCAGCTAAACGAGCTTTACAGAAATACAAAGTTCAATATGCCCTGTTGTACCCGGCACGTTTGAGGGTCTCAGCACTGGGGGACACTTTCTTTTTCAGTTCACCAGGGGAGGTGGAACAGTGGTTGGACAAGCACAGGAAGGATCTACAGGAATTACAGTGCTCACAGGACCTACCAGCCTGAGGATTTGGAGTCTCTTTTTTTTTCTTTTTTTTATTACAGCCTGCACAATAGACTAGATCACAAGGGGTATAGAGGGGGCATGGATCTCTTGGGGACCTCTCTCCTTTTTTTCCCCCTCCTTAGTGGGGATGGACCTTAGGGTGACACACTATTTTCTCAACAGCATCTAGACACTATATATGGATTGCAAGGGTATTGCAAACTGCACTCTAGAAATCCCTACAATTTTCAATTTTTTATATTTTTTTGGTGTTGGATTGATTCAAAGTGATTTAACTAATTAAGGGGAGGAGGTTGATATATTACATTGTCATATGTGTACCTGCACTGAAATTGTACCACAACGACACCAGAATGACACTGAAGCGGCACTTTGAGAGGGGGGAGGAGGGGGTGGAGGAGGGGAGAGGGAGAGGGAGAGGGAGAGGATCCCCTTAATCTTGGACTTCCCCTTTCTCTCCCCTTTCCCTTCCTCTTTGGTTATCTGGGGGGGGGGGCGCGGCACACAAGAGTATGTATTAGGGAGCCTATGCGGCTCTTACACAATGTAAATTGTCCACTAAAATTTTTACCATTACGGTTTTTGTATGAATGGGATGTAGGTTGTAAGGAGAGAGGAGAGTTAGAGGTCACAGGCGCAGCCCCAGAGGGATGCCTGTATAGGCAAGCGAGGGAGTGGGGGTGATAGGGAGTACACACCACAAACAATAGTATTAAGCCTGAAGTTGGGGGCGAGGGTAGGGGGAATTATAGAGGGAGGCGGGAGAGAGGGAGGGGTAGGAGGGCGGGAGGGATTAGACCCAGGTTGGTGGACTTCTAGCCCTAAAAAAAAAACTTTTTTTTTCTTTCTGTTGTTCTTTTTCTTGCCCTATCTGCTATTGTGGCCCTAAAAACTCCAGATGCAGGATAAGATGTTTAGTATAGTATCATGGAACGTCCGTGGCCTAGGGGACCCTGCCAAAAGAGCTCTGGTTATGTCGGCCTTGGAGGGGAGGGGGCCTGGCTTGCTCTGTATACAGGAGACGCACCTGACCAGAGACAGCGTGAAACAAATGCGCAACCAGAGGTTCCCATTCCAATACCATTCTGTCCACTCCTCCTATTCGAGAGGGGTGAGCATAATGGTGGGGAGGGGACTGGTGTTTTCTTGTGGGGAGAGCTGTATAGATTAACAGGGCCGGTATATCTTTTTGTCATGCTCTATCGAGAACAAACCATATGTCCTGGCTAACATCTATATTATGCCCCCATTTAACTTTGAGGTCCTATGTAGATTGGTAGAATTTACATTGGACAAAGGAGGTACCCCAGTACTAGCGGTAGGAGACTTCAACGAAGTTCTAGATAGGACCCTGGACAGATTCCCTCCGGGGAATAGGTCCAACAAGACAAATGAAGGCCGACTGGCTCGCTACCTGGGGGAAATGGGAATGGGGGATATATGGCGCATGCACCATCCACAAGAGCGCCAGTATTCCTGCTTCTCCAGCTCCAACCTCACTCTTTCCAGAATTGATATGGCTCTGGGAAATGATGAGGTGGCAGCACTGGTTAGCAGGATAGAGTTTGACCCTAGAAGCGTCTCAGACCACTCCCCGCTGGTGCTCAGGATAAAGACAGGGGACATGATACATCGGGGAGTTTGGAAAATTAGCCCATGCTGGCTTGAGCTGATCTGGAACTCTGTAGAGTTGGTTAACAGTTTAAAGGACTTTATACGAATAAACGAGGGCACAGTGTCAGTAGGAGTGGTGTGGGACGCTTTGAAAGCCTATTTAAGGGGGCTCCTGATCCAGCAGAAAGCCAGGGTGAAGGGGGAGGCCAGGAGATGGGAAAGGGATATTAGAGTCGAGGTAGTACAGGCAGAGAAACGGTACATTGAGGACCCCACCGGGACTAGACAGAGGGAATGGCTGGACAAGCTACAAATTTATAGAATGGCTACTATAAGAAAGACCGAAAACAGACGGATATTTCAAAGACAAAATCAATTTGGTGAAGGTGAGAGAGCGGGCAACATGTTGTCCCGCCTGATTAGATCTAATACCCCCCGCGGCCAATGTAACATCGATTAGGACACCAAAGGGGGAGATCTCCACTGAAGCACCAGTGATATTGAAAACATTTAGTGGCTTCTATAAATCCCTGTATAAGTCTAGGAGAGAGGCGGAGAACGGGCGATTTGAGGCCTTCCTCCAGGGAATGGCGGTCCCGGTCCTATCAGAGCAGGACAAGGCAGGTTTGGAGTCACCAATTACCCTGAAGGAACTCCAGCTAGCAGTGGCGGGAATGCCCAGTCAAAAAGCACCAGGCCCAGACGGGCTCCCAACTGAACTCTACAAGCGATATGGTGAAGTATTGCTCCCAGAGTTGCTGAAGACATTGGGGTGGGCGCTAGCCTCTGGGAGGCTCCCCACCTCAATGTCGGAAGCCACTATTATTGCAATACACAAGGAGGGGAAAGACCATCTGGACGTCTCTTCCTATCGCCCAATTTTACTATTATGTACCGATGTAAAAATTCAGGCCAAAGTCCTGGCAACGCGCCTCAACGGATGTATCCAGAGCATTATCCACCCCGATCAGTCAGGCTTTATTCCAAATAGGTCAACGAGTATAAACATCAGAAGGGTTTTCCTAAATATACAAACCCCTACAGACAAGGATGGCACTAGAGCACTGCTAGCCTTGGATGCCGCAAAGGCCTTCGATACCCTCGAGTGGGAATATCTTTGGAGGGTATTGGAGAGGTTTGGATTTGGCCTGATTTTTATCAATTGGGTCAAAATACTGTACAGCGATCCCCGCGCGAAAATAAAAATAAATAACTTATCATCAGAACAGTTCCAACTGGAGAGAGGGACAAGACAGGGCTGCCCCTCTCCCCTTTACTGTTTGCTCTGGCAATGGAGCCATTGGCCATTAAGTCCAGACAAATGCCAGGCATAAGGGGATTTAGCAGGCCGGAGGGGGAGGAACGGATAGCTCTTTTCGCGGACGACGTGCTTTTCTTTTTGGGAGACGCCGAGTCCTCATTAAATGCAGTGATTCAGGTGGTTGAGGAATTTGGACGTTTTTCGGGCCTGGTCATCAACTGGGAAAAATCGACCTTGCTGCCGGTAGACCCACTTGATGACCAGGCCCTGCTTGGTGTAGCCCGGCTAAAAGTTGTTGCAAATCTGAAATATTTGGGGGTCTGGATCAGTAGGAATACAAACCAGTACACAAATTTAAATATCGCCCCATTATTACTCAAATTAAAACAGAAACCAGATGTATGGAAACTATTACCTCTATCAGTAGCAGGGCGTTGCAACCTGATAAAAATGATATGGCTGCCACAATTATTATACCTGTTCCATAACTCTCCAATTTGGCTCAGCCAAAGCTGGTTCAAGAGAATAGAATCGCTCTTTAGGGAGCTGAAATGGAAGGGACGGAAGCCGAGGATCAGCTTGCAAACCTTGCAACTTTCGGACAAAGAGGGGGGATTTGCGGTTCCCCATCCGAGATCATATTTCCTGGCTTCCCAACTCCAACACTTAGCGGGTTGTGGACTCCCGTTCGAGGGCAATTCTAGTGTTAACATGATGCTAACGGGGGCTCCACACCGCATCCTGGCAGAGGCATTGGAGGCAGACTCTTTTACCCATAGATGCCCGACGGTAGAACTCATCAAGAAGGTCTGGCAGGGAACAAAGGCACTCATGGGAAAAGAGAAGGTTGGGACTTTATATGAAACACAGCACTTGGGTGAAGTGAATCAATCAATATAGTATAAACAATATTTAATGTCGCAATTGAGCATAGTAAAGTACATAATGGTCATCATTAAACAGTTGGCACAATACAAATTAAATAAGAACATGATTGGTAAATCACAAATGTTCATAATAAATTGCACAGTATACATAATAACATATAATCATCAGATAAGACCAGCAGTATACCCAAAAATATATAAAATTATAAAAAAGTAATTTAATTACTTTTTTATAATTTTATATATTTTTGGGTATACTGCTGGTCTTATCAATGATCATATGTTATCATGTATACTGTGCAATTTATTATGAACATTTGTGATTTACCAATCATGTTCTTATTTAATTTGTATTGTGTCCACAGTTTAATGATGACCATTATGTACTTTACTATGCTCAATTGCGACATTAAATATTGTTTATACTATATTGATTGATTCACTCCACCCAAGTGCTGTGGTTCATATAAAGTCCCAACCTTCTCTTTTCTCATATAATAGGGATGGAGACCTGTGTACTGGATGGTCATGGTCTCATATAAAGTCCCAAAACAATCTCCTTTTATCAAAGGCACTCATGGGATATAGTGCAGTAACCGAGTTTACCCCCATATGGAGCAATAAAAAAAATTCAGAGATTAGCGCCATAGAAAATTCTAGGGAATGGGATAGGCAGGGCATCCAACGATTAACTCAGCTATACAGGGGTAACCAAATAAAAACCTTCTCAGACTTAAGTAGCGAATTTAACATATCAAATAAGACTTTCTACAAATATCTTCAGATTAGGCATGCCGTACAGGCCCAATTTGGGTCATTAACTTTAGTATGGACTCAGTCCCCCGTTCTATCAAAAATAGCGATGACATATACATCCAAAGGCCTAATTTCAGAGCTCTATACTAGAATAGGGGCTAGGGCAATAAGCAGAGCGGGACCCTCCAAGAGTTAAACAGGATGGGAAAATGATATGGGGACAATTAGCACAGCTCAATGGGACAGGGTATTGGAGCAGGGTACCTTGGTTTCGATCTCCCCTGCGCAAAGAATATCTCATTTACATTTCCTCCATAGAGTCTATTACACCCCTAAAAAGATGTTCAGACTTGGGTGGAGGGAAAACTATGAATGCCCCAGGTGCAAAGAAACAGGGGATTTTATCCATATGATGTGGAGATGCCCGAAACTATTTAGGTATTGGGAGGCAATAATAGCAAGATTAAACAAGACATTTGGAACCTTGCTAGAACCAGTGGTCAAGACCTGCCTATTAGGAATAGAGGAGAGGAGAGGCCACCTAGATACTACAGAGGGAGTGTTGAGGTGCTTATTTCAAGCATGCAAGCTAATTGCACAGAAGTGGCAGTCCAAGACCCCTCCATCAGTGGGAAGCTGTATAGAGACGATAAATGCAATGGTATGGAGCGAAAGGGTGTTATACATTAAACAGAATAGGACTGGAAAATTTGAGAGAATGTGGAGGCGATGGTTGGATGAGGTGGGGTGCCCCCCATAGGAGGATGGACAGGGTGTACGGGAATCCTTTTTTTTAGGCCCGGTTTGGTGTAAGGAGATAGAGGGCCTTGGCCATTGCAATAAATTTGTCCTTCTCCGGCTCCTATACGGAGGCTGTGACTCTGGGGGGGATCCTCCTACATCCGTTTCTCTTCCCCACTTTTGCCGACTTTCGACACTCTTTCCCTCTGATTTTTCCCCTTTGTATTGCGTTCCATTTCCTTTTATTTGGATTCTCCTTTCTGCCCTACCCGCCCTGGGTTTCTTCTCTCTGCCGCTCCTCCTGGCCCCTTTCATTCTCGCCTTTGAAACTATAGGCAATTCATGATTACACAAACCCTCAAGTGTGATGTGGTGTGGGGGAGGGAGGGAGGGAGGGTTGGGAGGGTGTAAATATGTCAAGGTGTGATTGCAACTTGCACAATGTTACAATTCTTCTTTTTTGCTTATTTGCGGCAATTTTTTTCTTCTCTTTTTTTTTTTCGATCACTGTATTTTGAATTGTATGTACGTATATTTGCTATGAAAAACAATAATAAAAAAAAAATGAAACAAAAAAATAAAAGTTATGCACTTGGGGGCTAAGAATATGCATGCATAATACATGCTAGGGGGAGTACAACTGGGGGAATCCATAGTGGAGAAGGATCTGGGGTTTTTTGTAGATCATAAGCTAAATAATAGCATGCAATGCCAAGCTGCGGTTTCCAAAGCGAGCAAAGTCCTTTCTTGTATTAAGAGAGGTATGGACTCCAGAGAGAGAGATATGATTTTGCCCCTGTTCAAATCATTAGTAAGACCTCATCTGGAATATGCAGTTCAATTTTGGGCACCAGTTCTCAAAAAGGATATCGGGGAACTGGAGTAAGTGCAGAGAAGGGCAACCAAACTGATAAGAGGCATGGAGGAGCTCAGCGATGAGGAAAGATTAGAGGAACTTAATTTATTCACTCTTGAGAAGAGGAGAATAAGGGGGGATATGATCAACATGTACAAATATATAAGGGGTCCATATAGTGAACTTAGTGTTGAGTTTTTCACTTTACGGTCAACACAGAGGACACGGGGGCACTCTTTACGTCTAGAGCAGGGGTCTCCAAACTTTTTACTTCGAGGGCCACATTGTATATTTTACAGTTATTTGCAGGCTGAAAAAAAAGAAGCAATTTATAAATTACTCCTCAGCTATGGAATAAAGTAGAATTTAAAAAAAGGCTGCCATCGGCGGGGCTGGATGGTGCACCTGTATCCTCCGCCCGCACCTAAATGCCATAGCATCGTGCACCTGGGCTAAACATTAAGTGTGCATGAGGCCTTACATCTGTGTTCCTGTCAGAGCCCCCTCCACACTTGTGTCCCCCATCAGAGCCCCCTCCACACTTGTGTCCCCCATCAGAGCCCCCTCCACACTTATGTCCCTCATCAGACCCCCTTCATACCTGTGTCCCTCATCAGAGCCCCCTCCACACTTGTGTCCCCCATCAGAGCCCCCTCCACACTTATGTCCCTCATCAGACCCCCTTCATACCTGTGTCCCTCATCAGAGCCCCCTCCACACTTGTGTCCCTCATCAGAGTCCCCTTCATACTTGTGTCCCTCATCAGAGTCCCCTTCACACTTGTGTCCCCCATCAGAGCCCCCTCAACACTTGTGTCCCTCATCAGAGCCCCCTCCACACTTGTGTCCCTCATCAGATCCCCCTTCATACTTGTGTCCCTCATCAGAGCCCCCTCCACACTTGTGTCCCTCATCAGAGCCCTCTCCACACTTGTGTACCTCATCAGAGCCCCCTTCATACTTGTGTCCCTCATCAGAGCCCTCTCCACACTTGTGTCCCTCATCAGAGCCCTCTCCACACTTGTGTCCCCATCAGAGCCCCCTCCACACTTGTGTACCTCATCTGAGCCCTCACCACACATGTGTCCCTCATCAGAGCCGTCTCCACCCTTGTGTCCCCATCAGAGCCGTCTCCACGCTTGTGTCCTACATCAGAGCCCCCTCCACACTTGTGCCCCTCATCAGAGCCCCCTTCATACTTGTGTCCCTCATCAGAGCCCCCTCCACACGTGTGTCCCTCATCAGAGCCCTCTCCACACTTGTGTTCCTCATCAGAGCCCCCTTCATACTTGTGTCCCTCATCAGAGCCTTCTCCACACTTGTGTCCCCATCAGAGCCCTCTCCACACTTGTGTCCCCATCTGAGCCCCCTCCACATTTGTGTACCTCATCTGAGCCCTCTCCACACTTGTGTCTCTCATCAGAGCCCCCTCCACACTTGTGTCCCTCATCAGAGCCCCCTCCACACTTGTGTCCCTCATCCGAGCCATCTCCACACTTGTGTCCCCATCACAGCTGTCTCCACACTTGTGTCCCCATCAGAGCCCCCTCCACACTTGTGTCCCTCATCAGAGCCCCCTCCACACTTCTGTCCCTCATCAGAGTCCCCTCCACACTTGTGTCCCTCATCAGAGCCCTCTCCACACTTCTGTCCCCATCAGAGCTCCCTCCACACTTGTGTACCTCATCAGTGCCCTCTCCACACTTGTGTCCCTCATCAGAGCCCCCTCCACACTTGTGTCCCTCATCAGAGACCCCTCCACACATTTGTCTCTCATCCGAGCCCTCTCCACACTTGTGTCCCTCATCAGAGCCCTCTCCAAACTTGTGTCCCTCATCAGAGCCCTCTCCACACTTGTGTCCCTCATCAGAGCCCCCTCAACACTTGTGTCCCTCATCAGAGCCCCCTTCATACTTGTGTCCCTCATCAGAGCCCCCTCCACACGTGTGTCCCTCATCAGAGCCCCCTCCACACTTGTGTCCCTCATCAGAGCCCCCTCCACACTTGTGTCCATCATCAGAGCCCCCTCCACACTAGTGTCCCTCATCCGAGCCCTCTCCACACTTGTGTCCCTCATCAGGTCCCCTCCACACTTGTGTCCCTCATCAGAGCCCTCTCCATACTTGTGTCCCTCATCAGAGTCCCCTCCACACTTGTGTCCCTCATCAGAGCCCTCTCCACACTTCTGTCCCCATCAGAGCTCCCTCCACACTTGTGTACCTCATCAGTGCCCCCTCCACACTTGTGTCCCTCATCAGAGCCCCCTCCACACTTGTGTCCCTCATCAGAGCCCCTTCCACACTTGTGTCCCTCATCAGATTCCCCTCCACACTTGTGTCTCTCATCAGAGCCCTCTCCACACTTGTGTCCCTCATCAGAGCCCTCTACAAACTTGTGTCCCTCATCAGAGCCCCCTCCACACTTGTGTCCCTCATCAGAGCCCCCTCCACACTTGTTTCCCTCATCAGAGCCCTCTCCACACGTGTATCCCCATCAGAGCCCCCTCCACACGTGTGTACCTCATCAGAGCCCCTCCACACTTGTGTCCCTCATCAGAGTCCCCTTCATACTTGTGTCCCTCATCAGAGCCCCCTCCACACTTGTGTCCCTCATCAGAGCCCCCTCCACACTTGTGTCCCTCATCAGAGCCCCCTCCACACATTTGTCTCTCATCAGAGCCCTCTCCACACTTGTGTCCCTCATCAGAGCCCTCACCAAACTTGTGTCCCTCATCAGAGCCCCCTCCACACTTGTGTCCCTCATCAGAGCCCCCTCCACACTTGTGTCCCTCATCAGAGCCCCCTTCATACTTGTGTCCCTCATCAGAGCCCCCTCCACACTTGTGTCCCTCATCAGAGCCCCCTCCACACTTGTGTCCCTCATCAGAGCCCCCTCCACACTTGTGTCCCTCATCAGAGCCCCCTCCACACTTGTGTCCATCATCAGAGCCCCCTCCACACTAGTGTCCCTCATCCAAGCCCTCTCCACACTTTTGTCCCTCATCAGGTCCCCTCCACACTTGTGTCCCTCATCAGAGCCCTCTCCATACTTGTGTCCCTCATCAGAGTCCCCTCCACACTTGTGTCCCTCATCAGAGCCCTCTCCACACTTCTGTCCCCATCAGAGCTCCCTCCACACTTGTGTACCTCATCAGTGCCCCCTCCACACTTGTGTCCCTCATCAGAGCCCCCTCCACACTTGTGTCCCTCATCAGAACCCCTTCCACACTTGTGTCCCTCATCAGATTCCCCTCCACACTTGTGTCTCTCATCAGAGCCCTCTCCACACTTGTGTCCCTCATCAGAGCCCTCTCCAAACTTGTGTCCCTCATCAGAGCCCCCTCCACACTTGTGTCCCTCATCAGAACCCCCTCCACACTTGTTTCCCTCATCAGAGCCCTCTCCACACGTGTGTCCCCATCAGAGCCCCCTCCACACGTGTGTACCTCATCAGAGCCCCTCCACACTTGTGTCCCTCATCAGAGTCCCCTTCATACTTGTGTCCCTCATCAGAGTCCCCTTCATACTTGTGTCCCTCATCAGAGCCCCCTCCACACTTGTGTCCCCATCAGAGCCCCCTACACACTTGTGTCCCTCATCAGAGCCCCCTTCATACTTGTGTCCCCATCAGAGCCCCCTCCACACTTGTGTCCCTCATCAGAGCCCCCTCCACACTTGTGTCCATCATTAGAGCCCCCTCCACACTTGTGTCCCTCATCAGAGCCCCCTTCATACTTGTGTCCCTCATCAGAGCCCCCTCCACACTTGTGTCCCTCATCAGAGCCCCCTCCACACTTGTGTCCATCATTAGAGCCCCCTCCACACTTGTGTCCCTCATCAGAGCCCCCTTCATACTTGTGTCCCTCATCAGAGCCCCCTCCACACTTGTGTCCCTCATCAGAGCCCCCTCCACACTTGTGTCCATCATTAGAGCCCCCTCCACACTTGTGTCCCTCATCAGAGCCCCCTTCATACTTGTGTCCCTCATCAGAGCCCTCTCCACACTTGTGTCCCTCATCAGAGCCCCCTCCACACTTGTGTACCTCATCAGAGCCCCCCTCTATACTTGTGTCCCTCATCAGAGCCCCCTTCTTACTTGTGTCCCTCATCAGAGACCCCTCCACACTTGTGTCCCTCATCAGAGCCCCCTCCACACTTGTGTCCCTCATCAGAGCCCCCTCCACACTTGTGTCCCTCATCAGAGCCGTGTCCACACTTGTGTCCCCATCAGAGCCATCTCCACACTTGTGTCCCCATCAGAGCCGTCTCCACACTTATTTACCTCATCAGAGCCCCCTCCACACTTATTTACCTCATCAGAGCCCTCTCCACACTTGTGTCCCTCATCAGAGCCCTCTCCACACTTGTGTCCCTCATCAGAGCCCCTCCACACTTGTGAACCTCATCAGAGCCCCCTTCATACTTGTGTCCCTCATCAGAGCCCCCTCCACACTTGTGTCCCTCATCAGAGCCGTCTCCACACTTGTGTCCCTCATCAGAGCCCCCCTCTATACTTGTGTCCCTCATCAGAGCCCCCTTCTTACTTGTGTCCCTCATCAGAGACCCCTCCACACTTGTGTCCCTCATCAGAGCCCCCTCCACACTTGTGTCCCTCATCAGAGCCCCCTCCACACTTGTGTCCCTCATCAGAGCCGTGTCCACACTTGTGTCCCCATCAGAGCCATCTCCACACTTCTGTCCCCATCAGAGCTCCCTCCACACTTGTGTACCTCATCAGTGCCCCCTCCACACTTGTGTCCCTCATCAGAGCCCCCTCCACACTTGTGTCCCTCATCAGAACCCCTTCCACACTTGTGTCCCTCATCAGATTCCCCTCCACACTTGTGTCTCTCATCAGAGCCCTCTCCACACTTGTGTCCCTCATCAGAGCCCTCTCCAAACTTGTGTCCCTCATCAGAGCCCCCTCCACACTTGTGTCCCTCATCAGAGCCCCCTCCACACTTGTTTCCCTCATCAGAGCCCTCTCCACACGTGTGTCCCCATCAGAGCCCCCTCCACACGTGTGTACCTCATCAGAGCCCCTCCACACTTGTGTCCCTCATCAGAGTCCCCTTCATACTTGTGTCCCTCATCAGAGTCCCCTTCATACTTGTGTCCCTCATCAGAGCCCCCTCCACACTTGTGTCCCCATCAGAGCCCCCTACACACTTGTGTCCCTCATCAGAGCCCCCTTCATACTTGTGTCCCCATCAGAGCCCCCTCCACACTTGTGTCCCTCATCAGAGCCCCCTCCACACTTGTGTCCATCATTAGAGCCCCCTCCACACTTGTGTCCCTCATCAGAGCCCCCTTCATACTTGTGTCCCTCATCAGAGCCCCCTCCACACTTGTGTCCCTCATCAGAGCCCCCTCCACACTTGTGTCCATCATTAGAGCCCCCTCCACACTTGTGTCCCTCATCAGAGCCCCCTTCATACTTGTGTCCCTCATCAGAGCCCCCTCCACACTTGTGTCCCTCATCAGAGCCCCCTCCACACTTGTGTCCATCATTAGAGCCCCCTCCACACTTGTGTCCCTCATCAGAGCCCCCTTCATACTTGTGTCCCTCATCAGAGCCCTCTCCACACTTGTGTCCCTCATCAGAGCCCCCTCCACACTTGTGTACCTCATCAGAGCCCCCCTCTATACTTGTGTCCCTCATCAGAGCCCCCTTCTTACTTGGGTCCCTCATCAGAGACCCCTCCACACTTGTGTCCCTCATCAGAGCCCCCTCCACACTTGTGTCCCTCATCAGAGCCCCCTCCACACTTGTGTCCCTCATCAGAGCCGTGTCCACACTTGTGTCCCCATCAGAGCCATCTCCACACTTGTGTCCCCATCAGAGCCGTCTCCACACTTATTTACCTCATCAGAGCCCCCTCCACACTTATTTACCTCATCAGAGCCCTCTCCACACTTGTGTCCCTCATCAGAGCCCTCTCCACACTTGTGTCCCTCATCAGAGCCCCTCCACACTTGTGAACCTCATCAGAGCCCCCTTCATACTTGTGTCCCTCATCAGAGCCCCCTCCACACTTGTGTCCCTCATCAGAGCCGTCTCCACACTTGTGTCCCTCATCAGAGCCATCTCCACACTTGTGTCCCCATCAGAGCCGTCTCCACACTTATTTACCTCATCAGAGCCCCCTCCACACTTATTTACCTCATCAGAGCCCTCTCCACACTTGTGTCCCTCATCAGAGCCCTCTCCACACTTGTGTCCCTCATCAGAGCCCCTCCACACTTGTGAACCTCATCAGAGCCCCCTTCATACTTGTGTCCCTCATCAGAGCCCCCTCCACACTTGTGTCCCTCATCAGAGCCGTCTCCACACTTGTGTCCCTCATCAGAGCCGTCTCCACACTTGTGTCCCCCATCAGAGCCCCCTCCACACTTGTGTCCCCCTCAGAGCCCCCTACACACTTGTGTCCCTCATCAGAGCCCCCTTCATACTTGTGTGCCCATCAGAGCCCCCTCCACACTTGTGTCCCTCATCAGAGCCCCCTTCATACTTGTGTCCCTCATCAGAGCCCCCTCCACACTTGTGTCCCTCATCAGAGCCCCCTCCACACTTGTGTCCATCATTAGAGCCCCCTCCACACTTGTGTCCCTCATCAGAGCCCCTTTCATACTTGTGTCCCTCATCAGAGCCCTCTCCACACTTGTGTCCCTCATCAGAGCCCCCTCCACACTTGTGTACCTCATCAGAGCCCCCCTCTATACTTGTGTCCCTCATCAGAGCCCCCTTCTTACTTGTGTCCCTCATCAGAGACCCCTCCACACTTGTGTCCCTCATCAGAGCCCCCTCCACACTTGTGTCCCTCATCAGAGCCCCCTCCACACTTGTGTCCCTCATCAGAGCCGTGTCCACACTTGTGTCCCCATCAGAGCCGTCTCCACACTTGTGTCCCCATCAGAGCCCCCTCCACACTTATTTACCTCATCAGAGCCCCCTCCACACTTATTTACCTCATCAGAGCCCTCTCCACACTTGTGTCCCTCATCAGAGCCCTCTCCACACTTGTGTCCCTCATCAGAGCCCCTCCACACTTGTGAACCTCATCAGAGCCCCCTTCATACTTGTGTCCCTCATCAGAGCCCCCTTCTTACTTGTGTCCCTCATCAGAGACCCCTCCACACTTGTGTCCCTCATCAGAGCCCCCTCCACACTTGTGTCCCTCATCAGAGCCCCCTCCACACTTGTGTCCCTCATCAGAGACCCCTCCACACTTGTGTCCCTCATCAGAGCCCCCTCCACACTTGTGTCCCTCATCAGAGCCCCCTCCACACTTGTGTCCCTCATCAGAGCCGTGTCCACACTTGTGTCCCCATCAGAGCCGTCTCCACACTTGTGTCCCCATCAGAGCCCCCTCCACACTTATTTACCTCATCAGAGCCCCCTCCACACTTATTTACCTCATCAGAGCCCTCTCCACACTTGTGTCCCTCATCAGAGCCCTCTCCACACTTGTGTCTCTCATCAGAGCCCCTCCACACTTGTGAACCTCATCAGAGCCCCCTTCATACTTGTGTCCCTCATCAGAGCCCCCTCCACACTTGTGTCCCTCATCAGAGCCGTCTCCACACTTGTGTCCCTCATCAGAGCCGTCTCCACACTTGTGTCCCCCATCAGAGCCCCCTCCACACTTGTGTCCCCCTCAGAGCCCCCTACACACTTGTGTCCCTCATCAGAGCCCCCTTCATACTTGTGTGCCCATCAGAGCCCCCTCCACACTTGTGTCCCTCATCAGAGCCCCCTCCACACTTGTGTCCCTCATCAGAGCCCCCTCCACACTTGTGTCCCTCATCAGAGCACCCTTCATACTTGTGTCCCTCATCAGAGCCCCCTTCATACTTGTGTCCCTCATCAGAGCCCCCTCCACACCTGTGTCCCTCATCAGAGCCCCCTCCACACTTGTGTCCCTCATCAGAGCCCCCTCCACACTTGTGTCCCTCATCAGAGCCGTGTCCACACTTGTGTCCCCATCAGAGCCGTCTCCACACTTGTGTCCCCATCAGAGCCCCCTCCATACTTATTTACCTCATCAGAGCCCCCTCCACACTTATTTACCTCATCAGAGCCCTCTCCACACTTGTGTCCCTCATCAGAGCCCTCTCCACACTTGTGTCCCTCATCAGAGCCCCCTCCACACTTGTGTACCTCATCTGAGCCCTCACCACACATGTGTCCCTCATCAGAGCCGTCTCCACCCTTGTGTCCCCATCAGAGCCGTCTCCACGCTTGTGTCCTACATCAGAGCCCCCTCCACACTTGTGCCCCTCATCAGAGCCCCCTTCATACTTGTGTCCCTCATCAGAGCCCCCTCCACACGTGTGTCCCTCATCAGAGCCCTCTCCACACTTGTGTCCCCATCAGAGCCCCATACACACTTGTGTACCTCATCAGAGCCCTCTCCACACTTGTGTCCCTCATCAGAGCCCTCTCCACACTTGTGTCCCTCATCAGAGTCCCCTTCATACTTGTGTCCCTCACCAAAGCCCCATTCATACTTGTGTCCCTCATCATAGCCCCCTCCACACTTGTGTCCCTCATCAGAGCCCCTCCACACTTGTGTACCTCATCAGAGCCCCCTTCATACTTGTGTCCCTCATCAGAGCCCCCTCCACACTTGTGTCCCTCATCAGAGCCCCCTCCACACTTGTGTCCCTCATCAGAGCCCCCTCCACACTTGTGTCCCTCATCAGAGCCCCCTCCACACTTGTGTCCCTCATCAGAGCCCCCTCCACACTTGTGTCCCTCATCAGAGCCCTCTCCACACTTGTGTCCCTCATCAGAGCTATCTCCACACTTGTGTCCCTCATCAGAGCCCCCTCCACACCTGTGTCCCTTACCAGAGACCCCTCCACACCTGTGTCCCTCATCAGAGTCCCCTTCATACTTGTGTCCCTCATCAGAGCCCCCTCCACACTTGTGTCCCTCATCAGAGCCCCCTCCACACTTGTGTCACTCATCAGAGCCCCCTCCACACTTGTGTCCCTCATCAGAGCCGTCTCCACACTTGTGTCCCTCATCAGAGCCGTCTCCACACTTGTGTCCCTCATCAGAGCCGTCTCCACACTTGTGTCCCTCATCAGAGCCCCCTCCACACTTGCATCCCCCATCAGAGCCCCCTTCATACTTTTGTCCCTCATAAGAGCCCCATCCACACTTGTGTCCCTCATCAGAGCCCCCTTCATACTTGTGGCCCTCATCAGAGCCCCCTCCACACTTGTGTCCCTCATCAGAGCCCCCTCCACACTTGTGTCCCTCATCAGAGCCCCCTTCATACTTGTGTCCCTCATCAGAGCCCCATCCACACCCCCCTGAACATCTACATCCCCATCAGAGCCACCACACACACAGTTTTGTCCCCCCATCAGAGTCCCCCCTCTATACTTGTGTCCCCAGCCTCCCCTAGCACATTCTTTTCCCCATCACCATCTGCTATTTCCCCGTAGATCAGTGTGTTCTGTGCTGCTTCTCTGACGAGCTAGTTTAGAGCAGACACACTGCACTTCCCGGGTCCCACCCCTCTTACACAGACAAGCTGTTACAGCAAAAATGACACTTAATCTAACTCCAGGGGAGGAGCTGGGAGGTGCAGCAGGTCTGCACTGAAACATAGGCTTTGTTGGGACACTCCCCTCAATGCCTGTCAGAAGGCAAAGCAAGCCCCGCAATTCGAGCAGAGTCCGTCCCTGCAGTGAGTCTGATGACTGAAGCTGCGGGCCGGACAAAACGTCCTAGCGGGCCGGATGTGGCCCGTGGGCCGTACTTTAGAGACCCCTCGTACATTGTACCCCTACCATTTCACGAAGAAAGTGTAAAAAAAAACAAAAACACACAGACACCTTGGAAAAGTCCTTTATTAAAAATTAAAACTAAAAAACCCATTCCAGCGATGTAATCCAATGTCCCACGGCGATCCAATGTCCAGCACTGCAGTCTCCGCTCCACATAAAACGTCATTGGCTGAGCGGACCTACACTGCGGAGGAAGTTCCCCATCTGGTCCGCTCAGCCAATGACGCAGGCGGGGTCTGAGGTATGAGGGGGCGGGGGCGACCTCGTATCTCAGACCCCGCCTACGTCTTGGCTGAGTGGACCTGATGGGGAACTTCCTCCGCAGTGTAAAAAATTAATAGACCCACCCTTCTCACGTTCCCCATCAGGTAGCTCGTGATGGGGAACGTGAGAAGGGGCGGGTCTATTCATTTTTTTATACTGAAGAGGAAGTTCCCCATCAGGTCCGCTTAACCAATGACATAGGCGGGGTCTGAGATACGAGGGCGCCCCCGCCCCCTTGTACCTCAGACCCCGCCTACGTCATTGGCTGAGCGGACCTGATGGGGAACTTCCTCAGCAGTGTAGGTCCGCTCAGCCAATGACCTTTCGAGTGGAGACTGCAGTGCTGGACATCGGATCGCTGTGGGACACTGGATTACATCGCCGGAATGTTTTTTTTAATTTTTAATAAAGGACTTTTCCAAGGTGTCTGTGTTTTTTTTTTACACTTTCTTTGTGAAATGGTAGGGGTACAATTTACCCCTTACCAATTCACATAGGGGGGCGGGATCTGGGGTTCCCCTTTGTTAAAGGGGTCTTCCAGATTCCGATAAGCCCCCTGCCCGCAGACCCTCACAACCACCGGGCAAGTGTTGTGGGGATGAGGCCCTTGTCCCCATCAACATGGGGACATTCTCCCGATGTTGAGGGCATGTGGTCTGGTACGGTTCAGGAGGGGGGGCGCTCTCTCGTCCCCCCCTCTTTTCCTGCGGCCTGCCAGGTTGCGTGCTCGGATAAAGGGTCTGGTATGGATTTTTGGGGGGACTCCACACCATTTTTTTTTAAATTTGGGGTGGAGTTCCCCTTAAAATCCATACCAGACCTGAAGGGTCTAGTATGGATATTTGGGGGGAACCCCACGTCATTTTTTTTTAAATTTGAAGCAGGGTTCCCCTTAATATCCATACCAGACCTGAAGGGCCTGGTAATTGAATTTGGGGGGACACCCACGCATTTATTTTATTTTTTTATCAATGACTTTTCTCTGTATTGCCGGGAGCCGACAATTCATTATAGCCGCGAGTGCTTTTAAATGACTTTTTTTCCTTCAGAAATGACATTTTGTGCAGGGACAGTTCTAAGCAACGGAAACAAGCGCTGCTTTACAGGCATACTATACACCCCCCCCCCCCCCCCAGGTACGAAATTTAAAGGAATATTTCACTTTTATTGTTTCACTATTAAAATCACTGCTCCCGAAAAAACTGCAGTTTTTAAAACTTTTTTTTGCATTGATACATGTCCCCTGGGGCAGGACCCGGGTCCCCAAACACTTTTTATGACAATAACTTGCATATAAGCCTTTAAAATGAGCACTTTAGATTTGTCCCATAGACTTTTACGGGGTGTTCTGCGGCTTTTCGAATTCGCCGCGAACACCCCAAATTGTTCGCTGTTCGGCGAACATGTGAACAGGCAATGTTCGAGTCGAACATGAGTTCGACTCAAACTCGAAGCTCATCCCTAATAATATGTATGGTCACCTTAAGAGGTTGTGAAATAGTAATGAGGGAGGTATGGTCAAGACTGGTAATACATGCCCTATCACACCCTTTTCTGTAATGCAACAACACAATGAATGAGGGGAGTTGATCTACAGGAAGTGATGCAAGCGGAAATAATTTTTTTAAACTCAGACAGAAACATAATATTTCAAACCTTTTGTGAATGAGGTAAGTGAGAGACAAGAACATTGGGATGGCTGGGGCAAAAATTATATTACAAAAGGATTCTATTTATTATGAAAAGTGAAATTCTGCCTGAAAAAGTAAACGTCATACTTACCTGCTCTGTGTAAAGTTTTGCACAGAGCAGTCCCGATTCTCCGCTTCTCGGGTCCCCCACTGGCACTCTGGGCCCCTCCCCTTTGTGAGTGCCCCTATAGTAAGCAACTTTTATTGGGGGTACTCGTGCATGCTTACTCCTGAGGCTGCTCATCTCTGCCAATGGCTCCTGCTGCTGCAGGAGAGATAGACCCAGTAGAGCCTTGTCTCTTGTGCACATCACTGGATCAGGATTGGGCTTACGTAAGTATTAGGGGGTGCTGAAGGGGCAGACAGACACTGAAGGTTTTTTACCTTTTTGCCTTTATGTACAGACTACAGTAATGTAGGCTTTAGGCCGGGTTCACACTTGTGCGACACGACAGCCGTCCTTCTTTGGATCTGACTTTGCCCTGCGACATGAAGCCGACATATGTCCGACTTTCAATGAACGGGGATCCGACTTGGATCCCCGCCAATACCAGGCAGTGTGTTTGGTATAAATCCTGAGCGGGAACTCCAGGCCAAATTTTAAATAAAAAACCGGCATGGGTTCCCCCTACAGGGGCATACCAGGCCCTTGTGTCTGGTATGGATTTTAAGGGGAACCCCTACGCCGAAAAAACGGTGTGGGGGTTCCCCCAAGATCCAAACCAGACCCTTATCCGAGCACGCAACCTGGCAGGCCGCAGGGGAAGAGGGGGGACGAGAGAGCATCCCCCCCTCCCTCCTGAACCGTACCAGGCCGCATGCCCTCAACATGGGGGGTTTGGTGCTTTGGGGCAGGGGGGCGACCTGCGGCCCCTCCACCCCAAAGCACCCTGCCCCCATGTTGATGAGGACAGGGCCTCTTCCCGACAACCCTGGTCGTTGGTTGTCGGGGTCTGCGGGTGGGGGCTTATCGGAATCCAGGAGCCCCCCTTTAAGGGGGCCCCCAGATCCCGGCCCCCCACCCTATGTGAATGAGTATGGGGTACATCGTACCCCTACCCATTCACCTGGTGGAAAAAATGTCAATAAAAAAAACACACACAGGTTGTTAAAGTAATTTATTGCACAGCTCCGGGGGTCTCTTCCGACTCTGGGGGTCTCTTCCATCTTCGGGGGTCTCCGGTGACATCTCTGCGCTCTCCGGTTCTTTCTTCCTTCTGCCGGGCCTCCACTATCTTCTTCCAGCTTCCAGATTTAAAATTTGGTCTGGAGTTCCCCCTCAAGAGCAGCAGAGCACAAGTCGCATGCCAAAGTCGGATCATGCAAGACTGCGGTCCGACTTTGATCCGACTTCAATGATAGTCAATGGGCTGAAGTCGGATCAAAGTCAGATCAAAGTAGTACAGGGAGCATTTTCAAAGTCGGGCCGACATGTGTCGGACCAGTTAAGACGGCTCCCATAGGGAAACATTGATTTTCACACGTCATGCGACATGAGCTCCCAATGTCGGAGCGTTTGTCGCCCCAGTGTGAACCCGGCCTTTAATTACTATATTTGACTTAGATGATATACAATTTATAGGAAACAGAACTGCGAAAATACACCTGCACAGCCATTCCTTTCCACCATTTTCCTCAAGAGATCCTCTATAGCTGGATGATGCTGTAAACAAAGGGCTTGCTGATTATGACAAAAGCTACTTTTCTTTTGTTGGGGGCTTTGTTGAAGTAAAAAATAGTAAGTGCTCATGTACAGAGTAACCGTCAGAATTGACACAAAAAGCCACAGGGATATAAACTGGTTATTGACTATAAGATAACCAATTGAGTATTATGAATGAGCAAATGTTGTAATCTGGAGAGTGCTTATTCCTTAGGGTGTGCACTGTGATGAGTGGTGAGGAGTATTTGGAGACTGTTTAAACATCATTACCAAAGACATGGTCCTGGAAGATGAGGAATTGTTTAAGAGTGCACTCTTTCATGATATGCCCAGTTTTATTTGGACTTTTATTTGGTTATTGCAGAATATGATTGATATAATTGTAATTATTGATGTAAAATTTCAATTGTTGTCTGTTAGAGACTTTATATACATATTTAGCATTTCATAAGTTTGAGAACACTAGGAGCGCTGGGCTATACACTTACAGCATTTATTCATTGCCATCACTGTTAAGGAGCACAGCAGCTTAATTCGGCCATAAATGCTTCAACATTTGCCCGGTTTAGCAGGAACTGGCCAAATTCGATCTGGCTATGAGCAGGCTGGTTTTACTGACGTCGATCCATCAGTCATCACTGCTGGTGGCTATAGCAGTGAACATTATATTCTGCCGGTGGAAAAGGCTGCCTATACTCTCCATCTGCAGAACACAACTGCAGGAGGGAGTCAGTGTTGATGGAGGAATCAAGCAATTTTATTTCCTTCAATGCAGGAAAGAAAATTGCATAAGGTATGGCCTGTCTTAGCTTACCACTTTTGTGATAAGAAAGCACAGAGATAAATACATTTTGACAAAATCATTGTTGCTGAGCAGATGAGTAGAGATGGCCTTGTGGTTCGCCCCGCGGTCAGTTTGCGGCAAATTTTGCGCATTCGCGATCCGCGAAACCGGCGGCTATATGGCGCTATTCGCGGCCGGTTCGTGGCCGCCATATTCTTTTACATTGTGGAACTTTGACCTATGACACATCCATCATGTGGTACAGGACAGCCAATTGAGACATTTCAGCAGATGGACATACCCCCTACCTTATAAATAGACCTGATCTGGCTGCCATTTTACATTCTGTTATTTGTCAGCGTAGGGACAGGTTGCTGTGTGGAGCAGGGACAGACTGTAATCCTAGCTATTAGGTCCACAAAAGTCCTTTTAAGGACTTGTATAGGTGTACAATTGTTTCGTGTGCAGTATATAGGGGTGTAATACACTTTTAGTTCATTTCAATTGTGCAGCATTGGGACTGCAGTGCTGAGCGGTTCTGCAGCTGTCTTTAGTCAGTGTAGGAAGGTTGCTGTGTGTGTACTAGCAGGGACAGACTCTACTAAAACAAAAGTCCTTCTAAGGACTGGTAAAGGTGTACAGTCCACAAAAGTCCTTTTAACCACTTGTCCCCCGCCCACTGTCAATTGACGGCGGGCAGAGGACACTCTCGTTCTGGGAGGACGTCATATGACGTCCTCCCTTTAAAACGAGCTAGGAGGCGCGCGCGCGCCCGCCGCGTTCACAAGGCCCCGATGCGCGTGCCCGGCGGCCGCGATTGCCGCCCGGCACCCGCGATTGCCCGGGAAACGAGCAGGAAAGTGGATCTCTGTGTGTAAACACAGAGATCCACGTCCTGTGAGGGAGAGGGGACCGATGGTGTGTCCCTTGTACATAGGGACAACCATCGGTCACCTCCCCCAGTCAGTCCCCTCCCCCCACAGTAAGAACACATTGAGGGAACATATTTAACCCCTTCCCGCCCCCTAGTGGTTAACCCCTTCCCTGTCAATCACATTTATACAGTAATCAATGCATTTTTATAGCAGGGATCGCTGTATAAATGTGAATGGTCCCAAAAATGTGTCAAAAGTGTCCGATGTGTCCGCCGCAATATCGCAGTCACAATAAAAATCGCAGATCGCCGCCATTACTAATAAAAAATAAAAAAAAATAAAAATGCTATAAATCTATCCCCTATTTTGTAGTCTCTATAACTTTTGCGCAAACCAATCAATACGCGCTTATTGCGATTTTATTTTTTATTTTTTACCAAAAATATATAGAAGAATACGTATCGGCCTAAACTGAGAAAAATTTTATTAAAAAAAAAAATGGGTATTTATTATAGCAAAAAGTAAAAAATAGGATTTTTATAACAGCTTACCTGTAAAATCCTTTTCTTGGAGTACATCACGGGACACAGAGCGACATAGTCATTACTAATGGGTTATATGGATACCTTCAGGTGCTGGCACTGGCAACTTCCAAAACCGGAAGTACCCTCCCCTATATAAGCCCCTCCCATCCGGGAGCACCTCAGTTTTGTAGCAAAGCAATAAGTGTCCCTAAAGAGGGGTGGGAGCTCTGTGTCCCGTGATGTACTCCAAGAAAAGGATTTTACAGGTAAGCTGTTATAAAAATCCTATTTTCTTTCTCGTACATCACGGGACACAGAGCGACATAGTCATTACTAATGGGATGTCCTAAAGCAATGCCCAACGAGGGGGGGGATACACCATACATAAGCTGAGCGCTATCAGACATGAGGATCTTTTGCGGCCTGCAACACACTGCGCCCAAAGGCGACATCCTCCTGACTTCTAACGTCCACCTGGTAGAACCTAGTAAACGTGTGTGCTGAAGACCATGTTGCGGCCTTACAGATTTGAGCCAGGGAGGCCTGGTGATGCGCTGCCCATGAAGTTCCAACTGCTCTCGTGGAGTGCGCTCTAACTTTGAACGGAGGCGGTCTCCTTCTCAAGCCATAGGCTTGCATTATGACCTTTCGAATCCACTTGGCTAAAGTAGATTTTGACGCTGCCTGACCCCTTCTGGGGCCTTCCGGCAGAATAAACAAAGTATCCGTTCTGCGAATCTGAGCAGTGGCTTTTAGATAAGCTTTAACTGCTCTTACTACATCCAAAGAATGCAATAACTTTTCCTCTACCGAAGTAGGTTTGGGGAAAAAAGAAGGAAGAACCACATCTTGGTTCAAATGAAACCTCGATACCACCTTAGGAAGAAAGGCTGGATGAGGGCGTAACACTACTCTATCCTTATGGATAACCAGATATGGCTCCTTACAGGACATAGCTGCTAATTTCGACACTCTTTTAGCCGAACAAATGGCTACTAGAAAAATCAATTTCCTGGTGAGAAGAACCAAAGAAATATGCTGTAATGGTTCAAATGGTTGTTTCTGTAGAACCGACAGAACCAAGTTTAGATCCCATGGACATATGGGAATATTAACCGGAGGACTAATACGCATCACTCCTTGTATAAAGGCTTTGACTAGTGAATGCGAAGCCAAGGGCCTTTGAAAAAATATTGACAAGGCCGAAATCTGACCCTTGATAGTACTCAAGGCAAGCTTCCTATCTACAGCCCATTGTAGGAAGTCCAGAATCCTACCTATTACGTATTTACGTGGATGCCATTTCTTGGCCTCACACCAGGCGATGTACGCCTTCCAGATTCTATAGTAGATCTGCCTGGATACCGGCTTCCTGGCATTGATCATGGTAGATACCACAGAATTAGAGAGCCCTCTCTTTTTTAGAATGTGGGCTTCAATAGCCAGGCCGTCAAACCTAGGGCTGGTAAAGAAGGGTGGTATATCGGTCCTTGCGAAAGCAGGTCCGGACGACGTGGGAGAGTCCAAGGACTCCCCACTGACATTTTACAATCTCTGCGTACCACGCTCTTCGGGGCCACGCTGGAGCCACCAGAATCACTGGTTTCTTTTCTACCCTGATTCTGCGGAGTAATCGAGGTAACCATTGTGGCGGTGTGAATGCATATATCAGCTTGAACTGATCCCAAGGGAACACTAGGGCATCCGAGCCGCAAGCTAGGGGATCCCTTGTCCGAGAGACAAACCTGTCCACCTTTGCGTTGAATCTGGATGCTAGAAGATCTACATCCGATGTTCCCCACCGCTGACATATTGTCCAGAAAACCTCGGGGTGAAGGGACCCTTCCTCTGGGCATAATTGCTGGCGACTTAGAAAGTCCGCCTTCCAATTCTCCACTCCTGGAATGAATACCGCAGATATGGCTGGGACATATCTTTCTGCCCATTTCAGGATGTAATTTACTTCCCTCTGGGCTGCACGACTCCTGGTGCCCCCCTGATGATTGATATATGCCACTGCTGTGGCATTGTCTGATTGAATTCTGACAGGGGCCCCTTGGAGTTTGGATGTCCATGCTACTAGGGCATACCGGGCTGCTCGTATCTCTAAGAGATTGATGGGCAGGGCCTTTTCTGCATCCGACCATCTGCCCTGGAGAGACTATTGCTCCAGTACTGCTCCCCAGCCTATAAGGCTGGCATCTGTAGTGACCACCTTCCAAGAAATCGGACTGAAGGATTTCCCTTTTTCCAGATTCTGGGGAACCAACCACCAACGGAGGCTCTTGCGAACGGAAGGGGACAAGGACATTGTAAGTCTAGGGCCTGAACTTTTTTGTTCCAGGCTGACAGTATGGCCCCTTGCAAATTCCTTGAATGGAATTGACCGTAGGGTACTGCTTCGAATGATGCCACCATTTTTCCCAGCAGCCTCATGCACAGGCGTATGGACGGCTGTCTTTTTTGTACCCACTAAGTGGATCAAATCTTTCAAAGACAACACCTTTCCTCGAGGCAAGAATATTTTTCTCTGGCCTGAATCCAACCTTAGCCCCAAGTATTCCAGACATTTGACTGTTTTTTAGGGCTGACTTGTCTCGGTTGATAATCCAACCGTGAGATTCCAGATACTTGATTGTCTTGTGAACGACCACGTCTAGTTTTTTCACTGAGTGGTCTATCAGCAACAAGTCATCTAGATATGCCATTATCATTACACCTTGTGTTCTTAGATTGGCCAATAAAGGGCCAGAATTTTTGTAAACACTCGTGGTGCTGTGGCCAAACTGAAGGGTAAGACTCTGAACTGAAAATGGCGCCCTTCTACTGCAAAGCGTAGAAATTTTTGGTGGACTGGAAAGATGGGAATGTGCAAATAAGCATCTTTGATGTCGATTGCGGCTAACCAATCCTCCCCTTGTAGGGCAGTGGCCACCGATCGGATCGACTCCATCGGAAAGTCCTGATATACAGGAATTTGTATAGCCCTTTTAGAATTAATATGGGCCTCCCGTCCGTGTTTGCTTCGGGACTGTAAAGAGGTTTGAGTAAAACCCGAACCCTCATTCTTCCAGGGGAACCTCCATAATTACTACTTGGAGCAATAGTTGTTCTAGTGCCAACAGGAGGGACTCTCTCTTCCGGGGATCCCTTGGCACGTTTGACCTCAAAAATGGGAAGGAGGAGAGTCTTTTAACTCCAAACTGTATCCCAAACATACTGCGGAGAGCACCTATCTGTCTTGATCGTGTCCCGCCAGGTCTCTTGCGAACAACTGGAGTCCTCCCCCCACCCGACTGAGTGGGGGCAACCCTTCAATGAATTTAACTTTGGGGGAGGTTTTGTACCTCCCCTGACCCAGGGTTTCTCATTACCCTGCTATTGTCCCTGTTTTTTTACCCCCGGGAATTGACCGAGGAGGCCGTCGGAACTGTTACAAAGCCGATGCCCCAGGGACTGGAGAAGCAGGCCTCTTAAAGAGGGACCTCTAACTCTGTTTTTAACCGGCAAGAGCGTATTTTTACCGCTGGAAATTTTCTGGATATATTTGTCCAGGTTTTCCCTGAATAAGCGTTCACCATGAAATGGGACGCTAACCAGCCATTCTTTACAGGGAGCTTCAGCAGACCAGTTTTTGAGCCATAGAAGCCTACGCATATGTACTATAGACAGCGTAAGGCGGGAGGCCTGATGGACTGAATCCTTTAGGGCAAGGCCTGCTGATCTGTCAAGTCCCTCAAGACCTGTTTCAACTGATCCTTCACTGCTTAGCAGACCTCACTGCTGGTTGTGTCACCAAGCTTGCTGTAGAAAGAAGCAGACTTTCATAAGGACTCCAATCTTTTATCTATTGGGTTCTTGAACATTTGGACATTATCCATTGGATATGTCAGTGATTTATACATACAAGAGATGGCTGTGTCCACTGTAGGGACCTTCCATTTTTTGATGAACTTATCCTCCATGGGATAGACCACCGGAAATCTCTTGGGGGAATAAATATTTTCTCAGGACGTTCCCAATCCTGGTAAATGAGTCCTTTCAGTAAAGGGTGAAGTGGAAAAGAACAGACAGTCTGGGGGCTTCTAGCGACCCCAACGAGGATACAGTAGTGGTTGATGGTTCCGCAAGGTGCATTTTTAAATGCTGATCGGACCATGTTAGTCAGAGACTGAACCCATAATCTTTCAGCTTGAGATGCTGAGAAAAGGTTCCCCCACTGTTGATTCCTCTATAACAGAATCAACCTTATCCTGATCCCCTTCAGGCAGGTCGATCCCTGTATGGGACTGTTGCTCTGCTAACAGGCACTCTGAAGGAGGAGACGGAGATCGGGCGTGCTTTCCCTGACAGGGAGGCAGCGATCAATGTTGACAATCTCTCTCTAATCCTCCCAGAGCTGAGGAAAAAACCTCCTCTGTTACATACACAGGAGCAGGTGAACTGAGGACAGCCACAGTACCAAGTACCCCTGCGGGGTCTCTACGGTCACTTACCTCTGAACTTCAGGGGAGACTGGTGCAGCAGAAGCATGCCCAAGATCCTCAGAGCCCGATGAGACCCCCTTCGCTTCCTGGAAGATTCAGTTCCGGAGCTTCTGGACGGCATATTCCTAAGCCTAAAGCTGAGGTATTCCAGCCGTAATACACCACTTTTACTGAGAATAGTCTAGCACAATTGCTGCTATATCACAGTTGGTGTCTACTAAAGTGCCTTTCTAGGGGATGCCTGCATCAACCGCCTCTGTGTGCCTTTATACTGTTGCTAGCTCTGTCTGTGCACTTCAATAGCCAGCTATAATGTGCTTTAAAACACGCTGGACGCCCGCACATGCGCAGTAGCGCCGCGGCGCACACCTGAGCGTCATCCACCCGCTCCGCCCCTTTTTCCAGATCGCCTCTATATATAGAGGCGCGTGCTCGCGCGCAGGCACGTGCGCCTTCGGCGCCTTTTTTGAAAACAATAAGGAGCTAGATGGGAGCCAGGGTCCCTTTGCCGCAGGGCCCGGGGATGGATGAGCGCAGCAACAGGGCAGAGGAGACAGCTTCCCAGCAAAGAACATACCAACTGCCTGGATTTGATTCTGGAAGAAAAAAATCCACATTACAAGAAAAAGAACCATAGCGGCCTCTAGTGTCTAACACAGGTACCGCGGTCTTACATTTTAATTTTTTTTTTCCTTGCCTACTATTAATTTTTTTTACATTTTCTCAGTAGTAACAGGCATACACAGAATATTAGCGGGAATACCTTAGGTAACAGGCAGAAAGACAAAATAGGCTTGGGGGTCCCTCAATAGAACCAAGTTCCCGAGGGCCCCCACTTACCTTTTCCTCGCCGCAGGACTCTGTTTGGTCCACAGAAGCCCAAACTTCACCTATCACGGCAGGCATTGTAATCAAACCTTCAGGGACCGGGTTCCCAAGGATTCCACTCCCCTGGACCTGTATAGCACCCTGCACAGAAAACATCTTGGTCGTGGGTATGACCAAAGCTCTGGATCCCAGGGTCCAGCCCTCCTAAGAGAGGCATTACAGGCAAAACCTTGCTCTTCTCTGCAAGGCCCGGGTACCGACCGTTTAGCTATGAAGCTTTTTTGGTCGGATCCGGAATAGCTTACTGAGGCCCAAAAGAACCTGTACGCAAGCTCAGTGAAAAACACATGTTACTTCTTGGCCAACACCTTAGACACTGGCAAAAAACTGAGGTGCTCCCGGATGGGAGGGGCTTATATAGGGGAGGGTACTTCCGGTTTTGGAAGTTGCCAGTGCCAGCACCTGAAGGTATCCATATAACCCATTAGTAATGACTATGTCGCTCTGTGTCCCGTGATGTACGAGAAAGAAAATAGTGTTTTTTTTCCAAACTGGACGCTCTTCTTTTGTTTATAGCGCAAAAAATAAAAACCGCAGAGGTGATCAAATACCACCAAAAGAAAGCTCTATTTGTGGGAAAAAAAGGACGCAAATTTCGTTTGGGAGCCACGTCGCACGACCGCACAATTGTCATTCAAAGTGTGACAGCGCTGAAAGCTGAAAAATGGCTTGGGCAGGAAGGGGGTTTTCGTGCACAGTAGGGAAGTGGTTAAGGACTGGTATAGGTGTACTATTTTGTGTGCAGTAAATAGGGGTGTACTACACACATAAAATACTCTAGGAAGAATAGTATAGTGCATTTCTACTGTGCAGCTTCTGAGCGGTTCTACAGCTGTCTTTAGTCAGTGTAGGAAGGTTGCTGTGTGTGTACTAGCAGGGACAGACTCTACTAAAACAAAAGTCCTTCTAAGGACTGGTATAGGTGTACAGTCCACAAAAGTCCTTTTATAGGTGTACTATTTTGTGTGCAGTAAATAGGGGTGTACTACACGCATAAAATACTTTCACATATAGGAAGAATAGTATAGTGCATTTCTACTGTGCAGCTTCTGAGCGGTTCTGCAGCTCTTTTCTCAGTTTAGGTAGAAGTTGCCGCTGTGTGTCACAGGCACAGACTAGCGACTAAAATCGCTAACCAATAAAGCTCCACAAAAGTTCATTTTAAGGACTGGTATAGGTGGACTATTTGGTGTGCAGTATATAGGGGTCTAATACACGCATAAAAAACTTTCAAACATACTATATAATATATACTATTGTGAGGGGGTTAGCTCGGCAGCGGGTGTGTGTGACCCCCGGGATGGGCTCCCCACACAAAAACAGGCCCAGCAAACGGAGGTTGTGGTTTTCAAAATCAAAAAGGTGCGGTTTATTTTCTATTTACAGTGACAAAACACAGCAAAGCAAAAGAAACATAAACAAAATAAATCCTGGTCAACTTGACCTCTGACTAAACATACAGGTTTCCTAACTAACAACTGGGATCAGCCTAGTGCTGTCCTAGTCCCTAAGTCCCTGGTTTTAAATGTCCAAGCAAATAGCCACACAGGCTTTGTCTCACCGCACAGGGGTTCACTCTCCCTAGACAGTCCACACAGGTCTGGGTCCAGGCATGAGCAAACACCTAATGAATCTGGGAGTTCTTATAGAGGCCTAAATGAGCTGACAAGCTTCAGCTGGTCTCATCAACTCCCTGTCTGCACGACGCCCCACACTCTCCCTAGAGGTATGAGTCATCCATGAGCCCACTAGCCTCAGCTGGGCTTATACAACTCTCCACCTAGTTGTATAAGTCGGCGTAAAGCCTGAATCTGGGCGAAATATATCTACCCCCCTGGATGCAACCAGGTGACTTTACCTTCCTGCTGTCACATACCCCCCCCCTCTTGTTTTAACCTCGGGGTTGGAACACCAGCAATCAGGCATTCATGTACTCGAGACAAAGCATCCACATTCCCCATTTGAACGCCAGGGCGATGCTTTACTGTGAAGTTGAATTCCTGGAGGGCCAGGAACCACCTATTCACTCTTCTATTTGTTTCCTTGTTTTGAGCCATCCACTTTAACGGAGCGTGATCCGTAACCATGTCAAAGTGCCTACCTAGCAGGTAGTACCAAAGGGAATCTAGAGCCCACTTCACCGCTAAACACTCCTTTTCAACGGTGGCGTAATTTACCTCATGGGACTTCAACTTCCTGCTGAGGTAAATGACTGGGCGCTCTTCCCCGTTCCAGACCTGGGACAATACTGCTCCTAACCCCACATCTGACGCATCACTTTGTACGACAAAGTCTTTAGAGAAGTCAGGTGAGTACAACACTGGCTGGCTACATAAGGCTTGTTTCAAGAATTGGAATGCTGCCTCAGCCTCGGGGGTCCATTTAATCATGACCGACCCTTTCCCCTTCGTCAGGTTGGTTAGGGGCACAGCCTTAGAAGCAAAGTGGGGAATGAATCGCCGATAATACCCAGCGATTCCCAGAAAGGCTCGTACCTGCTTCTTGCTGTTGGGACGTGGCCAACTCTGGATGGCCTCGATTTTGTTGAGTTGGGGTTTTATTACTCCCCTCCCAATGGTGTACCCAAGATATTTGGCCTCCTCCTGCCCAATGGTACACTTCTTGGGGTTAGCCGTAAACCCCGCTTCCCGAACAGAGTCCAGGACTGCTTGCACTTTTGGCAGATGTGAGGCCCAATCTGTGCTATGGACAATTACGTCATCCAGGTAAGCCGCAGCATACTTCCGATGGGGCCTCAGCATCTGGTCCATTTTCCGCTGGAATGTGGCCGGCGCATTCTGTAACCCGAACGGCATTCTTTTATATTGGAACGCCCCGTCTGGGGTTACAAATGCGGTTTTCTCTTTGGCCGACTTGGCCAGGGGGATTTGCCAATACCCTTTTGTGAGGTCAAGAGTCGTCATGTATCGGGCTGTTCCCAGCCGGTTGATCAACTCATCAATACGTGGCATGGGGTAGGTGTCAAATTTTGTAACTTTGTTCAACTGACGAAAATCGTTACAAAATCGCCAGCTCCCATCCGGTTTAGGCACCAACACAATGGGACTAGACCAATCACTTTGGGACTCCTCTATCACCCCTAAGTTCAGCATTTTCTGTACTTCCTCCCGTATTGCCTCCCGTCGGGCCTCTGGGATCCGATAGGGTTTTAACTTCACCCTTTCACCGGGTGGGGTAATGATGTCATGCTCTACCCCAGATGTTTGTCCCGGCAGCTCAGAGAATACCTCCTTGTTGCGAAGCACAAACTCCTTAACCTCCTGTTGTTGGGGTTGTGACAAGGTGGCTGCTATTCCAACCTCAGGAATCACGCAACCAGTTTGAGCTGGTGACCAAGTGTCTGCGACTAGGGACTCTCTATCCCTCCAGGCTTTCAACAGATTAACGTGATAGATCTGTTCGGGCTTCCGCCTTCCTGGTTGTCTGACCTTGTAATTCACTTCGCTCACTTTTTCCATTATCTCATAGGGGTCTTGCCATTTGGCAAGGAATTTACTTTCAACCGTAGGGACAAGTACCAGTATCCTATCCCCCGGGGAAAAGGTACGGGTCTTGGCTCCACGGTTGTACACTCTCTGCTGTGCTAACTGCGCTTGGGCCAAATGTTCCTTCACGATGGGCATTACCTGTGCAATTCGGTCTTGCATCAGGGCGACATGCTCAATCACACTCCTGTGGGGAGAACTCTCACTTTCCCAAGTTTCCTTGGCAATATCCAACAGCCCTCTTGGGTGTCTCCCATACAGTAACTCAAAGGGGGAGAATCCCGTAGAGGATTGGGGCACCTCCCTAATAGCAAACATCAGATAAGGAAGTAGACAGTCCCAATCCTTTCCATCTCTATCCACCACTTTCTTCAACATTTGTTTTAGGGTTTTGTTGAATCTTTCAACCAGCCCATCGGTTTGGGGGTGATACACAGATGTACGTAATTGCGTCACTTTGAACAATTTACACAGCTCCTTCATAACCCGGGACATAAAGGGTGTACCTTGGTCCATAAGCAGTTCTTTACAAATACCCACCCGGCTAAACACAAGAGATAGCTCTTTGGCTATGGTTTTGGCCAAGGTATTTCGGAGAGGGATCGCTTCTGGATAACGGGTGGCATAGTCCATTATAACTAATATGTATTGGTGCCCCCTAGCGGACTTGATTATAGGACCTACCAAATCCATGGCGATCCTCTCAAACGGGACCTCAATGATGGGTAGAGGGACCAGCGGGCTACGGAAATGTGGCATCAGGGCCAACCTCTGACACACAGGGCAGGAGGAACAATAATTTTCTATGTCCTTCATCACCCCCGGCCAATATAATCTCTGTAATACCCTCTCTCGGGTTTTCTCTGTCCCCAGATGACCTCCAAGAATGTGCCCATGGGCCAACTCCAACACCAACTTCCTGTAAGGTTTGGGCACCACAAGCTGCTCAACGGTTTCTTCTGCCCTTTTTGCCACCCGATACAGTAGGTCCTTCTCTACGCTGAAGTATGGGTAAGTGCAGGTATTATCTGGGTTCACTAACTCGCCATCTATTTTCACTACGTTTTCCCGTGCCTTTATTAGGGCGGGGTCTCTCAACTGTTCTGTGGCAAAGTTTTCCCTGTGAACCTCAAGATCAGAAAACTCCACAGATGGTAGGTTTTCGTCTGAGGAGGTGGGCTCCTCTCCAGTTTCTTGAGTCTCCCCTGCCAATACTGATAAGGGAAATTCCGGAGAGTCCTCACCACTCTCAGGGGAGTTCTGGCTATCACATTCCTGGTACATAGGGGCACCAGTGGGGGGCTCAGGATCATCCCACAGTTCCCAGAACTTCGGAAAATCCCTTCCCACAATGGCGTCATGCGGTAACTGAGATACTAAGCCCACTGGATGAGAGAGGGTACCTTTGGGGGTCTCGAAACACACTGTAGTCACTGGATACTCTCGGGTGTCCCCATGCACACAAATAACAGCTACCTTGCTATTCCCAGAGACCTCTGTTTTAACTAACTCAGCCTTTATCAGGGTCACAAGGCTACCTGAATCCAGCAATACCACAACATTTCTACCATTAACACACATTTTGCATAAATGTTTCTCAGTTCCTCGAATGGCAGTGCATGCGACTGTCGCACACAGCGACTGACGTCTGCCCGTCAGAAAGTCACACTGCATGGGTTCCTCCACAACCGGGCAATTGGCTGCAATATGTCCCGCTTGCCGGCAGCGGTAGCAAACGATCCTTCTTGCCGCCTCTTGAGCCGCTGATTTCCCAGGCTGTTCTCGCCAAACTTGGGGTAGAGCTCCCACCCTCTCACTCTCTCCACCCTCACCCCTTGGAATCCTCTTATCCGCCCCTGGGGATGGTCTGGTCTTAGGGTGGAAAGTCCGAGAGTCTCTGGAAGAGGCCGTCAGGTTCTCTGTAGCCAAGTATTTCTCCACACGATCCACAAGACCATCGGCCGTCTCTGGGTCTCCATGGCTTACCCACTTTTGGATGGCAGTAGGAAGAGCCTTCAAAAATCGATCCATTACAACACGTTCCACAATCTTTGGTGCGGACAAAGTCTCTGGCTGTAGCCACTTTCTGCTCAGGTGAATGAGATCATACATTTGAGACCTGGGGGGTTTTCCAAGCTGGAAAGTCCAGTTATGCACACGCTGAGCCCGGACAGCCTGGGTGACACCCAGCCTTGCCAATATTTCAGCTTTTATCATCACATAGTCTTTTGCTTGGTTAGGCTCTAGGTCATAGTAAGCTTTCTGCGATTCACCAGTTAACAGAGGAGCCACCAGTCCAGCCCACTGCTCCTCAGGCCACTTTTCTCTTTCAGCGGTCCTTTCAAATGTGGTCAAAAATACCTCTGGATCATCCTCTCCAGTCATTTTTGTCAATAAACGACTCACCCCAAAGGACGCGGTATTAGTGGGACGGCTTTCCTCACTGGTCTGCGGACGTTGCTGCATTGCTGCTTCCATCTGTTGTTGTAGTCTCTGCTCTTGCTTCTGCAACAGGTCTATGAAGCGGGCCTCAGATTGCTGCTGGGCTTGTTGCTGAGCCTCCAGACTCTGTTGCAAAGTTGCGTTTGTCTGCTGCTGGGCTGCAAGGCTCTGTTGATGAGCTTGCTGCTGGGCTGCGAAGTTCTGTTGTTGAGCTGCAAGGCTCTGTTGATGAGCTTGCTGCTGGGCTGCGAAGCTCTGTTGATGAGCTGCAAGGCTCTTTTGTAAACCTGCATTTGTCTGCTGTTGATTGGCATTTGCTAGAGCCAGCTGCTTCAGTATCTCCTCCATGCTGGCTTAAAAAAAAACTGCCACTGGTTCTCCACCAACTGTGAGGGGGTTAGCTCGGCAGCGGGTGTGTGTGACCCCCGGGATGGGCTCCCCACACAAAAACAGGCCCAGCAAACGGAGGTTGTGGTTTTCAAAATCAAAAAGGTGCGGTTTATTTTCTATTTACAGTGACAAAACACAGCAAAGCAAAAGAAACATAAACAAAATAAATCCTGGTCAACTTGACCTCTGACTAAACATACAGGTTTCCTAACTAACAACTGGGATCAGCCTAGTGCTGTCCTAGTCCCTAAGTCCCTGGTTTTAAATGTCCAAGCAAATAGCCACACAGGCTTTGTCTCACCGCACAGGGGTTCACTCTCCCTAGACAGTCCACACAGGTCTGGGTCCAGGCATGAGCAAACACCTAATGAATCTGGGAGTTCTTATAGAGGCCTAAATGAGCTGACAAGCTTCAGCTGGTCTCATCAACTCCCTGTCTGCACGACGCCCCACACTCTCCCTAGAGGTATGAGTCATCCATGAGCCCACTAGCCTCAGCTGGGCTTATACAACTCTCCACCTAGTTGTATAAGTCGGCGTAAAGCCTGAATCTGGGCGAAATATATCTACCCCCCTGGATGCAACCAGGTGACTTTACCTTCCTGCTGTCACACTATATACTATACTATATAATATATAGTGCATTTCAACTGTGCAGCATTTCTACTGTGCAGCTTCTGAGCGGTTCTGCTGCAGCTCTTTTCTCGGGTTTAGGGAGAAGTTGCTGCTGTGTGTCGCAGGCACAGACTAGTGACTAAAATCGCTAACCAATATAGCTACACAAAAGTTATTTTAAGGACTGGTATAGGTGTACTATTTTGTGTGCAGTAAATAGGGGTGTACTACACGCATAAAATACTTTCACATATAGGAAGAATAGTATAGTGCATTTCTACTGTGCAGCATTGTGACTGCTGAGAGGTTCTGCAGCGATACTACAAAGAGTGACAAACGCAATTAGAAAAAGTATTATAACTGCTGTGATAGACCAGTGGCCCCCGAAAACTACAGTTTGAAGCGGGGTGTTATATACCTTCTTCCACATATACTGCCCTTCTCTACAGCCTTTTGTCACAGGGTCATTTAAAAAGATGACAGGCAGAGGAAGAGGCAGGCCCTTCCGCAGGGGTGGTAGGGGAAGGGCATGAGCACCAGGCCGGAGCCAAAGTGGGAAGTTGCAGAAGGTGCGTTCGATTACTTCAAAGGACGCACCAGACTTGGTTGAGTGGCTCACTCAGCCTTACTCTTCTGCACCCTCCTCATCCTCTCTATCTGCACCCTCTTCACTCTCTGCTGTGTGCACCCCCAAAGACACTACCACCAACACCACCGCCACCATATACCCTCCGCTTGAGTCACAGGAATTATTTTCCGATCCATCACAAGACTTCTCCGATGCGCAGGCATTCTTGACATTGGATCAGGAAGAGGAGGTAGCAACAACCGCCACTCAGCAGTCTGACGACAGTACCCAGATCAGCCCAAGGATGTTGGTCCCCGCTGTTGCTGCCTACTCCGAGATCTCTAATGTTAGTGGTGGGGAAGGTGACGTAGATGATGATGTGTCTATGGACGTCACGTGGGTGCCCACAAGAGAGGACCAGGAGGGGAGTTCAGAGGGAGAGATGGACCAGCAGATAGGGAGGAAAGGAAGGCGGAACTTACATTGCACAGGAGGGAAAAACCAGACTGCTAATGTATCAGGACTCAGAGCGAGCCATCAACCATGTACGGTCACATCTGGCGCTCCCAGGACGCCGGCACATGGCTCCGCAGACTGGGCTTTTTTTAACGTGTCCGCTGCTGACAATTGTGTTGCCATCTGCAGCCTTTGCAGTCAACGCATAAGTCGCGGTAAGCCCAACACTCACCTAGGGATGACCGCCTTAAGAAGGCACATGAATTCCCATCACCGAGCCCAGTGGGAGCAACGCCGTCAGAACCCACAAAGCCAAACTCCAGGCTCTCACCGTCCAGCCTCTTCTACTACTTCTCCTCTCTCTTCACAGTTGTCCTCTACTCCACCTTCCATCATCCCGTCCCCAAGTTTATCTGGAAAAAGGCAGGCTTCCGTGGGCCAAATGTTCGAGCGTAAAAGAATGATGACGCCGGATAACCCTCTTGCCCAACGGTTGACCGCTGGCTTGTGAGAACTCCTAGCCCGCCAACTACTGCCATATAAACTGGTGGACTCTGAGGCCTTTCGAAAATTTGTGGCCATTGGAACACCACAATGGAAGGTCCCAGGAAGGAAATATTTCTCCCAGAAGGGCATCCCAGAGCTATATGGCCATGTTCAGCGGCAAGTGAATGTATCTCTGGCACACAGTGTCGGTGCCAAGATACATCTGACCACAGACACGTGGTCTAGCAAACACGGGCAGGGAAGGTATATTACTTTTACTGCCCACTGGGTGAACCTTCTGACGGCGGTCAAGCATGTAACCCGTGGCACCCGTGTAGATTTGGTTTTACCGCCACGGATTGCATGCAGGCCTGCCTCTTCTTCTCCTCCTCCTCCTACTCCATCCTCCCTCTCCTCCTCGGCTGACTCCTCCTCTTCCGCTGCTACCGTCTCTTCCGCTGCGCCGCCCAAGATCCCCAGAACCTATTCGACATGCCAGGTGAGACGTTGCCATGCTGTGCTGCGTCTGTTGTGCCTGGAAGCCAAGAGCCACACTGGCCCTGCACTCCTTTCAGCTTTGCATTCACAGGCAGATCAGTGGCTAACACCGCTCAATTTGACAGTTGGTAAAGTGGTGTGCGACAACGGTGCCAATCTGCTGAGCGCGTTGAAACAGGGCAAAATTACACACGTGCCATGCATGGCACACGTTTTGAACTTGGTCGTGCAGCGATTCGTTGTCAAATACCCTGGGGTCCAGGACGTCTTGCGGCAGGCAAGGAAAATCTCGGTCCATTTCAGAAGATCTTACACGGCCATGGCTTGCCTTGCTGACATTCAGCGGCGACACAATCTGCCGGTCAGACGTCTTATTTGTGACTGCCCGACGCAATGGAATTCAACCTTGTATATGCTTGATAGGCTGCTCCAGCAGAAACGTGCAGTTAACGACTACCTGTACGAACTCTGCGCCAGAACAGGTTCTGGGGATCTTGTTTTTTTTTCACCGCGTCAGTGGCTGCTCATGCGCAACGCATGCAGACTTTTGCGGCCATTTGATGAGATCACCAAACTGGTCAGTCGCAGCCATGGCGCCATCAGTGACATCGTACCTTATGCCTTCTTTATGAAGCGTGCATTGCGTTGTGTCATTGATCAAGCCGTCGAGGAGCAGGAGCAGGAAGATGAGGAAGTCGCAATGCTGGATGAATTCCCAGGGGGGGCTACTCTATCTGAGACAAGTCAACAACAGGAGTCTGAAGAGGAGTCAGAGGAGGATGGTGCCGGGGCGGATGAGGAGGAGCAAGAAGAGCATGCTTTAAACCTTTCTGGGATCCCTGCTGTTGTTGTTCGTGGATGGGGGGAAGAGATCGAGGACGACATTATCCTGGATGATGACGAGCAGGAGCCAGGCCACCACACTGCTTCCAGTTTAGTGCAAATGGGGGCCTTCATGCTCCAGTGTTTTAAGAGGGACCCCGTATAAAAAGCATAAAGGGCAAGGACCATTACTGGGTGGCAACGTACTTGGACCCCCGGTACAAACAAAAAATGGCAGAAATGTTACCACCATCACAGAGGGCTGTCAGAATGGAGCACTTCCAGGCCTTGCTTTGAGAAATGCTGCATTCTGCTTTTGCGTGCGCTGGCAGAGGAATTTCCACTCCCAGAGGAACAGTTGTGGATACCAATCCAACAACGCCTGCAAGAAGAGGGCGGTTTGAAGATGTCTTGGTCACTACTGATATGAGATCATTCTTTCAGCCGACCCATCGTTAGGTCTCATCCGGATCCAGCATCAGGGAATGCCTAGACCGACAGGTGTCCGACTACATCGGATTAACGGCCGATGTGGACGCTCTGAGAAGTGATGAACCCCTGGACTACTGGGTGGGCAGGCTTGACCTCTGGCCAGAGCTTGCACAATTTGCAATGGAACTGTTGGCTTGCCCCTCGTCCAGTGTCCTGTCCGAAAGGACGTTCAGCGCAGCAGGGAGGATCGTGACCGATAAGCGCACTCGCCTAGCTCACGACAGTGTTGACTACCTCACATTCATAAAAATGAATGAGGCATGGATCTCTGAGGAATTCAACACATGTGACCAGTAGACCATGTTTCATTCAAATTCCTCATGACAGGCCACAAATATCCACCACCACCTGTAACAATTATTCATGGTCCCTGTCTTCTTGGGTAAATACAGTGGCATAAAAGGCCTTTTATGTCCGTTGAATGCCTAATTTTTGGGGCCTGTAGTGCCCGAAACTTATTTATCCTGTGAATGCCTAATGTACCTCCAGCCACAGAATACAAAGTTCTTTGCTGTCAGATGAATGCCTGTTGGCTAAATTTTGGGGCCTGTACTGGCCGACACTTACTTCTTTATCCAGGCTGTGAATGCCTAATTTTTCAGACTGGAATTGAAAATCAATTCCGCTAAATTGTGGAACGGATGCGGACCCATTTTACAGACGTGTGAATGGACCCTATATGTATTTGACATGTATTTACCGGCTGCTGTCAGTTCTGGCTGATTTAGGCCGAGCTATTACAATAAAACCGAGCAATATTACAAAAAACGAAATAAACGTTATAACTGTATAAAAGATTTATATAACTTATAAAAAAAAAAAACATTTATGGCAACTTTTCCAATAGCAGGATCATCTCCTGCACCCCCTTCATAGCCTGGCCTTGCGTCTCTTCCATGGCCTTCTTGGGCTCCTGAATTGACAAAAAATTTCAGATAAGAAAAGAATGCTTGTTGTTGTCGATCACAAATTTGCTTAATACTTCTGTTATGTCATTGTCCATGTTGTGGGACTATGTGTGCACAGCTAGTAATTATTTTGTGGCTGCATATATGACCTGGAAGTTTTTAATGTTCGCCTCCCATTGAAATTAATGGGGCCTGCCGCGAACCCGCGGTTCGCAAACATTTACCCGTGTTCGCGTGATCGCGTTCGCGAACCATCCCGGGAGATGTTCGTCCATCCCTACAGATGAGGACCTTCTAGAGGAAGTATAATGCAATAAAATGAGATGGTAGGGTATAAATTAAACAATGGACTTCTGATCTTACTGTTTCTCCTGTTTGAGGATTGTCTCTAGTCAGGGTACCAGCCCCAGTATAGTAGGTCTATGAGAATGTGAGTTTTTTATCCAAACAATAATGAATTGCATTGCATTTATAGTATATAAAATTGTATCTAAAAAAGCAAAAAGGAAAAAAGGAAAGTGTACATAAATGTGCAATAATAATTTACATATAAGATATGTAGTCACTAATCAGCTTAAAACTTGCACTGGAAAATTACATATGATGAAAAAAAAGTTTTATTCTAGAGACTGTTAGGCAGCATAGAATAACTATACAAATTTATGTGTTGTAACGCCGAGCGCTCCGGGTGTCCTATCCATCCCGGAGCGCCCGCGGCGTCTGTCCCCCTGCAGCGCTCCGGTTGGCTCCTCTGACCGTGAGCGCTGCTCTGATGCTGGCGGGGATGCGATCCATGCGGCGGCACCTGTCCACCCGCGGATCGCATCCCATCCTGCTCACCGGCCTCCTCCTCCTGCTTCGTCCCGGCGCGCACGGTCCCGCTGCTCTCTAGGGCGCACGCGCGCCGGCCTTCTTAAATTTAAAGGGCCAGTGCACCATTGATTGGTGCCTGGTCCAATTACTGTGTCACACCCAAAAACACTTAAAAACCCACTCCCCCTTCCTGTCCTTGCCGGATCTTGTTGCCTTACTGCCCTGAGAAAGCGTTTTGTAGTTGTCTTGCCAGTGTATCTGATCTTCTGCCGTTGCCCCTGACTACGAACCATTGCCGCCTGCCCTGACCTTCCGCTACGTCTGACCTTGCCTCTGCCTAGTCCCTGTGTACCGTGCCTATCTCAGCTGCCAGAGAAGTCGAGCCGCTACTGGGGGACACGACCTGGTTGCTACCGCCGCAGCAAGTCCATCCCGCCTTGCGGCGGGCTCTGGTGAAAACCGGTAGCTGCTTAGAACCGGTCCTCCAGTGCGACCCGTGCCTTCGCCTCTCTGGCACAGAGGATCCACCTCCTGTGTCCTCACTAGCCACCACTCCGGGCCCTGACAGTAGATCCGGCCATGGATCCCGCTGAGGTACCGCTGCCAGATCTCGCTGACCTCACTACCGTGGTTGCCCAGCAGTCGCAACAGATCGTCCAACAAGGACAGCAGCTGTCGCAGTTGACCGCCATGGTCCAGCAGCTTCTGCTGCCGCAGCCTCCAGCATCTTCCCCTCTCCGAGCTGCCGCTACTACCTCGAGAATTTGCCTGTCTCTTCCAGAAAATTTGACGGGGATTCTAGGATGTGCCGGGGGTTCTTGTCCCAATGTTCCCTGCATCTTGAGATGATGTCTGACCAGTTTTCCACAGAACGGTCTAAAGTGGCATTCGTGGTCTCTCTGTTGTCTGGAAAGGCCTTGGCCTGGGCCACGCCACTCTGGGACCGCAACGACCCTGCTACAGCCACCGTTCAGTCCTTCTTTGCTGAGGTTCGCAGCGTTTTTGAGGAACCAGCCCGAGCCTCATCCGCTGAAACCGCCCTGCTTAACCTTGTCCAAGGAAACTCCTCTGTGGGCGAATATGCCATACAGTTCCGCACACTGGCCTCAGAGTTAGCCTGGAATGATGAGGCTCTCTGCGCGACCTTCAAGAAGGGTTTATCCGGCCACATCAAGGATTGTCTGGCCGCATGAGAGATACCCTCTTCCTTGACGGAACTCATCCATTTAGCTACCCGCATCGATATGCGTTACGTCGAAAGACGCCAAGGAGGAAGATCGCGTTCGCACCAGGCGTTATCCGCGCTTGGCTCCTCTCTCTCTGAATCCAATGCATCCTGTTACCGTGCCTCCCGCCGAGGAGGCCATGCAAGTGGACCGGTCTCGCCTGACCCTACAAGAGAGGTCTCGCCGTAGGAACGAGAACTTATGCCTTTATTGTGCGAGCTCTGATCACTTCCTAAAAGACTGTCCTATTCGTCCTCCGCGTCAGGGAAACGCCCGCACCTAGTGAACGTGCGAGAGGCGTTACTAGGTGTGAATTCTTCCTCTCCACGTCTGACTATTCCTGTGCGGATTTCTCCTTCTGCTGGCTCCCTCTTCCCTGCGGTGGCCTTCCTGGACTCTGGTTCTGCAGGAAACTTTATTGAAGCCTCTTTCATCAACAGGTTCAACATTCCTGTTACCCGTCTCATCAAACCCTTCTTCATTTCCTCTGTAAATGGAGAGAATTTGGATTGTACCGTGCGTTACCGCACCGAACCCCTGCTCATGTCCATTGGTGTTCTTCACCAAGAAAAGATTGAATTCTTTGTTTTGCCGAACTGTACTTCTGACATCCTTCTTGGCCTACCCTGGCTCCAGCATCACACTCCTACCCTCGACTGGACCACTGGGGACATCAAATCCTGGGGTGACTCCTGTCACAAGCATTGCCTTAAGTCTGTACCGACCTGTCAAGTCCCCATCACTACTCCTTTGCCTGGCCTTCCAAAGGCCTATCAGGACTTTTCTGATGTCTTTTGCAAAAAACAGGCAGAGGTCTTACCACCACATAGAACCTACGACTGCCCCATTGACTTGCTCCCAGGTACTACACCCCCCGTGGCAGAATTTACCCTCTCTCCTCTCCTGAAACCAAGGCCATGACTGAATACATTCAGGAGAACCTCGAGAGAGGTTTTATTAGGAAATCATCTTCTCCAGCTGGAGCGGGGTTCTTCTTCGTGGCCAAGAAGGATGGATCTCTACGCCCTTGCATAGACTATCGTGGTCTCAATAAAATCACTATTAAAAACCGCTACCCTCTGCCTCTCATCTCGGAGCTCTTTGACCATCTGCGCGGAGCAAATTTTTTTCTAAATTGGACCTCAGGGGCGCTTATAACCTCATCAGAATCCGTAAAGGAGATGAATGGAAAACCGCATTTAACACCAGAGACGGTCACTTTGAATATCTCGTCATGCCGTTCGGACTTTGCAACGCCCCTGCAGTCTTTCAAGATTTTGTCAACGAAATCTTCCGGGACCTACTGTATACCTGTGTGGTTGTCTATCTTGACGACATCCTAATCTTCTCTGCCAACCTTAAGGAACATCGGCTCCATGTCCGTCAAGTGCTCCAGCGCCTCCGCGTAAATCATCTTTACGCTAAATTTGAAAAATGCCTTTTTGAGCGCAGCAGTCTTCCTTTCCTAGGTTATCTGGTCTCTGGACAAGGTCTTCAAATGGACCCTGACAAACTCTCCGCAGTCTTGGGTTGGCCACGCCCCTCTGGACTTCGTGCTATCCAACGCTTCCTTGGTTTCGCCAACTACTATCGTCAGTTCATACCCCACTTCTCCACCATCGTTGCTCCTATAGGGGCACTGACCAAAAAAGACGCGAATCCTAGGTCCTGTTCGCCTCAAGCGGAGGAAGCCTTTACTCGCCTTAAGACCGCCTTCTCCTCTGCACCTGTCCTGTCTCGGCCAGATCCTCTAAAGCCGTTCTTCCTTGAAGTTGATGCCTCCTCAGTAGGAGCCGGAGCTGTGCTTCTTCAAAAAAACGCTAAAGGGAAAAACGTCACTTGTGGTTTTTTCTCTAAAACTTTCTCCCCTCCGGAAAAAAAACTATTCCATAGGTGACCGTGAACTGTTGGCCATCAAGTTGGCATTAGAAGAGTGGAGACATCTCCTGGAAGGATCCCTTCACCCTATCCCCATCTACACTGACCATAAAAATTTGTCCTACCTTCAGTCCGCTCAGCGCCTAAATCCTCGCCAGGCCAGGTGGTCATTGTTCTTTGCCCGCTTCAACTTCCAGATCCATTTTCGGCCCGCAGACAAAAATGTCAGGGCTGATTCCTTGTCCCGTTTCTCCGATACCTCTGAAACCGAGACTCCTCCTCAACACATTATACCCCCTGAGTGTCTGATTTCCTCTGCTCCCACTTCTCTCGTGCCAATTCCTCCAGGAAAGACTTTCGTTCCTCCACGCCTTCGGCTTCAGATACTCAAGTGGGGCCATTCCTCCCATCTAGCCGGTCACGCTGGGATCAAAAAATCCATACAATTGATTACCAGACACTATTGGTGGCCTACCCAGGAGAAAGATGTGACTGACTTTGTACGGGCCTGCACTATCTGTGCACGTGACAAGACTCCTCGCCAGAAGCCTGCAGGTCTTCTCCTTCCCCTACCTGTGCCTGAACAACCATGGTCCCACATCGCCATGGATTTCATCACGGACCTCCCTTTGTCTCGTAGTAACACTGTCATCTGGGTGGTCGTTGACCGCTTTTCTAAAATGGCTCATTTTGTCCCGCTCCCTGGTCTGCCTACGGCACCTCAGTTGGCGAAGCATTTTTTTCTTCAAATTTTCCGCCTCCATGGGCTGCCCTCACATATCGTCTTGGATAGTTCAATTCGTTCAATTCATCTCAAAATTTTGGAGAGCTCTCTGTACTCAACTAAAGATTAAGTTGAATTTTTCTTCCGCTTATCACCCGCAGTCCAATGGACAGGTGGAGAGAGTTAACCAGGTCCTTGGCGACTACCTACGACATTTTGTCTCCGCCCGTCAAGACGATTGGGTCGACCTATTGCCCTGGGCAGAATTCTCATACAATTTCAAGAACTCTGAATCTTCCTCCAAGTCGCCTTTCTTTGTGGTCTACGGCCGTCACCCATTGCCCCCCCTCCCCATTCCCACGTCTTCTGGAGTTCCGGCCGTGGATGAATTAACTCAGGACTTTGCCTCTATCTGGAAAGAGGCTCAAAAGTCGCTCTCACTGGCCTCTGCCCGCATGAAGAGACATGCAGATAAAAAAAGAAGAATCCCTCCTGTCTATGCCCCTGGTGACAAAGTGTGGCTCTCCTCCAAATATGTTCGGTTTCGGGTACCTAGCTACAAGCTGGGCCCTCGTTACCTCGGGCCATTTAAAATCAAAAACCAAATCAATTCTGTTTCTTACAAGCTCCACCTTCCTCCTTCTCTTCGTATTCCCAACTCTTTTCATGTGTCTCTTCTTAAACCCCTCATTCTTAACCGATTTTCCCCTAAGGTCACTGCTCCCGCTCCTGTCTCTGGTTCTTCTGATGTCTTCTCGGTGAAAGAGATCCTCGCCTCCAAGGTCATCCGAGGTAAAAAATGTTTTTTAGTTGATTGGGAGAACTGTGGTCCTGAGGAAAGGTCCTGGGAACCTGAGGCCAACATTTTAGATAAAGAGCTCATCCGTAGATTCTTGGGTTCCAAGAAGAGGGGGAGACCTAAGGGGGGGTACTGTAACGCCGAGCGCTCCGGGTGTCCCATCCATCCCGGAGCGCCCGCGGCGTCTGTCCCCCTGCAGCGCTCCGGTCGGCTCCTCTGACCGTGAGCGCTGCTCTGATGCTGGCGGGGATGCGATCCATACGGCGGCACCTGTCCGCCCGTGGATCGCATCCCATCCTGCTCACCGGCCTCCTCCTCCTGCTTCGTCCCGGCGAGCGTGGTCCCGCTGCTCTCTAGGGCACGCGCGCGCCGGTCTTCTTAAATTTAAAGGGCCAGTGCACCATTGATTGGTGCCTGGTCCAATTACTGTGTCACACCCAAAAACACTTAAAAACCCACTCCCCCTTCCTGTCCTTGCCGGATCTTGTTGCCTTACTGCCCTGAGAAAGCGTTTTGTAGTTGTCTTGCCAGTGTATCTGATCTTCTGCCGTTGCCCCTGACTACGAACCATTGCCGCCTGCCCTGACTTTCCGCTACGTCTGACCTTGCCTCTGCCTAGTCCCTGTGTACCGTGCCTATCTCAGCTGCCAGAGAAGTCGAGCCACTACTGGGGGACACGACCTGGTTGCTACCGCCGCAGCAAGTCCATCCCGCCTTGCGGCGGGCTCTGGTGAAAACCGGTAGCTGCTTAGAACCGGTCCTCCAGTGCGACCCGTGCCTTCGCCTCTCTGGCACAGAGGATCCACCTCCTGTGTCCTCACTAGCCACCAGTCCGGGCCCTGACATGTGTGTGGTCAGAGCATCATACTATGAAACATCCACATTTGTGGCACCATCCGAAAAAAAGTATATAGACATAGAACAGTTCTTTCCTTAGACAAACGATGAATGGGGCCAATTATGTCTACAAATGTTTAAGTCAAGATTAAGCTAGTTTTATTCATTTGATTATTACATACACTTAGTGTAAAATCCATTAAAAAAAAGTTATGTTTGACATACAATGGCACACTGTAGCAAAATGTATTAGAGGCCAAGGCTTGAGTAAGTCTATGTTTAAAATTAATTGTTAACAACGTGGTTCTTTGACCAATGAATACTAAAGTGTGTAATAGAGCTGTTTAAGAGTAGATGGCAATGACAAAACTACAGATCATTACTTCAATAACTGTCCAAGACCATGGCACTTGTCAGTCTAAGATATCTGGACTGCATGTACAAATTCCTATAAATATATCTTCAAATTAAGCTCTATTCTCTTTCTTGTTGCAGCCAACATTTTGTCACCTCTCTTGTTTCAATCCATATTATTGACCAAAATTGCTCTTCATTTCCAAGCTTTTGACCTTATTTTAAAAGATTTGTCTTATTTCTGCAACTTCATTATTGTTCCCAAGCTGCTAAAAAGAAAAATCAACTGAATTACATGGCTATGCCTCTGTAGAATATAAACCCATTTATTGTAAGGTTAGAAACAAGCTCCTATTAGTGTAAATCCCTTGAGAAGATGATGAGGAATGTTTGTGTCACTCTGTATTAAAAAAACAATGATTTCCAATTTTATCTGTACAATCACAATTACATTGTAACCAACATCTGCATTATTTAGACTTAACAACCTGTGAAAAGTTAGCAGGATAACTTTTTTGAAAAATTGAAGGACTCATAGGGAATACGCTGCTGTTTCTTGAATATTTCCCTGCTCTGTTCTGTCAATTTTTCTTTGCTTTCCTGTTTTGATTGTTGTTCCATTATACTGTAAAATCACTAAATTTGTGTAGTAATATCAATTTATTAAATATTTTTTTATGAGCATAGTTTCACTTTAATCACTTAATGACCATGCCATTTACTGCGATACAGCACTGCGTCCTTTTAGCTGACAATTGCGCGGTCATGCGACGCTGTATACAAACAAAATTGACGTCCTTTTTTTCCCACAAATAGAGCTTTCTTTTGGTGGTATTTTATCAACAATATTTTCTACTTTTTGCTATAATAAATATCCCAAAATAAAAATAAAAAATCTTCATCAGTTTAGGCCAATATATTCTTCTCCATATTTTTGGTAAAAAAATCCCAATAAGCATATATTGATTGGTTTGCGCAAATGTTATAGCATCTCCAAAATAGGTGATAGATTTATGGCATTTTTATTATTATTTGTTTTACTATTAATGGCAGTGATCAGCGATTTTTAACGGGATTGTAACTTTGCGGCAGACAGATCAGACACTTTTGACACTTTTTTGGAACCAGTGATGTTTATACAGCGATCAGTGCTATAAAAATGCACTGATTACTGTATAAATGACACTGGTAGGGAAGGGGTTAACACTAGTGGTGATCAAGGGGTTAAAAGTGTTCCCTGGGAGGTGTTTCTAACTATGGGGGGAAGGGACTGACTGGGAGTACAGAGAGATCGCTGTTCCTGATCACTAGAAACAGACGATCACTCTGTACTTCCCGGTCAGAACGAGATATGTTTGTTTACATTGGCAGATACCCATTATGGATCTCTGTGGAGTGATCACGAGTGGCTGGCAGACATCGTGGCCACCACCACACTCATCAGCTCCCCCGCCGTGCAACGGAAGCTCTGAATTAAAAATAATAAAAAATAATAAAATAAAAAAATAATAGGGTAGAATTTAAAAAAAAAAAACTTTTTTAATTTAGTATCAGTGTCAGTTAGTGTCAGTATCTGTGTGTTTTAGGTGGGATAAAAAAAAAATACACACAATTGCTGCTGGGGTCTATTGCAGGGACGTGCAGTCAGGGGGGGCAGAACCTCAAGGGTCGTAGCCAAAGTTCTACCCCACCAGTGGTCAAAATTTGGGGCTCCTACGACCTATGGTTCCAGGAGATACAGGGATCCTTGCGCAGCCTGTCAGAAGCTACATACAGCGCGGCCAGTTTAAATACAAGCTGGCACACTCTGTTTGCAGCAGACTGAGAGGATGAGATCACAGTGCCTCTCCTCACTTCTTGTCACAGGCACTGAGCTCAATGCACAGCTTGGAGTCTTGGACCAATGGTAAAATCCAATAAAAATGCTGCAGTGGAGGCATGCCTCTCACTGCAGTGTCATAGAAGGTCTAAACGACAAATGCTCCCTTCCAGCCCGGCCCTCTTAACTAGAATGAAAAAACATGGGTTTATGGGTATAAGATTTGCCCACAATCCCATATTTTTCTCACACAGTTAAGAGGGAGAATGAGAATCTGCTGCTGTTGAAAAGGTACTGTTTTAATAAAGCTAAATCATATAATTATATGCTATATGTTATAACATAATAATTTATTACTGGTTGGAAGTTATAACTTCAAACTTCAGTAATTTGTCCGTTAAGCCACCTGCTTGAGTACAATTTTTGAAAATATAGTAAATTACCTTAAAACAATATATAATAATTATTTGTATATTACTTACTTATGGTAATTAACCCCTTGCCGCTCTGACACTTCTCTCCTACATGTAAAAAGCATATTTTTTTGCTAGAAAATTACTCAGAACCCCCAAACATTTTATATATATATATATATATATATATATATATATATATTTTTTTTTTTTATTTTTTTTTTTTATTTTTTTTTTAGGAGACACCCTAGACAATAAAATGGTGGATGTTGCAGTTTTTATGTCACAGTATTTGCGCAGCAATTTTTCAATTGCTTTTTTTTTTTTTTTTAAAGAAAATGTTTCAAGAGTAAAACAAAAAAGTAAAGTTAGCCCGATATTTATGTATAATGTGAAAGATTTTACACAGAGTAAATACCGTATTTATCGGCGTATAACATGCACAGGCGTATAACACGCACCCTAACTTTAAGAGGGAAGTTTCAAGAAAAAAACTTTCCACAGCCCCCTGTGTATAACACGCATGCACAGTTTACCTTCTATTTTCCGGGTAAAAAAGTGAGTGTTATACGCCAATAAATACAGTAGATACCCAACATGTCACTCTTTAAAATTGTGCACACTTGTGGAATGGTGCCAAACTTGAGTACTTAAAAATCTCCATAGGCAACGCTGTAAAAATGTTTACAGGTTACATGTTTAGAGTTACAGAGGAACTCTAGTGCAAAAATTATTGCTCTTGCACTAACGATCACTGCGTATGTAACCTGTGTGTATCTGGCTCTGATACTAGCCAGTGCCTCATCAGCCACTGACCTCACCGCACGTCCCTGGTCTACAGGTAGAAACAACAAATAACATACACAAATGTGGTATTTCTGCATATGTCAGGAGCATTAGAATTTATTTTGGGTTGTTCTTTGGTTGTAGGTTATGGTAATATCAAGAAATATACAGCTACAGTTTTTTATTATGTTGTGCTATTTTGCCTCTAAAAAGAAAGAAAGATCAGGAGGTATCCATTACCATTTACCAAAAATTTAAAACCAAACCTAAAAAAACAAGGTATAATTCATATGGTTACACAAAGTATTTGCGATAATGTGTATAGTTTTACTAACACGTCATAGTTGCAAAACTGTGTTCAGGCACTAGAATCTGTTTTGCCTTCCATCGTGGTAGGGAAAAAAATATGCTAAATAAAAAGCCTGAGAAGATAAAGCCCAAAATACTGTACATGCTGTTTATGCAATCAGCATATAAAATAGATAGCTCTCTCTATTAGAGTTGAGCGGACACCTGGATGTACAGGTTCGACGGGATCGGCCGAACTTCGGAAAAAAGTTTGAGTTCGGGACCGAACTTGACCTGAACTTTACCCCGAACCCGAACCCCATTGAAGTCAATGGGGACCTGAACTTTTGAGGACTAAAAAGGCTCTAAAAAAGTAATGGAAAGGGCTAGAGGGTTGCAAATGGCAGCAACATGTTGTTAAGAGCATGGGAAGTGCTCTGCAAACAAATGTGGATTGGGAAATAACTTAAAATAACATAAAAAAAATAAACAAATTAAAAAATATGCTGGAGGCCCCCTTTTCAGCAGAAGAGGTACAGGAAGTCATTAAGAACCTCAGAAACTCAACGTCACGATGCCACACATATGGTGGGAATGCCCCAGAATACGCCCTTTCTGGAAAACATTATTCAATTTAATGGATAAGCTAGTGGGAAAATAAAATACTTTGAAATAAAAATGTAGCGGGCTGCTAAATTTAAGGGAAGTGTTTGAGTGGTAAATAGGCTCAAACACCCTAATTCTGTAGGATTCATGGACCATTTTGTCCTCGGGGGACAGTATTGGTGTGCAGTTCCCTGCGGCCTACAGGTGGCGCTGCCATGGTAGGCTAGGGTTGAACCGCCGATACAGTGCTGTGCCTTTTGTGTCCCCTCTTGGCAGTAGTACAGCAGGGCGGGGAACCTGCTGTGCATGCCGGGAGAGGGTATAAAAGGGCCAGATGCCTCCTGATCGGGGTCCGAGCCCCAGGCACCTTTGGCCTGGGGGCTGATGTCCAGTGGGGTCTGCGCCCAGGTGCCTTCAGCCTGGGTGCACGTGTTCCTGTTCCATCTCGGACACCTTTAGCCCGGGGTGAGGTACTATCCTAGAGTTCCTGCTGCCCTGGGTATTGAGGCCTAGGGGAGGGAGTAAAGCCTGGGGTCCAGAGCCTTCGTCTGGAGTCCGCTAAGGGTCGAGAAGTCTTTGGGTGCCGCCTCGTGTAGGGGACCCTGTTCCAGGGAAGGGAGGAACCTTCCGATGGCCCGATGCTGGAGGCACGGTGAAGGAAGGGTCTGTTGACTCCCTGGAGAGATGTCTTCCCCTTGAAATGGGCTGGTTCTTAGAAGGAGAAGCTCAAGGTCATCCTGACTGTATCAGAGGCCTTATTCACCCGGCCCGTGGCAGGGGCCTTATACACCCTGGTCTGTGGCAGAGACCAAAGTTCTCCAGGTCCGTGGCAGGGGCCTTGTACACCCGGTCTGTGGCATAGACCAACCTCACAGTCTGTGGCAGAGACCGTGCACCTAAAACTGTTTGAGAAACCTAAGCAGTGAAGTGAATGTGCTACGTTTGTGCCTGGACCTCCTCCACACCTTAAGCTGTCCTGTTTCTTTGCTCTAACCTTTTCTATTCAAGTACAGTTTATTTTGCCATGAGAGAACAAACTCAGAGTTGTAGTTTCAGCTGGTGTGGACATTGACTTTACTGGGAATTCAAAGACTTGCCTCTACCTACAGTAGAGGTGAGAATCATCCTCTGGAGGAGTTTTGACTACAGCTGTGGACAAGGTCCGTCAAGTACACCGCTCAACCTCTTTATACAGGAGGGTACGGGCTGGTAGTGCGGTGCGCCTTTCTCCCTCCTGCGAGGAGCCAACAACATAAAGGCAGGTAAGCGGGAAAGGATCTGTGCGCTACAAAAAAATTAAATAAAAACTATAATCTTGACCTAGGAGGACTAGTTCCATATAGAGTAGGAGGTTGAGGTGGCGGTGGATGTGGCTGTGTAGGTGGAAGCGGCGGTGGAGGAGGACGAGGTAGCCAACACTGGTTCAAAAATAAATACCTGCATAACATTGATTCCATGTGGGGTCGAGGACCTCATCGTCCTCCACATCATCTTCCACCCAGTCTTCACCCCTGCCCTCCTTGTCTGTCTGCACAATTGCGAAAGCAGCAGCAGTTGGCACCTGTGTTTCGTCATCATCCGAGACGTGCTGCGATGGTCCTCCCATGTACTCATCATGAAACATAAGTGGTTGGGCATCGGTGCACTCAATCTCTTCCACTTCTGGGGCAGGGCTAGGTGGATGGCCCTGGGAAACCCTGCTAACAGAGTCATCGAAAAGCAGAAGAGACTGCTGCATGATTTGGGGCTCAGACTGCTTTGCTGATTTGCAAGGGGGTGAGGTGAAAGACTGATGGACATGGGCTTCAGGTGCCAACTCTGATCTTTCATCAGAAAAGTGGGTGGGAGACAATGTGAAGGAACCAAAGGCACTGTCAGCAACCCAATCTACTATCGCCTGTACTTGTCCTGGCCTCAACATTTGTACAGCCTCATTAGGAGTGACAAAATACCGCCGCAGGCTCAGTCGCCTACTCGCACCTGAGGAAGGTGTTTCACTTGTGCGTGTAGCTGGCACAGATCGACCACGTCCTCTCGCTGCAACAGGAGCTCCACCAGCAGCACCACGACCGGAGCCACCACGTCCCTTTGACGTTCTCCTCATATTTTCCAAATTTAGGATCTTGCCCTAAATGGGTGTTTTTGGAAGAGCACACCACACCCACAGTACGTAAACGCTGTATCTAACAGCTACAGAACTGCAGAAAATGCTATTCAAAAAAAAAAAATTTGTCCTACAATTATTTTTTTTAGGATAGCACAGTAGAAGAAAAATATATAAATTGTTTATTTCACACAGCTCCAGATATGCAGAAAACACTGCAAAATATTTTTTGTGGCCCTAAATGGGTGTTTTTGGAAGAGCACAACACACGCACAGAACGTAAACGCTGTATCTAACAGCTACAGAACTGCAGAAAATCCCATTAAATTTTTTTTTTTTTTTTTTTAGGATAGCACAGTAGAAGAAAAATATATAGAAATTGTTTAGTTCACACAGCTCCAGATATGCAGAAAACACTGCAAAATATATTTTTTGCCCTAAATGGGTCTTTTTGCAAGAGCACAATACACCCACAGTATGGAAACGGTGTATCTCACACCTACAGCAATACAGAAAATGCTATTAATTTTTTTTTTTTGCCATACATTTTTTTTTTGGAATAGCACAATACAAGAAACATATATAAATTTGTAAATCTCACACTTGCATATATGCAGAAAACACTGCATTTTTTTTTTGCCCTAAATGGGTCTTTTTGCAAGAGCACAATACACCCACAGTATGGAAACGGTGTATCTCACACCTACAGCAATACAGAAAATGCTATTAAAAAAAAGTTTTTGCCCTAAAATTCTTTTTTTTGAATAGCACAATACAAGAAAAATATATCAATTTGTAAATCTCACACTTGCATATATGCAGAAAACACTGCCCTAAATGGGTCTTTTTGCAAGAGCACAATACACCCACACTATGGAAACAGTGTATCTCTCAACTTAACATATGCAGTGCTGGTGCACTGAGCTTGCAGATAAAAGTTAGATTTTCTCTGACACTGGGCTCATGGCAGTGTAAAAAGACTGTGCACTGCAACACAAACAGGTAAACCTATGCAGATCGCTGAGTTATTAGATCTCTGAATCTGGACTCCTATATACATCTCTCTCCCTGAAAGCACCATCAGGAACCTTTCCCTACACTGTCTCTCTATCTATTCTCTCAGATTGCAGAATCAGGACTAACTCATGTATTTCAATCTCTCCCTAATAAGCAACAGCAGCCAGGAACCTCTCCCTATCCTGTCTAAAGCAGAGTGACGTGCTGTGCTGTGTGCCTCTAGCTTATATAGAAGCTGGGTCACATGCTGCACTGAGCTGGGTCACATGCTGCACTGGCCAATCACAGCCATGCCATTAGTAGGCATGGTGATAAGGTGAACAAATATCTGCGCTAACCAAAAATAAATAAAAAAGTAAATAAATAGAGCAGCTAGCACAGTCTGTAGATAAAGCAAACGTAATAGTATAAAGTCCAAAGTGCAGCGCTTAGTGAAAAATCAAAATGAAAAAAACAGTCCAAGTGCAGAATCAGCAAACAAGATGAATGTGGAAACTGATATGGAACCACCACCAGAACTTTCAGTGTGCACGCGTAAAAGCACACCACCCCAATGTGCTCACAAAATGCTTACCGGAAGGCAAACATACACAAGCAATGTAAATATATTTGCAGGAGGTCAATGTATAGACACAAATTTCCAAGCCTGATGGATCACACCCACATCATTATATGACATCCAGAGCTCAGTTGGAAATGGAGATGATATGTAATCCTCAGCAGGGAGTAGTTTAACAAATGAGAGAAAAAACTGTTATAAGCAGCAGACTAATATACGGTCCTATCCTCCCTCCTGAACCGTTCTAGGCCACATGCCCTCAACATGGGGAGGATGTCCCCATGTTGATGGGGACAAGGGCCTCATCCCCACAACCCTTGCCCGGTGGTTGTGGGGGTCTGCGGGTGGGGGCTTATCGGAATCTGGAAGACCCCTTTAACAAAGGGGACCCCCAGATCCCGGCCCCCCCTATGTGAATTGGTAAGGGGTACATTGTACCCCTACTATTTCACAAAGAAAGTGTCAAAAAATGTAAATAAAAACACACACACCTTGGAAAAGTCCTTTATTAAAAAAAAAAATAATAATAAAAAAAAAAAAACATTCCAGCGATGAAATCCAGTGTCCCGCGGCGATCCCGATGTCCAGCGCTGTCCGTCATTGGTTGTGCCTGTGCGGACCTGATGGGGAAATTCCTCCGCTGTGTTTTAAATGTATAGACCCGCCCCTTCTAAAGTTCCCCATCAGGTCCGCTCAGCGGACCAGATGCGGAACACGAGAAGGGGCGGGTCTATACATGTATTACACAGCGAATGAAGTTCCCCATCAGGTCCACCCCCTCGGTATGTCGGACCCCGCCTACGTCATTGGCCTGAGCGGGGAACTTCCTTCACTGTGTAATTTAAATTTACACAGTGAAGGAAGTTTCCCGCTCAGGCCAATGACGTAGGCGGGGTCCGACATACCGAGCGGGCGGACCTGATGGGGAACTTCTCTCACTTTGTAATACATGTATAGACCCGCCCCTTCTCATGTTCAGCATCTGGTCCGCTGGTCCGCTGACCGGACCTGATGGGGAACTTTAGAAGGGGCGGGTCTATACATTTAAAACACAGTGGAGGAAGTTCCCCATCAGGTCCGCACAGGCACAACCAATGACGGACAGCGCTGGACATCGGGATCGCCGCGGGACACTGGATTTCATCGCTGGAATGTTTTTTTTTTTGTGTGTTTTTATTTACATTTTTTGACACTTTCTTTCTTTCTTTCTTTGTGAAATGGTAGGGGTACAATGTACCCCTTACCAATTCACATAGGGGGGGCCGGGATCTGGGGGTCCCCTTTCTTAAAGGGGTCTTCCAGATTCCGATAAGCCCCCCGCCCGCAGACCCCCACAACCACCGAGCAACGGTTGTGGGGATGAGGCCCTTGTCCCCATCAACATGGTGACATCCTCCCCATGTTGAGGGCATGTGGCCTGGTACGGTTCAGGAGGGAGGGGGGCCGCTCTCTCGTCCCCCCCTCTTCCCCTGCAGCCTGCCAGGTTGCGTGCTCGGATAAGGGTCTGGTATGGATTTTTGGGGGGACTCCACGCCATTTTTTTTTTATTTGGGTGGATTTCCCCTTAAAATCCATGCCAGATCTCAAGGGCCTGGTATGGATATTTAGGGGGAACCCCACGCCATTTTTTTAAAAATTTGCGGTGGGGTTCCCCTTAATATCCATTCCAGACCTAAAGGGCCTGGTAATTGAATTTGGGGGAACCCCACGCTTTTTTTTTTTTTATCAATGACTTTTCTATGTATTGATAAAAGCCGACAATTCATTAATAGCCGCGAGTGAGTTTTAAATGACTTTTTTTTCCTTCAAAAATGACACTTTGTGCAGGGACAGTTCTAAGCACGGGAAACATGCGCGACTTTACATGCATATCATACACACCCCCCAGGTACGAAATTTAAAGGAATATTTCACTTTTATTTTTTCATTTTAAGCATTATTAAAATCACCGCTCCCGTAAAAACGCCTATTTTTTAAACCTTTGCATTGATACATGTCCCCTGGGGCAGGACCCGGGTCCCCAAACACTTTTTAGGACAATAAATTGCATATAAGCCTTTATAATTAGCACTTTAGATTTCAAACGTTCGAGTCCATTGTATTTAATAGGGTTCTAAAGTTCACACAAACATTCTGTCTGTTCGCAGGTTCTGGTGCAAACCGAACAGGGGGGTGTTCGGCTCATCCCTGCTTTAAATCAGATATAGGAGACCTGGCGGGATGGGTGGATCATATTGAAGGGAAAATGGGAGAATTTGCTTCGTCCCACAATACACTGATTGATGCGCATGCTGATCACTCAGATGAACTCTCCTGGCTCAGGGCAAAGGTCGCTGACCTCGAAGATAGGTCAAGGAGGAACAACATTAAAATTGGAGGGGTGCCCGAGACCATTCTCCCAGCACAACTCCAGCAATATGCCCGTGACCTATTAAAACAGCTCCTGCCCTCTGTTCCTGAGGCAGAAATGCAAGTAGATTGCATCCATAGACTACCCAAACCTTCCCATCTTCCGGATAATATCACCAGAGATGTCCTGATGCGTGTGCATTTTTATCAAGTGAAGGAACAGTTAATGACTGCATTCCGCAAAACTCAACAGCCCCCTGAACAGTTTACTCATATCCAACTTTTTGCGGACCTATAGCAATTCACAATGCAGAAGCGCAAATCCCTTCTGCCTGTGAACAAAGCTCTCCGTAATCACAACATCCCTTATCGCTGGGGATATCCAGTTAAACTTACAGTCACACATGATGGTAAGGCCACAGTGATCACAGAAATCGAAGAAGGTCTTTCCTTACTACGTGCACTGGATATCCTCCCTGAAAAGGCCTCTGCAGAGCCTTCACCCCCAACAAGGCTTAATTCAAAGTATGAATAGACATGTGCATTCGTTTTCGTCCGAATGCATTTTCGTCCGAATTTCAGCTATTTTCGTTATCGTTTTAACAAATGAAAACGAAAGCACAGAATCCGAAAACTGGAAGATCCGACATAAACAAATGCTTTATTTTCGTTTTCATTGCTACAACAGTTCGATATAGATAGGAGATTCGACGTGACGCTGACAATAACAATCTGTGTCTATCAAACCTGTGGTCGAATGTGCCTAACCTTAACTCTATTAGTCCAAGATTATTCTACATAGGAGAGAAAAGATTCGACATTATAGAGAGAAAAGATTCGACATTGGAGAGAAAGATTCGACATAGGAGAGAAAAGATTCGACATAGGAGAGAAAAGATTCGACATAGGAGAGAAAAGATTCGACATAGGAGAGAAAAGATTTGACATAGGAGAGAAAAGATTCGACATTATAGAGAGAAAAGATTCGACATAGGAGAGAAAAGATTCGACATAGGAGAGAAATGATTCGACATAGGAGAGAAAAGATTCGACATAGGAGAGAAAAGATTCGACATAGGAGAGAAAAGATTTGTTATTATAGAGAGAAAAGATTCGACATAGAGAGAAAAGATCACTGCTGGAATTGGGTGGGGGAAGTAAAATAAAAATAAAGTTGATGATGAATGTTATTGGCTGATTGTAACCAAAGAGGAGGAGCAGTAAAATAGCTAGAATGACGAAGATTCGACAAAGCATCGAAAGTTAGAAGATTCGACGGTGCAGCAAAACTGTACGACGCTGCAATCGTACATTTCCGGTCAAATGCATCCGCCCATAGGCTATAGAAGAATTCTAATGTTGGTTGACTAGTAATAGTAATGAATAAATATAATTATTACTAGTCATACAACATTAGAAATCTTCTATAGCTTGTGGGCGGAACATTCGACCGGAAATGTATGATTGCAGCGTCGTACAGTTTCACTGCTCCGTCGAATCTTCTTTGAACATTCGACAGACACCATAAGCCTTCAATGACAGATTTGACCTTAATTAATTCAGATTTTCGGACGAATGCAATTTCTAACGAAAAACAAAATAAATAAAAACGAATTTCGGGAGTAACTAAATAAATTAATTTTTCGGACAAAAACGAAATTCCGAAACGAAATATTTCAGTGTGCACATGTCTAAGTATGAATGGCAAATGGTGTCGAAGAAGAAGAGCGGCAAAAAACATACCCCATGATCACCTGTCTCACAATCTCTACAGATATGTAACCTTCAAGGTACCCGATGTGCTCTGGAGCATGTAGCCCACTGACTCTCTTAAGTTGATTTCCCCCCGTCAAGTTTTGGGAAGCGAGTCTTCCCTCTGGTTCCTGTTTGAACATGTTTTTTACATTGAGATGCGTACTGTTTCTTTTTTTTTCTTTTTCTCCTTTTGTTTTAACTTCCTTTTTCCTCCCTGCTGCACCTCTTCCCTCCCGCTCCTGGTCGATCCTGTTCTGGAAACACTGCAAGCCCATCTATCTGAAGAGGACCACCATATCTTCTCTTGGACACCATCAGATCTCGTGGGAAAAGTCCTTTCAACGGGAGTAAGGTACTGTCATCATCTACACCCCTCACGCACACATGGCGCTTAAAGTAATCTCTTTCAACGTGAATGGCCTCAACCATCCGGCCAAAAGGGCCTTGTCTGGAGGGAGGCGCTCAAACTCCAGGCTGATGTCCTATGCATCCAAGAGACACACTTCCTATCAGACAATCCTCCCTATTTTCACCATAAGAGATTTCCCCATATCTTCTCAGCCTCAGCTTCTTCCAAAAAGAAGGGTGTTCTCATTGCCATCAAAGATTCGGTAGCCTTTACCTTGCTGGACTCCCATGCTGATCCCGAAGGAAGATACCTCATACTGATTGGCGAGCTTACCATTGTCAACTTATATGCCCCAAACTCTCACCAACACAGATTCCTGAAAAGGCTATACAGTAAGATTACCACACTTAAACGAGGCTCCCTAATTATTTGTGGCGACCATAACCTAACTGTTGACTACACAATTGACTCTTCTTCTGACTCTAAACGCTCGCTGCCCCAACTTCATACCCTACTTCACTCTGAGGATTTCTTTGATGTTTGGAGATGCCAACATGCTAACGAGAGGGACTACACCTTCCACTCTACTCGACATAACTCCTATTCGAGAATAGATCTGATTCTTGTGGACAAAATGCTTCTGCAGGCGGTGTCCTCCTCCAGCATTCATGACATCACATGGTCTGACCATGCACCTGTCTCGATCACGGTGATGGAGGTGCACACTCCTAGCCCTGCCTACATCTGGCAGGCCAATTCTCATATTTTTTAGGTGCCCTCGCATGCAGCAACAATAACAGACAGCTTGTCCACCTTCTTTGAGGAAAATATAGGCTCTGTCTCAGACCCTGCAATGTTATGGTGTGCCCATAAGGCATTTGTTAGAGGGATAATTTTACAGATTTGTGCAAGGGAAAAGAGGCAGAGAACTCACAAATTAGAACAACTCCTTAGTAGTATTAAAGCATTGGAGACACAGAATAAATCCGCCCCTGATGTACATGTCACTCAAAAACTTTCACAACAGCGTTCTGACCTCAGAACTCTCCTCATTGAACAGCATGCTAAACATTTCCAATATTTAAAATTGAATCATTACGCCTCGGGCAACCGAGCAGGCAAGTTTCTGGCCCAAAGGCTTAAATCAGCTAGGGTCAAAACAAAAATCCCATTCCTTCTACACCCGACTAATGAACACAAAATAATCAACCCTAAAGATATAGCTAACTCTTTTGCGGAGTACTACTCCTCTCTTTACAACCTACATACAGACCCCAACACCCCCCAACCCAATGAAGAAGCTATACAGGATTTCCTAGCAAACATCAACCTCCCCTCCCTATCTCAGTCTCAACTTCAATCCCTTATTCACCTATCACAGAGCGGGAAATTATTAAAACACTCCCATTAGGCAAATCCCTGGGTCCTGATGGACTTCCTAATGATTACTATAAATTCTTCCAAAACAAGCTAACGCCAACTCTTCAGGAAGTGTTTAATGCTGCAATGTCCTCTGCCTCTTTTCCCTCAGAGATGCTTAAGGCGTACATAGTTACAATTCCTAAACCAGGTAAGGAACCTACTAATCCAGCGAACTTCAGACCAATATCTCTACTCAATACTGACGTAAAGCTAGACGCTAAACTCCTAGCGCACAGATTACTGCCTATTCTCCCCCTTCTAATTGGTCCTGATCAATCAGGCTTCACGCAAGGAAGACAGACATCGGATGCCACAAGAAGTGTGCTCGGAGTTGTGCAGTGTGCTAAGTTCTGTCGAACGCCTTCTCTGCTCCTATCCTTGGATGCGAAGAAGGCGTTCGACCGGATACACTGGGGTTGTGTGAACCATGCCCTACAGAAGTTCGGATTCTCGGGGCCCATCCTCTCGGCTATATTGGCTTTATACTCCTCTCCCTGTGCCCAAGTCTATACCTCTAACATACTCTCAAACACCTGCTCAATTTCGAATGGCACTCGGCAGGGGTGTCCTCTTTCTCCCTCAATCTTTAACCTTCTTATTGAGCCACTGGCCGAGAGGATCAGGTCCCACCCAGACATTAGGGGCTTCCCTATTCAAGGAAGATTCCATGATATTAATTTATTTGCGGATGACATAATCCTGTTTCTGACCACCCCCTGTGTCATGCCCACGATACTCTTACTGAATTCAGTAAAATCTCTTTCTATGAAGTAAATTTCACAAAATCAATTATATTAGACCTGGGTATACCACCCACTCTAAGATGCCACCTCCAAAATACCTTCCCATACTCCTGGAGCAAATCCCACATCACTTACTTAGGTATAAAACTTACCTCAGACCCCCTACTACTAGCAGAAGCTAACTACTCTGCCTTGATCAACAAACTAACTATAGAAACCAAGAGACTCTCTAGTATAGAATTATCTTGGTCTGGACGCCTAGCAGCGCTTAAAATGTTAATTCTCCCCCAGATGCTCTATGTGTTTCGAACACTCCCCATTCCCCTCTCTAGCATACACCTTAAAAATCTCAACCTCCTTCTCTCTAAATTTATTTGGAGAGCAAAAAGACTGAGATGTTCCAAGAGCCTACTAGTTAAACACCGCTTGGCGGGCGGGATGGGTTCGGTTGATATCCGAGTCTACTACCGTGCCTCTCTTCTAACACAACTTAAAAGTTAGATCGACCCAACAACTCATTCCATATGGAGAGGCATTGAACAGTCTCTCATACCAACTTCGGACCTGAAATCCCTCCTCCTTATAGATATGTGGAGGCCCCTACCCCTACGGGGACTACCCCCCCACCATCCAAGCCTCTCTGCTGGTCTGGAGAGACCTGAGAAGCATACAAGTTCCACCTGCCAATCAAATAGATGTTCCGGTACCCATTACGATTCTCTCTCAGATTATACCTAATCTTTCTACCCAAAGCTGGTTGAATGGAGGAATCAGGATTGTAGATGACTTGTATCAAGGTGATATCCTTCTTCCATTTTCTTCCCTACAAAAGAAATTCTCGTTGCCTCATACCGACCTATATAAATATATTCAAATCTCCCACTTCCTTAAATCAATTAGTTCACACAAGGTTTGTCCCCCTACAGTGGTATGGCGCCAACCCCACCCCCACAAAGGGAATCTCCCTTTTTTACAACCTTTTCCAACATAAAATGGCATTCATAAAATCCCAACCATTCAAGAAATGGGAGGAGGACCTGGGTATGGATATCTCAGTTCCCCAGTGGCAACACGCACTTCGTTCACTCTATAAAGCGTCCAGGTGCATGAACCATTGGGAGCTGTCTCAAAAAATAGCTCTTCGGTGGTATCTCACACCCTATAGGTTATCCAAGTTCGGGTCCCACAGCTCCCCACTATGTTGGAGGAACTGTGAAACAACAGGCAACTTACTCCATATGCTGTGGACTTGCAGACACCTAACCAGTTTCTGGAATTCCATTTTCCGCCACATCTCAGGAATTACTGGAATTCTGACCCGTCCCAGCCCTGCCTTAGCAATATTAAACGTGGGCATAGATATTTCCCCCCCCCCCCTGAGTTTAGAACAGTGATAACTCATATCCTCTTGGCTGCTAGAACATTAATTGCAAAAAATTGGAAAAAAGATAAGGCACCAAGTGTATCTGAAGTATTGATTATCACCCAAACACACTTTGTGTATGAATCTTTATTGGCCAATAGACTTGGCAATAAACAAATATTTGACAACCAATGGAAAATCTGGTCAACCTGGTATAAAAGCAACACGTAAATTGTTATGCATGATGCAAAATTCCACTGTTTCTAACTGAATGAATTCCCATCTCCTTCTGTGCTTTATCTACTTTATGTATCATATCTGACCGCAGGCCGACTCTCCCTTCTCCTTCCCTCTTCTCGTCCCTTCTCTACTTCCCTCTCCCTCTTCTACCCCTCCTTCCCTTACCCCCTTTCAGTTTCTAGTAAGCTGTGTTACTACACCTCATCTGACGGAAGGTATAAAGTTTGTTTGTTGGTCCTCCGGGACTTCCTCTGACATACATGTATAGAGCATTATATTTTTGGATTCATGAAACCCATGCATTGCTTACCTCTTTGTTTTTCTCTTGTTTGTACCACCCTGTTTGAAAATTTTTTCAATAAAAACCAATAAAATAAAAAAAAGAAAGATTTCTGTCTCTCACAGACCTGTATCTTCTTCTTTAGGAGGCTCCTCTGTCCTCCACTCATTACCTGTATTAATGGCACCTGTTTGAACGTGTTATAAGTATAAAAGACACCTGTCCACAACCTCAAACAGTCACACTCCAAACTCCACTATGGGGAAGACCAAAGAGCTGTCGAAGGACACCAGAAACAAAATTGTAGATACGCACCAGGCTGGAAAGACTGAATCTGCAATAGGCAAGCAGCTTGAAATCAACTGTGGGAGCAATAATTAGAAAATGGAAGACATACAAGACCACTGATAATCTCCCTCAATCTTGGCCTACACGCAAGATCTCACCCCGTGGGGTCAAAATGATCACAAGAACGGTGAGCAAAAATCCCAGAACCACACGGGGGGACCTAGTGAATGACCTGCAGAGAGCTGTGACCAACATAACAAAGGCTACCATCAGTAACACACTACGCCACTAGGGACTCAGATCCTGCAGTGCCAGACGTGTCCCCCTGCTTAAGCCAGTACATGTCCGGGCCCATCTGAGGTTTGCTAGAGAGCATTTGGATGATCCAGAAGAGGATTGGGAGAATGTAATATGGTCAGATGAAACCAAAGTAGAACTGTTTGGTAGAAACACAACTCTTCATGTTTGGAGGAGAGAGAATGCTGAGTTGCAACCAAAGAACACCATACCTATTGTGAAGCATGGGGGTGGAAACATCATGCTTTGGGGCTGTTTCTCTGCAAAGGGAACAGGACGACTGATCCGTGTACATGAAAGAATGAATGGGGCCATGTATCATGAGATTTTGAGTGCAAACCTCCTCCCATCAGCAAGGGCATTGAAGATGAAATGTGGCTGGGTCTTTCAGCATGACAATGATCCCAAACACACCGCCCGGGCAATGAAGGAATGGCTTCTTAAGAAGCATTTCAAGGTCCTGGAGTGGCCTAGCCAGTCTCCAGATCTCAACCCCATAGAAAACCTTTGGAGGGAGTTGAAAGTCTGTGTTGCCCAGCGACAGCCCCAAAACATCACTGCTCTAGAGGAGATCTGCATGGAGGAATGGGCCAACATACCGGCAACAGTGTGTGACAACCTTGTGAAGACTTACAGAAAGTTTGACCTCTGTCATTGCCAACAAAGGGTATATAACAAAGTATTGAGATGAACTTTTGATATTGACCAAATACTTATTTTCCCACCATAATTTGCAAATAAATTCTTTCCAAATCAGACAATGTGATTGTTTGGATTTGTTTCCACATTTTGTCCCTCATAGTTACAGGCCTCTCTCATCTTTTTGTCTCTCATAGTTACAGGCCTCTCTCATCTTTTTAAGTGGGAGAACTTGCACAATTGGTGGCTGACTAAATACTTTTTTGCCCTACTGTATCTCATGGCATGCTAGAATCAAAATGGATAGAGTACAAATACGTTCTATAAAGATTGATGTGCATTTATTTTGCAGATGTGGCAAATACAGCATGGCTATTGTGTACTAACTCTAAATGGAGTAATAGAACCTAACATGCCAGTTTGATAAATACAAACTTAACAAGGCCAAGAAGTCAATTACTTCAGAATCATTGTATGAGACGGGTTAAATAATTAAGAGTCACTATGCTTGGATGATTGATATGGTGAATCATTCAAATTTGTGTAATAACACCATTAAAATGACATATACCCAGAGGAACCCAATATAAATTTTACCCATGTCTTGATAAAAAAAATATATATTCATTATAACCTACAAATTAATTTAGGCACTGACAATCTGTAATGTTACTGGTTGGTGTGGGGAAATCAGATTACCTAATTATGTTTACATCCTAATGAAAACAATAATTCACTTTGTGCATAAATGAATAAATGCCAGTGATTAAATGTTCTTGGTTATCTCTTTTTTTCCATTGCAAGATTAGTCACTTCCATTCTCTTTGTATATAGTGTTAGAACTCACTAAAAGTGGTTAAGGCTGTAAAAATATACATTAACATAAATGTTTCATCAAATTACATCATAATGTTGTGATTTTACCAGAAATTAGCTTAACTTAGCTGTTTTTCAATAATATAAAATCGTTAAAGAGAACATAATTTTTATTCCATTAGAACCCATTTTCCAATCACACGACTTGTCATTTTTATTTAATGTTTTTCGGAAACATGGCAAGTTGCTTGGTTGAGATGATGCATCAGCAATCAAAAATAAAAATAAAAAAAGTGAATAATAAGCCTTACTATAAAAAAAAAAAAAAAATTCTTCCAGCACAAGATTGGAAAATGAAAGATAATCTTTTTGGCAACTATAGGCAGCACAGATTGCTCTTGTTTAAAGAAGTAATTACATGTCATAATTTCCATGACAAATAAAAAAAAATAGGGATGTATTCCTCATTTCATGATTCTCTTCTGCACTTACCAAAGAGAAGTCAAATATAATATGACTTTGAAGAGATTTACAACTTGAGGCCTCATGCACATTGGGCAAAAAAAAAACAAAAAACAAAAAAAACGCTGCTTTGAAGGGTACTTGCCATTTTTTTAGCTTCTAATTGTCTGTCTGTGTTAGCCCATGAACACAAAGGCATTTATAGATGCATTAGAAGAGGAGCACTTAGAGGCTGAAAGAAAAAAAAAAACTGGTCATATGCACATTCAGGATAGGAGCGTTTGAGCAGAAAAAATGCTTGATACACCTAAATGCCTGTACACATGCATAAACACAAGGCATATTTAGCGCTTGAGAGTAGGGATGAGCTGAACACCCCCGGTTTGGTTCGCACCAGAACATGCAAACAGGCAAAAAATTTGTTCGAACAGGCGAACACCATTAAAGTCTATGGGACACGAACATGAAAAATCTAAAGTGCTCATTTTAAAGGTTAATATGCAAGTTATTGTCATAAAAAGTGTTTGGGGACCTGGGTCCTGCCCCAGGGGACATGTATCAATGCAAAAAAAAGTTTTAAAAATGGCAGTGTTTTCGGGAGCAGTGATTTTAATAATGCTTAAAGTGAAACAATAAAAGTGAAATATTCCTTTAAATTTCATACCTGGGGGGTGTGTATAGTATGCCTGTAAAGTAGCGCATGTTTCCCGTGCTTAGAACTGTCATTTCTAAAGGAGAAAAAGTAATTTAAAACGACTTGCGGCTATAATGAATTGTCGGGTCTCGGCAATACAGATCAAAGTCATTGAAAAAAAAACAACAGGGCCCCCCCCCCCAGTCCATTACCAGGCCCTTTGGGTCTGGTATGAATATTAAGAGGAACCCCGAAAAAAAAGCGTGGGGGTCCCCCCCAAAATCCATACCAGACCCATCGGGTCTGGTATGGATTTTAAGGGGAATCCTGCACCAAAATGTAAAAAAAAATGGCGCGGTGTCCCCCCAAAAATCCATACCAGACCCTTATCCAAGCACGCAACCTGGCAGGCCGCAGGAAAAGAGGGGGGATGAGAGAGCGCCCCCCCTCCTGAAACATACCAGGCAACATGCCCTCAACATGGGGAGTATGTCCCCATGTTGATGGGGACAAGGGCCTCATCCACACAACCCTTGCCCGGTGGTTGTGGGGGTCTGCGGGTGGGGGGCTTATTGTAATCTGGAAGCCCCCTTTAACAAAGGGGACCCCCAGATTCCGGCCCCCCTATGTGAATTGGTAACGGGGTACATTGTACCCCTACCATTTCACAAAGAAAGTGTAAAAAATTGTAAAAAAACACACGGACACAGTTGGGATAAGTCCTTTATTAAAAATAAAAAAATAAAAAATAAAAAAAAACATTCCAGCGATGTAATCCAGTCTGTCCAGCGTTGTTCTCTATGTCCCACGGTGATCCGATGTCCAGCGCTGCAGTCTCCACTCCACGCCACACGAAACCCCCATGATGTAAGAGGGGGTGTGGTCACCCATCCACATCATAGGGTAAGCCCCGGTTTTCCCTGGCAAGTGGGGGAATACCCAATGATGTTGGCAGCTGACACAGCCCCGTGAGGTCACAGGGCGGGGTCACCCGCCGACATCATTGGGTATTCCCCCGCTTGCCGGGGCTTACCCTATGATGTGGACGGGTGACCGTGCCCCCTCTTACGTCATGGGGGGTTTTGTGTGAAGTGGAGACTGCAGCACTGGACATCGGATCCCCACGGGACATAGAGAACAACGCTGGACAGACTGTATTACATTGCTGGAATGTTTTTTTGAGTTTTTATTTTTTTATTTTTAATAAAGGATTTATCCCAACTGTGTCTGTGTGGTTTTTACAATTTGTTACACTTTCTTTGTGAAATGGTAGGGGTACAATGTACCCCATTACCAATTCACATAGGGGAGATGGAATCTGGGGGTCCCCTTTGTTAAAGGGGGCTTCCAGATTACGATAAGCCCCCCATCCGCAGACCCCCACAACCACCGGACAAGGGTTGTGGGGATGAGGCCCTTGTCCCCATCAACATGGGGACATCCTCCCCATGTTGAGGGCATGTGGCCTGGTATGGTTCGGGAGGGGGGGGCGCTCTCTCGTCCCCCCTCTTCCTGCGGCCTGCCAGGTTGCGTGCTTGGATAAAGGTCTGGTATGGATTATTGGGTGGACTCCCACGCCATTTTATTTAAAATTTTGGTGCGGGGTTCCCCTTAATAACCATACCAGACCTGAATGACCTGATATGGAATTTGGGGGGACCCCTACTCTTTTTTTTGGGTTCAGGGTTCCACTTAATATTCATACCAGACCCAAAGGGCCTGGTAATGGACTGGGCGGGGACCCCTGACATTTTTTTCAATGACTTTGATCTGTATTGCCGGGACCCGACAATTCATTATAGCCACGAGTAGTTTTAAATTACTTTTTTTCCTTTAGAAATTACATTTTTTGCAGGGACAGTTCTAAGCATGGGAAACATGCGCTACTTTACAGGCATACTATACACACACCCCAGGTACGAAGTTTAAAGAAATATTTCACTTTTATTGTTTCACTTTAAGCATTATTAAAATCACTGCTCCCGAAAAAACCTCAGTTTTTAAAACTTTTTTTTGCATTGATACATGTCCCCTGGGGCAGGACCCAGGTCCCCAAACACTTTTTATGACAATAACTTGCATATTAACCTTTAAAATTAGCACTTTAGATTTCTCCCATAGATTTTTAACCTCCCTGGCGGTATGATTCTGTCTGGAATTATGTACCAAAAGCGGTACAATTATTTTGCATGGAAATTTAGCGTTATGTATTGTAGGCCTGCAATTCTTAGTAATTAATTACTTAAACCTGACCAAACAAGACTCTAGTAGACATCCCAGATGTGATAAATTTGAAACACAAAATCATGAATTATAATCTAATAAATAATGTAATTTTATTCAATAATGTAGAAGAAAATAAATACATCTGTCAAAAAAAGAAAATTCAATAAACATCTTGAGTGTGATACATTTTAAAGCATGGAACTAGACAAAGTCCAATGTCACAATCTGGACAATGGTACCTTGTTTCTTTTCGGACTTTCTTTCCATTGCCATCTCTCTTTGAACAGAAAACCACGCACATCCTGGTAGGTGCTTCCTTTTTTGCGGTTGGCGGTATGTAGTCCAAAAAGTGACGACCAGTCAGGCGTTCCGGGTTGACAACGCCAACAGCACGTCGTCCGGGTCTATTCACAGCTACTGATGGCGTCTGGTGGTTGACAAAAATCTGCTCAGCCACCTTCCAGATAAAGTCGGAATGAACAAGAGGCATGCCACTCTTTGCTTTGTATAGGATATACGCATTCCAAAGGCATTGTTCCCGAAGATGCCTGAAAATCTTTTTATAATATTTTTTTTGCTGTTTGCGCATAGCCGGGTAAAATGTCATTGCCTGATCGGCTCTGTCGACACCTCCCATTGTATTATTGTAGTCCATCACGACTTGCGGCTTCAGCAGATCTTTCCCACCTTTTGTGTGGACCATGGCAGTGGAGATATTGTGCACAGTACTCATGAGACACACGTCCTTCTTGTCTTGCCATCGCATTGCCATCATCTTACCCTTCTGAAAGGCAACCATTTCTCCGGTTTTTAGTTTTTTCTTGCCAAACATAGATGGCATGCCACGTCGGTTAGGCCTAACGGTACCATACCCATCAGTTTTGTTTTGTAGCAAAACCTCAAAAAGTTCCAGAGACGTGTAGAAATTATCCGTGGTCACACAATATCCTTGGCTCAGCAATGGCTCCAGCAGTGTAAGGACAGATGATGTGGCCATCCCATAGCCGCTGTACCTGGGGTTGAACTTCATGCCTTTACCGGTGTAAATGACCGAATTCCAGATGTACCCGGTGGATGACTCGCAGAGCATATAGAATTTGATGCCAAACCGCGCTCTTTTGGATGCAATGTACTGTATCCAGCTTAGGCGTCCCTTGTAGGCTATAAGACTTTCATCCACGCTGACGTCCCTTTCTGGCACGTAGGTCCGCTGGAAATTGGTCACGATCATTTGGCATACCTCCCAGATTTTTTTTAGCTTGGGCGCAGGATGCGTGGCCTCATCAAACTCATCATTGTTTGCGAAGTGGAAATACTTCATGATGAGGGAAAATCTCTCCCACTTTCTGCTTCGGGAATATCTGGCATGCAGCGTAGCGGATTGCTGATCATGGTAGCGATTTGTCTCTGTGACAATTTTTTCAATTACCTCTTCAGTGAGGAATAATTACAGGTATGCCAGAGGGTTGTCACACTCAACATCTACCTTCATTCCAGGTGATCCAGTGAACGGAAATCTTGGGGGGCGCTACCTGGTCCGTATTGGAGTCTATAGGGCACCAAGTGCGCACATCGCTGAGGTCGCTGAGGTCAGGTGCAGGATCATCGCCGTTGTCACTTGCCAGATCCGTGTCAGTGTCAGATGACAAATCTCCCCATGACTCACTATCGCTCAGTTCTGCAAGCAACTCCGTGTCGCTGCCGCTGTCACTCATCTGGTCCAAAAGCGCCCTTGTGGTAAAGTGGCGCTTTTTTGATGCCATGTTTTTATGGGCACAGATGACAGGCAAGGGGCACTGTACAGGGCACTGTACAGTGATCAGAGATGATACAGTGTAATCAGATACAATATAACCTCTTTTATGTTTGTGTTGTGTTGTGTGAACTTTTGAATTTGCCGCCCAGTTCCAGAACCAGGAAGTCAGAAAGTGCCGACACTCGCCGGTGATCTCGCTGGTTATCACAGCAGAGGACATCATCGCTGGATAGCCAGGAGAAGGTAAGGAAACTCCGCTGCGGGCTCTGCAATGTTACCCCGAGTGTGACTCGGGGTTACCGATCCTAGCAGAAAAAAACAACCCCGAGTCACGCTCGGAATTACCGCCAGGGAGGTTAAAGGGTGTCCCGCGGCTTTTAGAATTTGCCGTGAACACCCCAAATTGTTCGTTGTTCGGCGAATGGGCGAACAGCCAATGTTCGAGTTAAACTCATGTTCGACTCGAACATAAAGCTCATACCTACTTTGAAGGCCAGAATAAATTAATATTCTGGCCAATGAAATTAATAAACACCAAAATGCTTGATGCTCCTAAACACACCTAAACACATTTTAAAAACAAGGCTTTATGTGTATTTTTAATAGCATTATTTTTCATTGCCCTTTTTCTCTTGCCAGAAGAAAAGGCCTCAGAAGAACAAAAATTAAAGCACCATCAGTGAAAACAAATGTTTAGAGTGAAAACCGATTATTTGGAGCCTCACCAGTCAGCTGATTGTGACCTGTAGCTGAGAATCAGCTGTTTTTGATTTACCTTAGACCAGTGGTTTTTCAAATCCTGTCCTCAGGACCCACTAACAGGCCAGGTTTGCAAGATAACTGAAATACATCACAGGTAATATTATTTGCTACTTAGTCATTGCAGTATTCTAGTCTGCATCTTCCCAAGGTAATATTTAAAATGCACTTTTAGTTTGCGCAATTTCAGTTTACTATGTACTCTGTGACTATCATATGGTATAAAATTGTTAAATCATTAATTGAGACATACAGTGGGGATCGAAAGTTTGGGCACCCCAGGTAAAAATGTGTATTAATGTGCATAACGAAGCCAAGGAAAGATGGAAAAAATCTCCAAATGGCATCAAATTACAGATTAGACATTCTTATAATATGTCAAAAAAAGATAGATTTTATTTCCATCATTTACACTTTCAAAATTACAGAAAACAAAAAAATGGCGTCTGCAAAAGTTTGGGCACCCTGCAGAATTTATAGCATGCACTGCCCCCTTTGCAAAGCTGAGACCTGCCAGTGTCATGTATTGTTCTCAATCATCGTCTGGGAAGACCAGGTGATGTCAATCTCAAAGGTTTTAAATGGCCAGACTCATCTGACCTTGCCCCAACAATCAGCACCATGGGTTCTTCTAAGCAGTTGTCTAGAAAACTGAAACTGAAAATAGTTGATGCTCACAAAGCTGGAGAAGGCTATAAGAAGATAGCAAAGCGTTTTCAGATGTCAATATCCTCTGTTCGGAATGTAATTAAGAAATGGCAGTCATCAGGAACAGTGGAAATTAAAGCAAGATCTGGAAGACCAAGACAAATATCAGACAGAACAGCTCGCAGGATTGTGAGAAAAGCAATTCAAAACCCACGTTTGACTGCACGATCCCTCCAGAAAGATCTGGCAGACACTGGAGTTGTGGTACACTATTCCACTATAAAGAGATACTTGTACAAATATGGTCTTCATGGAAGAGTCTTTAGAAGAAAACCTCTTCTACGTCCTCACCACAAAAATCAGCGTTTGAACTTTGCAAATGAACATATAGACAAGCCTGAGGCATTTTGGAAACAAGTTCTGTGGACCGATGAGGTTAAAATAGAACTTTTTGGCCGGAATGAGCAAAGGTACGTTTGGAGAAGAAAGGGCACAGAATTTAATGAAAAGAACCTCTGTCCAACTGTTAAGCATGGGGGTGGATCAATCATGCTTTGGGGTTGTATTGCAGCCAGTGGCACAGGGAACATGTCACGAGTAGAAGGAAAAATTGATTCAATAAAATTTCAGCAAATTTTGGATGGTAACTTGATGCCATCTGTGAAAAAGCTGAAGTTAAAGAGAGGATGGCTTCTACAAATGGATAATGATCCTAAACACACCTCAAAATGCACAGGGGATTACATCAAGAGGCGTAAACTGAAGGTTTTGCCATGGCCTTAACAATCTCCTGACCTCAACATTATTGAAAACCTATGGATAGACCTTAAAAGAGCAGTGCGTGAAAGACAGCCCAGAAATCTCAAATAACTGGAAGACTTTTGTAAGGAAGAATGGGCAAAGATACCTCAAACAAGAATTGAAAGACTCTTGGCTGGCTACAAAAAGTGTTTACAAGCTGTGATACTTGCCAAAGGGGGCAGTACAAGATATTAACTCTGCAGGGTGCCCAAACTTTAGCAGACGCCATTTTTTTGTTTTCTGTAATTTTGAAAGTGTAAATGATGGAAATAAAATCTAACTTTTTTTGACATATTATTAGAATGTCTAATTTGTAATTTGATGCCATTTGGAGATTTTTCCATCTTTCCTTGGCTTTGTTATGCACATTAATACACATTTTTACCTGGGGTGCCCAAACTTTCGATCCCCACTGTACATACCACTGCTGATGTAGGCTAATGATAGTCCAAAAGAAAGAGAGAGGGGACTGGAAAAAATATGTGATTTGCTGGGTCATCTCTATTTCTATTGCACATTTTATTAACTACCATATTTATCGGCATATAACACACACAGGCGTATAACACCCACCCCAAATTTAGGAGGGAAGTTTAAGGAATAAAACTTTTAGGAGGGAAGTTAAAGGAAAATCTGCAGCATTGCCCATCATTGCAGAATGATCAGTGTCCATCTGCAGACTTGCCCAACAGGCACACTTTGAACCGCCATCTTAAAGCACGCAGTAGTGCTTCAGAGCCCTCAGACAATTAAAGAAAAACTTTCAATCTTATCATATGGTTGATAGCTGGAGGGCATTAAATGCGGGGATAAGGGACTACAGCTATTATTCCAAAACACACAAAGTATATTCAAGGTTAGACCTATTCCTGGTGGATCAGTATTACTTAGAAAAAGTTAAAACAGTCCGGATAGGACAAATAACAATATCCGATCATGCCCCAGTGATGCTGACATTCATGCCAGTAAAGGCAGGCTACCAAGAAAGAACATGGAGTCTCTGTTAGACGATAAATAGATAGTGGAGGATATTGAAAAGAAATTGAAAGAATATTTTGAGATAAATACAGTAGGGGACGTCCCAGAAAAAAATAATATGGGAAGCCCATAAGGCAGTTATTAGAGGGGAGCTAATGGCCCATGGATCCGAATAAAAATAAATAAAAAGAAGGAGATGGACGATTTACTGGGAGAGATACGAGAGTGGGAGAATAAACATAAAAGGGGTTTTGACCCAGAGGTAGACATAAGGTTGGGACTATTGAGGGACAAGCTTTCCACCTGCTTGGACAGGAAAGCCAAGGATAAATACAGATTTATGGCACACCGCTTTTATGAACATGGAAATAAATGCGGTAAACTACTGGCGAGGCAGTTGAAAAAGCAACAAGAGCTGTCCCATGTCCATGAAATAAGAGTTAATAACAACCAGATAATGGATACAAAACTAATAGCTAAGGAATTGAAACAATTTTACACAAGCTTATATAACCTCCAACCGATAGAGACAACAACCGAAAGAGATGAAATAAAAGAATATATAAAAAACTCAGAACTACCATCTCTTTCCTTGGAGGTGGTGGAAAGATTGGAGGAAAACATCACCATAGATGAAATAAAAAAAGCAATAGGGGATCTACCAAAGGGAAAAAGCCCGGGACCAGATGGTATAACAAATGCATACTATAAGAAATTCTCGGAAATCTTGATAACACCCCTATGTAATTATCTTAATAAAATTCGAATAAATAACCCCCCACTTCCTGAAACATTACTGGCACATGTGGCTATCATCCCAAAGCCTGGGAAGGACCCTCAGCACTGCGCAAACTACAGGCCTATTTCCCTCCTGAATACAGACATTAAAATATTGTCAAAAATAATAGCAAGAAGACTACAGGACAAAATAGTAAAACTGATTCACCTGGACCAGACGGGCTTTGTGATGGGCCGGGAGACTAAGGATAGTACTATTCGGGCTCTGCACCTACTCCACTGGATGCAGAAGGGACCCAACATAGAACCAAAAGTAGCCCTATCAATGGACGCCGAAAAGGCATTCGCATCATGGCTATCCTCTTCAATATCCCATCATATGAGTGTTATACTGACTCGCTCATATTTCTATTAATAAAATTAAACCTATCAATGTACTTATATTAAAAGCACAGTGTGGTCTATAAATTTTAAAATTAATTATTAGCAAAGCCCTCTAGTGGTCGTTCTTCATACTGCTCCCATTTAAGCAAAAAAAGAACAGACTCTAAGGCCTCGTACACACAACCGTTTTTCTCGTCCAAAACAGTCAAGAAAAGTGGCGCAAGAGTTTTTTTGTCTAGAAAAACGTTCGTGTGTATGGTTTTACAACGAGAAAATTGCCGAGAATCTCGACGAGAAAATAGAGAACCTGCTCTCTATTTTCTCGTCAGGATTCCAGATTTCCTCGTCGTGTTTCTCGTCGGCCTGTTTTGTGATGAGAAAATGGTTCGTGTGTATGCTTTTACGACTCTTCCAAAAGCGCGCATGCTCACAAGCAACTATGAGACGGGAGCGCATCTTCTGGTAAAACAAGCCTTCGTAATGGAGAGAGCATATTCGTCACGCTCAAAAATATTTCATCGTTTAAATGTTCTGCATTGAAATCTTCGTTAGAATGTTACATTAATCAAAACGAGTGACCTTCTTTTGCTGCTGATATTCACACAGAGTTATGCCTTATTTTTAACCTTTTTCATGCTGCTCTTTATAAGATTTATGTGTATTATATCGTGCAAGTTTTTAGGAATAATTTAAATGGTTAGATTTTTCAAAATGATGTTAATTATAATTTCACAATGTTTTGATAGTGATCTCCCATTTAATTTTGGAATCTATATTAGTTAAATTTCCCACCATGTTTTTGTGCTAATCAGATTTAGTTATTCTTTTGGGGGGGGGGTGATATCTGTGCCTTTTATTGTCAGTCAAATGTATCTGCTTACTCCAAAGCTTGATTTTGTTTATTTAAAAATACACATAGTCAAGTATGAACTTAAACAAAAATCACATTTATTCATGTTTATAAATTAAATAAAGAGAAGGCAGCGCTGGAGAAGCTGCTGCCATTTGTGCATCCCAGGGACCCCAGAGCACACAGCAACCCTGTGTGGACACTAAAATTGGGAGCTTGAGAAGGCCAACATTTCTGAACACAATCTGATGCTGGCCTCCCAGAGGTCAGGAACAGCAGCAGGTGATATATATGTCCCAAGTGTGTGGTACTACAACAGGCTGCCTTCTGTCCGATAGTGATGAGCCGAACACCCCCGGGTTCGGTTCGCACCAGAACCCGCGAACGGACCGAAAGTTCGTACGAACATTAGAACCCTATTAAATACAATGGATGCGAACGTTCGAATTCTAAAGTGCTAATTATAACGACTATTATGCATGTTATTGTCCTAAAAAGGGTTTGGGAACCCGGGTTCTGCACCAGGGGACATGTATCAATGCAAAAAGAAGTTTTAAAAACGGTCGTTTTTCGGGAGCAGTCATTTTAATGATGCATAAAGTGAAAAAAAAAAGTCAAATATTCCTTTAAATATCGTACCTGGGGGGTGTCTAAAGTATGCCTGTGAAGTGCCACGTGTTTCCCGTGTTTAGAACTGTCCCTGCACAAAATGACACTTCTAAAGGAAAAAAAAGCCATTTAAAACTGCTTGCGGCTTTAATGTAATGTCTGGTCCCGGTAATATGGATGAAAATCTTTAAGAAAAATGGCATAGCTACCCCATGACCCCCCCCTACCCCAGCCCATTACCAGCCCCTTTGGGTCTTGTACGGATATTAAGGGGAACCCCGCACATAAAATAAAAAAGGCCCTATATACTCTGAACAGCCGTATACAGGCGGTGCATACAAGACAGGGACTGTAGGTTTGTTCTTATGTAGAATCTGTTTGTAATTTTGAACAGGTACATTGTTTAAGTGTAGCTCCAGCCCAAAAATCTATTTTTAAACTTTTTGGAAAACATAGGTAAGGGTTATCACCCCTGTAACATTTGTTTTGCTGTCTGTGCCCCTGTTCAGAACATTTCACCTCACTTTCCGTCCCAATGACAACTGTTTTTGAAATGTGGTGTTTTTCTTGAAACAAGGATTGCTGATAAAGCATCAGTACAGAGGAGACACCTTTCTCCCATATTAATTCTTACAGGAGAGAATTTTCCTTCCAAGGGGTAGATTTCCTCTCACTTCCTGTTGTCTTCTTGCGTTTGCAAGTAGGAGTCGTTTGTAAGTTGGATGTTTGAAAGTAGGGACCTGCCGTATATACTCTGCAGAAATAGGCCCCTTAGTTGTTGGTGTTGGCACAACACTGTAAGCACTCACAGTTACTCTTGGTTGGTGCTGGAACGCCCTGCTGTCAACTATTATATCAGGAATTTTAATTACATATAATTGTTGAACAGTGGTAGTAAAAATTGGGCCTTTGATGGTGGTGCTGGTGCCACAACACTGTAAGCCCTGACAGTTACTCTTGGTGGGTGCAGCAATGGGCCCTGCTGTGAATTATTAGATCAAGAATTGTAATTGCATGCCCCTGTTGAACAGGGGCTGAAAAATTGGGCCTTTCGTGGTGGTGGTGGTGGTGGTGGTGTTGCCACAACACTGTAAGCCCTCAGAGTTACTCTTGGTGGGTGCAGGAATGGACCCTGCTGTGAATTATTAGATCAAGAATTGTAATTACATGCCCCTTTTGAACAGGGGCTGAAAAATTGGGCCTTTCGTGGTGGTGGTGGTGGTGGCGTTGCCACAACACTGTAAGCCCTCAGAGTTACTCTTGGTGGGTGCAGCAATGGGCCCTGCTGTGAATTATTAGATCAAGAATTGTAATTACATGCCCCTGTTGAACAGGGGCTGAAAAATTGGGCCTTAGGCACTGGTGGCACAACACTACAACACCTCACAGATACTGTACTTGGAGCACAGCAATGAGCCCTGTTGCAAAGTATTGCTTCAAAAATTGTAATGACACGCCCCTGTTAAACAGGGGCTGAAAAATTGGGCCTTAGGCACTGGTGGCACAACACTCCAACCCCTCACAGATACTGTACTTGGAGCACAGCAATGAGCCCTGTTGCAAAGTATTGCTTCAAAAATTGTAATGACACGCCCCTGTTAAACAGGGGCTGAAAAATTGGGCCTTAGGCACTGGTGGCACAACACTCCAACCCCTCACAGATACTGTACTTGGAGCACAGCAATGAGCCCTATGGCAAATTATTGCTTCAAAAATTGTAATTACACGCCCCTGTTAAACAGGGGCTGAAAAATTGGGCCTTAGCCACTGGTGGCGGCACCCATAAACAAAAATGATCTTCCAAGCTATCATCATCAATCGTATCATTGAGGACTCGGAGGAGGAGGATAGCCAGTCAACATAACAGCACAGGCACTCAGCATCAGCATCAGTCTTGAAGGGATGTGACATGTTAAAACCAATTAGTCTGTTATATCAGCATCAGGTGTGTGGTAGCTGGTGGTGATCCAAGACTGGTTCATCTTGATGAAAGTCAGCCGATCAACCGAGTCGGTGGACAGGCGCACCCTGTGATCCGTGACAAATCCTCCAGCAGCACTGAATGTGCGTTCCGAAAGAACGCTGGATGCAGGACAGGCCAGTAGCTCAATTGCATACTGTGCAAGCTCTGGCCAGTGATCCATCCTCAAGACCCAGTAAGCCAGAGGATTTTCGGTGGGGAAGGTGTCCAAGTCTGACCTTGCCCCTAGATATTCCTGCACCATGTTTATCAGACGCTGGCGATGGTTGCTGGAACCGATCATACTTTGGGGCTGCGGACTAAAGAATTGTCTGAACGCATCGGTCAGACGGCCACCTTCCCCACCGCTCCTTCTTTGACTGGCCGAAGCCTCAGCAA